>OZ012737.1:209655412-210305412 GCA_963859935.3 Lathyrus sativus
GTTGTTTTATAATGCTCTATGAGGCATTGCAGATTAGATTGTTGGAGTTTTTGTGAAGCGTGGCTTCATTTCTTTTTGGTCGGTCGGCTCTGATATGTAGCACCGGGTAGCTAGGGATTATTTTGATTCTTTTGTGATACATCCGCGTATGTATCTGTTGATGAATATTTATGTAAACATGCTGGTTGAATATTGTATATATTGATGATGTTGTGAATCAACTCGAATGAAGTATATGTATGTGAATACATGTTTTGGAAGTTATGAAATATTTAGATGTTTCTGCCTATGTTCTAAATATTTTCCTTGTGGGTGTTGCCCCGTTGTTGCATATCTGTTGAGCAGGTGTTGTACGTGTTGAATTTTTGTATAATGTGGCATGCCTCTTTTATACCGTGATTGTAATTATACTATGATGATATATTGATTACGTGTCTAAATGATTAATTGTATTTTATTTTTGGTATAGAAAGGGGGGTGTTACATTACGTGGTATCAGAGCCAGTGTTGAGTCATTTGTGTCTGTCTCGTTATTTTGTTGGTTGAACGGTTGTTTAACCTTGTTGTTATTTTTGGGAATAATCAGAATATGGATGGTCGTAATGACAATGATATGGCTGCGACATTGGAGGCAATGGCTAGAGCGGTGCAGGGTGCGCCGAATGTGAACGCTAATGATGAGTTTAGAAAGAATCAGCCGCCGGTATTCAAGGGAAGGTTTGATCCGGACGGTGCTCAAATTTGGTTAAAGGAGATCGAGAGGATCTTTAGAGTTATGAATTGTGCTGAAGGGAACAAGGTGAGACTTGGGGCTCACATGCTGAGAGAAGAAGTCGACGACTGGTGGGTCGGTATGAGACAAGTTCTTGAAGTAGACGATGAGGAAATCACTTGGGATTTATTTTGCACCGAATTTTTGAGAAAGTATTATCCTGAGAGTGTGAAGGGAAAGAAGGAGATGGAGTTCCTGGAATTGAAACAAGGCAATATGTCCGTGATAGACTACACGGCTAAGTTCACAGAGTTGGTGAAGTTTCATCCTCACTATGATGTAGTGACGGCGAAATTTTCCAAGTGTGTTAAGTATGAGAACGGCTTGCGTCCTGAGATCAAGCAAGCGGTTGGCTATCAGAGGATTAGAAGGTTTTCGGACTTGACCGAATGCTGTAGAATCTTTGAAGAAGATAGTAAAGCTCGTTCTACTCACTATAAGAGTTTGAATGAGAAGAGAGGGAAGCAACCGGTAATGAGTGGACCTTATGTGACGCCTGCTGATAAAGGCAAGCATAGGGAACACTTTGTTAAGAGGTCCGGAGGTGGAAGTTCTGGTCCTATTAAGTGCTTTAGGTGCGGTGAAGTGGGGCACAAATCTTTTGAGTGTAAGAAGGACGGAGCGAAGTGTGCTAACTGTGGAGGTATCGGCCATGCTACAACTGATTGTAGAAGGAACGTGGTGAAGTGTTACAACTGTGGGGAAGTTGGTCATATTAGTACAAAGTGTACTAAGCCAAAGCAGGCTCCAATAGGTGGGAAGGTATTTGCATTAGCCGGTGCAGACACTACTAATGCAGATCGGTTGATTAAAGGTACATGCTTTATTAATAATATACCTTTAGTTGCTATTATTGATACCGGAGCGACTCATTCGTTCATTTCTTTTGAGTGCGCTAAGCGTTTGGATTTGTGTTTGTCTTCTTGTGGTGGTGATATGGTTATTGAGACTCCCGCTTCGGGGTCGGTAACTACGTCTTTGGTATGTTTAAGTTGTCCTTTGACCATGTATGGTAAAGACTTCATTATGGACTTGGTGTGTTTGTTGTTAGAAGGATTATATGTGATCTTGGATATGAATTGGTTGCAGTATAATAGAGTTTGTATTGACTATTATCACAAGTTGGTAAGGTTTCCTTCTTTGGAGAAGGATGAGGAAGAGAGTTTTCTATCCACTAAAGAGTTGAAGAAACTTTTGGCGGATGAGGCTCAAGTGTTCTGTTTGTTTGCATCGCTGTCGGTGGAGAGTAAGGTTGAACTGGATATGGTTTCAGTGGTGTGCGACTTTCCAAAAGTATTTCCGGAGGACATTACGAATGTACCGCCGGATAGGGAAGTTGAGTTTTCGATTGATCTAGTTTCGGGTACTAGACCGATTTCGATGGCATCGTATCGTATGTCGGCATCGGAGTTGGTAGAGTTGAAGAAACAGTTGAATGATTTGTTGGAAAAGAGGTTTGTTAGGCCGAGTGTTTTCTCCTTGGGGTGCACCAGTATTGTTGGTTAAGAAGAAAGATGGAAGTATGCGGTTGTGTATTGATTATCGGCAGTTGAACAAGGTAACTATTAAGAACAAGTATTCGCTTCCTAGAATTGATGATTTGATGGACCAATTGGTTGGTGCCCGTGTTTTTAGTAAGATTGATTTGAGGTCAGGTTATCACCAAATTCGTATTAAAGAGGAGGATATTCAAAAGATGGCTTTTAGGACACGGTATGGTCATTATGAATTTTTCGTGATGCCATTCGGAGTTTCTAATGCGCCAGGTGTGTTTATGGAATACATGAATCGTATTTTTCATGATCAGTTGGATTGTTTTGTGGTTGTGTTCATCGACGACATTTTGATTTACTCTAAGTCTCAAGAAGAGCATGTAGAGCATTTGAGAGTTGTATTGCAGATTTTGAAAGAGAAACAATTGTATGCTAAGTTGTCTAAGTGTGAGTTTTGGTTATCGGAAGTGAGTTTTCTTGGGCATGTTATTTCTGGTAGTGGTATTAGTGTTGATCCGTCCAAGATTGATGCGGCAATGCAGTGGGAAGCTCCTAAGTCAATTACGGAGATTCGAAGCTTTTTGGGATTAGCCAGTTATTATCGGAGGTTTATTGAAGGATTTTCGAAGTTGGCACTTCCGTTGACTCAATTGACTTGTAAGGTAAAGGCTTTTGTTTGGGATATTGATTGTGAGAAGAGTTTCGTGGAGCTAAAAAGAAGGTTGATAACAGTGTCGGTTTTGATTTTTCCAAATCCGACGGAATCGTTTGTAGTTTATTGTGATGCTTCTTTGTCCGGTTTAGGTGGTGTTTTAATGCAAGATGGGAAAGTTGTGACTTATGCTTCGAGACAATTGAGAATGCATGAGAAGAACTACCCTACACATGATTTGGAGTTAGCGGTCGTGGTGTTTGTTTTGAAAATTTTGAGACATTATCTTTATGGTGCGAGATTTGAAGTTTTTAGTGATCACAAGAGTTTGAAATATTTATTTGATCAGAAGGAATTGAACATGAGGCAGAGGAGATGGTTAGAGTTTTTGAAGGATTATGATTTTGGTTTGAATTACCATCCGGGTAAGGCAAACGTGGTAGCTGATGCTTTAAGTCGAAAGTTGGTTCATATGTCAACATTGATGGTAAGAGAATGGGAATTGTTGGAGAGTTTTAGAGATTTGAGTTTGGTTTGTGAGATGACGCCGAGTAGTGTGAAACTTGGTATGTTGTATGTTACGAATGATTTTCTTACCACCGTGTGCGAAAGGCAAAAGTTGGATTTGAAGTTTGTTGATTTGATGATGAATGATAATGAGGACTTCAAGGTTGATAATTTTGGAGTTTTGAGATTTCGTGGTCGTATTTGTATTCCCGATGATGTAGAGTTGAAAAAGATGAAATTGGAGGAAGGACACCGGAGTAACTTAAGTATTCACCCGGGAGCAAATAAGATGTATCAAGATTTGAAGAAAATCTTTTGGTGGTCCGGATTAAAGAGGGATGTAGCTCAGTTTGTGTATTCGTGCTTGACTTGTCAGAAGTCTAAAGTGGAACATCAGAAGCCTAGTGGTTTGATGCAACCGTTGGACATTCCGGAGTAGAAATGGGATAGTATATCGATGGATTTTGTTACGGAATTTCCTAATACGCAAAGAGGTCATAATGTTATTTGGGTGATTGTTGATAGGCTTACTAAATCTGCTCACTTTATTCCGATTGATATTAGTTACCCTTTGGAGAAGTTAGCTGAGATTTATGTTGGTGTGATTGTGAAGTTACATGGGGTTCCTAAGAGTATTGTGTCGGATAGGGATCCTAGATTCACTTCGAGATTTTGGGAAGGTATGAAAAAGGCTTTGGGTTCTAAGATGAGATTGAGTTTCGCTTATCATCCACAGATGGATGGTCAAACCGAAAGGACGATTCAATCATTGGAAGATTTGTTGCGTGCTTGTGTGCTCGAGCAAGGTGGTGCTTGGGATGGTTATTTGGCATTGATTGAGTTCACCTACAACAATAGTTTTCACTCAAGTATTGGTATGGCACCATTTGAGGCCTTGTATGGTCGGAGATGTCGAACACCTTTGTGTTGGCATGAAACTGGAGAAAGGTCGGTAGTTGGGTCAGAGATGGTATAACAAATGACGGAGAAGGTGAAATTCATTCGGGAAAAGATGAGAGTTTCTCAGAGTAGGCAAAAGAGTTATCATGATAAGAGAAGAAAGGATCTTGAGTTTCAAGAAGGCGACCATGTGTTTTTGAGGGTTACACCGGTTACGGGTGTGGGTCGTGCTTTGAAGTCGAAGAAGTTGACTTCTCGTTTCATTGGTCCGTATAAGATTACTGCACGAGTTGGTGTTGTGGCTTATCGTGTGGCGTTGCCTCCGAACCTTTCGAATTTGCACGATGTGTTCCATGTTTCGCAACTTCGGAAGTATATTTCGGATCTATCACATGTCATTCCTATGGATGAGGTTGAGGTAAGAGATAATCTTACAGTTGAGGTTTTACCGATTAGGATTTTGGACCGTGAAGTTAAGAGGCTCAGAGGCAAGGATATCACGCTTGTGAAAGTAGCATGGGGAGGTGCTGCGGAAGGCAATATGTCTTGGGAATTGGAGAGTAAGATGCGTGAGTCGCATCCAGAGCTGTTTGGATCAGGTAATATTTTCGAGGACGAAAATTTCTAAAGTGGGGGAGAGTTGTAACGCCCCGATTTCGATCATTCCCGTTTTATTGAGTCCTTATTTGATTTATTTAAGTAATTATTTTTATTTATGTGGAATTTGTGTGATAATATGTTATGTTTACATATTGAGCTATTTTTGCCGACTTTGAGAGTTTCGGGTAAAAATAGGTTGGAGGGTATTTTGGGCATTAGTGATAATATTAAGTGGATATTTTGTGAGAATTAATTGATAAGTGTGTGGAAAGAATTTGGGAGGAAAGAAAATAGAATATGTGATATAGAGAGAAAAGAGAAAGATAGAAACATTAAGAAGAAAAACAAGAGAAAGAAAAGAGGAGGAGAGAAAAGAAGAGAAAGTGGAACAAAACCTGGAATCATCAAGAATCAACCTTAGCTTGCAATTAATCAGGTAAGGGTGAGAAATTTTATCATTTTGATAATGTATGTAATCATGTATGTGCTAGATTGGATTTGTTGGATTGTTTTCTATGTTCTATTTCTAGGTCGGAAGTTGGTTTAATCGGTAGAAACTGAGTTTTATCAGTTAGGATCTGGAATAGATGGTGTAGTTTAGTCGGGGGATGAGTGGGCTATGCTACTGAGACTGATTTGGATTTAATCGGTCGATTTTTGAGGTTTTGGTGATTTTGGGACAGTTGGGGTTTTCTGGTTTTGCAGGTTCGCCAGCGTTCGCCAGGCGAGTGGCAGCGAAGCTTCGCCAGGCGAAGCCTAGCGAGTGGGCAGTGAACCTATGGCAGTGGCCAAGATCAGTCTTCGCTGGCATGTTCGCCAGGCGAAGGTGATAGCGAAGGGGTTCGCCAGGCGAATCCCAGCGAGCGTGGCAGCGAATCTATGGCAGTAGCTTCTGTTAGGTTTCGCCAGCGAGTTCGCCAGGCGAATGGCAGCGAGCATTCGCTGGGGGCTTCGCCAGGCGAAGGTTAGCGAACTTGACAACATGTTTTCCTTTCTTGTGTTTCCTATTCGTGGGTTGGTTGTGTGGTTTGATTGCGATCATTCCTTATCTGAGATGACTAATTATATGTTGTCATGTGTGCTGTGGGTAGCCGTATGGCGTGAATCCTAGTTTGTGATTTGTGAAGTGTGAAATGTGGCCATTTGGCCATTTTGTGCATTTAATTGAATTGAATAGAAATGCATGGCGAGATTGATTGTGAATGTGAACCATGTATGAAATTGGTTTGAATGGATGATGAATATATATATATATATATATATATATATATATATATATATATATATATATATATATATATATATATATATATATATATATATATATATATATATATATATATATATATATATATATATATATATATATATATATATATATATATATATATATATATATATATATATATATATATATATATATATATATATATATATATATATATATATATATATATATATATATATATATATATATATATATATATATATGCTTTGTGATACATATATTTTGAATGTATAATGAATATATGCGATGAATGTGATGAATGCGTGAGTATGTTTATAAACATGTATGCATTTCAAGAGTGTCATGAGTCATGTTGCATGTGGAGCATCATGGTATGCATTCTTGTGTTGATTGATTACTCGGTGAATCTGCAGAACCTCGTGTGCCCTTGTGGGGTGTGAGCGATGGTTATTAATTGATTCCTCGGTGAATCTGCAGAACCTCGTATGCCCTTGTGGGGTGTTAGCGATGGTTATTTATTGATCCCTCGGTGGATTTGCAGAACCTCGTATGTTGCGATGGTTATTTTTGATTCCGCGTAGAATCTGCAGAACCTCGTGTGCCCATGTGGGGTGTGAGCGATGGTTATTTTTGGTTCTTCAATTGAACCTGCTGAAATGAGTCGGTATCGCATTTGCATCTGCATAGAGTCGTGTGTCGGTCTCTATGAGTTACATGTTAACATCTGTGCATGATATATGGTGAATAAACATGAATGTAGATGTTTATGTAAATTGTTGATAATTGGCATGAATGGAAGGCTTGAAGATACATGTATGTGTGAATATATATGTATATGTGTGTGTGTTTATGAATTGATATAAACATTGTTGATGCATATTGTATATGCTTGGTGCTCTATTTGTAAATAGTTAATTGTGAATACATTGCGATGTACGATGTGGTGAGATGAGTTGCGGTGAGAACGCGAAAGATGTTATTGGACGTCATGTGTGTGTGTGTGTGTGTGTGTGTATATATATATATGTTTATATGCATTATGTATTATGATATCGTTTCTCACCCTTCTGCTGTTTTATAATGCTCTATGAGGCATTGCAGATTAGATTGCGGGAGTTTTTGTGAAGCGTGGCTTCATTTCTTTTTGGTCGGTTGGCTCTGATATGTAGCACCGGGTAGCTAGGGATTATTTTGATTCTTTTGTGATACATCCGCGTATGTATCTGTTGATGAATGTTTATGTAAACATGCTGGTTGAATATTGTATATATTGATGATGTTGTGAATCAACTCGAATGAAGTATATGTATGTGAATACATGTTTTGGAAGTTATGAAATATTTAGATGTTTCCGCCTATGTTCTAAATATTTTCCTTGTAGGTGTTACCCCGTTGTTGAATATCTGTTGAGCAGGTGTTGTACGTGTTGAATTTTTGTATAATGTGGCATGCCTCTTTTATACCGTGATTGTAATTATACTCTGATGATATATTGATTACATGTCTAAATGATTAATTGTGTTTTTTTTTGGTATAGAAAGGGGGTGTTACATTAAGTGGTATCAGAGCCAGTGTTGAGTCAGTTGTGTCTGTCTCGTTGTTTTGTTGGTTGAATGGTTGATTAACCTTGTTGTTATTTTTGGAAAGAATCAGAATATGGCTGGTCGTAATGACAATGCTATGGCTGCGGCATTGGAGGCAATGGCTAGAGCGGTGCAGGGTGCGCCGAATGTGAACGCTAATGATGAGTTTAGAAAGAATCAGCCGCCGGTATTCAAGGGAAGGTTTGATCCGGACGATGCTCAAATTTGGTTAAAGGAGATCGAGAGGATCTTTAGAGTTATGAATTGTGCTGAAGGGAACAAGGTGAGACTTGGGGCTCACATGCTGAGAGAAGAAGCCGACGACTGGTGGGTCGGTATGAGACAAGTTCTTGAAGTAGGCGATGAGGAAATCACTTGGGATTTATTTCGCACCGAATTTTTGAGAAAGTATTATCCTGAGAGTGTGAAGGGAAAGAAGGAGATGGAGTTCCTGGAATTGAAACAAGGCAATATGTTTGTGATAGACTACACGGCTAAGTTCACAGAGTTGGTGAAGTTTCATCCTCACTATGATGCGGTGACGGCGAAATTTTCCAAGTGTGTTAAGTATGAGAATGGCTTGCGTCCTGAGATCAAGCAAGCGGTTGGCTATCAGAGGATTAGAAGGTTTTCGGACTTGACCGAATGCTGTAGAATCTTTGAAGAAGATAGTAAAGCTCGTTCTACTCACTATAAGAGTTTGAATGAGAAGAGAGGGAAGCAACCGGTAAGGAGTGGACCTTATGTGACGCCTGCTAATAAAGGCAAGCATAGGGAACACTTTGATAAGAGGTCCGGAGGTGGAAGTTCTGGTCCATTAAGTGCTTTAGGTGTGGTGAAGTGGGGCACAAATCTTTTGAGTGTAAGAAGGATGGAGCGAAGTGTGCTAACTGTGGAGGTATCGGCCATGCTACAACTGATTGTAAAAGGAACATGGTGAAGTGTTACAACTGTAGGGAAGTTGGTCATATTAGTACAAAATGTACTAAGCCAAAGCAGGCTCCAACAAGTGGGAAGGTATTTGCATTAGCCGGTGCAGACACTACTAATGCAGATCGGTTGATTAAAGGTACATGCTTTATTAATAATATGCCTTTAGTTTCTACTATTGATACCGGAGCGACTCATTCGTTCATTTCTTTTTGAGTGCGCTAAGCGTTTGGATTTGTGTTTGTCTTCTTGTGATGGTGATATGGTTATTGAGCCTCCCGCTTTGGGGTCGGTAACTACGTCTTTGGTATGTTTAAGTTGTCCTTTGACCATGTATGGTAAAGACTTCATTATGGACTTGGTGTGTTTGCCGTTAGAAGGATTAGATGTGATCTTGGGTATGAATTGGTTGCAGTATAATAGAGTCTGTATTGACTGTTATCACAAGTTGGTAAGGTTTCCTTCTTTGGAGGAGGATGAGGAAGAGAGCTTTCTATCCACTAAAGAGTTGAAGAAACTTTTGGCGGATGAGGCTCAAGTGTTCTGTTTGTTTGCATCGCTGTCAGTGGAGAGTAAGGTTGAACTGGATATGGTTTCAGTGGTGTGCGACTTTCCAGAAGTATTTTCGGAGGACATTACGGATGTACCGCCGGAGAGGGAAGTTGAGTTTTCGATTGATCTAGTTCCGGGTACTAGACCGATTTCGATGGCACCGTATCGTATGTCGGCATCGGAGTTGGTAGAGTTGAAGAAACAGTTGAATGATTTGTTGGAAAAGAGGTTTGTTAGGCCGAGTGTTTCTCCTTGGGGTGCACCAGCATTGTTGGTTAAGAAGAAAGATGGAAGTATGCGGTTGTGTATTGATTATCGACAGTTGAACAAGGTAACTATTAAGAACAAGTATACACTTCCTAGAATTGATGATTTGATGGACCAATTGGTTGGTACCCGTGTTTTTAGTAAGATTGATTTGAGGTCAGGTTATCACCAGATTCGTGTTAAAGAGGAGGATATTCAAAAGACGGCTTTTAGGACACGGTATGGTCATTATGAATTTTTCGTGATGCCATTCGGAGTTTCTAATGCGCCAGGTGTGTTTATGGAATACATGAATCGTATTTTTCATGATCAGTTGGATCGTTTTGTAGTTGTGTTCATCGACGACATTTTGATTTACTCTAAGTCTCAAGAAGAGCATGTAGAGCATTTGAGAGTTGTATTGCAGATTTTGAAAGAGAAGCAATTGTATGATAAGTTGTCTAAGTGTGAGCATGTAGAACAATCGAATACATACATACATATATATATATATATATATATATATATATATATATATATATATATATATATATATATATATATATATATATATATATATATATATATATATATATATATATATATATATATATACATATATATACATATACATATATATATATATATACATATATATACATATACATATATATATATATACATATATATATATATATATATATATATATATATATATATATATATATATATATATATATATATATATATATATATATATATATATATATATATATATATATATATATATATATATATATATATATATAGAGAGAGAGAGAGAGAGAGAGAGAGAGAGACAGAGAAAGAGGGTGGGGAAGAGTCATCCAAGAGCAATTCTCCTCAAAAGTTATGAATGTGTAACCAGTGGAGAATGGGCCACCGGTGAGGATAATGGAGCAGGCGAAGAGAAACACTAATATATTACCGATATCACTGGAGGGGCACCCTCGGCGAATATCCCATCCAAGGGAATGATGAAGAGAAAGATTGTTTAAATTCTAGCTATTGATAAGAAGGATGGGGGCACGTTAACCAAAACCTCTGACATGTTAATGCTTGGGTTTTGGGATTGCAAGAAAGTTACAAGAACCCCAAATGAAATCTTCCATTTAGTCATAATTGCCACGACTAGACATTTTGATGTTTTCCAGGATTTTGATCCACGATGGAAGCTCATGCGACATAATGTACAAATAAAGTAGAAAACTACTAAAATAGAAATAACAACCCATCTCCCTCTGGTAGCTATCCACTCTAGAGGTCGTGGTAGGTTGGCAACACGTCAACCTCATACTAGGTTTTCAATTGGGAGGAAGGGGTACCGACCTTTGGCTAGGAACGATCCCAAAGACGCCTAATAAACTTCAACGGAAGACCTTGTTAGCTCACACAGAACCCGTAGAAATGTACTTAGGATTAAGAGCATATACCATAGACAAGTAAAATAAAACCATGTCTATTTCATTTTAAGTATACTTTACATCAAAATAATAAATTAAGAAAAAGAAAGGGTGAAGGATTTCTAGTCCAGAAGGGAGACGACCTTCACATATTTGAGCATCTGGTTTGGATGAATTTGATCCCTCAGAATGTACAGAGGATAGGAAAATGCTCCACTTGCTGCAAAGTGTTATCAAAGGACTCCAAAACAGAGGTTACACTAGTAGTGGAACACTTAGTTAAACATTGATCCAATGAAGCATTCTCAAGACACAAAGCTTTTAAATCTCTTCGAACCATAAAAGGGATGCCTAAATAAATGATAAAGTAGACCTGGTAGAAGATATATAATTCTCCTTACTCGTTGCACCCCTTATCAAAAGAGTTACCTCGTCAACATGAGTGCCTGGAAGATTGAGGACACTCAAAACATTACCTACCCCGGTAAGAGAAGCATAAGCTTTTCGTATTTCTTGCAGGTACGTATCCCATTAGAGCGTCAAGCTACAAACATTCTCTTCTCTCCATTATTTCTCTTTGTGTTATTGGCCGGACAAGAAAGCGTTGCAACGGTCGGACCCACCAATGGCCAAAGCACTTGATGCACACTGATTATAACACGCCAAAGTCAACAATTATTCCTCAAGAGCAGGCCTAATCAGGCTGGCTAAATAGGAACAATGTTCTTTTGAAGGAGTTATCAATGTTATTTAGGAGGGCGAGGGCTTAGCCATGTTAACTATGCAAGATCCATAGGACCCAACGCAGGTGACAATGGCTATCATTTGGAACAACCACATTCTCAAAGGGCTATGAGGGCTAAGAAGCACTGACCATCCTTGAAGTGGTTGAAGTACCAATTGCAGTTTGTGTTAGCCAAATTCCTTCTCTTAAAAGGTAGAATGCCTCCTCGTCCTCCATCGAATATGCATATAATTATTACCAAAGTAAGCACAATATAAATAATTGAGTTGAAAACGAAGAAGTCAAGTGCATCTGAGACATGCAAAAAATAACCTTCCATTCCATCTTAGTACGAGCCTCCGTTAGCAGGAGGATGTGGATGAGTCATTTCAAGCGCTTCCAATAAGCTCATCTCGAGGAGTAACACCCCTAAGGTAACCCAAATTCCTTGACGAAGTCGATCATCCACTTATTCAGACACATATCCTCTTGAGATCAATCATCCCTTTTGTAGACATATAATATATTCCCCATCAGAAAATGACACTCGTTCTAGTACTTAGGAAACAAGTTAGTGCACCTACCTCCCACTCTGTCCCCGACAGTGCATATCGTTGCATGAGACTTCGGGCGAAGTATGGTAACCAAGAAGAATCGATTTTAGAAATGCTTCAAGCTCTCTAAAGAGGCCCCAAAACAAAAAAAGAGTTGGCACCAAGTGAATCAAACCGTGACCCATTTCCTGAGCCACAAAATCACGTTAAACTTTGAAGAGGTGGAAGAAAATAGTTAAATAGGGTTTCCCATGTAAATATTCATACCAATATTGGAAGAATTTTAAATATTCCAAACTTTCATGGTGTGGTTGCGATGGAAAAACCATCAAATGATTCAGAAATTCTATTTCAAATCCATTAAAGAGTAGTCGAAAACCCAAGATCGAGAACATACACTCGTAGAAAGTGATGACATAGTCTCCATACTCGCTACAGATTCTCTCATTTTCACCAGGGGTTAAGAAACCATAATCTAAAGATGGACCAACCTCTAGAAAGTCTCCATCAAGACTTCTCTATCGAGAAAAGAATGAAATAGTCGAAGAAGAAACATGATTAACCCAAGAAGCATAAAAATCTTCTTTTGATTTTTGACTCATGATAAGCATTACTTTCTTCGAGTATATGAAGGGAAAGCGTTATATGAATTGCAAATAATAATGAAGCAGAAAGAAATGCGAAGTGACTCCTTAAGAGTCATATGATAACTTACTAAAGGAAGTAAACTCTATCAATGTTTCAGATCACCTCTGTGAAACACTTAAGTGTTTCGATTCTCGAAGGTCATTATGAGGATACCTCCGAAGAGACATTTGAAGCATGAGTAACATTAAAAGCGTGAATTTCAAAGAAACAATAACTTTTCCTCTTGGTTTTCTAGTAAATCTAAAAGAGTGATTGACTGGCGAGACAAATATGACAAACCCTTACATTGTCATATAGAGACAAGAGCTTGGGGAAACTATTTTGGGCCAACCATAATGGCCATCATTTAACCACTTAGATGGAGTTACCATTCACCTAAATTGTTCACAACATAGGAGAACTACCCTAAGGATGAGTGCATGTGATCCAGATCCAAGATACATCCAACGACTCCCTACGTCATACACCGATCAAATAATAGGTTGTTATAACCGCCTCATTATATAAAGGATATGGGCAAATAATTCAGGTGCACAATTTCAAATTCAAATTTCATTCAATCTTTTCATCCATATACTAAATTGGGTGTTGAAGAGTTAACCTTGCATGCCAACCCCCATTCCTCTGTACTAAAAGTTCATATCCACTTTTGTCCTCTACAACTACTGATTCTTCAACCAATTATGGTTCCATAATTGAACAATTGGTATTGGTACCATTGGTAAGTTTCACAGTCGAACAATTGGGGATGTCTTTAAGTTAATGGCTTAAAGCATATTTACTAAGTATTAGTCAATTACGCGACAAAGATAACAATGTAAATTTTGATTCTTATGGATGCAGGTTATCAAATTCTAAATCAGATCAAACTATTTTCACAAGCTATAGAAGTGAAAAAACATGCATTGTGAATTTGAATAAGATCCCTTCAAATGATGTTTGCCTTCTTAGTATTGAGGACGAATCATGGCTATGACATATGAAGATAACCCATATTCACATGGACCACTTAAACAAGTTGGTTCATAAGGATTTAGTGGTTGGCTTTCCAAACATGTTCTTTGAGAAAAGCCAGTTATGTGATGCATGCCAAAAATTTAAACAAGTAAGGGTCTCTTTTAAATTTAAAAATGTTATTTCTATGAACCGCCCCTTACAACTTTTGCATATAGATCTTTTGCCCCATCCACAACTAAGAGTTTTGGCAGTAATATTTATGTCATTGTATTTGTGGATGACTACCCTCGCTATATATGGACATTGTTCTTATATAAAAAAAGATACATGTTTGTTTCCTATCGAAAACTTTCCAAGGTTATCTAGAAAGAGAAAGGATTAAACATTGCATCGACCCATAATGATCTTGGTGGTGAATTCTAGAATGAGGAATTCTAAAGATACTGTAATAAGCATGGTATTCAACATACTTTCTCTACTCCACAAACTCCCTAACAAAATAGTGTTGTAGAGAGAAAGAATACATATTTGGAAGAGCTAGCGAGGACCATGTTCAACGAGACTAATCTTCCTAAATACTTTTGGGCAGATGTAGTAAGCATTGCTCTCTATGTAATTAATCACATCTTGATAAAAACAATTCTAAATAAAACACATTACGAGTTACATAAAGGAAGGAAGTCGAATATCTCTCATTTTTATGTCTTTGGATGCAAATGTTTTATCCTTAATAACAGAAAGGATAATCTTGAAAATTTTGGTACTATAGCTGATGAAGGAATATTTCTAGGATATTCCACTTCTAGCAAGGCGTTTATAGTTTTTAATAAAAGATCCCTGACGATAGAATAATCAGTTCATGTTACCTTTGATGAGTCTAACCTCTTTTTTGTAGAGGTAGATGTTGTTGTTGTGCAGGTATTCTAGAGAAAACATCCGCAGAAGATGATGATCAAAGTAAAGATAAAGATCAAGGTTAATAAGAAGGTCAAAATTCAAATGAAGATACTTAAGCCTAAGAAGTCAACTCTGAGAATAAAAGTCTACCCAAAGGGAGGACCACTAAGGATAATCCAATTCACAAAACATATTTCTAAGGGAGTTATAAATCAGCATTCCCTTAGAAGGGTATGTAAAAATATGGCATTTGTTTCCCAAATTGAGGCAAAGGAAATTGACGAGTTCCTCATTTATGAATATTGATCTCATGTTATGTAAGAAGAGTTACATCAATATCAAAGAAACAATGTTTGTAAACTTGTTCCCAAAGCTTCAACTAATCAAATGATTGGGACCCATTGGGTCTTTCCCAACAAGCTTGATGAAAGTGAAAAAGTTTTGAGAAATAAATCAAGACTTATTACGAAAGGATACAATCGATAATTGGTATAGATTTTGATGAAATCTATTCTCTTGTATCTCGAGTTTAGGCCATATGAATTCTTCTAGCTTATTCGTGCATCTTGATTTTTAAAAATTTCCAAATGGATGTAAAGAGTGCATTCTTGAATAGTTACATCCAAGAGGAAGTGTTTGTTGATCAACATCCACCTTTTGTCAATCCAACCTTCCCCAGTACTATCTTCAAAATTAAAAAGGATTTATACGGTTTGAAATAGGATCTTAGAGTATGGTATGATCATCTAAGCAAGTTTTTTTTCTCTTGAGAACAAGTTTCAAAGATGGAAAGTTGATAAAATGCTTTTTATAAAAAAAGTCTGAGTATGGCATTTTATTTTTTGAAATCTATGTGGATAATATTATATTCGGTGTTAATAACGAATTCTTATGAAAGTACTTTTCTAATGTGATGAAGACGAGTTTGAGATTTCCATTATAAATGAGCTTTGTTACTTCCTAGGACTACAAATCCATTAATCAAAAGAATGGACATTCATAAACAAGGCCAAATATTGTAAGGAAATGCTAAAGAGGTTCGGTATGAAGAAGTTAAATACAACTGATACTCTAACGACTACATCATGTAATTTAGACAAAGATGAAGGAGGAAAGCCAATTGAAGAAAGCAGATACTGGTGTATGATCGACTCTCTCCATTATCTTACTATATCTCGTTCTTATATTATGTTTGTTGTCTGTTTGTGCGCATGTTTCCAAGCATCCACAGAAGAGTACTAGTGATACGTGTCACTTACTTGGAAACTCGTTTGTCACATGGCATATTAAGAAACAAGCAAGCGTAATGTTATCCACAACAAAGCCAAAATATGTTGTTGCAGGTAGATATTGCATGCAAATTATCTAGATAAAATACCAGCTAAATGATTACATAGTTAATCTTGGTGTTATCTCGATAAAATGTGACAACACTAACTCCATAAACCTCAAAAAGAATATGGTACTTCACTCTTAGACAATTTTATTATGCACCATTTTATTTGGGAACATGTTGAAAAAAAGGGATTGTGTAATTGAGCATGTGTCTTCATATAATCAACTCGTAGACATTTTTACCAAACTACTTCCTCAATAACTTTTTTTCATAAGAACTGAGTTAGGGATGCTGAATTAATCATGCATGAATTAGTACCTAATAAATGTCTCTTCACCTTCTTCTTCTTCTTCCCATTCTCTATGTGAATTACATAATTTATGTGCTTGCTTGTGTTTACTTTCTACCCTATATGATAATGTCAAAGGGAGAATATTATACTCTTAGGGGAGTATGGTATGCTCTCTATATTTGTTAAGGGAAGTTTAACCACCATAATACTATCACCCTTATTTCTTTATTTGTCCATATCCTTGAGAGACGCGTTATCATCATAAAAAATAGGGAGAATGTAGATCTATGTGCTTCCAGGTAGTATAACCAATGATGCCTTGATCCTTTGAGTGATCATAACGATTTTGATGATAACTTCGATGTTCGGTGGAATCACGTTGATTAATCCTTTGCCTGATCGTGTTGATCTTTGGTGATATATCTCCAGTTATCTCTGATGATGTTACTCATCCTAAAGTTATCTCAAGCCTTAACATGAAGAATATTCAAGAATTTAATGAAGTGATAAAGTCAAAGATAATGTAGCAAGGACCTTGAAGCGTCAAACTGGTGAAAGAGATGAAGTGTGAAAGCTTGACTGGTCGGTCGTGCGCTTACCATAATCTGAGTGACAAGAGTATTATAAAAATGTTAGAGTAACTCATAATTTACTGAGACAACTATCACACAATATTTTTGAGGACCATCTCTTTTTGAAAAAAATGACTATAATTTTTTTTTGCATATAACTAATTGATTACAAACTCAAATTATCAATTATATGTTAAAATTACATTGAATAATTGAGTATCCATTAGTTCTATTTGATTATCTCAATTGTAACACCTCATAACCGATTACTAGGATTGATAGTCGATTAGTAAGGTGCAATTTAAAAACTTTTCATTTTTACACTAAATAATCAATTAAAATTTTTTACTCAAATAACTCACTTTTTCAAATAAATACCTAAACTAATCCACTTTTTCACTTATTTATCAAACTAACCCACTTTCAAACAAAAAAAAATCTAACACAAAGGAGGTGTCAATTCAATTGACGACAGTGTACAACACATAAGAGGAGATGCTAATTCAATTGATGGTTCAAAGTCATCTGTGTTTGTACATTGTCGCTAATTAAATTTACACCTCCTTTGTGTTAAATTTTTTTTCTTATTTAAAAATGAGTTAGTTTGAAAAATTCGTGAAAAGTGAACTAATTTGAATATTTATTTAAAAAATGAATTTTTTGAATTATTTTATCAATCGATTATACCTACAACATCACATCAATTATGTGTATTAAAAAGTCCACTAATCGTTGTCATGTTTGAACTACTTTTTCTCTTAAGGGTCTGTTTGGTTCAAATGAGGGGGATGAGAGGGGAGGGAGGGGAGGGGAGGGGAGGGAGTTTTTTAATCAAATAAGTGTTTGGTTCAAAAGAGAGGAGGGGAGGGGAGGGGAGGGATTTTAATTAAAAATGTGTTTGGTTCAGAAAGGGAGGGGAGGGGTTTTATTAATAATTTACATTTTTATCCTTATGATCTTATATAAGTCATATGATATTAAAATGTGAAAAATTCCTGCGTATTTTTGTTGGTAATAAAATTTCTAATATTGAGTGATTAAAAAAGTATTTATTTGTCACATAAAGTTAAAAAATCGAGTACAATCGATTCGACTTATAACTTTTCAACATAAATTAAACTATATGCCAATAACATCGTTTAAATTGTGATGAATCATATAACAAAACAAATATATAAAATAACTTATTACTAAATATTAATGGTTCAAAATATTTAATAAAATGAATAAACAAAAATAAATAAAATGATATGGTTTACAATTTGATATAAAAGAAAATATGATAGAGTACATAACAAAATTAAAAGAAAAAAACGAATATAACGAAACATAATTTTTTTTATAAAAAAAAGACAATGATTATGATTTATATTAATTATAAAAATTATAAAATAATTTGAAGGTGGAGAACAATTATAATAAGTTGATGAAAACAATCGAGAAAAAACAGTAACACAAAAGATAACAAATAGTTTTGAAATACTGAAATTAAATTGAGGATATTTTAGTAAATATAATAATTTTTAAATATTAAAACTCATATTCCCTCCCCTCCCCTCCAAATACCCCGAACCAAACACACCCTTATACAAGGAGAGAATCTGTTCATTACTATCTCACATACAATAATTTAATTTTAAATCATTCCTCTCTCGTAAATAATTTATAACAAAAATAATTAAAAAATTATTGTTTGTTTTTCTAAAGAATCAACTAATTAAAACCAACCGCATAAACATAAAAGTTAAAAATTTAGGCCCGTCTACTTTTCAACTTAAAGTGTTTTTTCAATTTCTAACCAAAAAAAAAAGTGTTTTTTAATCATATTTTATGTTTTTTCAATTCTTAAATTACTTATATCAAGAATAATTTGTATCAAAGTTAAACAAACATCCCAAAATTGATTAAATATAAGATATAACTAGAAATTGTTAATACAAAAAAAAAACTAATAAAAACATATTTAAATTCTTTTTTTATTTTTATTTTGTCATAGTTGATGAAAAAAAACAAGTTCCAAAAACCCAAAGAAAAACCGCTTTAAGAACCTTTACCATACTAGCATTCGACACTTCCAATGCTCCAACAACTCTAAACAACTTCACATTAAAACACAACAACAACATTGTTTCCATCGACACACACTTCCAAGGTTTTTCGTTTATTCTTCTGATCCATTTTCTACCCTCAATCTCATCTCATACATAACATTTCTCTCTCTCTCTCTCTCTCTCTCTCTCTCTCTCTCTCTCTCTCTCTCTCTCTCTCTCTCTCTTCTCTCTCTCTCTCTCTCTCTCTCTCTCTCTCTCTCTCTCTCTCTCTCTCTCTCTCTCTCTCTCTCTCTCTCTCTCTCTCTCTCTCTCTCCACATTCATCCCCAAAAGGTAAAACACAACACTCCATTTGATTTCTAGAATACAAGGTATATGCAGTTATGTGAATGCTGATTCCATTATGAAACATAGCTTTAATCTGTGTGAATGAAGGATGTTTTCTTTGTTTATGTTGATTTTATTTTTAAACACTTTTTTTATGATTTGCCTTTGGGAATTTGAATGTGGAAATTTATTTGGATCTAAATGTTCTTTTCTGCAGATTTAGATTCAGATTAGGATAATTCGAAATGGCAACAACAACGTCAATTTCTAGTATTTCGGTTGGAATGTCAACAAGACCTAGGATTACCTCATCACAGAAGTTAGGTTCTGTGATTCTTGGAGGCAGCGGGTTAAGGTTCGGCTCATGTGATAAACTAGGAAGTGTTTGTCATGTTGCGTCGGCAAAACCCTTCCAGCAGGTTTCACCATCATGTAAGGTAAAATTCGACAAATTCGTAACGAAGGCAATATCTGAGACTGAGTCCAGCCTCAAAACAATCAAGTTGCAGGATTGCCAATTGATTTGAGAGGTTTCATTTCTTTTTCCCCAAATCATTTGTTTAATTGTATCTATTATTTAGCTTTTGGTTTTCATATTTGTCACAAGGCGGGAATGTGTTTATACTTTGTGATTTGCAAAAATTGGCTTAAAGTCGGTTTATTGGTCAATGTAAAAGGATGAGAAGTTTTTCTTGTGAAACCAAACCCTGTTTGGATAAATAGCTTAATTAAGAGTTTATAGCCAATGTAAAGGATGAGAAGTTTTTCTTGTGAAAACCAAACCCTGTTTGGATAAATAGCTTAATTAAGAGTTTATAGCATAAGCTCGTATCTTATAAATGCTTATGTATAAGCTATTTATAACATAAACGATAAAATATAATAAAGTCAAACTGTTTTGATATAAGTTATCCTGAAGAATTTATGGAAATAAGCTGAAAACAACTTGTGAACATGTCGTAAGCTAAAAGCAACGTTCTGTGCAGGTAAAAGGGCATTTATTGCTGGTGTGGCTGATGACAATGGATAATGGCTGGGCAATAGCAAAATCTCTTGCTCAAGCAGGAGCTGAAATTCTTGTTTGGCACATGGGGTACCTGTAAGTAAATATTACATGATTCCATTGTTACCTGTTTGATCATTCTTGTTTTCTCCCTGAAGCGTGTTGTTAAATACGGTTATGACACTATAGCATATCGGAATTTGATTAAATTGTTATTGTTCCTGTGTTACAAAATGTTGTCAAATACTACTGCATTATTTTGCAGTATAGTCAAGATCGAGTGCTGGGTCGTAAGATTGTAAGGTCTTACGTGCCAAGGATGTCTGAGAGTGATATGATCTGAGAAAGATCGTTTTTGTCATCGGTGTGTCAAGATCAAGTTTTTTGAAACAAGATTGTAAAAAAACCATACTGGGCCTTTTTTTGGGACTGAATTACAATTTTCATGTTTTTGTGTATGTGTATGTATAAATATATATGAAATTACCATTTTTCCCTTCAATAGGATCTTATGAGTCGTGCTAACGGTACTAGTTTTACGATCTTTCGCAAGTCGATCGGTCCTACTTAAGATCTTGTGCTTGACTACATTACTGTGTTGCGGAATTTGAACAAACTTTTTTTTTTCTTTCTCAATTCACGAGTGACAACACAGCCCTGAAGTCAAATTATATTAGTGCAATGATTTATACAAGCATGCAGGTACTAACAATGAACATTTTCATGTAGGCTCTAAATATATTCGAGTCCAGTCTGCGGCGTGGAAAATTTGACGAATCACGCAAGTAGAACTTTTAAACTTTGCTACATTGATTTTCCCTTGTCAATAAATGCCATATATAAGTACTTTTGTAATCGGTAACTCCATTTTGCAGGTTACAAGATGGATCATTGTTCGAGATTGCTAAAGTGTATCCTTTGGATGCAGTCTATGACACTCCCGAAGATGTTCCGGAAGATGTGAGTTTCATAAAATTCATCAAAGCGTATATAAAATGTTCACAAAACATATCACTCTTTATTTTCTGTGAAAATTGCGCAGGTAAAAACTAATAAGCGATATGCTGGAGCCAAATATTGGACTGTCATGGTATAGATTAATCATATGTGATCTATGCTTCTATTGCAGTTACATTACCCGATGATTTACATCTCAGCTTATGTTTAAATAACGCTAGTTCTCATAAGTCTAATATGCATTTGTGTTTCGTTTCAGGAAGCTGTTGAATCGGTTAGGAATGATTTTGGCACTATAGACATACTTGTGCACTCGCTTGCTAATGGACCAGAGGTTTGATTATTATTATCATTATCATTATTCCAATAACAAGACGAGATTTCTTGCTAACTTTTGTCTCGAGCTTTAACAAAAAACAAACTTTATTATAGGTCAGCAAACTATTGTCTGAGACATCTCGGAAAGGATATCTAGCTGCCTTGTCTGCGTCGAGTTACTCTTATATTTCTTTACTAAAACACTTCCTTCCAATCATTAATCCAGGCACGTTTGTCACCTAAGAGTTGTAACATTTTGATTCTTCCACCTTCAATGTATTGTTCTCGTTCTCACCAGTCTGTTTTTATTATAGGCGGAGCTTCGTTATCTCTAACCTATATTGCTTCTGAGAGGATTATTCCTGGGTATGGCGGGGGTATGAGTTCTGCTAAAGCTGCTTTGGAAAGTGATACAAGAGTGAGTGTTATCTTTTTTTGTTTTACAAACTGAGATATTACGTGCGTAAATATGCATGATTTTGGTACTTTCATGCTCCTTCCCCTCTGAGTTTGAAATTATATTTATTTAGGTGCTTGCTTTTGAAGCTGGTAGAAAGAAAAGAATCAGAGTCAATACTATATCTGCAGGTATTCATGGCTTAAAATACCTAGTGTTCTTGAGAGTAACTTTTTTCTCGTATGATTTTTGCTTGTCATTAAATTAAGTATCCGTTGACAAATATGTCGACTTAAATGGTTCAAATGTGTAGGTCCACTTGGAAGCCGTGCTGCGAAAGCAATTGGTTTCATTGACACAATGATTGATTATTCGTATACCAATGCACCCATTCAGAAAGAACTAAATGCAGGTAATATTATTAGTACTTTCGAGATCGTCCTTTTGTGAAACGAACATTTGCCGCCTATTTGTTATGCTATCACTGACATTTTTGAGTATTTTTGTAACAGAGGAGGTAGGAAACACTGCTGCTTTCTTGGCATCACCGTTAGCATCAGCTATCACAGGCGCTGTTATATACGTCGATAATGGACTAAACGCCATGGGAGTTGGAGTCGACAGTCCAGTATTTTAAAGACCTCGACATTCCAAAGCAAGAACATTGAAGTTGAAGTGATTAGTTTTCTTTGTTTGAAATCGTAATCTTTCTGCTCAACTAAGACAATACGGCCTATGATGATGAAAAAACCTATAAGAGTTAGTTTTACTGTTTGATAAATTAGTAAGTGGTTGTTTGAACTTCATAATCATTGTGATCCTCTTTGCAGTGTCCTCTGCAAAATGTATTGAATAATTTGGAGAGTTCTAACAGTTGAATGGGCATGCTAATGGAGCTGCCACCATCTATGGACTAATTTGGTTAAAATTTAAGGTTTTTGTAACATTTTTAAGGGATCAAATTTTGGTTGGTCTATGTTTTTTTCTTCTTAATAATCAGTTTAGACAAATAAGGCAATAAAAATAACAGGAATTTTTATATTGGTTCGTTTGAACTCAAACTACTCTAGTCCACCCGGCCAAAGTGACTTCGCCTCTTTCAAAAGAGGACTTAATCCAATAATCAAAAACTGATTACAATCTTTTCACTAAGACAAACTTGTCTTAGTCTTCTCGAGAATACTGACCACAACTTGGTCTCTCAAGGATTTTTTACAAAGTAATACAATAAAATGTGTTTAAGTGCTTCTTAAAAAAGCTTTCTATTTGCTAATGAAACTTTCTATTTGCTAATATGAATTTGACTTGGAAGTGATAGCAAAGTAGGATTTTCTTTTCAGCAAAGTAGTATGTTCGTTGTTGAATAATTTTGTCTTTTTTTCGAATTGATGTTGAAGGCTTGTTTAAATACACCCATTTCTCAAATAGCGTGCATATGCTTTTTTTGTCTTTGACTGTTTCTTTCCAGGAGAGGAATGTTCAAAGATATCTTTTTTGATGATGACAAAAACGATACGAAATTTTATTCAAAATTAAAATACATATCTCCCCTTGAGAATATGATTCTCCCCCTGAAATGAATACTGATAGAAAATTTAAAACTTCCCTTTCACCACTTGTATTCTTTCCAGAGTCAGAGCAAGCTTGTGGACTATCTCAGACCTTGTTCAGAGTTAATTCTATAAATATTGTTAGATGAGTAACTTTAACTCTGAAACACTGAATTCATGATTAGTTAGTTTTTAACATGTGTGAGTTTCCATTTAGTATCTGTTTATGTGAACGATTCAAAATTTCCATTTTCTCCCCCTTTTTTTGTCATATCAAAAAGTGATTTTAGAAAATCATTTAAGACAAAAAAAATTTCAGAGCAAGAAAAATGGAAAAAAATATAAGATAGAATCAGATGTAAAAAAAAATAGTCACAGATGTATTTTGAGACGCCCGAAAAGAAATAAAACAGGCAAATTCACAGATGAGCACAAACTAACAAACAATTAAGATAAACGAGAAGTTAAAAGCTTGAGAAGCTTCCGTCATCTCAGAAGTGGAAGCTTCTTGTTTGGCCATCCATGTCTTGATTTCAGTAGTGGATTCTTCCTGTTTGACCACCCCACTCCTGAATCCCCTGCCGTAGTTTTCTCTTGCTTGATCATCCAAGATTTTATCTCGCTGTTAGTAGCCTCTTGCTGAGGCAAATTTGTTTTGCACATCTTCATTTTCTTTCCTCAAATCTGTTGAATTCTGAACAACCAATTGAAGAATATGCATTCCCTAATTTCAAAGCAGAGGGCTGACTAGAGTCAGGAATCTCTTCATCAACATGAGCTTCTGAGGTACCTTCTTCAGCATGAGGACCTTCACCAATCTGAAGTGGCAGCAGATTTCTCAGATGAGGAACACACAACCTCTGTAGGTGTGTTTTCCAGACAAAGAATAGGAGTTCTGCTGACACTGAGTTAGAGCAAGTCTCATAGCTTCAGAAACTCTCTCTTGCGCATCTGCAGAGCAAGCATCCTGAAGATTCATAGTCACAGAAGTGAATCTCTTTCTGAAGGCAGTCCAGATCTCTTCAGAGTCACGATGATTTCGTGCTAGTGAGGCACTTCTCCCTTACAGCAGAAAACCCACATCTGCGTCTCCGTTTCAAAACTAGATAACAGATTACCAACATTGGGTCTGGGTTTGGGCTTAAGGTAGGCCTCGAAGAGGGATGTCCTAAGGGCATCAAAGAAGTGAAGGTTTAAAAGAGGGTGAAGGTTTATCTGGAGAAATGAGAAGGGAATGGGAATGGGAGAAGAAGAAACTCAAGAGGGTAGTTTTGGGGAGTTATGTGGAGGGGATGTAGCATCTGATTGGTTAGAGGAGGAGTCAGAGGATTCAGATGTGATAATAGGTTCAGAAGAGAGAGGGGGTTGAGATGTTGGTTCTTCTTCTATAGTTTCCAAAACAGGAGATAAAACAGAAGAGGGATTACCTGATTGCTTGGAACGCTTTGAGGACTTCTTGGAAGAGCCTTCTTCAGAAGCCTTCCTCTTAGAACGCTTAGAATGTTTCTCTGAGAGATCTTCTTCAGAGACCTTGCTCTTCTTGCGTTTCTTCCTCATAATCAGCTCTGGAGCAGGTTGAGAAGCACGTAGCAGCAAATTAGCTGGCATAGGAGTGCCATCTACCATACAGGAAGCAATATAAGCGAGGAGAGCTTCCTTTGGCTTCTATGAAGACTCTTGCCATCCAGAGGCTTCCTAAGAATAGGAACTAATTCATCTGTTTGACCAGCATCTTTCAGATAACATACCAAACCATTTTCAGTGAGGATATTAGAAATTAACCTTCCCATGGGAATCCAATCTCTGATTTTTGGTGTTTGGTGCGAATGATTTCTCTGGACATCTTGACATGAATCCAAAGATGAACAAACAACAAGTGTGGAAGATCCACCTTGATATTATTCCCTAGACAATACAAAATATACAGTTGATCTGTATTAATGTAATCTGGAGAATTTGAAGCCTTGCGATGATGGATACAACCCAAAAATATCTTGGCCCAAATCTTGTAATGGGTCTTCAGATCCTTTATTTTGTTGGATGGAAGCCCAGAGATAAACACCTAGTTGTACACTTCATTCATATTCACGCGTCCCACTGAGGTATTCACAATACCCTCTTCTTCATAGCCAGTAAGTTGGCGAATCATTTCCTCAGTGATGACGATAGTTTTACCCAAAACGAATGAAGAAATAAATTTAGGGTAAACTTGGGCATGAATCCAGAATTCCTTTACCAGTTGGGGAAAAACTGGACCAAACAACCGATCAAAGTATTTTACCCATCCTTGAAAGTTAACCGTTGAACGAAGATCAAACCCATTTTTCGCCATACAGTCAAAATCAACCATAAACTCACAAAGTACCTCTAGTTTGTTCACTAGTGTGAGAAGTGTGCGTTCTGGTTCTTTGTACACTTCATTACCCATATGCGATGAAGACGATCCAACCATTGTAGAAACCAAGTGTTGATGTGATGAAGATGAGGTAGCCATTGAAGAAGAACTTTTGAGATGACTGGAGATTCTTTTAAATTTTGATTTGAAAAGAAAGCAATGAAGAAGAGCAAAATGCATAAGGTGTGTGAGATAAAATCAAAAAAAGAATGATGATTTAACGCATTAAATGTGATTTGACAAAGTGGGGGGAAAAGAGAATTTTAATGATTCAAACAATACTTGAAACGACGCCTCTGCTTTGTGTACACTCAATCGTTTTCAAAAATTCAGATTAGAAGTGACACGTGTTTGATGTGGTGTGCCTCTGAAGCTCTTTTAGGAAATGAATCGTTAACTAACGCTCATATCCTCTGAAGCTTGTTAACTCAGATTTTCACAAAAAATAAAGTAACTTAAAAAATTTCAGATGCAATACTTCAGAGTATAAACTTTAAACACTTTTCATCTAAATAAATTTAATTCTGAATAAAGATTTTATTCTGGACAAAAGTCCATACTAATATTTTTCAGAATAAATTTAAATCTATCTTCAGAGAGGGGTTTTGTAAAAATATCAGCCCATTGATGGTCTGTATCAACAAAATTTAAACTTAATATCCCTTTCTAAATATAGTCTCTGATGAAGTGGTGTTTAATCTCTATATGTTTTGCCTTTGAATGTAAAATTGGATATTTAGAAATACAAATTGCAGAAGTATTGTCACAAAAGGTAAGAATATTACTCTCATGTATTTGGTAGTCCTCCAGCTGACTCTTCATCCAGAGCATCTGGGTACTGCAACCAGCAGCAACAATATATTCTGCCTCTGTAGTTGAGAGTGCTATAGTGGGTTGCTTCTTGCTGTACCACGAGATCAGATTGCCTCCTAGAAACTGACAGCTTCTAGAGGTGCTTTTGCGTTCAACTCTATCTCCAGCAAAATCAGCGTCACAGAAGCCTACTAATTTATACTCATCAGATCTTCTGTAACACAGAACCACGTTAGTTGTACCTTTCAGATACCTCAGAATTCTCTTAACAACAGTTAAGTGAGATTCTCTAGGATCTGATTGGAACCTAGCACATAAACATACACTGAAGAGAATGTCAGGCCTAGAGGCAGTCAAATACAGAAGAGAGCCAATCATACCTCTGTACAACTTCTGATCTACCTTTTTACTTACCTCTTCTTTTCCCAGAGTGCAAGTTGGATACATGGGAGTCTTAGCTGGCTTACTCTCTGTCAAATTAAACTTCTTCAGAAGCTCCTTCATATACTTCGTCTGATGTATGTAGGTGCCTTCTGGAGTCTGATTAACTTGAATGCCCAGAAAGAATCTTAGCTCTCCCATCATGCTCATTTCAAACTCTGTCTTGCCACAGGAGCATATGTCTCTGTGTAGTCAATACCTTCTTGCTGACTGTAGCCTTGAGCAACAAGTCTAGCTTTATTTCTGATGACTTCTCCTTGCTCATTTAACTTATTTTTGTAGACCCATTTTGTTCCAATAATGTTGAATCCTCTTGGTCTTGGAACCAGATCCCAGACATCATTTCTTGTGAATTGATTCAGCACCTCTTGCATAGCAAGTATCGAATTGTTGTCTTGCAGAGCTTCATCCACAGAGGTAGGTTCAATAATTGACACCAGACTAAATAATGATGTCCCAGAGGATTTGAGGAAGGATCTTGTTCTTATGGGATCATCCTTCTTTCCAATAATCATCTCCTCTGGATGAGAGGATTTGATTCTGGAGGATCCTTTCAGAGTTGGTTCTTCAGAAATAGTTAAGTTGTCCAGATGAGCAGCTAATGGAGTGGCATCTGGAGTTGCTTCTGGTTCTTTAGCTGGAACTTTGTTTGCCTCTGATTCTTCAGAGTCTGTGAGAAGAACTTCTCGATCTGCAGAAATTTCAGACTGCTTTGGCTTTTGATTGCCAAGCTTATCATCAAATCTGACATGAATTGATTCTTCCATAATCTGTGTTTCAGTATTGTATACTCTGTAGCCTTTTGAGCGTTCAGAATATCCAAGCATAAAACACTTTTGTGCTTTAGAGTCAAATTTGTTCAGATTATCTTTAGTGTTCAGAATAAAACAAATACATCCAAAAAGATGGAAATATGAAATGTTGGGCTTTCTATTCTTCCACAATTCATAAGGAGTCTTCTCCAGAAGAGGTCTTACAGAGACTCTGTTCTGAATATAGCACGTTGCATTTATTGCTTCTGCCCAAAAATGTTTAGCCATATTTGTCTCATTGATCATGGTTCTGGCCATTTCTTACAATGTTCTATTTTTTCGTTCTACTACTCCATTCTGTTGAGGAGTTCTAGGACAAGACAAATCATGTTCAATGCCATTTTCTTTAAAATATTTTTCAAAAGATTTATTTTCAAATTCACCACCATGATCACTTCTGACTTTGACAATATTAAATTTCTTTTCATTTTGGACTTGATTGCAGAATTCAAAAAATACAGAGTGAGACTCATCCTTGTGCTTTAGGAATTTTACCCATGTCCATCTGCTATAGTTATCAACGATGACAAGCCCATACTTCTTGCCTCTGATGGATGTAGTTTTCACTTGTCCAAACAGATCAATGTGCAGAAGCTCTAATGGTCTAGAAGTAGAAACAACATTCTTTGGTTTGAAAGTGGATTTTGAAAATTTGCCTTTCTGACATGCTTCACAAAGAGCATCTGAGTTGAACTTTAACTTAGGAAGTCCTCCGACCAGATTGAGCTTGTTAATTTGAGATATACGTCTCATGCTAGCATGTCCCAGTCTTCTATGCCAGACCCATTGCTCATCATTAACAGACATAAGATATTTAACATTTTGACTTTTCAATTATGAAAGTTTTATTTTATAAATGTTGTTCTTTCTTTTACCATTAAAGATGATTAATCCATCTTTCTGACTAACAGCTTTGCAACATTTTTTATTAAAGATAATATCATAACCATTGTCACTTGATTGACTTATGGACAACAAGTTATGAGTTAATCCTTCTACAAGCAGAACATTTGAGATAGAAGGGAGGTTACCATTACCAACTGTTCCAGAGCCAATGATCTTGCCCTTTTGGTTTCCTCCAAACTTCACGTCTCCACCAGATCTAAGTTCCAGACTTTGGAACATAGACCTTCTTCCCATCATGTGTCGTGAGCATCCAGAGTCCAGGTACCAAGACTGGTGTCTCAACCTTGCTGCTAAGGACATCTGCAACATAAATTATTTTATCCTTAGGTACCCATATCTTTTTGGGTCCTCTGGAGTTAGTTGTTCTGAAGTTCTGCTTGAACTTCTGTCCATTAAAAGCAGTTGTGTTCTGACGCAGCTTAGTTTTATTAAAAATTATGGTGTTTTGATCTGAACGTGTGTACTTTATGTCATGTGAGTGACCAAATTTAAAATGAGAATACAGAGGAGTATAATTGATAATTAACTCATCAACAGATTTTGGATTTGATTCCTTCCCAGAAGATGATTCATATCCAATCCCTTTTCTGTTGTTCCTGCTCACACCGTAGATCATAGAAGCCATTTTGCTTCTGTCTATGCTTCTGGACAAGAACCTTTGAAAACTATGGTCATACTCTTCTAAAATATTTTTAGAGCTAGACGTAGTATCTGTTTCAGATTTTTGTTGAGCTTTTTCCAATTCAATTTTAATTTGAAAATTATTTTCTTTCAGCTCAGCAATTTCTGATTTCAGCTGACCAGTCTCAGATGCAAGACTGCTTTGCAGCTTCTTGTATTTGAGTCTGATCTTACTATAGTTTTCACATATTTCAGATAAGCTTTCAATTAACTTAGCTCTGGTGAGATCAACAAATACCTCTTCTGAATCTGATTCTGATCCAGATTCAATGATTCTTTATGCTCCTCTATGTCAGCCATTAGTGCAACGTTTGCACATTCGTCTTCAGACTCTGACGAGGCTTCATAAGAATCTGAGTCATCCCAAGTAGCCATCAGGACTTTCTTTTTCTTCTCAAACTTCTTCTTGGGTTTATCCTTTTGATGTTTGGGACAATCATTCTTGTAGTGTCATGGCTCTTTGCATTCATAGCACACTACTTCCTTTTTGCTAGATCTTCTGTGACCAGAGGATTCTCTACGGTGTTCTGGTCTTTTAAATTTTCTGAACTTCTTTTGCTTGTGCTTCCAGAGTTGATTTATTCTTCTGGATAGTAAAGATAGTTCGTCTTCATCTGATGAAGAATCTCCAGAGCTTTCTTCTAGTACCTGAAAAGCTTTAGTTTCAGATTTTTTGTTATATTTTAAAGCTATGGACTTACCTTTCTTCTGAGGCTCATCTTCTTCAAGCTTTATCTCATGGCTTCTTAAAGAACTGATGAGTTCCTCCAGAGTGATTTTGTTCAGATCTTTTGAGAGCTTTAACGCTGTGACCATAGGTCTTCACCTCTTTGGTAAACTTCTGACTATCTTTTTTACATGATCAGAAATGGAGTAGCCTTTGTCAAGAACCTTCAATCCAGCAGTCAGAATCTGGAATCTAGAAAACATGGTTTCCACAGATTCATCTTCCTCCATCTTGAAGGCTTCATATTTTTAAATCAGCGCTAGAGCCTTCGTTTCTTTCACCTGCGTGTTTCCCTCATGCGTCATCTTCAAGGACTCAAACATGTCATGCACTGTATCTCTATTGGTGATTTTCTCATATTCAGTTTGAGATATAGTGTTCGGCAGAATTGTCCTTGCCTTGTGGTGATTCCTGAAGTCTTTCTTTTGTTGATCAGTCATTGATTATCTATCAATCTTTTTACCTTCACCATTAGTGGGGTGAGTGTATCCATCAATGACTATATCCCAGAGATCAGCATCATATCCAAGAAAGAAGCTTTCGATTCTGTCCTTCCAGTAATCAAAATTTTCTCCATCAAACATAGGAGGCTTTGTGCTGATTCTGTCTTTCTCTTCATATTTGTTATTCAACCCAGCGTTAGCGTTGTTTGAAGATTCATCCATAGTAAATCAAAGAGTTTTCTAACTGGATCTTTTCTCTGTCACTGTTAAGTGATAGCACTCAGAACCATGCTCTGATGCCAACTGAAGGAAGGAAAACACTGAGAAGGGGGGGGGGGGGGAGTGAATAAGTTTTTTCAAAAACAAATAAGGTAATAAAAATAACAGGTATTTTTATACTGGTTCGTTTGAACTCAAACTACTCCAGTCCACCCGGCCAAGGTGATTTCGCCTCTTTCAAAAGAGGACTTAATCCAATAATCAAAAACTGATTACAATCTTTTCACTAAGACAAACTTGTCTTAGTCTTCTCGAGAATACTGACCACAACTTGGTCTTTCAAGGATTTTTTACAAAGTAATACAATAAAGTGTGTTTAAGTGCTTCTTAGAAAAGCTTTTTCACAACAGTGATTTAACACAAATGAAGATCAATGAAACTTTCTATTCGCTAATATGAATTTGACTTGGAAGTGATAGCAAAGTAGGATTTTCTTTTCAGCAAAGTAGTATGTTCGTTGTTGAATAATGTTGTCTTTTTTTTGAATTGCTGTTGAAGGCTTGTTTTAATACACCCATTTCTCAAATAGCATGCATATGCTTTTTTGTCTTCTTTGACTGTTTCTTTCTAGGAGAGGAATGTTCAGAGATATCCTTTTTGTTCTGAAATCCTGTCCCATAGACAAAAGAAGAATAATGCCGTTGGATGTAGACAATGAATTTGGCAATGAATCTTTCTTAATCAACATCTTTTTAAATGAACGACTATGGAAATATTTCCTGCATCAGATCCTCTGATGATGTTCCATTTTCTTCTTATCAAAGTGACTCTCTTCTAGAGTTCTGCAGCTTTGTGCTAGCGTGATTGTTTTAACAAACTGTTCATCTAGAGGAGCGCTTTAGATTAGAGCAGATCTTCGCTCTTATGTGTTATCCGTGTTATCCAAATGTATCACTTTGTTACTAATGTTTCAGAGCCTTACGTGTTTTGATTCTCAGAGCCTCTGCAGTTGCAGCGTTGAGTTTAGTACGCTCAGAGTTTTCTGAATCTTTGCTTTATACTCTACGCTCAGAGCCTTTTGTAGCTTCGTTTTTTCACCAAACGCTCAGAGTCTTCTGTGTGTTGTAGCTTAACGTTCAGAGGAATATTCCGTTCAGAGGAATATTTATTATGTTATCTGAAACAAAAACACTTGAACATAATTAGAGTATATATTTTCTCCATACAAAATTTCATTATTGTTATCATCAAAACATTGAGATATATTAAGAACCAATATGTGTTCTAACAAACTTTCCAAACATAAAATTAGCATTCATAACATAAAATGAGCATTATAATGATGATTTCGACAGAAAATTAAACACTACATTTCAATGTCCCGGTGGATGCTTGCACATCTTCAAGATATCTTTGACCAATCTTCTTAGTGTCACTTCCATCTCGAGCGGAACTTTCTCTTTGAAACCGAAAAACGTTCGCCACATCGCCATAACATCCGCTCGAGTCTTGAGTTCAAATTTGTTGAACACAATGTTCCTTTCGTTGTCAACCGAAGGTGAATGGTACTCAAGCTTGACAACCATTTGTGTGTCTCCGTAAGGTAGAAGATATTAGATTTCGTCTATGATATTGTCGAGGAAGGTGAGATCGATGAGCTTGAATGTCCTCTCGGAGAGGCGCTGGAATAGGAGACACTTGCGACATACCAACGAATGTTTATTTTACACATTTGAGACATTTTGAGTTCGTGTGAAGTATAACACAAGAACACCCAAATTTATAGAAGACTAGTTCAATAAGGACCACTCATTGACTGTCATTCATACTCCAAAGATATATCTCTGGAAAGAGACCCCATTATCTTGTTCCAGAGATGCATCTCTAGAACTTTCCCATAACCATTCAAAAACATAGCAAATAAAAGAACCTTGCGGAGATGTATCTCCAGAACATTTCCTGATACATTTTTAAAGCAAAATCAAATTACAGAAAGTTAACAAAGAGCAAATATGCACCAAATATGAACCAAATGTGCATAAACACCAAATATGAACTATAAGTGAATACGTAACACTTCATTTAAATTGAGACACACTTACATACAATTATTTGTCCGATTACACAATAAATCAAAACGAATCAAAACATGTGTCGCCGACTCAATATATAGGTGGTACTCCCTTGGACTTTTGTGCATTTTATTCTCTTTCAATATTGTTCAATCTTTCGAATTCTTGCATCCTTTTCCATAAAATGATCCGACCACGTCTTGGCATTTGCGGTTGCACGAGTCGTCCATTTCGCTGATGTAAGTGGCATGGGGCATCGCAGTTTCAAGTAAACTTGAATAAAATGACTTGATTTTGAAAGCCATCCAATACACATGATGTAATCATTTAGATTTTGGGGTGGGGTGGTGTGCAGTGGAAAAAAGGTTTCCGAAAACCCGTAGTGTGTCAGGTCAATGCATACCCTATCATATGCACATGCAATTAGGTGACCCATATCTGCGAATTTTACCCATTTTGACTCTGATGTCGGGCCACTCAAGCAAGGAACAAGTCACTCATTAACCGCATCAAAGTTTTCTTTATTTTCGTACAACCGCGTGTACGATTCCTTATGCATCTTCAACTCTTGCATATGTTGATGACGAACTAGTGCATGAATATCTTCTCCTTTACCAAGTAAAGCCGAAACGGCCCGGTAACCGCAATTATTGGCTCCCTCAACATTGACGATACGATCGATATACTTGTGCATAAAAACTGGCATCTCGTCAATGAATGAAACCTTCGATAGAAGCGGCGTCAGAGGTGGTTTGCTAATTCAAACTCCTTTCACAACACTTTTTTGAGTTTTTTTAGTCGGTGAGTCGGGAAATACTTTGTCAACGTGTTCAAAGTACACAGAAGACCGTGTAGTCAAGTTCTCATTCGGTGTAGGCTTCATTTTCTTTGGAGCACCTTTTGTTTTTACCGGTTGGGAAAGCAGTTTCATGTCGGTGGTTTCGGGATAGACAATCTTCCTCAATTGTTCTTAGATGTGAAGTTTCATGTTGTTATCGGCCTTCTAAAATCTCTCTTATATCGCTTCTCATTCAGTCAAAATAGTGATATTTGATTTACCTTTATCCATGCATCCATCATCATTGAAACTAACTCTCTTCCAATGAGAGAAAACCTCGTCCATTCTTATTGGTTCACAAATTTTCACTTTTTTAGCAATAACACAAGCACATGGGAGACCATATATTTTCACAATACTTATACGTATATACTACATACCCAAGCTCCACGATACAACATCTTTCCAACATATCAACAACACGATCTGCTCTAGCCTACTCCTTCTCTGGTGTCTCCTGATGAGGCGACCTAGGTGGATTTCCTATAGTATTCAATACTATATAAGGACGTGACACCCTAAAACACCACTGGATGTAGCCGTGTGCATCACTCCAGCCGTTAAGAGCTATGGTACAACATGCCACTTCTGGTACCAGATGATTAAGGTAATCATTATGCCTGACATCCACATATTTTCGTTCGATAGTGGGAGAACTAGACTTAGAAGGTTATTTGGGAGAAAACTACATGTATTCGAACTGGCGTATGACGCGCTCAGGCAGGTGTGGAAACATCAGACGTGACCCACACGCCAACCATTAAGAGTAGAAGGTTATGTTGTCCAAGGGACATGTTTGAAAATGATTTAAGTACGACTGAAAGTGTATATCTTACGCTATCAAACGTTCAAGATACACTCGGAAGGGCCCCGTCGCCTGATTTCCTCTTATCGGGACGAATGTAGAAGCACATGGCATTCTTCACTATAGGTCAGAACATATGACCAACTGAATATGCTTTTGAAGTGCTAAAGGGTCTAAACCTTAAAAATAGTACATATGTATTATGGTGAGAATCAGATATCAAGCTATTAATAAACTTGAATCACAAATCATTGAAGTTCACCACCGAGCTTTGATTTATACAAAGGAAAGGGTAAAGATCAAAGAAAATCCTAAGTGCGCTATGTAACAACAAAGCTAAGAGAATCTAAAGTTTGGGGGTTGATTATACCTAGGGAAGATGCTAGCATACTAAGTATCTGTAGTACTCTACAAGAACCTCTTATTAGTATTTGTGTTATGCTAATGTTTGCTTGCTAAGGAAAAGGTTCTAAGGTAAAGACCTAGGGTATGTACAAAGTATGCTCGCCAAGACATCACATCTCATGCCCACGTATCCTAACTACAATGGAATCAGAGCATTCGTAGTTCACTTAACTAGGGGTGGTTAGTTATTAGTTTGCTCGTTAAGGATAGGGATCCTCATGCCTACGTACCCTCATTAGGGAATAAGGAATCAGAGCATCTGTAGTTCACCCAACTATGGGTGAGGAACTCTTGATTATGGTCAAGGTTTTAGAGGGAAGGTAAGTGTCTATGGCAAGACACTTACATAGAATGCAGAAACTCTAAACCTAAGGTTAGGTTAAAAGGAGAAGGTAAGTAAATGTCCATGGTAGGAACTTATATAGAGTACGGTGACTCTAATCCTAAGGCTAGGATAAACAGGTAAGACTCTAACAAGGTCTCAAGGGAATGATGGACAAGGCTATCCTACCTATGACATGGCAATTAACTGAGAATCCTTTCCTTTGGAATCAGGTACAGGAAAGATTATCAAACAAAATAGGCATCATGAAAGTAATGTCTAAAAAGGCAAAGAAAAACCTCAAATGTCAAAGCTAAGCTCATGAACAGATAACAACATGTGTATAAGGCAAGCATCAAGACATGTGATCATGCAAGGGTGAATCCTAAAATTGGAGGATGGGAAAATGCTAACCTAATGTTGTCATGCAAAAGACTAAGAACCTAAATCTATCCTACTTTGATCTTAATCGAAGATTAAGTCAAACTAGGAGATACTATAGGAATATGTGAAACAACAGGCAAACAAGTAATCGAGATATACATGTAAGCATCAAGAGTACCAGACACAAAATGAAAATCAGGCAATGAGAAATAATATGACATAAACAAAAGATGCGTGACTGAGGAGCACTAGAAATGAACAATGGCATAGTCGAAATAAGAATCGAAATCGTAAGATCTAGTTAAAGGTGTTTGAATTACAAACTTACTAAGTTAAAAGTCAAATTGACTAATAGAAAATGAAATATGAATGATCGAAAATAAATCCTAAATACCTACTGTCGCTACTGCGAAAAAAGGTGCCGGCAAAGACAGAAGAGTCGCTGACTATCGTTATTTATCCTAAAGGAGGGAAAGGAAACGATCAGGAAAAAACCTAGCGAAAAGGAAAAGACGAGGTCATCGCAACCAAGTCTCTGGGTTCGGGAGTCGGTTACGCAAGGGGAAGGTATTAGCACCCCTCACGTCTGTTGTACTCAATGGGATCGGCGCTTTTTTGTTTATCTGACGGGTTGTTTATCTATCTACCTATCAAGGATGGCTCAAAAGAAAAGAAAATTGACTCGGCAAAGCCTCGCAGCTTCGTGCCTACGTATTCCCGTCTGGAACGAGAAATCAGAGTCAACGTAGTTCGGCTAACTACGGGTGATGGGGGAAGGTTGCTCGCCAAGACATCGCGTCTTGTGCCTACGTACTTTCATCTAGTATGAAAGATCAGAGCGAATATAGTTCGAGCTCAAACGGAACACAGGTTGATTCATTTGTTTTTACCCGAGTAAAGTTAAACTACAGTTCCAACAGTTAGGGACAATGCCTGTTTGCGGTAGAACTGAAGCTTAACAAAACTCTTTTCATCAGAAAAGGAAGTTTGATTAATCCCGAAAGAAAAAGGTTTGAATTTGTTTTTGAGTCTTTTACGAGAAGAAGTGTTTTTTATGAATGTTTGTAATTCGTACTGCACTAGAGACTATGACTTAGGAGTGAATGCGTCGCATGTCACCCAAAGGGTACCACACTAAACATCCTGGTTACTGAAAGAAAACCCTCCAATAACCATTTCCTAAGTGGCTTAAGGCTCGTAACGTACTGTACAAACTTGCCTTTATTATGTGTTTTACTGTTGTTTTGAGATGAGAAAGAGAAAGGACTCTACAGGGGAAACTATCAAGCATCCTACTGTTGTCATACAATATGGCCTTAGTGTTGAGTTTGAAGGGGGAATCTACCCTACTGTTATCATGCATGGATTCATCCTAATGTCTATCATAACCTCTCTTGAAGAAGAGAGGTTAGAGATCCTAAGGGAACATGGCAAAGGGGAAACAAAAACAAAGCAAAAATCATTAAGCAGATGAATACAACTATCAAGCTACTAAAATAAGAACATGGATATGCAATGCATCAACACAAGCAGAAGGAGTAAACCTCAACTTATAATGCAAACATAAAAGAAAAAGGAACACACAAGCAAGGGAGGATCACCTCAACCTTCAATGCAAACAAGCAAGGGCAAGTATGAAAGTAGTTAAACAACCAAGCAAAGGGAGGACCACCTCAACCTTTAATGCAATCAAGCAAAGGGAGACTAGCTCAACCTTTAATGCAAACATGCACCTAAACAAGATTCTTTACTCATGCAACTCTATCCTAATGCATCAAAACAATCAGGCAATCAATCAAGCAGAAAACACTCCATCAGGAGAGAAGCAACCAAGAAGAGCAGCAAGGAAATCATCCCAAGGCTACATCAGGTTGAGATGAGAATGGTAGAACCTAGATGTCAATCTAAGGTATCTGGTTCATTGTGTATCAACACAAGAGTCCTCTGAGGCTCAATCTCTTTGTGGAATGCACATTATACTTCCCAAAGGGTAGTCCAGGCTCTTACAAGAGAGATCCTCTGATCAATGGACAGAGAGACTTGAAAGGATGATGGGAAGCATGGTGTATACCAAAGGTATCCATCATGGCACTCAACCAAAATCTTTATGATTGGAAGGATGATGGGAAGCATGAAGTATAGCAAAGGTATCCTTCATGGCACTCAACCAAAATCTAAGATTGTATCCTCAAAGGTTTTACCTTCATGGTATGCCTTTAGTCCTTCCAAAGGAAGGACTAGGCTCCCACAAGGAACCTTGAATCATAGGATAGTCAATAGAGGGATGATTGCAAGTAAAGCAAAGCAAAACACCTAAAGAGGAGAAATCGTTCACCTAAAGTTTCTAAAGAAAACCTTCAATGTTTAGCTCTAAGGAAATCCAACCTAAGGGAGCTTAATGGCATGTTAAATGTTTGAGAATTACCCTAAAGATGTATCAATCTATGAACTAAAGTATAAGGTGGAGATTAGGTACCTAAAGTTGCAACAAAGTTCACTAAATGGGAAAGCTAGGTGGAAGGATTCCATAAGGCTACATTAATGCTAGTCAGAATGTAAAATAGGGTAAAAATATGAAATATATCCTAAAATTTCTATTAAAAAATCCAGAGGTCCCTAAGAATGTTATGAAGTCATGGTAAAAATTTCAGATCGAAAATCTAAGTTTAAGGGCACTAAAGATCCAATTCAAACCAATGTCTAAAGGCACCTAAAAATCAGGGAACAATTCCTACAAGTCATTCAGTGAGTGCACAATACTCTCAAGAAAAATAGACATTTCTAAGTTGTTTTGATACCTCAATAAAATTGCTAATCTAAGGGTACATGCTTTTCACATTTTAATAACCACTAAAATATAAATAAAATAAAATAAAATGGAAAATAATCCTAAAATTATTCTACCAGTTCTAAAAATTAGCTAACATGTCAATGTACAATGTGTAAAAAATTCAAGCAATTATGAGCATTTTTACTATTTTTTATGAATTACACAATCATGTGATAAAACATAAAAATAAAGAAAATGAAATGAAAAATAAACAAATATGCATGGTAAATAGCAATAATGGCTAGTTCAAAACACAGTTGGGCCTTAGGAGGGGGTGTGGAAATCAATTCCAAAAACAGGCCCAGACGCTTTTTTTGTGTAATTCTAAGTAATCACATGGTTTTAGTCAATGCAGCCTTACCATACATCTTAATCATAGCCACACAATCATTAAATGAATTGATCCAAAGGCTGCGCGCTATGCCACGTAATTAAAGTGAGTCAACCCTAGCTGAGACTCAATCATATACGTTGGATTGAGATACTAGGTCAAGGAATTCAACAGATCCGACGGTTGTGGACTCATCTTCTTCATTCAAACCTGAGAAATGGAGGGAAGGCTTGCAGCGGTGGCCGGAGAAGACTCCGATTGTCTTCTCCGGCGAGGGGAACAATACCTCTGTCATCAAACATCACGTAACTCTACAAAATTGGTACCGATCGACTCATCTCACTATGCTGATATACAATCTAACATCAAAACTTGTTTTCAACCAAGGAATCATCCAAACCGAAGCCATCTAGTTCTTGTGTCACGCTCACAACTATCACCAATTCCAGATTTCTTTACACTAATCAAATCCTCATGTTATGTACGTTCTTAATTCATAATTAAAACTCATTTTCAACCTAAGAATAGCTCAAATCGAATCCAACTAAATCTTGTACCATGGCAAGAATTCTCATGAACAGCTTCCAATTCTAACCTAAATCCAACTAGGAGTCTCATAGATCCTAACATCATGCATAATAGGTTCTATTTCATCCTAATCTAAGAGACTTTTGGAAAGGAAAGAACTTGTAAAGAAGCTTCAATGGAGGCACGATTTGATGATGAACCTTGCTCAGATCAAACCAGAATCACTCTATGATGATGATGAAGCTTTCTTGATGCTTGAATTTGCTTGAAACGGCCTAAATCTTGGAAATCGATTTTCACTCTCAAGCTCACTTTTCTTAACTACTTCTTACCTGTTCTTGCACCAAAATCATCCAAAATTCATTTGAAAACGATCTAATGCTTATATAGAAACTGTTTGGATCATGTTCAGGCCCAATCACAGCCCATAGAGTCCAATTCACTTTTTCACTTTTCTTCACTTTTTCCCCTTGCCATGTCCACGAAAATGCCTTGTAATGAGCTGCAGAATTGTCCAATTCAGTTGCTTGTGGTATGGTGAACATGAAGGGACATGATTACTCCCTTGATTTCAATCAATGGTGGATATGGAAGGTGTTTCTTCAAGCTTAATAAATAAGTGAAATGACAATGTAAATGACTTCAATTCTCAAAACCATTAATGCCAATGCTCTTAGAATATGTTTTGCAATCAGAAAATGCACAAACTTGCCTTGAAATCATCCATTTTGTATTTATTTGAATTTTTGCTATTTTAATGCCTTTAAAGTTCTTTTTGTGAAATTTTCTTCAACCAATCATCATTCCAATCCATATCCATGAATCCTTGGTGCTTGGTTGGACAAATAACCCCATTTTGAGCAGCTTTCAAGTTGGACAAATTTGCATTTGAGGTATGTAAGATGGTGAAATGGACCTATAACCAAAAGTGACTTATAATCTTACTTTCCCAAAATGCCCTTGACTTGAAAGCTCCATATCTTGAGTTCTACAAATCCAATCAAGGACTTCTAGTACTATTTGGAAATCTAAGAAGATAAGGAAGAACATTCATGTTCACCTGAAGTTGAGGAGAAGCTTCCTTCTAGGTCAAAAGTGGCATGGAAGTTGGTTGACTTTCAAGTACCAAAATCACATTCATCTGATGACCTGTAACTTGTCAGCTTCGTAACTTGAGTTCAAGAAATCTAATGAATGACTTCTAGTACTCAAAAGAAATCTAAGAACATGCTATACAAGTCTCATGTGGATGTCAAGATGAGGTGAAACTTGCATCTTGATTTATGTGGTCTTGAAGTTAGGCACTAAACCAGGGGATTTTACACTGTCAAGCTTAGAAACCCTAGCCTAGGAACTCCTCACACTCTTGATCCTTGATGAGTTGGTCTTGGAATCATCCCTTGAGTGTCTCAACACATCATTCCATGATCAGATGTCCCTGAAATTAGGTCTCAACCTCTTTCAATTCACCTGTTGACTTAGGGTTGACCAGATAGAAACCCTAATTACACCCATCTTGGTTGTAACTTCTTATACCTTGCATAATGACTTGTCCAAGCTCCATGATGACTATCAAGACACCATATGGAATCTATCAATGCTCTAGGTCCATATCTATGGATTCAAAATCATCAGATGACTTCCCATAACCTACAAGTTAGAAAATGTGCACATTTGGCTTCAGCCACTTCTCTGGGGATCTTTGACTTCTTTACTGAGGATAACAACCCTTGAATACTTGAATTAAGACTCTTGAATAAACTTAGAACATGGTGGTAGCCCCTTCTTGGTAAGCACACCTCTCTCAATCCCCTGCACATGAGTGATGGTATGCAAATGCTAATGCTATGAATGCAATGAAACACAAGCTAGGTAAAGAAAAAGGTTAGGCAAATTTTGGGGTGCAACACCTACATTGAAATTAAAGTCAAAATTAAGAAGATAATATACAAAGGCTAATCAAGAAAACATTCTTTTGAGTTCTATCATTTAATTGAAAGCACAAAAATTAATTAATCTAAATAATTACCCTAAAGCCTAACCAAAATATTAAGATATAATTAAAATGATACTTTAAATAATCAAATCAAATTAAAAGATAATTTAAAAACAAAATTAAATGATATTCTAAAAAAAACAAAATTGTAAGATAAATTTAAAAAAAATTGTGAGATATTCTAAAAAATATATAAAATAAAGATGGGCCAAGGAGTGAATGATGGCCCATAGAAGATGCAAGAGGCAGGTTGGCCTTGTGAAATATGGGTCGGGTACAGTTTTTTAGAAGAGAAACAAAATTAAAAAAAACCTCATATTATCAGTTTAAAACATAGCAAGAAAGACTCACTCTCTGCCTCAAACATCAACAAGCACGCACAAGAAAAAAATAAAACCAGTGAAAAGGGCAATGCGATAGCAACAAATCAAATCAGAACATACGTGATTCATCATCATCTTCTCTCAATTCAACCATTCTCTCTCTCTCTCTCTCTCTCTCTCTCTCTCTCTCTCTCTCTCTCTCTCTCTCTCATATTCAATTGATTAACCTATCTTTCACGGAGGTAATCCTTCCTCACTCTCTCGTGCGTGCAACTCCTTCTTGCTCTTTCTGTTCTGCAGCAGCGATGAAAAGTGGCTGATGATGTTGTGAGGTTTTGTTGAAGGTTGGCAAGGTGTGTGAGGTTAAAGGAATCGTGGTGGTCTGAAGCAGATTGTGGTTGCGTTTAATGTTGTTAAATAAAAACAAGGTTAAAGGAGGAGATAAAAGCTTGTTTAGCGGTAGCGGAATTGATGTCGAAAAAACAAAGCACTGCGGTGATGCTGTGAATTGTTGTGGTTGATATTTGAGCGTAATGTTAAAGAAGAGGTTCAAAGGGCATCAAAATGGTTGTTTTGAGAGATGTGTTTGTGATCATGAAGTGAAAATGGAAGAAAGGAGTTTGGTTATCATGAAGTATCGAGGTTATGGCTTTGTTTGGTCCAGGTGAAATGAAGAGGGTCAAAGTTGGAGGGTAAGTATTTGTTTCTTTCGAAGGTTTTTTTCTCTGTTAGTTCTCCTTTTTGTGGTTTTTCAATCTCCTCCTTTTTTTAAAACCAAGTTGTTCTTCTTCCTTCAGTTTTTAAAATAAAAATTGCTTTGTCTTGTTACTTGGATACATCCCTTTCAATGCAGGTGTTGATGTAGGTTTTTGGAGTGTTGCAAATGTTGTTTGGTGTGATTTTGCAACAGATATCATGTTGATGCATATGTTGTCCTTATTGTTGCAGCACATTGCTTTGTGTCATACCCCAAATTTTTACTCCTAGATTCCATAATTATTCTAGGAACATCAAGTATATCATTGCTAACCCTAACCATGTTCAAGTTTGTTCTTGTGTATTTTCATCTGAATTAGGGTTTTGGCCCAAGGGAATCAAGAGAATCTTGGCTTGATCAGTCAGTGTATTGGATTGATCATCAACCAAAAAAGTTTGAATAGACTCAAGAGGCCTCTATTCAATCAAGAATCAAGTACAATTGGGTCCCACTACAAGTTCATTAAAGCCAACTTCATCTGGCTCCAAATTAGGGTTTCATTAGGAAAAGTCAAATGTGCCTTTGACTTTTCATCAAAGCATGATCACAGGTATTGAGACATGATTCAATATGTTCATATACATCCTTGGAGTCCATCCATGATGTTTGAAAAGTTTAAGAATGCAAAATCACTGAAGACTACACTGTTGAATTCATCTGATACACAAGCTTATCTGACAAAGTCAACCATTTGACTTTTAGGTTTTTGGTCCAAATTGAAGAATTCAAGCCAAATTTCATCAATACATATTTGATCAATGAATTTGAACATGAAAAATTAAGATTTGGGAGGTTTCTTGCAAAAGAGGCAAAGTTAAGGAAGTGAAAATTTTTCAAGTATGGAGAAAAAACCTAGTTTTGGTGCCAACTTTGAAGAATCATAACTTTCAATCCACACATCCATTTTTTGAGTTCCAAAAGTCAATTTATAGCTCTCATCACATACTACAAAAGTTTAAAACTAATCCATGGTAAAAAAAATGCTTAGATTTTGAGTTATGAAGCTTCAAAGTTTGGAAATTTTTTTGAACAGTTAGAGAATTTTCAAGGAAGATTTTGTTCATCAAAGGCACCAAACTTTGAATCCAATTTTCACCATTATCCCTTGAGAATCAAGAAATTCATCAAACATAAAAGTTATAGAGCATGCTTGGAGTTTTTCAAAAAGTACAAGAACACCTCCATAACATTTGTGAGGATGGAGTTTCGAAGAGAAGAAGTTGAGGTCCAAAACTTGATTTCTAGGTCATGACCATGTTGATTCATGTTGCAAAACCACTTAAAATCTTCATGATTTTGTTTGGCAGACCTTGTTTTTTGTTAATCTTGTTCAATTCAGATAAGTACACATGCTTTTGGTGTATTATCCAAGTGGTTGAAGCTTTATCTCAAATACCTTTCCATTTTTTGGCACAAAGGTGACAATGCCATTCTTGTAAAGCCACTTTAACTAGTGTCAACTTGTCTTGAGCATTGTGAATGTTTCTTCTGCACTCCAAAAAATTTGTACTAAGATGCAAGCTCTCAACCACCCTACACTACACTGTACTTGGTAATTGGAACCACAAAGTTTTTCAACCAAACCAAGTTGCATGAACTTGGATTTTGCAGAGCTCTCAAACTCTCCACTTTTCCTATAAATAAAGAGAGCCTCTAAGCCTTCAACATACACAAGAAAAACGTAAGAACTCACCCTCAAACCCTCTGCATCCCCCTAGCTAACATAATTTGCAAAAACACCCCAGTTTTGCAAAACCTCTGGCCAAACACATTTCCCTCGGGCACTTTACAAACCAACACCACAAACATACCTTAAACACTCAATAGAACTTGTTCCAACCATTGAACAGGTTTTGTATCAAGCCCTACCATAATTACCATTTTCAAGCTTCATCTTGCAAGAAGATTTGGGTTGGAGTACTGAAGCCATTTCCAATCAATTGAATCATTTGAATACCCTATCCAAATGCCAACAAGGTTAAGGAGGCATTTATTTTCTTTCTGTGCAAGCATTTGAAGAAGCCTTGGATTGACTCCAAGAGGTAAGCTTCGTGTTTCTTGAACCTCATAATCCATGTATTGTTTGAAGTGTACATGTGGTGTTTTAACATGTGATATTTTTATTGTGTTGCACTATTGTGGAGCATGTTGTGTGTTATGCAGTTACTTTTAGGTTGAGTTAATGACATATACAAAATCCTTGTGAAAAATGCTTCAAATTTGGTTTTTACAAAATAAAAAATGGTTGAGAGATGAGAAAGTAAGGCTGAGTTGAAATTCTGATGATAGTGATGAGTTAGGGCACGGGGAGAGAGAAAGAAAGAAGAGCGAAGGAAGAAGAAAAAGTTGAGTTGTAGGTGAGGTGGCACTGACTAAGTGTTGACTTGTCCATTTTGTTGATGTTTTAAAATATATATTATTGAAGTTAGTATGATATTGGATGAAATAGGCCACCCTAGTGGCGCAACCTTTTCCTTATCGTGTCTTGTCTTTGCTAGGTCTTGGGTTCGATCCTTGGTGATCACCCTTTTGTTTATTTTCTGCACATTAGGCATTTAGAACCTGTTTATATACTTATTGTAACACACGCATGTTATGTACAAGCTATTCACATGGCTCAGTTGGTTAAAGGTTTTAACCTGAACTAAGAGGATGTGTGTTCAAGACCTGGCCAAACCGCTTTCCTTTCTTTTTTATTTTCTTCACAATTTTGCAACATCATAACTGTTTCAATTTTTAGGCTTTTTGATCCATTATTTTTGCTATGTGTTCATGTTGCTACCTATTTTATTTTGATATCAAGAAATTTCCGAAAACAATTATTTTTATGGAACTTATGCATGTTTAAAGTGTGTGACTTTTTAGGGTTTTCTTAAGGACCATTTTGATTTCTTTGGTTGTTTCCTTTGATTTTATTTCCACATATGGACATGCTTAAACCATTTGTAGCTTATGTGAACCTTGTGTAATATTGTAGAATTGTGCATGCTTGTTGCCACTTGATTTAATGTTTTCTTTAAGTGTATGTTTATATGCAAATGTATGTTGAACTTCCAACCATGCCATGAACTTTTACTTGATCATTTTACCTCTAACATATGACTTCCTTTCATGTTTACATGACTTTGATGTGTATATATACCCTTGTGTTGATCTTACCATGTTTAGGTGTTCATAAATCCTTAACTTTGGTCTTAGATGCTTTTGAAATACATGTTTATATTTTTAAACCATTATTGTCGCTTCCGCGAAAATAAGGTGCCGGCAAAACAGAAGAGTCGCCACCTTTCGTTATTTATCCCTCGGGACGGGAAAGGAAACGATCGGAAAAACCTGACGAAAAGGTATAAGACAAGGTCATCGCAACCATTGTCTGGGTTCGGGAGTCGGTTATACAAGGGGAAGGTATTAGCACCCCTCACGTCCATCGTACTCGATGGGATCCACGCTTGTTGTGTTTATCTGACGGGTTGGTTTACTATCTACCTATCAAGGCTGGTCTGAAAAGAAAAGAAAATGACTCGGCAAAGCGTCGCACTTTATGCCTACGTATTCTCATCAAAGAATGAGAAATTAGAGTCAACGTAGTTCGGCTAACTACGGGTAACGGGGAAGGTGGCTCGCCAATACATCAGTATTGTGCCTACGTACTCTCAACAGGCTTGAGAGATCAGAGCTTACGTAGTTCGGGATAATACGAATTACGGGGATTCAGATTCATCTGTTTTATCGAGTAGGGTTAACAAACAGTTCCAGCAGTTTGGTGTACGCGGCTCGACACTTGGAGATTTAGGCGTTACCGTTTGCGGTAGAACTGGGAGTTAACGACACTCTCTTCTTCAGAAAAGCCTCCTTTGAATTATGGGCCCACGGGGCAAAAAGGTTTGAAGTTTGTTTTCTGTCTTTTACGGAAGAACTGTTTTTTATGGATGTTTGCAACCAATATCGTACTAGAGACTATGACCTGAGAGTGAATGCGTCGCATGTCACCCAAAGGGTACCATACTAAACATCCAGACTGTTGAAAAGAAACTCTCCAACAATCCTTTCTCAGATAGCTTAAGGCTCGTAACGTACGACGTCAGTTAACCTTTATTACTGTATTTTAATTTGTTTTGAGATGAGAAGAGAGAACGAGCTGGTTCAACTGAGGGGAGACTATCAAGTCCTACTGTTGTCATGCCAAGGATTCATCCTATGGTGGAGGTTTGAAACAGGGAACTCCTAGAAGTTATCATGCATAGGTTTCGACCTAGAGTTCTAATCATCACTTCCTTATCAAAGGAAGTGAGGCTCCTAGGGGATCATGTCAATGATAAACGGAAGCAGATAAAGCATCAGCTTAAACAGTAAACAACTGTAAAATGCATACAATGAAAGTGAGGGAGGAAATGTGTGTGGGGCATCAACCTCCACAAGCTCATCTCAACCTCAAACCAGATATGAATAACTGTGATCATACAGAGGAAATAACATGCTATTAAGCAAGATAGAATAACTGCAATCATACAGAAGAAATGACATGCTATCAAGCAAACACACCAGACCACATAGGCAAGGGAGCTGGGCTCTACCAAATACCAGCAAGCAAAGCCATACAGTAAAAATACAAGCAGAGGGAGCAACTCAACCTCTAGTGCAATCATGCTCCTAGCTTAAATCAATCTAAATATGAACTTATTCTAATGCATCAAGCAAAACACACAAGTCACAGCAATACAGTTGCAGAGAAAGCAAACAGACAGGAAAGAAAGCAGATCAACAGCTTCCACAGCTTCACAGCAAAGCAATCCTCTGACAGCAGCTCAGTCCTCAGTCTTCAACTGCTCTTCAAAGCTTTCATCTTCAACAGCAAGTATCAGCTTGCCTCTTCAATCTTCTAACACATCAAACATAAGTATCACCTTATCCTTCTTCTTCAAGCCTCAGCTCCAAAGTAAACTCCACCTTCAGGCCTCAATCCCACTAGTAAGCATCAACTTGTTCCTTCATGGACTCCAAGAACTGAACTCACAAGTATCAACTTGCTTTCCAACCTCAAGCTTCAGCTTCTTCATTCAATCTCCAATGAATTCCCTTCACAAGTATCAACTTGTTCTTCATCTTCTTCAAGCTTCAGCTCTTTCTTCAATCTCAGCTTGATCTTCTTCCCACAAGTGTCAACTTGTTCCTCTTGACTTTCAAGCTTCAGCTCCAAAGTAAACTTCAACCCAAGGGGAAGTGCAACCTCTAACATCTTCTAACAAGGCATTCCATCCTTTAGCAAGGGAGAAAGATTCATCTAACAAGAGCAAAGATTTGGATGATTGACAGCAGAGTGAAGACCAAAGGTCACCACTAAGCATTCCATCATCAGAGAAAGGGGCCCTCAAAGGTTCTACCAACTTGTGAAGAGCCACACATCCTACCAAAGGAGGGATGAGGCCTTCACAAGGGGACCTTACATCATAGGGAAGAATGGAAGTGATCAACACCTTCCATGTTTATGAAAGAAGAGAATCTATCTAGAAGCTCTGCCTACAAACCCTAATCTTAACACCTAAACAACACTACACCAAAAGAAGGGAAATCTTCACATCCAAGCTTCTTCCAGCATTCCATAGTAGCCCAAGCTTGTCTTCATCACCATCCAAGAGCAAGAGAGGCAAAACCCTAATCTAAGGGAACTAAAGAAGTCATTGTAGTTGAATTAGCAAGTTAGGATCACCTAAAACCTAGTACTAAAGTTAGTCCTAACTAAAATACTAAAACCAATTGTAAAATCCTACAAAAATAACTATGAGACCCTAATTCAATCATGAATCTACCATACAAAATTCAGAGGTTGAATCATCCACCAAGTCCTAAAAATAAAACCTAAATCACAAGGTACTAAACATAAACCCAAAAAATGGAGCACCTAAAGTTTCAACTTAAAACTACCACCTATATTCATCACAAAAATGTGAGAAAAATCTAAGGGGAACATGCATCTCTATGCTAGCTACACACAAAAAATCAATGCAAGAATCATCACCAAGTGCTTAAACCAAATTCAACAAAACAAAGTATCAACAATGGCCATTTTAATATCAATTAATATTCAAAAATGCAAATAAAAATAAAAAATGCATGAATTATTAATATTTTTTATCTACAAAATTCTAGATTCAATCAGGAATCAGGGGAAAAAAGTTTGGAATTAATTGAGTTAATTTTCTATTTTTTATGAATTAATTTCTAGGTCACATGAAATGAAGAAAATTAAAAGAAATTAAAAGAAATTAATAAAAGACGCGTGGTAAATATCAATCCAGTTTGGTTCAATTCTTGGGTTGGGCCAGAAGGGGGGTGTGGATATCACTCTGAGTGTTAAGCCCAAAACCTTCCAATTAATGAAACGGTGCATTTCATTTGGAATTTCTCTTCAGAACTTGAGGTGCAATCCTGGCCCTCCAACACACGCCTGAGTCAAAGTCCAAACCATCATCCAATGGCCCATGTTCATCGTCCCCATTTGAACTCAGCTGGGGGGAAATGCAGACGGTGGCCTGAACAGTGGCGCCACCGTCTTCTCCGGTGAGCTAACCTCCACAGGTCATCAAAAATCACAAAACCAATCACTATCCCACTCCAAATTTGATGCTGATCACGAATCCACCCTCAGAATTTTCTAATTCCATCTCTAACTCAAAACACGATCACATTTTCAGAGTTCATCCAAATCTTGATTTTCACCATTCTTTAAATTAAAGGTCTCAAATTAATCCTCACTCTTCACTGATCAATTTCCACCATCCAATCATGAATAAGCCTTCAAGAATCGTGAGATATCATCCTCAACAGAAAATGGTCGCATGCCTAATTTATCTCTAATTCACCAATTTATGATCCTAAATCCAACTACAGGTTGCAAGGATCCTAACCACATGTGAATTGCTAAGTTTCTCTTCCTAAATCATGCATAAGGATGGAAGATACAAACCTGGTTTCAGAGAGGTAACATAGGTGGTTTTTGCTCACTTCAACTGCCAAGAAGATGCAGACACGTTCCAAATTCACTCTCCAAGCCTTTGCACACCTTGATTTGGCTTAATTCTCCCTTGAATTGAAAACCCGATTTCAACTTGAACCTTCAAAATTTCAATGGCTCCTTCTCTTACCAGCTTCAATTCCTTCCAAAAAAATGGCTGAGTTCACTCAATGACTTATATAGAAATGATTAGACTCATCTAGAAACTTCTGGATCCATCCAAATGAGATTTTGGATTTTCAAAATCTCTTCAAAATATCACCCATGGCAACCACCATTCTGAATCCCTCTTGGCATGGCTATGTGTGTAATCAAGTTCTCATGAGATATTGAATGATTTTAGAGTGTTATTTTCCTTGTTTGCAAGCCAAATGTATGCATTTGATTATGTTACTTCATCATGAAGAAATGAAATGGAATGCCATTCAAATGACCTCAAATCAAAATTCTAACCTTGCCATTGTTTCTAAAATCATTTTCCAATCAATTTGACCTATAATTTTGTTTCATTTGGTCACAAAATGACTTATTTGAATTTTTGACCATTAAATCCTTTTAATTCTTTCTTTTTCAAAATTTCTTGAACCAAGTCTATCCTTGAGCCTTTTCAATGCCTCCTTGATGCATGGTCAAAGTTAAAACCCCATTTTGAGCAACTTTCTAGTTGAACAAAATTTCATTTGAGACCTCTAAGTTGGTGAAAATGGCCTATGATCACAAGTGACCTATAATCACCAAATGTCCAAAATACCCTTGACTTGTCCAAGCCATAAGTTGAGTTCTACAACTCCTATCAAGGACTTCTAGTACTCTCTAGAAAGCTAAGAGAATAAGGAACAACATTAATGTTGACCAAAAGTTCATAGGAATCATCCTTCTAGGGCAAAAGTTTCATGCAAGTTGGGTAACTTTCAAGCTCCAAATTCACATGCCTCAGATGACCTATAACTTGTCTGACTCATAACTTGAGTTCTATAAACCCTATCAAGGACTTCTAGTACTCAAATTAAAGCTAAGATCATGCTATACAAAAATCATGTTGGGGTCAAGATGATATGACAATCATATCTAAAGTTAAATAGTCTTGAAGTCAGGGGTCAAACTAGGGGATTTTACACTGTCAAGCCTTAGAAACCCTAGCTTGAAACTTCTCAAACTCTTCAATCATGATGAGTTAACCTTGGAATCATCCTTATAACATCTCAATGTATCAATCCATGATCACATGGCTCTTGAATTAGGTCTCAACCTTCTTCAAATCATCAGTTGACCTAGGGTTAAACCAGTCAAACCCTAGCTGCACCACTCATGGTTGAGCCTTCTTAATCTTGCACAATGACTTGTCTAGGCCTCAAAGTGATCTTCAAAACTTCTCATGAGCTATCTCAAGACCTCAAGTCCAACCTCATGACCTCAGAATCATCTGATGGCTTCCACAACTCTCAAGTTAGGAGACACACCCTCTTGGCTTCAATCACTCTTTCTGAGGATCTTTTAACTTTTCTAACAAGGATATCAACCCTTGAGCACCTGAATAACCTTCTTAGCTAGCTTCAAACTCTTGTGTAGCCCTTGATTGGTAATCATACCTCTTTATCTCTTGCATACATGTGAATGAAATGCAAATGATAATGCTAATGTGAATGAAATGAAACACAAGCTAGGTAAAGAAATGTTGGGCAAATTTTGGGGTGTAACAGCTGCCCCTATTCAAACGGCTTGGACCTGACTGGGTGAGAAGCAAACGAATCTCACACAATCAAGGTAAAAGACGGTTGAATACCAACAAACTCGGAAATTTGCCAACTGCACAAGTACACGGTACTCTGATGGAGACAAATCTTCGGAAACTGAAACAATAGCTGCACGACAACTAGCTGGAGAATTACTGATCTGAATCCCCGTCAGGATGATTCTCTGATTTATCTGATATCGTTGCATCCTCAAATCATCAAGGGGTCACCGGTTACACGGTAACTGGAGATCTGCCAACTGCACAGGTAAACAATACTTGGATTGGTAGGAACATCTTCAAAACTGAGCATGCCAGTTGCACGACAACTCGGTTGGGGAATTGGTCACACGGTAACCGGTGAAGGGTCTAATCTCAAATAACCGTCAGGATGATCATCTGATTTGGCTATAGATATTTGGCTTCAAGTCATTACGGGATCCCTAGTTACACGGTAACTGGATGGTTGATCATACCGTCAGGCATTCTGCGTCATAGCAGAAAAATTCATCGGGATTCATCAGGTTATTAGGAACTTTTTAACAGTCAAGTTAATTATGCCGTCGGGCATTCAAAGAACTTTCGGGCGTCAGCCGGACTTTGTCAGTAAGTCGGGAATAGAATTCTCGGTCAATCATGAACCAATTGGGGATATCCAAACTTCTGCCATCAGGCACTCTGCATCAGCAGAGAGAACTGCGTCGACTTCACAGTTGGACTTCGTCAGTAAGTCTTAAAATGGGATCCTTAATCCATCATGGGCCAATAAGGATAGACATTCTTTTGCCATCAGGCACCCTGCGTCAGCTAGGCAAACTGCTTTGACCTCCCAATTAGACTTCATCAGTAAGTCTGGGGTTTTGGCACCGCTGCCGGACTTCAATCATCAAGTCTTCAAGGGAAGTTCCAACTTCGCTGTTCAGAAACCTGCCGGGGATGACGCATCTCCGCTGGGGATTCTGGAGAACTATCAAGTAACTCTGCTTCGGGGGTCCAGAAATCCTTCTGGGTGAATCAACTCTGCTGAGGACTTCAAGAATCATCTTGGACAAATAACTCTGCTGGAGATTTCAGGAATCATCCTGAGAAAACACTCTGCCGGGGACTCTAAGCATCAACTTGAACAACCCTCTCTGGTGACTCCACTGGGGATTTTAAGAATCATCTTAAATAAACACCTTCGCTAGAGAATTCAAGAATCATCTTGGGCAAGCGACCTTGCTGGGGAATACCTGCAAAACAAGAACGGTAACAACCTAGCTCATGTTTAATATGCATATGATCGTCAATGGCGTAATGCTCCAGACGGTGGAAATGTTATGCGTTTAAGGTAAATGCTATGCAATCATGAAAAATGCTACAACCCCATCAGCAAAATAAATGCTGAAGGGAACATCTTCCTGTCAAGGAGCAGGAATCACTCTGGTGGAGGAAGGAATCATCCCGCCAAGGAGAAGAAGTCACACCAATTTCAATTGGACTCCGCCTGGGGAAATACTCTTTAGTTGACTGCTGCAGGGGAATAAAGCTCTCCGAGAACTTGGACTCGCTCAACCGGGTAGTCAAACCACAACTGCTGAGGAAACGATATCAATCGCAACAATAAACTGCACAGCCTTCGCGGCAAAACTTTCTTGGAGGTAACGACTCTGATGGGGAAATACAGCATCAGTTATCCGACATTCTACTGGGGGAAACCAATCATAGCCCGAACAACTTTCCAAGAACTCGGCTCTCTCGGGGATCTGCAAACTTGGTTGGGGAAGAAGGAATCATCCTGCTCACAGGGGAGAGCACAACTCTGTGGGGAATTTCAATTCCGCTGGAGACTTCAGTCTGAAATATCGAGCGCTGCACACTTCAGTATATGACTCAGCTAGGGAAGGACGATCCTTCAGGATACATCTGGTTGGGGAGAGAATCTTCTCTGCTTGGGGAGACATATCAATGCTTACGATCTCATGTTCAAACTCCACAGGGAGGTGCCGCTGAACCTTGCTGGAGGAGAAGGAATCATCCTGCTTGGGGACGCGTACGACGTACTGCCTGGAATATGCTATACCTGTGACAACACAAACGAACAGACAAGATACCCTTCTCAAAAGGGACCTATCAAGGTTAACATCTTGTGACAATGTTCAAGTAATTCATTGTTTCGACAATCAGTGGCCTGGGCCAGTAAGTTTATATGCGCATTTTATCACAAACATCGGCGTTCTTTTTCGCAAACAAAACAGATAAATGCTAAACAAACAAACAAAATTGTTGAATAGTATACATTTTATTGATAACGAACCCCTGAATGGGAAAAATGTTTTACAACAAATGCAAGCTCCTGGAATGAGGAAGCTGCGCAAATATAAAACTTAAAAAATACATCAGTATATACACAAATGTCGACAATGAGGCGTAGACGAACACCATGAGTTGACCCCTCTATGACCCACTCGACTTCGATACTTCTCCGACGCTTCAGCTTCAGAAGAGATTGATTCAGATAAACGACCCTCAGGTCTTCCAAACCACTAAACAATGAAAGTCCACACGCGGAACGCCGTCATTTGCTTTTTCAAATCCCTAACTTTTGCCTGAATCGCCCTTTCGGGTTTTCGATTCACCGGGATACCCTTTTTTGCCAAAGTCTCCCTTCCAGGTTTTCGACTTTGCGGGTGTACATTATTTTCTTTATATCCCTAATTTTTGCCCGAACCTTTTTCCTTTTTTATGGTTCGCCGGGATGCCCCATTTTTGCCTGGATATTCTTTTTCTTTCCAGCGGGTCATTTTTTAAGCAAAGTATTTTTTAACTGCGTCCGCGTTCACCGGGGATGCAAAATCTTCGCCATCCATCGTGGATAACAACAAGGCTCCTCCCGAGAAGACCTTGCTGACGACGTACGGACCTTCGTAATTGGGAGTCCACTTGCCCCGGTGATCGGAGTGTGGAGGAAGAATCTTCTTCAGGACGAGATCACCCGTCTGAAAGCTTCTCGGACGCACCTTTTTATCATAAGCTTTCTTCATTCGGCTTTGGTACAGAAGACCATACGCAATCGATGCTAACCTCTTCTCGTCCATCAGGCTGAGTTGGTTTAGTCGGTTCTTAATCCATTCTGCCTCATCAAGTTTTACGTCAACCAAAACTCGTAAAGAAGGAATCTCAACTTCCAACGGTAGGACAACTTCCATACCGTACACTAGTGAGAAAGGAGTTGCCCTAGTTGATGTACGTACCGTGGTACGATAACCGTGCAGCGCAAATGGAAACATCTTGTGCCAATCTTTATAGGTCACAACCATCTTCTGTACAATCTTCTTAATGTTCTTATTAGCCGCTTCAACGACGCCATTCATCTTCGGCCGGTAAGGAGATGAGTTGTGGTGTTCAATCTTGAAACTCTGGCACAGCTCCTTCATCATCTTGTTATTCAGATTCGAACCATTATCACTAATGATCTGCTCGGGAATTCCGTATCGACAGATGATGTCCCTCTTTATGAATCTAGCCACCACCTGCTTGGTCACATTAGCATATGAAGCGGCCTCCACCCACTTGGTGAAGTAGTCGATAGCTACCAGAATGAAGCGATGACCGTTAGATGCAGTGGGCTCGATCTTGCCTATCATGTCGATGCCCCACATGGAGAACGGCCACGGGGAGGACATGACATTTAACGGGCACGGCGGCACGTGAATCTTGTCAGCATAAATCTGGCATTTGTGACATCTCTTCGCGAATTTGAAGCAATCTGATTCCATCGTCAGCCAGTAATATCCTGCTCTCAGGATCTTTCTTGTCATAGCGTGCCCGCCGGCTTGCGTACCAAATGTGCCTTCATGGACTTCTTCCATGAGCATACTCGCTTCCTTTTCATCTACACATCTGAGTAGCACGAGATCGTGGTTTCTTTTATACAAAACTTCATCAGGATTGAGATAAAAATTTCCAGACAACCTCCTTAGAGTCTTCTTATCCTGGGTTGACGCTCCCGCAGGATACTCCTTAGTCATAAGGAAAGTCTGTATGTCATGGAACCATGGCTTGCCATCGGAGCCTTCCTCGATCGCAAAGACGAATGCAGGTCTATCAAGACGAGAAAGGACAATTCTTGGCGCTTCATTCCAAAAATTGACTTTATACATCGAAGCCAACGTGGCTAGGGCATCAACCATATGGTTTTCAGCCCTGGGCACATGATGGAGTTCCACTCGATCGAAGAACGGAAGCAGCCTTCTGGCATAGTTCATGTACGACACCAAATTCGATTGGCGAGTCTCTCACTCCCCCTTAATCTGGTTGATCACAAGCGCCGAGTCACCATATACGTCTAGGTTTTTGATTCTCAAATCAATTGCTTCTTCTAGACCTATGATGCATGCTTCGTACTCCGCTTCGTTATTGGTGACCGGAAACGTCAGTCTCGCAGTGAACGGGATATGGGATCCGTGGGGAGTTGTGATGATTGCCCCAATGCCACTTCCGTAAGAATTAACCGCCCCGTCAAATATCAATTTCCATTGGGATTTCCTATCTGGCCCCTCGTCGGGCAACGGTTCATCGCAATCTTTCACTTTGAGAAACATGATATCCTCATCAAGGAATTCAAATTTCATCGGCTGGTAATCTTCAATCGGCTGTTCGGCAAGGTATTCAGACAATACGCTTCCCTTGATGGCCTTCTAGGAAACGTACTGAATGTCATATTCTGTCAACACCATTTGCCATCTGGCAATCCTGCCCGAAAGCGCTTGCTTCTCGAAGACGTACTTGATCGAATCCATCTTCGAAATTAGCATGGTTGTGTGATTGAGCATGTACTGTCGTAAACGTTTGGCAGCCCAGGCTAGTGCACAACACGTTTTCTCCAGCATCGAGTAACGAGATTCACAATCTGTGAACTTTTTACTCAAATAATAGATGGCATGCTCCTTTCTGCCCGTCTCGTCGTGCTGACCGAGAACACACCCCATACTATTCTCAAGAACTGTCAAGTACATGATTAAGGGTCTTCCGGCCACTGGGGGTATCAAGATCGGAGGTTCCTGTAGATATTGTTTTATCTTATCAAATGCCTTCTGGCAATCCTCGTTCCAGATAATCGCCTGATCTTTCTTTAACAGTTTGAACATCGGTTCACACGTGGCCGTGAGCTGAGAGATAAACCTTGCAATGTAGTTTATTCTGCCCAAGAAACCACGAACTTCTTTTTCTGTTTTTGGCGCTGGCATTTCTTGTATGGCTTTTATCTTCGCAGGATCAACCTCAATGCCTCTTTTGCTCACGATAAACCCCAGTAGCTTTCCAGACCGTAATCCGAAAGTACACTTGTTAGGATTCAACCTCAACCTGAACTTCCTAAGCCTCTCAAAAAGCTTCAGCAAATTGACCAGATGTCCCTCCTCCGTTTGGGACTTCGCAATCATGTCATCAACATAGACTTCAATCTCATGATGAATCATATCATGAAACAAAGTAATCATTGCTCGTTGGTAAGTGGCCCCTGCGTTCTTCAGACCGAAAGGCATTACCTTATAGCAAAATGTTCCCCAAGGTGTGATAAACGTAGTTTTCTCCATGTCCTCCGGCGCCATCTTGATCTGATTGTAGTCGGAGAAGCCATCCATGAACGAAAATACGGAGAACTGAGCTGTATTGTCGACCAGCACATCGATATGAGGGAGCGGGAAATCATCTTTAGGGCTCGCCCTATTCAAATCCCGATAATCGACGCACATTCGCACCTTACCGTCCTTCTTCGGTACAGGCACTATGTTGGCGACCCACAGAGGGTAAGTAGTGACAGCTAAGAAGCCAGCATCAAGCTGCTTCTGCACTTCTTCTTTGATCTTAACGGCCATATCTGGTCGCGTCCTCCTAAGCTTCTTCTTAACGGGAGGACAATCTTCTCGCAGCGGCAAGTGGTGGACCACGATGTCAGTATCAAGTCCGGGCATGTCTTCGTATGACCAAGCAAAGATGTCACTATACTCTCTCAGCATCTCGACCAATCTCTGCTTGACATCACTCTGCAATGCTGCCCCTATCCTGACATTCCTGACCAGTTCTTCAGAACCCAGATTCACAATCTCAATCTCTTCCTCGTGAGGCAAAATAACTTTCTCTTCTTGTTTCAACAAGCGGGCCAGCTCTTCGGGGAGGTCTTCGTCTTCATCAATCTCTTCTTCGGCTTGATAGATTGGGAAATCAAAGTCGAAGTGAGTCATAGAAGGTCCAGAGTCGATGTCATCTGCTATGTGGATCCTGCAATAACGAGGGTTAAGCTTAAAACAAGGATATGCAGGTTAGCACAAACCCCATTTCCATTTTATTGTTTTTCAAAACAAATATAAAACAGGAATAACAGAGATCACAACATTTGAATACGAAAAACCGCCTTTTGATTTATTGATAAAATGCATGTACATAACCAAACAAGGCCCTGACAATAAAACCACTATGCCCCGGGTAGGACATAGGGTTGTACCATAATTGGAGAAAGTAAGTCATTACTCTTTGCTTGTCACTTGGATGGTATCCCTGATGGACCAGTTGTTGAGGCTCTCGCCTAGTTTGCTTGGTTGGATCCAAGAGTCCAGGTCGCAGTCGCTGTCTTCGCCGTCTTCAGACACCGCGTTGACACTTTTGAATATCACCCCGCCGCTTGTAAACTGGATTGGCCCTTTACCTCGCGACGCACTGTGAGAAGAGGAGGCTTCAGCCGTAGGAGAGTATCCTAACCCAAACTTGTCCTGCTTGTTAGGTATTTCCAGAACTTGCCCCCAGCCTGGGGTAGATTCGGCTTGAACAACGGCCCGAGCTTCCTTGAAGGAAGAGAGAGTCATCTCTGGTTTCTCAGTGATTACAGGAGCTACGTTCTTGACTTTAATAGCTTCGAATGCCTGACACAGGGTTTCGTGGATTTCCCCATCCATCTCAACATACTTGAAGGACGACAAATGGCTTACCATTATGTCTTCCTCGCCACAAACAGTTACGATGCTACCTCCGACAACATACTTGAGCTTCTGGTGCAACGTGGAGGTCACGGCACCAACAGAGTGGATCCATGGCCGGCCTAGGAGACAGCTGTAGGCTAGCATGATGTCCATAATGTAAAAGACTGCGTCGAATGTTTCCGGCCCAACTTGGATTGGTAGCGTTACCTCTCCAAAGACATGACGTTTGGTTCCATCGAAAGCCTTCACCACCAGATCAATGGGTGTGCAAATCAATCCCCGAGTATCTAACTTCATCAATGCTTTCTTCGGAAGAACATTGAGTGATGACCCTGTGTCCACCAACACATGAGACATAATCGTTCCCCTACACTCTATCGAGATGTGCAGGGCACTGTTGTGGTTTCTTCCCTTCGGCGTCAGCTCCAGGTCAGTGAACCCTAACCCGTTTCCAGCATTCACGTGGGCTACTACCCCTTCCAACTGGTTGACCGAGATTTCCTGCGGTACATACGTGGCATTCAAGACTTTTAACAGTGCGTTGCGATGTGCCTCCGAACACAGCAACAAATTCAGGATGGAAATTTTCGAGGGTGTTTGATGAAGATGGTCAATGATCTTGTAGTCACTCTTCTCGATCAACCTCATAAACTCTTCAGCGTCCTTTACAAGTAAGTCCTTCTCTACCCCACGAGGGGTTTCCTCAACGACTTTACTCTTTCCCTTATCATTTACCTCAGCTTTGTCCGCCTTGTCCGCCACAATCTCAGGTGGAGCAAATACTCTTCCGCTGCGCGTGATTCCGCCGATGCCCACTAGGTTATCCACACACTGCCCTGAGGGTTCCAATTCTAACTTCTGCCCGTTGCAGTAGACGTCCGCCCCATAATGCCACGGGACAACATTGGTGCTTTCAAAAGGTATCGGCCCAACCTTGGTGATGGTAATCGTGGGCGGTCTGGGTGCAGAAATGGTGAACGTCCGGCGAGGGATGGTGATGGTAGCAACCTCATCATCTTGCTTCAGCATTACCTCTCCAGATCCATATTCGGCCCTTCGGCTAAACTGCAAGATTCCTTCGGTCATCAGACTTTGAATCCCCTCTATCAACTGTTCACATCCATCAGGACGAATCGCACAGCCCATGCACAGTTCTCCACAGCCTGGAAAGAATCCTCTCTTCATCAGCTTGGCTTTAACGAAGCTAAGCGGCATCTTCAGATCCTTGACATCAGTTAACAAATCTAAGCTCTCGTCTTCGATAATGGAATTCACCCCACCTCCCCGATGATTCGGCATAGGGTTCTTCGTAACATTTGGCACATTATCTGAGAAGTTGATGATCTTAGCATCCACCATATCCTGCACCTTGTGCTTGAAGGCTTTGCAATTTTCTATCGTATGGCCGGGTGCCCCCGAGTGAAACTCACATGTTGTATTCGCATCGTAACCTGGCGGCGGTGCCCCTGTCAAGGGAGCCAGGGTTCTCTTCTGGGTTAGCTGTAACTGAAGCAGAGTCTGTAACAGCTGAGCATAAGACATGGGCGGTGTTTCAAGGTGACGACTGGATAGGGGTGCCCTGTTCTGATACTTTATGTACCCTTGCTGATTCGGCTGCTGCTGCTGCTGCTGTGGCTGGGGTTGTTGGACAGCGGGGATGGTTATGCTGGCCACCTGCTGGTGAGGGCCTTTACTTTTCCTTCGAGCGTTGGACACATCGCTCATTTCTCCTTCCCGCCTTTTGCCACCATACGGTTTCTTTCCTCCTCGAGCTGAGGATAGATCTCCTTGAATTTTCCCTAGTTTGATCCCATTTTCAACGTGCTCGCCGGTGATGATGAGATCTGAGAAGCTTCAAGACATACCGCTGACCAATTTCTCGTGATAAACCCCTGGGAGGGTGGCTACAAACATCTCAACAAGCTCCCGTTCAACCATCGGCGGTTGAACTCTAGCTACCAATTCACGCCACCGCTGGGCGTATTCTTTGAACCCTTCGTTGTTCCTCTGTGACAAATTTTGCAGTTGAACTCGGTTCGGAGCCAAGTCACTGTTATACTGGTAATGGTGCACGAATGCCTCAGCAAGTTCCTTCCACGTGTGTACACTGGTAGGTTCCAGACTCATGTACCATTCCAAGGATGGCCCGGACAAGCTATCCTGAAAGAAGTGCATCAACAGCTTCTCGTCTTCAGAGTGAGCGGACATTTTCCGGTAGTATGATCTCAGGTGGACACGAGGGCAAGTGGTGCCCTTATACTTTTCAAAGTCGGGTACCTTGAATTTGGGAGGCACCTTGAAATCAACAATCAATCCCAATTTGGACATATCGACACCCATAGTGTTCAGGTTCTCGAAATTCCTCATCTTGTCCTCGAGTGCTTTAAACCTCAGACGTGCTTCAGCAGTCAGCTCTCCTTCAGCACCTTTCTGTGAGAACAAGTCTTCTTGACAGTCTTCCAACCATGGCTGAGGCCCATACAGATTTCCAACACCCGCATTGCTGTTGCCCAGTCCAACATTGACATTAGCTTCAAAATTCCCATTACCGACGCCAGTCGTATTACCATTGAGCCCCATGTTAGCGATCACATTGCCGTTGGCACTACCGTTCCCCCCAGTCACGGGGACGCCATTTTGAGGAGTTTCAACAGGTGGGGGGGGTTGGAACATTCCCCCCATGGAGTACACCATTGCTATCAACCCTTGAAATCAGAGGCTGGACCAATGTTCTGAGCTGGTCTTGGCCGTTGGCAACCACTTGCATGAGCTCCATGAAGTGGTCCATCCTCTCTCGGAGTTCTTGAACGTCAGTCTGCACTTGCTCCATCGCTCTAGCTTGATTTGCTCTGGTCGGATAGCGGTGGATTAGTCTTTGATCAATCCTGGAACAACCTGAAATAACCTGTATACACAAAAGGGTTAGAAAAAACGACAAAGTGCTCGTTATGCAAATGCAAACGTGTGTCTGTGCGTTAGGGAGATTTCCCCCCGATCCTAGTGCCTGAGTGCCAGTGCTGATAATAAGAAGTCCGAGTCCAATCGTGGAAATAACATCTCATACATATAAAGAAAGCCCATCAAGGCGGTATACAAAGTCACTGAGTACATGCAGAATCAATAGCATAACCTCAACCAACAAGCCTGGTGATGGTCAGCATACAACAATGATCAAAACAAAAGGATTACAAATATAGTCAAGCACGGCCACGGGCTCTAAACTCTTCTAACAGACCCCTCGTTTCTGGAAGATCAGGCCGAGTGAGCAACCCTTCGACGAGTAACTCCCTCCGCATAATAGTGTATTGAAGACCTTCAACTGAGTCTTCCCATGCTCCTTCACCGAAACAATCTTCTAACTTCCGCTTCTTGGATTCAAACGTCAGTTTGCGCTCCTTCAGGTTAGCAAGAGCCTTGTTGAGCAGGCCTTCAGCGGCATATCTGCGAGCAGTTTCTTCATCAAACCTCTTCTCACTAGCCTTCACCTGGACTTTCAGCTTGGAGATCTGCTGTTTCAGTTTATCCTCCCATTCTTTGCCGTTGGCTAGGGTGGCCTTCCAATGCTGATTAAACTTGGATATTCTCCGGTACGCTTCATCCAAGTGCTGCTTCTTGGTGGCCAGTACGTCATTGACAGCTTTGAAGTCCCGACCCAAACGCTCACGCTCAACCATCTGCTTAGTCAAATCCGTCCCTAACTGGTTCACCAGCTCTGTTTTCTTCTTGAAGGAATGGACGGCTTCGCTCCTCTCGCTTCTGAGTTGAGCCAATTCTTTCTCCAATTCTTCATTTGCCTTCTTCAACTCATCTCTCTTAGCTAACACCTGATTGTGCTGCTGAATAGGCACGGTGGTAGGCTCTTCAATCACTGGAGGGCTTTCTAGCTTGGCAGGAGGAAACGGCATCCTTATGATATCTGCTCTGGCTCTGATCCAGGTCACATACGGAGCGTAGGCTTGGCTATTACTCTTCCCCAGCAACGGCTTTCCCCGCTTACAGATACCATTCCAAGCGTGCTGAAGCTTAGATAACACATCCCCCTCTAGAAGACCAGTGAGGTACAAAGATTCCTGCACCTCTTCATCCTTCGGCGGAGCTCTCAAAGCATAAGCAAACTGTCGAACCAGCAGAGATGGATTATAGTTGATACAACCCTTCCTGCCTATCACAGGCACATTCGGAAACCCACTGCAGCTGAAGATAATCTCGGTACCCAACCTATCTCTATCAAACCAGGCAATATGCTCCGTTGATAGACTCATCAAGCGCTCAGACCACTCAGCTGTGGCTGCAGACGAAGCAAAGGGACCTTTCTTGGGTAGGTGACTATCAAGCCATCTATAGAGTAGGGACACACAGCACGAGACATTCTTGCCCCTTCTGTTCTCGTTTTTGTAGTGGATGGAATGATAGACATCTCCTATCAAGGTAGGGACTGGATTCTCTGATGCAAAGATGTGGAAGGCGTCGAAGTCTACAAAGTCGGGCATATTGGGGAACAGGATGATGCCATATATGCACAGAGCAAGGATGGCGTTGAACACAACCCAACATCCGTCTTTGGCGCACTGCTGAGCTTTTCCCACTAAGAACTGCAAGGAGAAGCCGGGAACCCTGTTCCAACTAGACAAGACCAACTCGGAGGCATCTAGATGAAGTGAAGGGGCTAGACTAGCCAAATTAGGCTCAGCATCCGTATGAACAAAAGGCATCTGACTCTTGATAGGCACACCTAACAAATCAGCATACTCCTCTAGTGTGGGTGAGAGAATAAAGTCTTGGAAGGTAAAGCATCCCAAAGGAGGATCGTAGAACTGCAGCAGGGCGTGCAACCCATTCAACTCGAACACAGAGGGTTTACGAACCAGGCTGAGCAGTTTCCCATACGACTTCCTGAATTCACCTCTCACAGAATCATCTGCCAAAGCAATCAAACCAGTCAACTGAACAACATCAGGAGTGGGGAGCTTGTAGGCCACAGTCTTCCTCAGAGAACCCATAGTGGCACAATAGAAGGCAAGAAAACCTGAATCGGGGGAAACGGTACCTGCAACACAGACACACGTTAATGATATGCAAATGAGTATGCAAAACAATGCAAAATGCAATCATGCAGCAGGGGATCAAGACGACTGTGCTGTTGAAGAGATGAAGGTTCTGTATCAACAAAACCACAATACTGCTCTGTCAAGAACAATCATATCTCTGATGAGAAGAAAACCCTGGTATCGGACCATAAACTTGCTCTGTCAAGAACACACATATGTCTGATGATGAGGAGAAACCCTGATGTCAGACTATAACTCTGCTCTATCAAGAACACACATACATCTGATGATAAGGACCTCTGATACGGGACCACAACTCTGCTCTATCAAGAACAAATAGACCTCTGATGATGAGGACCTCTGATGCAGGATCATAACTCTGCTCTATCAAGAACAAATACACCTCTGATGATGAGAACCTCTGATACCAACAAAATTGATTCACTATCAAGAAAACCAGGTAGTCTGAAGGTTAAGGCTTCCTGCAACAAACCCGACCCTGCTCACAGGTATGGACCTATACTGACACAAGTTCGGCATCCTATGTGGTCATCAGCGTCACAGACATTCAAGAGGGGTGATACGATACCCAGAAGGTGTGGCATCACCATCTCCTGAAGCGGCCTCACTCAGCTGAATTCCAAATGATCGGTCCCCAGAGTCGACAATCCTCCAAACCAACAACCCCTCAGGCCCAAAGGGCCGGAAAAGAAGTCAACCGGGAGAACCTCGTCTGAGCGTGGATTTCATGAGACACTAGTGCCTGCAAAGCAAGCACGCGCCCATTAATTTCCACAACTAATGCTAGGTACACTCAAGCCTGGGTCTGGCTCCTCACTCATCAGAATGCCCCTCCCATTACAGCACAGATAATCATATCATACTGAAAATAAAGAGCGGGAAATAAAATGCGATAAGTAAACACAACCCAACAAGTAATCATACAAGCGCTAGGATTGACTCTCGCAGGGACGTTGGATCCCTAAACTGACTTGCATAAGGGACGTTGGATCCCAGGAAACTATCAAGTCCCCAGCAGAGTCGCCAGCTGTCGCTTCCGCGAAATAAGGTGCCGGCAAAACAGAAGAGTCGCCACCTTTCGTTATTTATCCCTCGGGACGGGAAAGGAAACGATCGAAAAAACCTGACGAAAAGGTATAAGACAAGGTCATCACAACCATTGTCTGGGTTCGGGAGTCGGTTACGCAAGGGGAAGGTATTAGCACCCCTCACGTCCATCGTACTCGATGGGATCCACGCTTGTTGTGTTTATCTGATGGGTTGGTTTACTATCTACCTATCAAGGCTGGTCTGAAAAGAAAAGAAAATGACTCGGCAAAGCGTCACACTTTATGCCTACGTATTCTCATCAGAGAATGAGAAATCAGAGTCAACGTAGTTCGGCTAACTACGGGTAACGGGGAAGGTGGCTCGCCAATACATCAGTATTGTGCCTACGTACTCTCAACAGGCTTGAGAGATCAGAGCTTACGTAGTTCGGGATAATACGGATTACGGGGATTCAGATTCATCTGTTTTATCAAGTAGGGTTAACAAATAGTTCCAGCAGTTTGGTGTACGCGGCTCGACCCTTGGAGATTTAGGCGTTACCGTTTGCGGTAGAACTGGGAGTTAACGACACTCTCTTCTTCAGAAAAGCTTCCTTTGAATTATGGGCCCACGGGGCAAAAAGGTTTGAAGTTTGTTTTCTGTCTTTTACGAATGAACTGTTTTTTATGGATGTTTGCAACCAATATCATACTAGAGACTATGACCTGAGAGTGAATGCGTCGCATGTCACCCAAAGGGTACCATACTAAACATCCAGACTGTTGAAAAGAAACTCTCCAACAATCCTTTCTCAGATAGCTTAAGGCTCGTAACGTACGACATCAGTTAACCTTTATTACTGTATTTTAATTTGTTTTGAGATGAGAAGAGAGAACGAGCTGGTTCAACTGAGGGGAGACTATCAAGTCCTACTGTTGTCATGCCAAGGATTCATCCTATGGTGGAGGTTTGAAACAGGGAACTACCTAGAAGTATCATGCATAGGTTTCGACCTAGAGTTCTAATCATCACTTCCTTATCAAAGGAAGTGAGACTCCTAGGGGATCATGTCAATGATAAACGGAAGCAGATAAAGCATCAGCTTAAACAGTAAACAACTGTAAAATGCATGCAATGCAAGTGAGGGAGGAAATGTGTGTGGGGCATCAACCTCCACAAGCTCATCTCAACCTCAAGCCAGATATGAATAACTGTGATCATACAGAGGAAATAACATGCTATCAAGCAAGATAGAATAACTGCAATCATACAGAAGAAATGACATGCTATCAAGCAAACACACCAGACCACATAGGCAAGGGAGCTGGGCTCTACCAAATACCAGCAAGCAAAGCCATACAGTAAAAATACAAGCAGAGGGAGCAACTCAACCTCTAGTGCAATCATGCTCCTAGCTTAAATTAATCTAAATATGAACTTATTCTAATGCATCAAGCAAAACACACAAGTTACAGCAATACAGTTGCACAGAAAGCAAACAGACAGGAAAGAAGCAGATCAACAACTTCCACAGCTTCACAGCAAAGCAATCCTCTGACAGTAGCTCAGTCCTCAGTCTTCAACTGCTCTTCAAAGCTTTCATCTTCAACAGCAAGTATCAGCTTGCCTCTTCAATCTTCTAACACATCAAACATAAGTATCACCTTATCCTTCTTCTTCAAGCCTCAGCTCTAAAGTAAACTCCACCTTCAGGCCTCAATCCCACTAGCAAGCATCAACTTGTTCCTTCATGGACTCCAAGCATTGAACTCACAAGTATCAACTTGCTTTCCAACCTCAAGCTTCAGCTTCTTCATTCAATCTCCAATGAATTCCCCTCACAAGTATCAACTTGTTCTTCATCTTCTTCAAGCTTCAGCTCTTTCTTCAATCTCAACTTGATCTTCTTCCCACAAGTGTCAACTTGTTCCTCTTGACTTTCAAGCTTCAGCTCCAAAGTAAACTTCAACCCAAGGGGAAGTGCAACCTCTAACATCTTCTAACAAGGCATTCCATCCTCTAGCAAGGGAGAAAGATTCATCTAACAAGAGCAAAGATTTGGATGATTGACAGCAGAGTGAAGACCAAAGGTCACCACTAAGCATTCCATCATCAGAGAAAGGGGCCCTCAAAGGTTCTACCAACTTGTGAAGAGCCACACATCCTACCAAAGGAGGGATGAGGCCTTCACAAGGGGACCTTACATCATAGGGAAGAACGGAAGTGATCAACACCTTACATGTTTATGAAAGAAGAGAATCTATCTAGAAGCTCTGCCTACAAACCCTAATCTTAACACCTAAACAACACTACACCAAAAGAAGGGAAATCTTCACATCAAAGCTTCTTCAAGCATTCCATAGTAGCCCAAGCTTGTCTTCATCACCATCCAAGAGCAAGAGAGGCAAAACCCTAATCTAAGGGAACTAAAGAAGTCATTCTAGTTGAATTAGCAAGTTAGGATCACCTAAAACCTAGTACTAAAGTTAGTCCTAACTAAAATACTAAAACCAATTGTAAAATCCTACAAAAATAACTATGATACCCTAATTCAATCATGAATCTACCATACAAAATTCAGAGGTTGAATCATCCACCAAGTCCTAAAAATAAAACCTAAATCACAAGGTACTAAACATAAACCCTAAAAATGGAGCACCTAAAGTTTAAACTTAAAACTACCACCTATATTCATCAAAAAAATGTGAGAAAAATCTAAGGGGAATACGCATCTCTATGCTAGCTACACACAAAAAATCAAGGCAACAATCATCACCAAGTGCTTAAACCAAATTCAACAAAACAAAGTATCAACAATGGCCATTTTAATATCAATTAATATTAAAAAATGCAAATAAAAATAAACAATGCATGAATTATTAATATTTTTTATCTACAAAATTCTAGATTCAATCATGAATCAGGGGAAAAAAGTTTGGAATTAATTGAGTTAATTTTCTATTTTTTATGAATTATTTTCTAGGTCACATGAAATGAAGAAAATTAAAAGAAATTAATAAAAGACGCGTGGTAAATATCAATCCAGTTTAGTTCAATTCTTGGGTTGGGCCATAAGGGGGGTGTGGATATCACTCTGAGTGTTAAGCCCAAAACCTTCCAATTAATGAAACGGTGCGTTTCATTTGGAATTTCTCTTCAGAACTTGAGGTGCAATCCTGGCCCTCCAACACACGCCTGAGTCAAAGTCCAAACCATCATCCAATGGCCCATGTTCATCGTCCCCATTTGAACTCAGTTGGGGGGAAATGCAGACGGTGGCCTGAACAGTGGCGCCACCGTCTTCTCCGGTGAGCTAACCTCCACAGGTCATCAAAAATCACAAAACCAATCACTATCCCACTCCAAATTTGATGCTGATCACGAATCCACCCTCAGAATTTTCTAATTCCATCTCTAACTCAAAACACGATCACATTTTCAGAGTTCATCCAAATCTTGATTTTCACCATTCTTTAAATTAAAGGTCTCAAATTAATCCTCACTCTTCACTGATCAATTTCCACCATCCAATCATGAATAAGCCTTCAAGAATCGTGAGATATCATCCTCAACAGAAAATGGTCGCATGCCTAATTTGTCTCTAATTCACCAATTTATGATCCTAAATCCAACTACAGGTTGCAAGGATCCTAACCACATGTGAATTGCTAAGTTTCTCTTCCTAAATCATGCATAAGGATGGAAGATACAAACCTGGTTTCAGAGAGGTAACATAGGTGGTTTTTGCTCACTTCAACTGCCAAGAAGATGCAGACACGTTCCAAATTCACTCTCCAAGCCTTTGCACACCTTGATTTGGCTTAATTCTCCCTTGAATTGAAAACCCGATTTCAACTTGAACCTTCAAAATTTCAATGGCTCCTTCTCTTACCAGCTTCAATTCCTTCCAAAAAAATGGCTGAGTTCACTCAATGACTTATATAGAAATGATTAGACTCATCTAGAAACTTCTGGATCCATCCAAATGAGATTTTGGATTTTCAAAATCTCTTCAAAATATCACCCATGGCAACCATCATTCTGACTCCCTCTTGGCATGGCTATGTGTGTAATCAAGTTCTCATGAGATATTGAATGATTTTAGAGTGTTATTTTCCTTGTTTGCAAGCCAAAGGTATGCATTTGATTATGTTACTTCATCATGAAGAAATGAAATGGAATGCCATTCAAATGACCTCAAATCAAAATTCTAACCTTGCCATTGCTTCTAAAATCATTTTTCCAATCAATTTGACCTATAATTTTGTTTCATTTGGTCACAAAATGACTTATTTGAATTTTTGACCATTAAATCCTTTTAATTCTTTCTTTTTCAAAATTTCTTGAACCAAGTCTCTCCTTGAGCCATTTAAATGCCTCTTTGATGCATGGCCAAAGTTAAAACCCCATTTTGAGCAACTTTCTAGTTGAACAAAATTTTATTTGAGACCTCTAAGTTGGTGAAAATGGCCTATGATCACAAGTGACCTATAATCACCAAATGTCCAAAATACCCTTGACTTGTCCAAGCCATAAGTTGAGTTCTACAACTCCTATCAAGGACTTCTAGTACTCTATAGAAAGCTAAGAGAATAAGGAACAACACTCATGTTTACCAAAAGTTCATAGGAATCATCCTTCTAGGGAAAAAGTTTCATGCAAGTTGGGTAACTTTCAAGCTCCAAATTCACATGCCTCAGATGACCTATAACTTGTCTGACTCATAACTTGAGTTCTATAAACCCTATCAAGGACTTCTAGTACTCAAATTAAAGCTAAGATCATGCTATACAACAATCATGTTGGGGTCAAGATGATATGACAATCATATCTAAAGTTAAATAGTCTTGAAGTAAGGGGTCAAACTAGGGGATTTTACACTGTCAAGCCTTAGAAACCCTAGCTTGAAACTTCTCAAACTCTTCAATCATGATGAGTTAACCTTGGAATCATCCTTATAACATCTCAATGTATCAATCCATGATCACATGGCTCTTGAATTAGGTCTCAACCTTCTTCAAATCATCAGTTGACCTAGGGTTGACCCAGTCAAACCCTAGCTGCACCACTCATGGCTGAGCCTTCTTAATCTTGAACAATGACTTGTCTAGGCCTCAAAGTGATCTTCAAAACTTCTCATGAGCTATATCAAGACCTCAAGTCCAACCTCATGACCTCAGAATCATCTGATGGCTTCCACAACTCTCAAGTTAGGAGACACACCCTCTTGGCTTCAATCACTCTTTCTGAGGATCTTTTAACTTCTCTAACAAGGATATAAACCCTTGAGCACCTGAACAACCTTTTTAGCTAGCTTCAAACTCTTGTGTAGCCCTTTATTGGTAATCATACCTCTTGATCTCCTGCATACATGTCAATGAAATGCAAATGATAATGCTAATGTGAATGAAATGAAACACAAGCTAGGTAAAGAAATGTTGGGCAAATTTTGGGGTGCAACAATTATGATGTTTCCATCTTTGTTCATGACCATGTTGAACCCTAGAATACATGTTTAGGTTGTTACCTTCTTGTCTTAACATGTCCAAACTTGTACCATGTTTAATTGTTCAATCAATGTCTCAATTTTGTTCATATGATGTTTGATATATTAAACATGCTATACATGGATGTTTGTATGAATCTTTGTGAAGTTGCCATTTTTGTTTAAAACTATGTTGAAACCCTAATGCATGATTTCCTTAATCTTGAACTTAACTTGTATCCATGATGTTTTAATCTTGTTATAACTATACGTCATGAATGTTTAGATGTTGTAACATCTTTGTTGTCACCATTTGAGTTTGAAACTTCTTTGAACTTTGAGCATGCTTGGTTGTTTCCTTGCTCTTTTTTGAATTTGTCAAGTCTTTGTTTTAGATGTTGTTACATTTACTCTCATGCTTGGTTGTTACCTTGCTTTTTTTGACTTTGTCAAGTCTTTGCCTTGGATGCTGTTAAATTTATTCTCATGCTTGGTTGATACCTTACTCTTTTTGACTTCGTCTAGTCTTTGCCTTGGATGTTGTTACGCTTTTCTCATGCTTTGGTTGTTACCTTGCTCTTTTTGACTTTGTCAAGTCTTTTCCTTGAATGTTGTCACATTTATTCTCATGCTTTGGTTGTTACCGTATACTCTTTCATGTTACAATTAACATTGTGTTTGGATGTTATTAACATCATGCTTAAATATCACACTTGTTTCCATCATACTTTCTTTAAACTTTGTTAAGTTATTTCCCCCAAGTGATGTTAGCTTGGTAGCTTTCACCCTTAAAGCTACCTTTTATTTCCCCAAATCCAAAGGAAAGTATCTCTATTGACTCCTTGTCATAGATAGCTCAGTCTTACCCTTTTCCCTTGCCCTTGTTAGAATCATTAGATCTTTTAGCTTAGACTTGAGTTAGAACCTACAATCCCTTTTGAATTTATCAAGTCAAAACCTTAACACATACCTTGTTAGGAGCTAACCTTAGTTAGTCTTTCAACTTAGACTTAGAGAGTTTGTTAACTCTATGTATGTATCATGGTTATGAATACTTACTTCCCCTTGGAAACTTGATCATTATCAAGAGTTCCTCATCTCTAGTTAGGTGAACTACGAATGCTCTGATTCCATCCTTGTTAGGATACGTAGGCATGAGATGCAATGTCTTGGCGAGCATAATTTGTGTATATACCCTAGGTCTTTACCTTATCACTTTTCCCTGGCAAGCAAACCTTTAACATAACACAAATACTAACAAGAGGTTCTTGTAGAGTACTGCAGATACTTAGGATGTTAACACCTTCCCTAGGTATAACCAACCCCCGAACCTTAGATCTCTTAGCTGTATTGTTACATAGCACACTTAGGGTTTTCTTCGATCTTTACCCTTTCCTTTGGATAAATCAAATCTCTCTAGTGAATTTCATAGATTTTTGATTCAAGTTAATTAATAGCTTGATATCTGATTCTCACCATAATAGAAATGACGACTTCACTGGGGAAACTATTCCCCTAAGAGGGTTAATCCCGCCTTGTTTGTAGTTGTGTTGTTATATGTTTGCTTGCTTGCATACCTATTGTCGCTGCCGCAAAAAACAACCGGCAAAACAGAAGAGTCACCACCTTTCGTTATTTATCCCACAGAAAGGGAAAGGAAACAATCGGAAAAAACCTGACGAAAAGGGTAAGGAATGGTCATCGCAACCATTGTCTGGGTTCGGGAGTCGGTTACGCAAGGGGAAGGTATTAGCACCCCTCACGTCCATCGTACTCGATGGTATCCACGCTTGTTGGTTTGTCTACGGGTGAAAAACAATCTATCTACGACTTCTAAGTCTAAACGGAAAGGAACTGACTCGATAGAGCATCACACTTTATGCCTATGTATTCGCTCGTGCAATGGGAAAGTCAGAGTCAACGTAGTTCGGGAAACTACAAGGGGATTTTGCTCGCCGAGATATCACATCTGGTGCCTACGTATTTTCACACGGAGTGAAATATCATAGCAAACGTAGTTCGGGACAACTACGGCTAGACAGGGTGCTCTCGATCACACAGAGGTGAGAGAAAGGATTGACGATACTAGCGTACGCATTCTAGCAGTTAGGTGTATGTTGCTCGCTCGACGGAGACTTAGGCGTTACCTGTTTGCGATAGAACGGACGTAGTATGTCGGGTTTAAAGGTACGGGGACCTATATGAACTAGGACTACGGTCTGGTCTCGATTGCGCTAGGGCAAGAGAAAGGGAACACCAGTCGTCAGCGGGAAAGTCTCAATCGCACGACAGCGAGAGAACAGAGAAGTTAGTTGTTAGTGTGCTCGCTAGGATATCGCATCCTATGCCTACATATTCTCGTCTGGTACGAGAAATCAGAGCAGCTGTAGTTCAGCTAACTACAGCAAATGGGGGAAAAGGGAAAAAGGGAAAAGGGGAAAGGGAGCTAGCTAGGATTATCGCAATCCTATGCCTACGTACTCTCGTCTGGTACGAGAGATCAGAGCAAACATAGTTCGACGGGAAAACGAGTCTCGATTGCACAGGGGCAAGAGAAGGGGTCTCAATCGCCTGAACGCGAGAGAAAAGGGTTTCGATCGCACGGGGGCGAGAACAAAAAGGAAGCAGGCCTAACACGCCTAAACGAGAAGGAACTCGGGACACACACGCAAGAACCTAATACGTAGGAGCGAGTGCGTCATATATTACCCAAGGGACATATACTAAACACACTAAATGATCGAGGGGAGACCGCTCGATGGTCATTTCACACGTATCTAACGCTACGACTCACAACACTCGACGGTTGCACGAAGACTTGAATAAGAAAGATGATAACGAACGAACCGGCTCCGTTGGCTCTTGACATGTGCGCAAGCTCCATTCTAATCTTCTCCTCTCTGGATCCTTGATGAGGACGCCTAAATCAGAACCAATGTAACGCTTAGACCGTCATGGTTTGACTTATACGAGAAATCGAACTCTAAGAGGTAGCGTATTGATATCCGTGTCAAAGACGAGATAGAGAAATGATATCGAAAATCATTCTCCAATTGAATCATGTCACACGGCCAACCAAGAATAAAATCGAAGATAAAATCGGATAGAAAAGAAATGAGGAGAGAAATCCAACGACAAATGGAAATAATATGCTACTCCTAAAATACGGCAATTAATTTCTACTAGAAAATATTCTAAAGAAATATCAGTAAATTGCATACGGAAAATAAAATGGGAATTCTACCCTATGCACGATATTCTAGAATTTCTACAAAGAAAAATAGAAGTAAAAATTCCATACACAGTAATATTCTAAGAAATACTATCTAAAGAAAATGGGTAATTCTATGCAAATTGCATACTAGAAAATAACGTAAAAATTCTATAATATTCTATAAATAAAATAGAAAAAAAGAAAATAAAGTCTATACTATGAAATGTATATTAAAATATGCTAATAACATTCTACACTATAATTCCTAAGAAGAAAAATAGCAAAATAAAACTAACTATTACAATCAAATGTCCAATACAAGAGAAATTAAAAATTATAAAGGGGAGAGGGTACAACCTGAAAACTGGGGTGAAGTAGCAAAAGATAGAACTGGGCCCAGCCCACAATACAATGGTAAGAAAAAAAATAAAAACAATGGAAATAGGGGGTGCGCTGGGAAAACTGGAGGTGTACAGCCTGAAATTCCTTGGGCCCATTGGTTCAGTCCAAAACACAGCCAGAGGGGGGCGCTTATAGAAAACAGGAGGGTGCACGGTTAGGGCATTCGCTGGGCCCAGACCCATAATCAGAAAAGAAAGAAGAGGAAAAACAGGGGGTGTGTTTGGACACGGGGGTGTGGACTGAGAGATAATGGATTGGGTCCAACAGAGCCCATGATCCACACGGTCTCCTCTTCTCTCACTCTCTCTGAAACCCTAGCTTTCCCTTCTTCAATCTTGCCTTCGCCGCCGTCACCTTCGTTCAACCCACCTCAAACCTCCTTCTTCTCCGATCCCAAACCTCCATTGCCGTTACCTTCTCACCGTCTCCCCCTCTCAATCTCAAACTGTTTCTATCTCTTCTCTTTGTCTCAACTTCTTTGTTCTTCAATCTCTCTCGTTCAACCAAACAACCTAAACCAGTTAAGAAGCATACGAAGAAGAATCTAATGGGAGTTGATGCATGCTGATGATGTTCTTGAATCTGGAGATTCTTGATGAACTTGAAGACGATCGGTAGATCTGGAACTGATATTGATGAATCAGTGAAGAACACCGTGGAGTTTCAAAGAAATCCAGGGAGACGTTCGTGATGTTCCATGAAGGTTGATGGAAAGGGTGAAAGTTCACCGATCTAGATGGAGTTCTTGGAGAATCTGGAAAAGTATGAGGATCTGGTGATGAAGATCTCAAATGCTCGCTGGAAAACGTGTCTGTGAAGAGTTGGATGAGGATCTTGAAGCTCGCGAGTTAAACTCGTTGGAGATGAAGTTCTTGAAGGAAAAACTGGGAAAGCGGATGAATACGGTAGAAAACGGATGAATGCTTCCGAAGAAAACTGAGGAACATCGGAGAAGATGGTGAATGTTATGGATCGGTTTCTGGAAAACGATAATCATTCACGGATGTTCTTGAACGTATTGATGAATTTTTCTGAAGATTGATGTATGAAGGTTCATGATTCTGGACGAAATTTGGTGGAGATGATGAACATGATGCATTTTCCGGCGAGTTGTTGGACTTCCGGCGACGATTGTGGTGGTTCCGGCGGCGGCTGCATGGGCGGCGGTGAGCGACGAGTGGGGGACATGTGGTAGGCTGGGAGATGGTGAAGGTGAGACACGTGTGGCTGCATGCAAGGGGGTGGAGGGTGATGTGTCAAGTGGAGAGAGTGCATGCAGAGAGGGAGAGGGACGCGTGGTGATGAGGTGGCAACGAAGTGTGGGGTCTGGTGAATAAGGTGTCAGCCACTGAGAGAAACGTGGTGGATGCCTTTATAGTGTGACAAGTGGCAGACTTGGCTTAATGGGCCTCCAAAAACGCCATCTGGCCCGCTAGACCTGATTAATGACTAAAACCACTCAGACTTAAAGAAGATTAGTTAACGGACCCCAATTAACTCACTAACGATGATTAAGATGATTAAAATTCACTTAATACCAAATGAAAATGGATTAACTTTGGACTCAAATTAATATTCTAATTAAAAAACAGTTAATCCTAATTAACATCTAATAATATTCTAAAGAATTTAACATCAAATTAAATCTAAAAAGAGAATTAATCCTATTAATATCTAAAAGAATTTATGTCTATAAATCTCTAAACAAATAAATTAAATCTAAAAAGGAGAAATTAAATCTAGAAAAATTATCTATTAATTCCTAAAAAAAAAACCTATTAACATCTAAAAGAGAATTAAATCTACTAATTTCTAAACCTATTAAAAATAGAAAAAATCTATTAAACCTATTTAAATCTATTTAAAAGAATTATCCTATTAAAAACTATTTAAAAAATCTATTTATTATCTATTTAAAATCTATAAAAAACAATTAAATCTATTAAAATCTATTTAAAAATTCTAGAAAATAAGGAAAAAAATCTAAAAATGCAAGGAAGGTCAATTAAATCGATTAGAAAACAGATGCGCGAATACAACGAAATAAACGGTAAAAACCGGACACCGAAATGTCCTCAAAAACAACAACGAGAGCTGAAAACACCGGGACGAGCACCAATTCCCAAAACAAATCCTCGTATTCGAACCAGCCTGAAATGCCTGACACGAGAGAAGAGACTGCGATCCCGATAAAGTCAATCTGACTGAAAAATGCACTATGTGTGGTATGTAAATGCAACATGCAAAATGAGTCGAAGCATAAGCCAAATGCGATAATTGATTGGTCAAATTTTGGGGTGCAACACCTGTATATTTGTAAATACTTGTGTGTATATATATCTGTTTGTGCTTGGGTTTTCTGTATGCAGGGTTGTTACCTTGAGTGGTGAGATAAGTCCTAACCTGGACTTGAGAGTATACCTATGGTATAATCAATAATTAGCTGTTGGGAGTAGTCCTATTGGCATCCCTTTAGGATTACTGATGTCTGATGTAAGTAGTCGTATTGGCATTACTTTTTCTGACTTGGGAGTCCGTGAAGCTAAGGACCTTTAGTTACCCTTCACCCCTTTGTGCCTTTTTAGGACATAGTGCAGTGATTATCCAAGTGTAGACCTGTGATTGTTCTCAAGCGATACTACACTCAGACGAGTTTATCTTGAGAATACTATTGGCCCCACATGAGTAGTCGTGTAAGCTGATAATATATGAAAGATTTATCGATGACTCTGGGAACTTTGTAGAACCCGTTGTGCAGGAGCATACCCATAGTACATACCTTTTGGGGTGGGTTAGACCATGGCTCCATGCTCGTGATGTCCAAACCTAGGCCCTTTGTTTGTTTGTATGTATAGTTGTGAATATGTGAATATGTGAATATCTGTGTATACGTGTGTTTGTGCATTGTATCCATCCTTGCATTCATGACCCTCAATTGGTTTCAAGGAACTCAGTTGTCTTTCCTTTGCAAAAAATCATAGGTATCATGGATTTTTTGGAAGAGAAACACTAAGAAGTTCAATTTCAAGAAACTTGATTTGGTGGAAATGAGAAGTTAGGAGCCTTGGTGTCATCTCCTGATGATTTTAGAAAGCGCCATGAAAGACTGTTAAGTATTGTCAAGACCAAGATAGAAGAGGGAGTTCTCAACACACTTGTGAAATTTTATGATCCCCTCTATCATTTTTTTACTTTTCCTGACTATCAGCTCGTCCCAACTTTGGAGGAGTATTCATATTGGGTTGGTCTGCCAGTATTATATAAGGAACCTTTTAGTGGTTTAGAGAAGATTCCATCACTAGAGGACATTGTAGATGCCATTCACTTGGAGATGTCCGAAGTCAAAGCTAGCCTTACCACCAAGGGAGGAATCAAGGGTCTGCCCTCTGAGTTCTTGATAGAGAAAGCTTTCTTCTTAGCCAAGGAGAATAACATGGAGGCCTTCGAAGCTATCCTCACATTACTTATCTATGGGTTGGTTTTGTTCTCTAACATTGAAGAGTTTTTTTGATGTCAATTCCATCCGGATCATTTTGAGTGGGAACCCTGTGCCTACACTACTTGGTGATACTTATCACTCTATTAATCATAGGACCATTAAGGGGCGTGGGACCATCCTGTGTTGTGCTCCTCTACTTTACAAGTGGTTTATTTAACACTTGCCTCGAACTGAGCTCTTCAAGGAAAATCCAAACAAGCTTCGATAGTCTCAAAGACTCATGTCTCTTGCTCACACTGATGTGCATTGGTATGACCCAACCCATGACAAAGGAGTCATCATTGATAGTTTTGGTTCATTTCCAAACGTACCTCTTCTTGGTACCCGAGGGGGAATTAGCTATAATCCCATTCTTGCAAGGCGTCAATTTAGATTCCATATGAAGGAAAAGCCTAGCAACATCCTATTGTCTGGTTTCTTTTATCTTAATGAGGAGGATAGTGCAGAGACCAAGGATAGAGTTTTACATGCTTGGGGGAGAATTCATAAGAGGACTAAGAATGATTTGGGAAAGAGGAATTGTGTAGCTTTTGAGCCTTTCATCCAGTGGGTTCGATCTCGAGCTCGTGACCTCAAGATGTCATATCTCCTTGAGAAGCCTTCACAATCTATTATTGCATCGTCATCTACCATTCCTATTGAGTGTATGGAGGAATATTAAGAAGCATTAGCAAGAATGAAGCTTGAACGAGACACATGTAAAGGAAAGTACCATGCCATTTATGCTGAAAAAATGGAGATGAAGAAGCGTTTAAAGGAGAAAGATGACTTGGTCGAGTTGCTCAAGAGGCGTGTTGTAGAGAGGCATGTGACGCAAGAGAATTTGTTTTTCTCTAGTGTGCAGCCGGTTCCCAGTACTCATGAGCATTCAGACGTGTTAGAACACATATTGATTCTTAATATATCTTAATATTTTGATGATAACAATAATGAAATTTTGTATGGAGAAAATATATACTCTAATTTTGTTCAAGTGTTTTTGTTTCAGATAACATAATAAATATTCCTCTGAACGTTAAGCTACAACACGCAGAAGACTCTAAGTGTTTAGTAGAAAGCGAAGCTACAAAAGACTCTGAGCGTTTGGTAAAAAGCGAAGCTATAGAAGGCTATGAGCGTAGAGTATAAAGCGAAGATTCAGAAAACTCTGAGTGTACTAAACTCAACGCTGCAACTGAAGAGGCTCTAAGAATCAAAACACGTAAGGCTCTGAAACGCTAGTAACAAAGTGATACATTTGGATAACACGTAAAAGTGAAGATCTTCTCTGATCTAAAACGCTCCTCTGGATGAATAGTTTGTTAAAAACAATCACGCTAGCAATAAGCTACAGAACTCTGGAAAAGAGTTACTCTGATAAGAAGAAAATGGAACATCATCAAAACTCTGGAAGAGAGTTACTCTAATAAGAAGAAAATGGAACATCATCAGAACTCTGGAAGAGAGTTACTCTGATAAGAAGAAATGGAACATCATCAGAACTCTGGAAGAGAGTTACTCTGATAAGAAGAAAATGGAACATCATCAGAACTCTGGAAGAGAATTACTCTGATAAGAAGAAAATGGAACATCATCAGAACTTTGGAAGAGAGTTACTCTGATAAGAAGAAAATGGAACATCATCAGAGGATCTGATGTAGGAAATATTTCCATATTCGTTCATTTAAAAAGATGCTGATCAAGAAAGATCCGTTGCCAAAATCATTGTCTACATCCAATGACACTATTCCTCTTTTGTGTATGGCATAGGATTTCAGAATAAAAAGGACATCTCTGAACATTCCTCTTTTGTGTATATGCGCGCTATTTGAGAAATGGGTGTGAAGTATATAAACAAGTCTTCAACAACAATTCAAATGTGAGAACATCATTCTACAACGTATATATCACTTGGATGAAAAGAAAATAAAAAGTTTCATTGATCTTCAATTTGTGTAAAATCATTGTTGTGAAAAAGCTTTTCTAAGAAGCACTTAAACACTTTATTGTATTACTTTGTAAAAGATCCTTGAGAGACCAAGTTGTGGTCAGTATTCTTGAGAAGACTAAGAAGTTTGTCTTAGTGAAAAGATTGTAATCCGTTTTTGATTATTGGATTAAGTCCTCTTTTGAAAGAGGCGAAATCACCTTGGCTGGGTGGACTGGAGTAGTTTGAGTTCAAACAAACTAGTATAAAAATACCTGTTATTTTTATTGCCTTATTTGTTTTTGAAAACCCTTATTCAACCCCCCTTCTCAGTGTTTTCCTACCTTCAGTTGGCATCAGAGCACGGTTCTGAGTGCTATCACTTAACAGTGACAGAGAAAAGATCCGGTTGGAAAACTCTTTGATTTACTATGGCTGAATCTTCAAACAACGCTAACGCTGGGTTGAACAACAAATATGAAGAGAAAGACAAAATCAGCACACATCCTCCTATGTTTGATGGAGAAAAATTCGATTATTGGAAGGCTAGAATTGAAAGCTTCTTTCTTGGCTATGATGCTGATCTCTGGGATATAGTAATTGATGGATACACTCACCCCACTAATGGTGAAGGTAAAAAGATTGATAGAAAATCAATGACTGATCAACAAAAGAAAGACTTCAAGAATCACCACAAGGCAAGGACAATTCTGCTGAACGCTATATCTCATACTGAATATGAGAAAATCACCAATAGAGATACAACGCATGACATGTTTGAGTCCTTGAAGATGACACATGAGGGAAACACGTAGGTGAAAGAAACAAAGGCTCTAGCGCTGATTCAAAAATATGAAGCCTTCAAGATGGAGGAAGATGAATCTGTGGAAACCATGTTTTCTAGATTTCAGATTTTGACTGCTGGATTGAAGGTTCTTGACAAAGGCTACTCCACTTCTGACCATGTAAAGAAGATAGTCAGAAGTTTACCAAAGAGGTGGAGACCTATGGTCACATCGTTAAAGCTCTCAAAAGATCTGAACAAAATCACTCTGGAGGAACTCATCAGTTTGTTAAGAAGCCATGAGATAGAGCTTGAAGAAGATGAGTCTCAGAAGAAAGGTAAGTCCATAACTTTAAAATCTAACAAAAAATCTGAAACTAAAGCTTTTCAGGTACTAGAAGAAAGCTCTGGAGAATCTTCATTAGATGAAGATGAACTATCTTAACTATCCAGAAGAATAAATCAACTCTGGAAGCACAAGCAAAAGAAGTTCAGAAAATTTTAAAAGACCAGAACACCATGGAGAGTCCTCTGGTCATAGAAGATCTAGCAAAAAGAAAGTAGTGTGCTATGAATGTAAAGAGCCAGGACACTACAAGAATGATTGTCCCAAACTTCAAAAGGATAAACCCAAGAAGAAGTTTGAGAAGAAAAAGAAAGTTCTGATGGCTACTTGGGATGACTCAGATTCTTCTGAAGCCTCGTCAGAGTCTGAAGACGAATGTGCAAACGTCGCACTAATGGCTGACATGGACGAGCATGGAGAATCATCTGAATTTGGATCAGAATCAGATTCAGAAGAGGTATTTGCAGATCTCACCAGAGATGAGTTAATTGAAAGCTTATCTGAAATATGTGAAAACTATAGTAAGATCAGACTCAAATACAAGAAGCTGCAAAGCAGTCTTGCATCTGAGACTGGTCAGCTGTAATCAGAAATTGCTGAGCTGAAAGAAAATAATTTTCAAATTAAAATTGAATTGGAAAAATCTCAACAAAAATCTGAAACAGATACTACGTCTAGCGCTAAAAATATTTTAGAAGAGTATGACCATAGGTTTCAAAGGTTCCTGTCCAGAAGCATAGACAAAATCAAAATGGCTTCTATGGTTTATGGTGTGAGCAAGAACAACAGAAAAGGGATTGGATATGAATCATCTTCTGAGAAGGAATCAAATCCAAAACCTGTTGATGAGTTAATTATCAATTATACTCCTCTATATTCTCATTTTAAATTTGGTCACTCACATGACATAAAGTATACACGTTCATATAAGAACACCACAATTTTTAATAAACCTAAGCTGCATCAGAACACAACTGCTTTTAATGGGCAGAAGTTCAGGCAGAACTTCAGAACAACTAACCCCAGAGGACCCAAAAAGATATGGGTACCTAAGGATAAAATAATTTATGTTGCATATGTCCTTAGCAGCAAGGTTGAGACACCAGTTCTGGTATCTGGACTCTGGATGCTCACGACACATGACGGCAAGAAGGTCTATGTTCCAAAGTCTGGAACTTAGATTTGGTGGAGACGTGAAGTTTGGAGGAAACCAAAAGTGCAAGATCATTGGCTCTGAAATAGTTGGTAATGGTAACCTCCCTTCTATCTCAAATGTTTTGCTTGTAGAAGGATTAACTCATAACTTGTTGTCCATAAGTCAATTAAGTGACAATGGTTATGCTATTATCTTTAATCAAAAATGTTGCAAAGCTGTTAGTCAGAAAGATGGATCAATCCTCTTTAATGGTAAAAGAAAGAACAACATTTATAAAATAAAACTTTCATAATTGAAAAGTCAAAATGTTAAATGTCTTATGTCTGTTAATGATGAGCAATGGGTCTAGCATAGAAGACTGGGACATGTTAGCATGAGACGTATATCTCAGACTAACAAGCTCAATCTGGTCAGAGGACTTCCTAAGTTGAAGTTCAACTCAGATGCTCTTTGTGAAGCATGTCAGAAAGGCAAATTTTCTAAATCCACTTTCAAACCAAAGAATGTTGTTTCTACTTCTAGACCATTAGAGCTTCTGCACATTGATCTATTTGAACCAGTGAAAACTGCACCCATCAGAGGTAAGAAGTATGGGCTTGTCATCGTTGATGACTACAGCAGATGGACATGGGTAAAATTCCTAAAACACAAGGATGAGTCTCACTCTGTATTTTTTGATTTCTACAATCAAGTTCAAAATGAAAAGAAATTTAATATTGTCAAAGTCAGAAGTGATCATGGTGGTGAATTTGAAAATAAATCTTTTGAAAAATATTTTAAAGAAAATGGCATTGCACATGATTTCTCTTGTCCTATAACTCCTCAGCAGAATGGAGTTGTAGAACAAAAGAATAGAACATTGCAAGAAATGGCCAGAACCATGATCAATGAGACAAATATGGCTAAACATTTTTGGGCAGAAGCAATAAATACAACGTGATATATTCAGAACAGAGTCTCTGTAAGACCTCTTCTGGAGAAGACTCCTTATGAATTATGGAGGAACAGAAAGCCCAACATTTCATATTTCCATCCTTTTGGATGTATTTGTTTTATTCTGAACACTAAAGATAATCTGAACAAATTTGACTCTAAAGCACAAAAGTGTTTTATGCTTGGATATTCTGAACGCTCAAAAGGCTACAGAGTATACAATACTGAAACACAGATTGTGGAAGAATCAATTCATGTCAGATTTGATGATAAGCTTGGCAATCAAAAGCCAAAGCAGTCTGGAATTTCTACAGATCGAGAAGTTCTTCTCACAGACTCTGAAGAATCAGAGGCAAACAAAGTTCCAGCTAAAGAACCAGAAGCAACTCCAGATGCCACTCCATTAGCTGCTCATCTGGACAACTTAACTATTTATGAAGAACCAACTCTGAAAGGATCCTCTAGAATCAAATCTTCTCATCTAGAGGAGATGATTATTGGAAAGAAGGATGATCCCATAAGAACAAGATCTTTCCTCAAATCCTCTGGGACATTATTGTTTAGTCTGGTGTCAATTATTGAACCTACCTCTGTGGATGAAGCTCTACAAGACAATGATTGGATACTTGCTATGCAAGAGGAGCTGAATCAATTCACAAGAAATGATGTCTGGGATCTGGTTCCAAGACCAAGAGGATTCAACATTATTAGAACAAAATGGGTCTACAGAAATAAGTTAAATGAGCAAGGAGAAGTCATCAGAAATAAAGCTAGACTTGTTGCTCAAGGATACAGTCAGCAAGAAGGTATTGACTACACAGAGACATATGCTCCTGTGGTAAGGTTAGAATTCATACGCTTGCTAATTTCTTTTGCTGCATAGAATAACATCACTTTGTATTAGATGGATCTTAAAAGTGCTTTCTTAAACGGTTTAATAGAAGAAGAAGTATATGTTCATCAACCTCATGGATTTGAAAATGAAAGATTTCCATAGAATGTTTTTAAATTAAAGAAATCACTCTATGGCCTAAAACAAGCTCCCAGAGCTTGGTATGAAAGGCTGAGTAATTTTCTTTTGGAAAATAATTTTATCAGAGGAAAGGTTGATACCACTCTTTTTCATAAATTAATTAAAAAAGATATCTTAATCTGTCAGATTTATGTTGATGATATTATCTTTGGAACCTCACATATTTCACTCGGAAAGGAGTTTGCTAAGTCTATGTAGGCAGAGTTTGAAATGAGCATGATGGGAGAGCTAAGATTCTTTCTGGGCATTCAAATTAATCAGACTCCAGAAGGCACCTACATACATCAGACGAAGTATGTGAAGGAGCTTCTGAAGAAGTTCAATCTGACAGAAAGTAAGCCAGCTAAGACTCCCATGCATCCAACTTGCACTCTGGGAAAAGAAGAGGTAAGTAAAAAGGTAGATCAGAAGCTGTACAGAGGTATGATTTGCTCTCTTTTGTATTTGACTGCCTCTAGGCCTGACATTCTCTTCAGTGTATGTTTATGTGCTAGATTCCAATCAAATCCTAGAGAATCTCACTTAACTGCTGTTAAGAGAATTCTGAGGTATCTGAAAGGTACAACTAACATGAGTATGTGTTACAGAAGATCTGATGAATATAAATTAGTAGGCTTTTGTGACGCTGATTTTGCTGGAGATAGAGTTGAACGCAAAAACACCTCTGGAAGCTGTCAGTTTCTGGGAGGCAATTTGATCTCGTGGTACAGCAAGAAGCAACCCACTATAGCACTCTCAACTACAGTGGCAGAATATATTGCTGCTGCTGGTTATAGTACCCAGATCCTCTAGATGAAGAGTCAGCTGGAGGACTGCCAAATACACGAGAGTAATATTCCTATCTTCTGTGACAATACTTCTGCAATTTGTCTTTCTAAAAATCCAATTTTACATTCAAAGGCAAAACATATAAAGATTAAACACCACTTCATCATAGACTATATTCAGAAAGGGATATTAAGTTTAAATTTTGTTGATACAGACCATCAATGGGCTGATATTTTTACAAAAGACCTCTCTGAAGATAGATTTAAATTTATTCTGAAAAATATTAGTATGGACTTTTGTCCAGAATAAAATCTTTATTCAGAATTAAATTTATTCAGATGAAAAGTGTTTAAAGTCTATACTCTGAAGTATTGCATCTGAAATTTTTTTAGTTACTTATTTTTGTGAAAAACTGAGTTAACAAGCTTCAGAGGATCTGAGCGTTAGTTAACGATTCATTTCCTAAAAGAGCTTCAGAGCCACACCACATCAAACACGTGTCACTTCTAATCTGATTTTTGAAAAACGATTGAGTGTACACAGAGCTGAGGCACCGTTTCAGGTACTGTTTGAATCATTGAAATTCTCTTTTTTTCCCCCACATTGTCAGATCACATTTAATGCGTTAAATCATTATTCCTTTTTTGATTTGATCTATGTTTCTCTTAGTGCCCTAATACATATTCCACGCTGTAACACATTTCACACTTTCATTATCCCACACACCTTATGCATTTTCCCTTCTTCATTGCTTAATTTTCAAATAAAAAATTAAAAGAATCCCCAGTCATCTCAAAAGTTCTTCTTCAATGGCTACCTCATCTTCATCACATCAACGCTTGGTTTCTACAATGGTTGGGTCATCTTTATCGCAAATGGGTAATGAAGCTTACAAAGAACCATAACGCACACTTCTCACACCAGTGAACAAATTAGAGGTACTCTGTGAGTTTATGGTTGATTTTGACTGTATGGCGAAAATGGGTTTGATCTTCGTTCAACAGTTAACTTTCAAGGATGGGTAAAATACTTTGATAGGTTGGTTGGTCCAGTTTTTCCCCAACTGGTAAAGGAATTCTGGATTCATGCCCAAGTTTACCCTAAATTTATTTCTTCATCCGTTTAGGGTAAAACTATCATCATCATTGAGGAAATGATTCGCCAACTTATTGGCTATGAAGAAGAGGGTATTGTGAATACATCAGTGGGACGCGTGAATATGAATGAAGTGTACAACGAGGTGTTTGTCTCTGGGCTTCCATCCAACAAGATAAAGGATCTGAAGACCCATTACAAGATTTGGGCCAAGATATTTCTGGGTTGTATTCATCATCGCAAGGCTTCAAATTCTCCAGATTACATTAATGCAGATCAACTGTATATTTTGTATTGTCTATGGAATAATATCAAGGTGGATCTTCCACATCTGTTGTTTGTTCATCTTTGGAGTCATGCCAAGATGTCTAGAGAAATCATTCGCACCAAACACCAGAAAATCAGAGATTGGATTCCCATGGGAAGGTTAATTTATGATATACTCACTGAAAATGGTTTGGTATCTTATCTGAAATATGCTGGTCAGACAGATGAATTAGTTCCTATTCTTGGGAAGCCTCTGGATGGCAAGAGTCTTCAGAGAATGAAGTTGGTAGAAAAACTTCAATATGATCCAGTTCAGATTGATTCTGATGTTGTGCGCAAAAGGAGGGTACCAGTGGAAGATTTTCCACTCTTCACTGCAGAGGAGCCAAAGGAAGCTCTCCTCGCTTATATTGATTCCTGTATGGCAGATGGCACTCCTATGCCAGCTGATCTGCTGCTACGTGTTTCTCAACCAGCTCTAGAGCTGATTATGAGGAAGAAACGCAAGAAGAGCAAGGTCTCTGAAGAAGGTCTCTCAGAGAAACATTCTAAGAGTTCTAAGAGGAAGGCTTCTGAAGAATGCTCTTCTAAGAAGTCCTCAAAGTATTCCAAGCAATCAGGTAATCCCTCTGCTGTTTTATCTCCTATTTTGGAAACTGTAACAAAAGAACCAACATCTCAACCCCCTCTCACATCTGAACCTATTTCTTCTGAACCTATTATCACATCTGAACCTATTATTTCTTCTGAACCTATTATCTCTTATGAACCTATTATCACCTCTGATCCTTCTTCTCTTTCCCTTCCACACATCACCTCTGAGCACCATTCACATTCCTCTGAGCATGTTCATGTCTCTGTTGCCTCTCCTTTCTCCTAACCACAAACTTCCAACCTTCACACCACCTTTCAACATAACCAAGAAGCCACCTCTGAACACACCACTTCTATTCCATCCACACCCTCATTCAATATCCCTCGGCAAACCAATTCTGCTGAAGTCCCCTCTACAAACCAACCAGTTGTTACCAACCCCTCTGAACCTGAAATCTTTCATGCCACCCCTCTCCTAACCATTCACCCAATTCCATCTGACACATCTGAATCCTCTGACTCCTCCTCTGACCAATCAGATGCTACATCTCGTCCACATAACTCCCCAAACCACCCTCTTGAATTTTCTTCTCCCACTCCCATTTCCTCTCATTCTCTAGATAAACCTTCATCATCTGTTAAACCTTCACTCCTTGATGCTCTTAAGACATCCTTCTTTGAGGCCTACTTTAAGCCCAAACCTAGAACCGATGTTGGTAATCTGTTATCTAGTTTTGAAACGGAGATGCAAATATGGTTTTCTGCTATAAGGGAGAAGTGTCTCACTAGCACGAATCCTCGTGACTCTGAAGAGATCTGGACTGCCTTCAGAAAGAGATTCACTTCCGTGACTATGAATCTTCAGGATGCTTGCTCTGCAGATGCGCAAGAGAGAGTTTCTGAAGCTCTGAAACTTGCTCAACTCAGTATCAGCAGAGCTTCTATTCTGTGTCTGGAAAACACATCTGCAGAGGTTTTGTGTTCCTCATCTGAGAAATCTGCTACACTTCAGATGAGTGAAGATCCTCATGCTGAAGAAGGTACCTCAGATGTTCCTGTTGATGAAGAGATTCCTGACTTTGGTCAACCCTCTGCTCTAGAATTAGGAAATGCCCTTCTTCATTGATTGTTCAGAATTCAACAGATTTGAGGAAAGAAAATGAAGATGTACAAAACAAATTTGCTCAGCAAGAGGCTACTAACAGTGAGATAAAATCTTGGATGATCAAGCAAGAGAAAACTACGACAGAGATTCAGGTGTGGATGGTCAAACAGGAAGAATACACTACTGAAACCAAGACATGGATGACCAAACAAGAAGCTTCAACTTCTGAGATGACGGAGCTTCTTAAGCTTTTAACTTCTCGTTTATCTTAATTGTTTGTTAGTTTATGCTCATCTGTGAATTTGCATGTTTTATTTCTGAGTTTCTAAATACATCTGTGACTATTTTCTTTACATCTAATTCTATCTTCTTTTTTTTTTCTATTTTTCTTGCTCTGCAATTTTTTTTTATCTTAAATGATTTTCTAAAATCACTTTTTGATATGACAAAAAGGGGGAGAAAATGGAAATTTTGAGTCGTTCATATAAACAGATACTGAATGGAAACTCACACATGTTAAAAACTAACTAATCATGAATTCAGTGTTTCAGAGTTCAAGTTACTCATCCGAACATATTTATAGAATTTACTCTGAACAAGGTCTGAGATAGTCCACAAGCTTGCTCTGACTCTGGAAAGAATTCAAGTGCTGAAAGGGAAGTTTTAAATTTTCTAGCAGTATTCATTTCAGTGGGAGAATCATATTCTCAGGGGGAGATATATATTTTTAATTTTGAATAAAATTTCGTATAGTTTTTGTCATCATCAAAAAGGGGGAGATTGTTAGAATACAGATTGGTTCTTAATATATCTCAATATTTTGATGATAACAATAACGAATTTTTGTATGGAGAAAATATATACTCTAATTTTATTCAAGTGTTTTTGTTTCAGATAACATAATAAATATTCCTCTGAGCGTTAAGCTAAAACACACAGAAGACTCTGAGCGTTTGGTAGAAAGCGAAGCTACAGAAGACTCTGAGCGTTTGGTAAAAAGCGAAACTACAAAAGGCTCTGAGCGTAGAGTATAAAGCGAAGATTCAGAAAACTATGAGTGTATTAAACTCAACGCTGCAACTGAAGAGGCTCTGAGAATCAAAACACGTAAGGCTCTGAAATGCTAGTAACAAAGTGATACATTTGGATAACACGTAAGAGCAAAGATCTGCTCTGATCTAAAGCGCTCCTCTGGATGAACAATTTGTTAAAAACAATCACGCTAGCACTAAGCTGCAGAACTCTGGAAGAAAGTTACTCTGATAAGAAGAAAATAGAAAATCATCAGAACTCTGGAAGAGAGTTAATCTGATAAGAAGAAATGGAACATCATCAGAACTCTGGAAGAGAGTTACTCTGATAAGAAGAAAATGGAACATCATCAGAACTCTGGAAAAGAGTTACTTTGATAAGAAGAAAATGGAACATCATCAGAGGATCTGATGCAGGAAATATTTCCATATTCGTTCATTTAAAAAGATGCTGATCAAGAAAGATCCGTTGCCAAAATCATTGTCTACATCCAACGGTACTATTCCTCTTTTGTGTATGGCACAAGATTTCAGAACAAAAAGGATATCTCTGGACATTCCTCTTTTGTGTATATGCACGCTATTTGAGAAATGGGTGTGAAGTATTTAAACAAGTCTTCAACAACAATTCAAATGTGAGAACATCATTCTACAACGTATATATCACTTGGCTGAAAAGAAAATAAAAACTTTCATTGATCTTCAATTTGTGTAAAATCACTGTTGTGAAAAAACTTTTCTAAGAAGCACTTAAACACTTTATTGTATTACTTTGTAAAAGATCCTTGAGAGACCAAGTTGTGGTCAGTATTCTTGAGAAGACTAAGACAAGTTTGTCTTAGTGAAAAGATTATAATCAGTTTTTGATTATTGGATTAAGTCCTCTTTTGAAAGAGGCGAAATCACCTTGGCCGGGTGGACTGGAGTAGTTTGAGTTCAAACGAACCAGTATAAAAATACCTGTTATTTTTATTGCCTTATTTGTTTTTGAAAACCCTTATTCAACCCCCCTTCTCAGTGTTTTCCTACCTTCAAGACATTCCTCCTACATCTGGTGCTTGGAAAGCGATCGTTGACAAGCTTGTGTTAGAGAACACCAAGTTGAAGAAGCAGAAGAGGATGCATGAGATATGACCTTTTAGATAGGATCTTTTGGGCCTAGTTGTCTCCTTTTGTATTTTGAGTTTCTTGTCTTGTACTTCAAAGTTGTAACTTTTCCCATTATTAATGAATTTAAGTTTCTTTTAAAACTGTTTCTCTTTGCAATTCATCTTCTGAGTTCCTTAAAACCAATTGCATTCGCATTGCATTAATATTTTGCTAACCATTCGAGGAACCTTAATTTGTTTTGCAGACATTATAGAATGGATTCTGGAAAGAGAGTAACTCCAAGATACACATTCAAGACTCCAGAGTTGGGAAATCCATGGAAGTCGCGAGGCCTAATGAAAGATTATCTAGAATTCAAAGACAAATATGAGATTATTTTGCCATTGGTAAGACTCCAAGTGGATTAAGAGATAATAGTGGCGCTTGTGCAGTTCTACGATCCAATCTGTCATTGTTTCGCATTTCAGATTACCAACTGTTGCCGACATTGGAGGAATATGATGTGTTGATGGGATTATGTGTCACTTCTAAGCCATTTTCTAGAAAAGAAGGGACTCAAAGTGAAAAGGTTATTGTTGAGGCTATGCATCTAGAGCTGACAAGAGTACAGGCTCATATGAGTGTCAAAGGAGATCTCTCTGGATTTCCCGCGATGTTCTTGTTTGAGAACACTCAGTACCACGCTGATATGAAGGATTCAGAAACCTTTGAGGCCATCCTAGCATTGTTAATTTATGAAATTTTCCTTTTCCCGAATGTTAGACAAATTTGTTGACGAGAACACTATCAACATCTTCCTGATTAAGAATTATGTTCTCACTCTATTGGCTGACGCATACTATTTCATCCATCTGAAGAATTATTATGGGGAAGGCTAGATCATCTGTTACACAACTACCCTTTACAAGTGGTTTATTTCTCACTTTCCAAGGTCAATATTACTCTGGGATATGAAGCACGGGCTCTCATGGACAAAAAAGATTTTATCACTCAAGCACTCGGATATCAAGTGGTATGATCCCATGTATGGAGGAGCCGCCATGATCTATAGTTGAGAGATTTCCCTAACATGGCTCTTCTTGGCAGAAAAGGATGTATTAGCTACAACCCTATCCTAGCTCACTGTCAGCTTGGATACCCGATAGAGGGTGAACCCAATCCAATCTTTTTGAAGAGATTATTCTTTGAAAAGGGGAAAAACCCCGTGCTCAAGGCTCAAATTGTGTACGCTTGGCTTCACGTTCACACAAAGGGGATAACTGCTTTGGGATACCCTAACTACTCTGTCTCAGAATCTTACCTGGTAAAGGCTAAAGAGAGAGCTTTGAAGATGTTATAAACTCGTTTTGAGTCTATCCCTATGATTCCAAAGGATCCCATCTCCATAGAAAAATTGAAGACTGCTCTGGTTAAAGCTAAAAGGGAGGAGAAGGCTTGAAGGGACAATTACTTCATGGCCCTTCAAGAAAATGAAGAACTTCAGAAACTGCTCCGTCAGAATGAAGGAGAAAATTTGCAAGGAGATGAAGGATCCTCTCGTAAGAAGGATTAGGCCTTTAGTTTCTACTTTGTTGTTTGATTTGTATTAAGACATGTACTCTGGCTTTTGAATGTGTAATGAATGTTTTGTAATACTCTCAGTCTTTAATTTATGGAAGTGTTGTTTTGTTCTGCGTTTATTCTCCATTGTTATAATGTTTGTAAACATAATTTTGGGTTCCTTGAATGTTTTGTTTTTTCATTTTCATTGGCATTCATGAGCATTGCATATGCATTTTTCTGTTTTATGGCTCATCTTGTTGTCTCATCTCTAGCTGTTCACATTGAATTCTCAACACCAATACAACACCCGAGCTCGAGCTCATCAAAGAGTGGCTGAACAAAACATGGAAATGGAAAGGGTTAATGATGAACTTGAAGACTTGCACGAAAGTGTGGGGAAGATCATGGAAGTACTACAGGTTATCAAAGTGAAGATAGACACTCACACCACTGTAGTTTCTGAAATCACCAATGCAATTGTGGAACCGACACCAACAACGGTTAATGCTGCAAATGTGCCACCTTATAGATTATCTCAGGGTTTTATGCCTCTACCTTTCATAATGCAAACTACTCAACAAGCAATTCCTTTGGGGTTATAAATTCCTCAAGCTATTCCGACTTATACTCCAGCTATTGTACAAACTCAAGCACGTCCTATTTTTCATAACCAACAGCAGGTGTACGAGATCCCCGATATGTCTGAAGAAGTGGTCAAACGTCATGAAAGGCTGAAGGAAAGTGTAGAGACCATTGGAAGGAAAGTTAGAGCAATGGAAGGAAACAATATCTTTGGTACTGACGCTAGAGATATGTGCCTAGTGTCTGGATTAGTAATCACTCCAAAGTTTAAAATTCCCAATTTTGAGCAATAGTCAGGTGCAACTTTTCCAAAGACGTATTTGATTATATACTATAGGAGAATGGCTGTTCATGTGGACGATGATAAGTTGATGATCCATTGTTTCCAGGATTGAAAGGGGCATCTGCTAAGTGGTATCTAAGCCTAGATCAGTCCCGCATTCATAGCTTTCAGGATTTGGCTGATGCTTTTGTTAAGAATTACAAATACAATATGGATTTGGCTCCGGAGAAAAGGAAACTTTTAAGCATGTCGCAGAAGGGTTCTGAGTCCTTTAAAGAATAGGCACAACATTGGAGGGAGATTACCTCTCAGGTAAAGCCTCCTCTAACCGAAAAAGAATTGACTGATTGGTTTGTAGACACGGTGAGACCAGAATTTTACGAGAAGATGATCAACAGTGTGACAACCAACTTTTTTGACATTGTAGCTATAGGTGTAAGGGTGGAATTGGGAATGAAGAATGGAAAATGACCAATGCTTCTGGAAGTTCAAGCAGTAATAATGTCAAGAAGTCTAGTAGCAATTTTCACAAGAAAAAGGAAGGAGAGACAAATGTTGTATCAGTAGGAAGGAGAAACCAGTCTTGGATACAACCTTACCAGCAATATTAGCAACCTCAATAAGGTTATGTTCAACAATTGACGTACCCTGTGCAGTATGCCCAACACTTATATGTGGCAGATGTCACACCCACATTCAACAATCAGGTTCCAGCTTATCAAACAATGCAGCAGGCACCGATCTATCAACCAGTGCAACAACAACAACGCTATCAACGAGCACCCAATGCTCCAGCTTACCAAAAGCAACAACAACTTCGAGCTCAAGATCCCAGACAAAATTTTCAAAATAAAAGACCAGTGGGAAAACCTCTCATTCCTCCAATCTCGATGACTTATACTGAATTATACCCATCTTTAGTGCAACAAGGGCTGATAACAACTAGACCATTTAGACCGCCCTCAGATACTTCATCTCCTTACTATAATCCGAATGCTCATTGTTTATTTCATGAGGGTGTTGTCGGACACGATTTGGAGGGATGTCTTGCTCTAAAACACATCATCAGGGAATTAATGGAGAAAAAGATCTTATCTTTCAGTGATGTTCAAATAAATGTTAAGAATAATCCCCTGCCTAACCATGGAGGAGTCCATGCTATAGAAGAGGCATCTGATGAGAAGGTAATCCTTGATGTGTCAAAAATCAAAACTCTATTGCGGTCTTTCCATGAAAAGTTAGTAGAGGCTGGTGTGATTGAAGGTGTTCATTCTGATTGTGAAGAGTGTGTTGTTGATCCCAAAGGATGTTGTATGGTTCAAAGAGATGTTTAAAGGTTGATTTATGATGGATTTTTACATGTATGCAGTAAAATGAGAAGGGAGGAGGTATCAGTGGTTGAGCCCATTTTCAATCTACCAAAAACTAGTGAAAAGGTGGTCGTGTTCAATGTTTCTGACTCTAGTTCGGTGACTCTAATCTTCAATATTGCTAGGCCTATTTTCAACATCCCTAAGCATGTTGTTTCAACTATCGGTCAACCTAGAACAATTATCATTCAAAAGCCTAGTTCGTTCCACTTTGAGGATACAAAGGTTGTGCCTTGGAAGTATGACATGCCTATGATTGATCAAGAGTCAGGAAAGGTTGTTCAAAATGAAGAAGTGAATGGTAATCAATAAATTGTAACGAATATTGATGGGACTAGTAAGATGACCCGTAGTGGTCGAATTTATCAACCTAAAATAACTGTGGTTCCTAAAAAAGCAACAACCGCCGTGGTGCCTACCAAAAACAAAGAAGTGGCGCCGAACAAAGAAGATGCTGAATTTTATCATTCAAAAAAGTGATTATAAAGTCATTGATCAGCTTCACCAAAATCCTTCCATGATATCGATTTTGTCTCTCTTAATGAATTCTCCTTCTCACAGGGTAGCTTTACAGAAGAGTTAGCTCAGGCACATGTGACACAAGACATAACGATTGGTCAATTCGATTATGTAATTGCCAATATTACTTCTTGAAACACTCTGAGTTTTTGCAATAAGGAGTTGCCTAGAGAGGGACCTAATCACAACCGTGTGCTACACGTATCTGTGAGGTGCCAAGAAGATGCTTTGGTGCGAGTTTTGGTTGACACTAGATCTTCTCTGAATATGCTGCCCAAGAGGACGCTTGCCAAACTGGCATACAAAGGGACAAACATGAGGCCAACATCGTTGATTATCAAAGCCTTTGATGGTTCAAAGAAGACTGTTGTTGGAGAGGTAGAGCTACCAGTTATGATAGGTCCCCATGTGTTTGACATTAATTTTCAAGTGATGGACATTAATCTAGCTTACAACTGCCTGTTGGGACGGCCATGGATTCATGCAGCCGGTGCGGTAACTTCTATCCTATATCAGAGGATGAAATTCGTTATGGATGACAAAATGGTAATTATACATGGTGAAGAAGACTTGATGTGAGCAACCTATCATTATTTAGATATATTGAAGCTGATGAAGATGCGTTGGAAACTTATTTCCAAGCACTTGAGATAGCTAATGCTGTGATGGTGGAGATGGAAGAAACAATGGTTAAGAGTGATCCATCCTTCGTGTCTGCTCAAAGTATAAGGTCTACTCTGGAAGAAGGTACTCTTGCAGGCTGGGGAGAGGTTATTGAAGTGGAAGTAAGATCAGATCGCCAGGGGTTGGGTTACAAACCAACTCGTGATGGAACATTAACTTTTGTCAAAGGACGCCCGAAGACCATATAAGAAGTGTTTATCAGTGGGAGTTTCTAAATCAATACCGTTGAGAAGAATTTTAAAGATGAAGATGTTGATCACCTCGTGTATTATTGTGAAGCCGCTTTTTAGACAACTAGGAAGCTATTGAGATTCCTTTTATCTTTCCTATGCTGAAGTAATTTGTTGTTGTTTTCTCGTTGTTTTGTTGCTCTCAACTTCCATAGCCATGCCCAAGGCTATAGGATCATTTCGTAGGGCCCCGTGATTGCAAAGTTATTATGATTAATGAAGATGTTTTGTTAAACTCATCACTTTGTTTCATTTACTGTTTTTTGTTTTTTACTTTAAAGAAAATGGCAATATTTTGAAAACCAACAAAAATATTTCTTTGTTCTGTTACATCTATATTTGTGTGTTTTAATAAATAAAGGCATTCCAAACATGCAGATAAATTCCAAAACCCGTTGAATCTAATGACTTTGTTTTCCCTTATGACTTCGACTCACCCATATACCAAGTCGAAGATGAGGATGATGAAGATTTTGAGATTCTGGATGAACTGGAAAAGATGGTCGAGTATGAATACATAGACCTGCAACCTCACAAGGAGCAAGTGAATGTTATTAATCTTGGCACCGACGAAGACAAGAAGGAAGTAAAGATTGGGGTAACACTTGGGGCAGTAATCAAGTAGAGACTAATGAAGCTTTTAGAAGAATATGTTGATGTATTCACTTGGTCATACCAAGACACGCCTGGCTTAGACACTGACATAGTGGTTCACAAGCTACTGCTTCGACCAAAATGTCTACCTGTCAAATAGAAGCTCCGAAGGACTAGGCCTGACATAACTCTCAAGATTTGGGATGAGGTCAAAAAACAGATTGGTGTAGGTTTCCTGGCAGTGTCAAAATATCTAGAATGGGTATCCAACATTGTACATGTGCCAAATAAAGATGGAAAAGTCAAAATGTGCGTGGATTATAGAGATCTGAATAAAGCTAGTCCGAAGGACGATTTCCCTCTGCCATATATTGACACTTTGGTAGACAATATGGCTCGTTTTGCAGTTTTCTCGTTTATGGACGGTTTTTATGGTACAATCAAATCAATATGGGCCTAAATGATATGGAAAAGACTACCTTCATCACTTCTTGGGGGATCTATTGTTATAAGGTCATGCCCTTTGGTATGAAGAATGTTAGGGCCACTTATCAAAGAGCTATGATCGCCCTTTTTCATGATATAATGCAAAAAAAGATAGAAGTGTATGCCAATGATATGATTGACAAGTCTCAAAGTGAAAAGGATCATCTGGATCATCTTTTGAAGTTGTTCGAGAGGCTTAAAAAATATAAGTTGAGGTTGAATCCTGCCAAATGCACTTTTGGGGTGAGATCTGGAAAGCTGCTCGGTTTCATCGTTAGTCAACGAGGGATGAGGTGGATCTTGACAAGGTTTGAGCTATTCAAGAGATGTCAACTCTGTAGACCGAGAAACAAGTTAGAGGTTTCCTTGGAAGGTTAGATTATATCTCTAGATTATTTTCCAACATGACTTCGACCTGTGAGCTAATTTTCGAGTTGTTACACAAATATCAGACGGTTGTTTGGAATTTAGATTGTCAGCAAGCTTTTGATAAGATCAAGGGTTTGCTTCAAGAACCTCTGATCTTAATTCCTCTTGTTCTGAGAAAAACTCTTTTCATGTACTTGATTGTGCTTGAAGAATAAATAGGTTGCGTGTTGGGCCAACAAGACGAGTCTAGACGCAAAGAGCACGTCATCTACTATTTGAGCAAGAAGTTTACTAATTGTGATAGTCGATATTCACTTTTATAGAAGACTTATTGTGCATTGGCATGGGCTACCAGGCGCTTGAGGCAATACATGATCTGTCATACTACTTTGTTGATCTCGAAGATGGATCCGGTAAAGTATATTTTTGAGAAGCCTGCTCAGACAGGAAGACTCGCCTATTGGCATATGTTATTATCAGAATATGACATCCAGTACATTGCTTAGAAGTCTATCAAGGGTAGTATCTTGTCAGATTACCTTGTAGGTCAGCCGGTAGAAGATTATGAACCTCTGAAGTTTGACTTCCCCGATGAAGATATTATGTTGATAAAGAAGGATTATGAAGAGCCAGGTCTAGATGAGGGTCCCAAGCTCGGTTCTCGGTGGAAGATGATATTCGATGGTTCTTCCAACTATAATGGGCATGGCATAGGCACCATTTTGATGAATCCAGATGGTGGTTACACTCTATTCACAACTAGGTTATTCTTTGAGTGTACCAATAATATTGCCGAGTATGAAGCTTGTATCTTGGACCTCGAAGCAACAATTAACCTTCACATTAAAATTCTTGAATTCAGTGGTGACTCAGTCTTAGTGATTTATCAGGTCAAAGGTGAATGGGAGACCCGAGATGAGAAGTTAATCCCATACAGAGCTTACATTGTGTAAATGATCGAATACTTTGATGAGATCACTTTCAAACATGTCCCGAGGGCTGAAAATCACATTGCTGATGCATTGTTATGCTAGCCTCAATGTGGAAGGTCAGATTTGTTAATTTAGCGACACTTATTCGAATTGAAAGGAAGACTGGGCATGTTTATTGTCAGATGGTGGAAGAAGAAACAGATGGAAAACCATGGTTTCACGATATTAAGAAATATCTTCAGACTCAGAAGTATCCAGTTGATGCTACGTCTCTTGACAAGAAAGCTTTGAGGAGATTAGCATCCAAGTTCTTTCTCAGTAATGATGTGCTTTACAAAATAAATCACGACATGGTCTTGCTTAGGTGTGTTGACAGACGAGAAACGAACTTGTTAATGCAAGATATTCATGAAGGAACATTTGGCACTCATGCCAATGGATATGCTATGTCCAAGAAGATCCTAAGAGCTTGATACTACCAGTTTACTATGGAAACCAATTGCATCCAATATGCCAGGAAATGCCACAAGTGCCATATTTATGCGGATAAGGTGCATGTACCTCCAACACTGTTAAACATGTTGTCATCACCTTATCTATTCTCTATGTGAGGCATCAACATGATTTAGGCAATCGAGCCAAAGGCTTCTAATAGACACTGATTCATCCTTCTTGCTATTGACTACTTCATGAAGTGGGTTGAAGATGCGTCTTATGCCACCATGACTAAACAAGTGGTTGCCCGTTTTATCAAAAAGGAGATTATCTGTCAATATGGAATTCCAAATCGAATCATAACAGATAATATAAAAAATTTGAATAACAAGACAATGAAAGAGCTGTGTGATAGCTTCAAGATCGAACATCACAACTCTTCTTCCTATCGTCCCAAGATGAACGAAGTTGTCGAAGCTGTGAACAAAAACATCAAGAAGATTTTGCAAAAAATGGTGAAGACTTATAAGGATATGCATGAGATGTTGCCATTCGACTTGCAAAGTTATAGAACTTCTGTTCGCACTTCAACAGGGGCAACCCCCTTTTCATTGGAATATGGGACGGATGCAGTTCTTCCCATTGAAGTTGAGGTATCGTCTTTAAAGGTCCTAATGGAAGCTAAACTTGATGAAGCGAAATGGGTCAGAGAAAGATTTGATCAACTAAACCTCATTGACGAGAAGCGCATGACTCCGATATGTCACGGTTAGTTGTATCAAAAAATGATCAAGAGAACTTTTGACAAGAAGGTTCGTGTCTGAGAGTTCTAAGAAGGGAAGCTTGTACTCAAAAAGATCTTGCCAGTTCACAAGGACATACGTGGGAAGTGGATGCCTAATTATAATGGCCCATTTCTTGTAAAAATAGTCTTCTCAGGAGGCTCATTAATTCTCACAACGATGGATGGAGAACAACTTACTCACCCAATGAATTCACATGTAGTACGAAAATATTATTCCTAAAAGAACCCGCTAAGTTGAAAACCAGAAAGGGTGGCTTAGGAAAAAATTGGTATCCTGGGAGATCATAACCTATGAAGGAGATCTAGGAAAACGTTAGGGATAAAATGAAAAAAAGAAGAGTTCACTAAGTCGAAAACCTGAAAGGGCGGCTTAGGTAAAAATGAGCACCCTAGTGGATTCAAAACCCGAAAGGGAGATCTAGGCAAAAGTTAGGGGCAAAGGCATTTCACTGCATCATATGGTTGTCACTTCTACAGAAGATTATCTAAGAAGTTCGTTTCAACCACTCTTGTCATAAGCGAGGCTTTGAAGAGTTCTTAGTTAGTAGGGTTAGATTGTCATTGGATTCAATGTAACTTTTTCTCTGTTCCCATTTTCAAATTGTAAATGTTCCATGGAGCTCTACCATTTTCAAGCTACCATTCTTGAATAAAATCAGATTTAGGGCCATTCAATTGTTTGCAATTTACTGTTTTCTCTACTTTTTCTTCGTTATGCAAAACATCATTTATTCGTTAATAATGATTTTGAAAGCAAAAAGTTTTGAATTTAAAACGATTTTTGAAAACTTAACAAAACATAAAGTTGCTTTGGCTTGTGGAAGGATTCAGTGGAAATCATGTGTCCTGAGGAAGTCTTAAGATGGCAGAAGCCTTGATGTGCAATCTCAACATATTTTCCCCATTAAAACTCAGGTTGACTTTACTTGTTGGGTTGTTACTTTGGTTGTGTGTGGTTACTAACATTGAAGATAATCTCCCCAGTATCCTCTATACGATGCAATTTTTAATAGTGTAAAGATTCATCGCAATGGAGTCATTCAGGGTCTCTACTAAAGTTACACTGCCATTTTCAGCAAGCTTGCTTGAGCTTTATATTTCCCAGTGGGCCTTTGGACACCTTGTTCCCTTGAATTCAGTTTGATTACTTGTTTCCCCAGAGAAGTAGATACGTTTATCTATCTTCCCTTTGAGTCTCCAGATTCCTTGTCTCTTGTTAGAGTAAGCTCTCGCATATCATTAATCATGAGCATCATGCCATATCATGTGCATTTAGCATGCTTCTAAATCTTTGATTGTCACCAACATCTTGTTTGTTAGGTCGAGTTGTTGTTGGCATCCTCCATCTTTCAGATTCTTGGTTGTCACCAATGTCTCTACCCTAGTGGTCACTGGTTTATTTTGTAGATTGTGGATTATCACCTGTATTCCCTTGAAGTCTAATTGTTACTGGCCCCCCTATTTGGCTCCATCTGCTACTGATATTTTTTTTGGTCGTCACTAGCCTTTCCCCCTGAAGTCTAGTTGTTACTAGCAACCTCCTATGGAAGTCTAATTGCCATTGGTACTTGTTGCGAATCCAATCGTTATTAGTATTGATAATCTGTTCGTCACCAGTTCCTATTTAAAGTCTAGTTGTTACTGGCATCGCTTGAAACCAATCGTTATTGGTATTGCTAATCTGGTTGTCACCAGTCCTTAGTTGAAAGTCCAATGGTTACTGGCACTATTTAAAATCCAATGGTTATTGGTAGCTAAAGTCCAGTGGTTACTTGAACTGTTTAAAATCCAATGGTTATTGGTATCTAAAGTCCAGTGGTTACTGGAATTGTTTAAAGTCAAGTGGTTACTGGCATTGTTGAAAGTCCAATGGTTATTGGCATTATTTGAAAGTCCAATGGTTATTGGCATTACTTGAAAGTCCAGTCGTTACTGGAATTGTTTAAATCCAATTGTTATTGGTATTGTTAATTTGGTTGTTACCAGTCTATTCAAGTCCAGTCGTTACTGTCATTATTTTAAATCCAATTGTTATTGGTATTATTAATCTGATCGTCACCAGTCCGCTTAAAGTCTAGTCGTCACTAGCATTACTTAAAACCTAATTTTTATTGATGGTAGAGTATTTGGTTGTTACCAATGCTCTCTTTGAAGTTCAGTAGTTACTGGCATTATTAAGTCCATTGGTTATTGGCATTTTCATCCAACTCCGTTATATTTTGATTGTTGGTTGTTACCAACATCCCCCGTGAAGTCCAGATCTTATAGGCATTTTCTAAGTCCAACTCACTTGGAATATTCCAGATTTAATTTGTCTTGTTTTCTTTCCCTGCCGTTTCCTGAAGATCTCGTTTGAACTCTTCACTTTAAGGAAATTCCATGTTTTGGCTTAGTCTCTTATTAGAAGATCATTCTTGCCTTGTTTGATTCTCTTGCCAGAGGTCAACTCTTTATTTTAACCTAATCCCCGGTGGAGATCATGTTTCTTTATCTTCTCTTTTTACTTCCCAGTTTTTCTTTCGATCATGTTTGAATATGTTGGCTCTGTTTTTCCCTAGTGGAGACCACCTATTTGAATCTATCTCCAATGGAGAACCTTCCTCTAGAATATCACCCTGGTCATGTCCGAACCTGTGTTTGATCACTTTAGATTTCCCCGATCTATTTCAGTTCCCCCAGTGTTTGTCATCCTCAGTGAGTGGTCACTTATTGCATTTACTCTATCCCTATTTGCTTTCGTTGTCGTCTACATTTTTACATTTGTCATGTCATCATATCATCATGCTAGAGTTCATGGCATGTCAGCATTTTTATAGTTTTTTGCGGTCCTTAGCATAGCATTGCATCTAAGGGCAACATTTTTGGTTTGCTATATTTAAATACCTTTCACCTTAATTTTTTGAGGATAATCATCGCTCATGTCATCTGGTAAAGATATTTAAATAGAGACAACTGACATACCCCAAAATTTGACCCCTAGATTCCATCATCATTCTAGTAACTTCAAGCATATCATTGCTAACTCTAGCCATGTTGAATTTTGTTCTTGTGTGTTTTCATCTGAATTAGGGTTTTGGCCCAAGGGAATCAAGAGGATCTTGGCTTATCAGTCAATATCTTGGATTGATCATCAACCAACCAAGTTTGCATACACTCAAGAGGCCTCTATTCAATCAAGAATCAAGTACAACTTGTTCCTACTACAAGTTCATTGAAGCCCAACTTCATCTGGCTCCAAATTAGGGTTTCATCAGGAAAAGTCAACTAACTATGCCTTTGACTTTTGATTAAAGCATGATCCCAGGTCTTGAAACATGATTCAATATGTTCATATACATCCTTGTAGTCCATCCATGATGTTTGAAAAGTTCAAGAATGAAAAATCGCTGAAGATCACACAGTTGAATTCATCTGATACACAAGCTTATCTGACAAAGTCAACCATTTGACTTTTAGGTTTTTTGATCCAAATTAAAGCATTCAACCCAAATTTCATCAATACATGTTTGATGAATGGATTTGAACATGAAAAATCAAGATTTGGGAGGTTTCTTGCAAAAGGGGCATAGTTAAGGAAGTGAAATTTTTCTAAGTATGGAGAAAAAACCTAATTTTGGTACCAACTTTGAAGAATCATAACTTTCAATCCACATATCCATTTTTTTAGTTCCAAGAGTCAATTTGCAGCTCTAACCACATACTACAAAAGTGTAAAACTTATCCATGGTCAAAAAATGCTTAGATTTTGAGTTATGAAGCTTCAAAGTTTGGAAAAATCTTTGAACACTTAGAGAATTTTCAAGGAAGATTTTGTTCATCAAAGGTACCAAACTTTGGATTCAGTTTTCACCTTGATCCATTGAGAATCAAGAAATTCATCAAACATGAAAATTGTAGAGCATGTTTGGGGATTTAAAAAAGTACAATAACTTCTCAATAGCATTTGTGAGCAAGAAGTTTCGAAGAGAAGAAGTTGAGGTCTAAAACTTGATTTCTAGGTCATGACCATGTTGATTCATGTTGCAAAACCACTTCAAATCTTCATGATTTCGTTTGGCAAACCTTTTTGCTTGTTAATCTTGTTCAAATCAGATAAGGGCACATGATTTTGGTGCATTATCCAAGTGATTGATGCTTTATCTCAAAGACCTTTCCATTTTTGGCACAAAGGTGAGAATGCCATTCTTGTAAAGCCACTTTAACCAATGCCAACTTGTATTGTGCATTGTGAATGTTTCTTCTGCACTCCAAAAAGGTTGTACTAATAAGCGAGCTCTCAAACACCCTACACTACACTATACTTGGTCATCGAAACCACAAAATCTCTTAACCAAACCAAGTTGCATCCCAACCAAACCAAGTTGCATGAACTTGGATTATGCAGAGCTATCAAACTCTCCACTTTTCCTATAAATAGAGAGATCCTCTAAGCCTTCAACACACGAAAAAAAACCTAAGAACTCACCCTTAAACCCTTTGCATTCCCCTAGCCAACATAATTTGCAAAAACACCCCGGTTTTGCAAAACCTCTGGCCAAATACACTTCCCTCGTGCACTTTGCAAACCAACACCATAAACCCACCTTAAATACTGAATAAAACTTATTCCAACCATTGAAAAGGTTATGTATCAAGCCCAACCACAATCACCATTTTTAAACTTCATCTTGCAAGAAGAGTCGGGTTGAAGTATTGAAGCCATTTCCAATCAACTGAATAATTTGAATACTCTCTCTAAGGGCCAACAAGGTTAAGGAGGCATTTATTTTCTTCATGTGCAAGCATTTGAAGAAGCCTTGGACTGACTCCAAGAGGTAAGCTTCGTGTTCCTTGGACCTTATAATCCATGCATTTCTAATGTCTCATGTTTGAAGCAAAAATGTAGTCTTTATCATGTATGAGATATTTGAAGCATTGGTTATATTGTTTGAAATGTACATGTGGTGTTTTAACATGTGATATTTTTGTTGTGTTGCACTGTTGTGTGTTATGCAGTTAGTTTTTGAAGGTGAGAAAATACTTAGAAGGGGGGTTGAATAAGTATGAAGATAAAAACTTATAAATAAAAACTCAAGTATTTTTATCCTTGTTCGTTGAACTCAACTACTCCAGTCCACCCTTCCTAGAGTGATTTGCCTTTCTCAAACAAGGACTTAATCCACTATTTAATCAACTGATTACAATAGTAAGCACTAAGAACAACTGTTCAAAGTCTTCTCAAGAACTACTGATCCTAACTGGATCTTCTTAAGGTTTTTTTACAATCAAATGTAATAACAAATACAAGTGTTAAAATGCTTCTAATAAAGCTTTATCACAACTGTGATTTTTCACTTAAGATTAAGAACAAAGAAATTAATTCTAGAAAGAATATGAGTTGTATGAGAGCTTTGATAATGAATTATTTTCAAGTAATGCGTCAACTGAAGAAGATGAGTGGAGACTTGCTTTTATAGGCACAGTGGTCCAAGAGTATTTCACGTTGAGAAGTGTATACCAAAAGGTCTGAGCCTTTTTGTCTTCACATCAAGTGACCTTTCCTAGAAGAAGAAAGCATAGAGAAATCCTTTTTGTCTGTGTTCTTGTGTCTAGCATAAATAAGGAAAGATTCGTTTGGATATTCCAATGGACATAATCTTTGAATTCTTCTTCAACAATTTTCAGCAAGAATCATCAGAGTCTAATTTGATCAGAGCCTTCTGATGTTGGTCAGAGTTTTGCTGAATCAGAGACTTTGCAGCAAGTGTGCTTTTAGCGTGTATAATTTCAGAGCAGAGTTTTGAGTCAGATCCTCAGCACTGGCAGCGTTAGTACTCTCAGAGTGTTCTGAAGTAACTATGCTTGAAAACTCTTCATACAGAATTCTTCATTGGTTCAGATGCTTCTGACTTGCTTCAGATTCTTCTAGAGCTTCTGCTTCAGATCCTTCTGGAGACAACGCTCAGGATCTTCTGATGGCAGCGTTCAGAATCTTCTAATGGGTGCATCTGACGCTTCAGAGTCTAACATATTTCTTATGTTCAGATCTGATTTGCTTCTGGAATGATATTTACTTTAATAACTGCAGCAAACATTCTTAAGCAAATTTTAGAGTATATAATTCTTAATTACAAAATTTCATAATAGTTATCATCAAAACATAGAGATATTATTAAGAACCAATCTGTGTTCTAACAATCTCCCCCTTTTTGATGATGACAAAAACATCAGAAATTTTGTTTAATTGAAAATAGAATAATTATAACTCCCCCTGAGATGATGAATCTCCCCCTGAATTAAATATAAATAAGGAATAGAAACTTCCCTTTTGTCTTGAGTATTTTTCAGAGTTAGAGCTTGATTGTTCTTAACCACTTGAGGGTCAGAGTGTCTTGCATATTTCAGAGTCAGAGTCTGATAATTGTCAAATGATCTGAGAGTCTCAAAGTTTCTTTTACAGAGTATACTTATCAAATGTTCTGAAATACTCAGATATTATGTTAGATAAAACTGATATGTCTGAAGTTTCATTCTGGTAAAGTTTAATTAAACAGTTCAGATCTATTTTCTCCCCCTTTTTTGTCATAAGCAAAAAGTAAGAACTTTGAAAAGACAAAGAAAAGGAAAAAATAAACGAGATAAATCATGTGGAGAAAACTTTGAAACATTCATTCATTCATTCAAAGCAAAAGTACACACATCAGAAAATATTCAAGTACATATGCAAACATTAGATGCAAACATCAGAAGAAACAAAAATAAACTAAGATTATTTTGACAAAAGCATCTTCAACAGATCCGTGATCTCAGAAGAAGACTGTTCTTGTTTTGACATCACTTAGCCATGGTTTCATTCTTTTGATCTTGTTTGGACATCCACTGAGCCATGTCTTCAGACTTCTTATCTTGCTTAGCCATCCATGACTTGATTTCTGATTGACCAGCTTCTAGAACTGCAATCTCATCTTCAAGATCTGGATACTCTTTCTTGATCTCAGATGAAGAAGGTGGGACAGTTTCTGGAGCTTGAACAGAGTCAATTTCCATAGGGGCTTTGGAGTTAGGAGCAGTAGATCCAGAAGAATGTTCTACCAGAGTCATAGCCAGAGGGTTATCTTCAGATGCAGATTCAGTATTCTCTTTTGATGATGAAGGAGCATCTGTAAGAAGCAATGGTCCAGATCTCTTAACAGTCCAGAACAAACTTCTAGCAGTTTCAGCAAATCTGAGCTTCGCATCATCAGAACATACGTTCTTCAGATTTGATGCTACAATATTGAATCTGTTTATGAAGCCATTCCAAATGGCATCAGATTCCTTTGCATCCATTGTTGATGAACACTTCCTCTGTGCAGATCCTAAATACATCTGTATTTCTTGCAAAAAACTTGTAAATAAATGATCAACATTCAGTCTAGGTTTTGGGTTTAGAAGAGTTTCCAATGTGATTGGCCTGGGTGGGGGAGAAGGTGGAAAGATGGATTTACGAATGGTGATCAGAGGAGGAGGGTAGTATGGTATGAATGGAGGTTCAGATGAATTGTCAGGTTTTGATCTGGTTAAAGCATTCAACAGACATGGTTTTGCAGTTGATGCATGGGAAACAACATCAAACGGTTTATCAGAGCAAGGTTGGAATGCAGATTTAGCAGATTTAGCAGAGTATGGTTTTGCATCTGATGAGATTACTGCTGGCATTGTTTTAATATACGTTTGAAGCACAGATGGTAGAATGATGGTAAGTTTGGGTTTAAGAGGAGTGATAGTGTCAGATGGTTCAATTCTGGTGTAGAAATTTTTTAAGGTGAAACCAGAGGGAAGTTTGTTAGAGGAAAACAGTTTGCACGAAGCAGAGGGTACATACTCAGATGTTCTTGGCTTAGGTGTTGGAGTAGAATTGGGAATGATAATTTCAGAAGATGGCTTAGGTGTTGGGGTAGGATTTGGAATGAGAATTGCAGAAGATACAGGTGGTTCGGGTTGGTTAACTTCTGAGTTTCTGTGAGAGGGAGATATCAGAAAATCTGGGTGTATACCAAATTCTGATGAATTTGAGGATGTGGTTGGAGTGTAAGATGTGGAGGACACTTCAAATACAGTTTTGAGAGGTGTAATGTTTAGAACCTCTGTCTCAGGGATATTGGTTTCAGATGGGTTGGTTGTTTCTGATGGATTCTCAAAAGGTTTTGATGGGGGTTCAGATGTAGGTGGTTCTGATGTAGGTGGATCAGATGTAATAGGATCAGATGTAACCTTTATAGGTTCAGAAGTAACTTGTGCAGATCCAATAGGTTCAGATGTGTTTGATGGTGGTTTTTCTGGTTGTGGTTGTTTTTCTTGTTGTTGTGGTTGTTGTTCAGATTGTTTTTGTTGTTGTTCAGATTGTTTTTCTGGTTGTTGTGGTTGATGTTCAGATTGTTTTTGTTGTTGTTGTTCAGATTGTTTTTCTGGTGATTTTGTTATAGGTGGTGGAGTTTGATTTGTTGGTTTTGTTGTTGTTGGTGTTGGTGCAGATGATTGATTTGTAGAAGGTTTTACAGGTGTGATGGAAACAGGATCAATTGATTTTTGTAGGGAAGGAACAGAGATATGAGATGGAGCCGGAACAAATTGTTTCTGAGTAGAAGGTGGTTTTGGAATAGACTTAAATGTTGAATCATTTAAAACAATATTATTGAAAGAAGATACATAAGATTTGGTACCTTTAATCTTGATACGCTTTGTGGGAACAGAAGGAGCGTCTCCAGATGCTTTCCTCTTGATCAGCTTCTGAGGTTTGTCAGCAACTTTGGACTTCTTCTGAACAGTCACATCTTCTGCTTCTGATGGACCTCTTTTTCTCGTGCTCTCATTTCCTCCATCAGGCATTGGTTCCCTTGCTCTTTTCAGAATATCTGCAGGGATTGGGGTTCCATCTGCCTTGCAAGAATCAATATACCTTTCAATTATTTCTCTTGGTTCTTCAGCACAAAACAGAGGGTAGTCTTCTACTGGGATTCGCTTCTGACTAAGGTCAGAGATATTCAGCTTCTTGGGTGCTGATGTGAGTTCCTCTACAATTTTTAATCTCTGAAGACTCTTGGCATTCAGAGGTTTCCCAACAATAGATTCAAGTTCCTCCTTGACTCCAGCAGCATGCAGAGCAGTTACCAATCCATTTTCTGTCAGAATATCTGAAATTAACCTTCCAAAAGGAATCTATGTTCTGATCTTCTGACCCTTATATTTCACAAATTCTCTTGAAGCATTAATATGATTCCATAAGTGCATGAACAGAATGTAAGGAAGATCTACCTTGGTGCTCTGACTTAAATAGTACATGAAGTAGAGCTGTTCATTGTTTACGTAATCTGGAGAGTTTGTAGATTTTCTGTGATGAATACATCCCATGAAAATCTTTGCCCAAATCTTGTAGTCAGGCTTCAGATCTTTAAACTTGTTAGAGGCCTGTCCAGCAGTCATGATTTCCTCATAAACTTCTTCCATATCTACACGCCCAGCTGGCAGATGAGATACTCCATCAGTCTCCTCATATCCTATGAGTTTCCTGATTAGATCTTCTGTGATTATAATCTCCTTACCCAGAACAGAAGACAAGATGAATTTAGGGTATACAGAAGCATGTATCCAGAATTCTTTTATCAGATGAGGGTAAACTGGTCCTAACAATCTGTCAAAGTATTTTACCCAGCCTTGAGCCTCAACTATTGAACGAAATTCAAATCCATTTTCAGCTAATGAATCAAATTCCACCATTGATTCACAGAGAACTTCCAGTTTGTCAACAGGTGTTAACAAAGTCCTTTTAGGGGTCGTATATGGAGCCACACCCATATTTGCAGAAGTAACTGCAGCCATGGTTGATTGAAACTGAGCTGCTGTAGAGGATGAGGTTGCCATTGAAGATGATTTTGTCAAAGGTTTAGGGTTTTTGTGAAGAGAGAAAAGAAGACAGAAATGCATAAACGTTCTTGAGTTGTGAAAAGTGTGAAAGTGGTGAGAGATGTGGTATTTATAGAAAATAATTAGGCATACAAACATACAAACAAGGCACATTCACACATAGCAATTAATGAAAAATAATAAAAATCATTTCAAGCATTAATTGATTCTGACAAATTGGGGGGAAAATCAAGATTTTTACTATTCAAACTTCACCTCAAACGTCTCTTCAGTAGTGTACACGCCATCTTTGCAGATTTACAGTGACATGTGTTTGCTTTCATGTGCTTCTGAATTCTCTTGAGAAATGAAACGTTAACCAACGTTCAGATCCTCTGAGCATTGTTAGTTCAGATTTACACAGGTAAAATAGTTTAAGAAAATGAATAAATTAACAGATGAAATACTTCAGAGCATTACACATTTTGCATCTGTAAAATTTGCTTCTGACAAATATTATTCTGGACATAAATCCATACCAATATTTTTCAGAATAAATTTGAATCTATTTTCAACAAGGGGTTTTGTGAAAGTATCTGCCCATTGATGATCTGTATCAACAAAGGCTAAGTTTATAATTCCCTTATGAAGAAATGATGCTTAATTTCTATATGTTTTGCCTTAGAGTGTAAAATGGGGTTTTTAGACAAACATATAGCAGAAGTATTATCACAGAATATAGAAATGTTACTTTCAAATATCTGATAGTCTTCTAGCTGACTTTTCATCCAGAGCATCTGTGTGCTACATCCAGCAGCAACAATATATTCTGCCTCTGTAGTTGATAGTGCAATTGTGGGTTGCTTCTTGCTGTACCAAGAGATTAGATTTCTTCCTAGAAATTGACAACTTCCAGAAGTACTTTTTCTTTCCACTCTGTCTCCAGCATAGTCAGCATCACAGAATCCAACTAATTTGAAATCATTAGATTTTCTGTAACACAAACCCACATTAGAAGTACCTTTCAAATACCTTAGAATCCTCTTAACAGCTGTTAAGTGTGATTCTCTAGGATCTGATTGGAATCTAGCACACAAGCATACACTGAACAAAATGTCAGGTCTAGAAGCAGTTAAGTAGAGAAGAGATCCTATCATACCTCTGTAGAGTTTATGATCTACTTTCTTACTTACCTCTTCCTTGCCTAGTGAACTAGTTGGATGCATGGGAGTCTTTGCCAGCTTACTATCAGTCATGTTAAATTTCTTCAGAAGTTCTTTAACATATTTGGTCTGATGAATGTAAGTGCACTCTGGAGTTTGGTTGACTTGAATTCCCAGAAAGAATCTCAATTCTCCCATGATGCTCATTTCAAATTCCGCCTGCATACATTGAGCAAACTCCTTTCCCAGCATAGTATTGGTAGATCCAAATATGATATCATCCACATATATTTGACAAATTAGAATATCTTTCTTAAATGATTTACAAAAGAGTGTTGTGTCCACTTTGCCTCTGATGAAATTTTTCTCCAGAAGAAAATTGCTTAATCTCTCATACCAAGCTCTGGGAGCTTGTTTTAAACCATACAGAGATTTCTTTAGTTTGAAAACATGTTCTGGGAATTTTTCACTTTCAAAACCAGGAGGCTGGTGGACATAAACTTCTTCTTCTATAATACCATTTAGAAAGGCACTTTTAACATCCATCTGATATAGAGTGATGTTATTTTGTGCAACAAATGAAATAAGAAGGCGTATAGATTCTAACCATGCCACTGGAGCATAAGTTTCAGTGTAATCAATACCTTCTTGCTGACTGTATCCTTGAGCAACAAGCCTTGCCTTATTTCTTTCAACTTCTCCTTTCTCATTAAGCTTATTTCTGAAGACCCATTTAGTTCCAATTATGTTGAATCCTTTTGGTCTTGGAACTAAATCCCACACATCATTTCTGGTGAACTGATTTAGCTCTTCTTGCATGGCAATAATCCAATCATTGTCTTGCAGAGCTTCATCTACAAAAGTTGGTTCAATTACTGACACCAATCCAAATAATGATGCTTCAGATGATCTGAGAAAGGATCTTGTTCTGATAGGGTCATCCTTCTTTCCAATGATAACATTCTCTGGATGAGAAGCTTTGATTCTGGAAGATGATCCTCTAACAGTTGATTCTTCAGAAATGTTTAGATTGTTCATCTGAGAAGTTAAAGGAATTGCATCTGACGTTGCTTCTGGTTCCTTCACTTGAGCTTTGTCTGCCTCTGAGCCTTCAGAGTCTGTGAAGACTACTTCTCTATCTACAGAGTTTTCAAATTGCTTTGGCTTTTTAATGCCAAGCTTATCATCAAATCTAACATGAATATATTCTTCCACAATCTGTGTCTCAGTATTGTATACTCTGTAGCCTTTAGAGCGTTCAGAATACCCAAGCATGAAACACTTTTGTGCTTTGGAATCAAACTTGTTCAGATTTTCTTTAGTATTCAACATATAGCAAATACATCCAAAAGGATGAAAATATGAAATGTTGGGCTTTCTGTTCTTCCACAGTTCATAGGGAGTCTTCTCCAGAAGAGGTCTTACAGACACTCTATTCTGAATGTAACAGGCTGTGTTGACTGCTTCTGCCCAAAAGTGCTTTTCCAGATTAGTCTCATTGATCATGGTTCTGGCCATTTCTTGCAGAGTTCTATTTTTCCTCTATACAACTCCATTTTGTTGTGGAGTTCTAGGACAGGAAAAATCATGAGCAATGCCATTTTCATTAAAATATTTTTCAAAATATTTGTTTTCAAATTCACCACCATGATCACTTCTGACTTTTATAATTTTGAAATCTTTTTCATTCTGGACTTGTTTGCAGAAGTCAAAGAGCACAAAATGTGACTCATCCTTGTGTTTTAAGAACTTTACCCATGTCCATCTACTATAGTCATCAACAATGACTAATCCATACTTCTTGCCTCTGATGGATGCAGTTTTCACTGGTCCAAACAGATCAATATGAAGTAATTCTAGTGGTCTGGAAGTAGAAACAACATTTTTTGATTTAAAAGATGATTTTGAAAACTTCCCTTTTTGACATGCTTAACAAAGAGCATCTGAGGTGAACTTCAGATTAGGAAGTCCTCTGACAAGATTAAGTTTATTAATCTGAGATATACGTCTCATATTAATATGCCCCAATCTTCTGTGCCAGACCCATTGCTCCTCATTAACAGACAAGAGACATTTAACATTCTGAACCTTAAGTTCTGAAAGATTTATTTTATAAATGTTGTTTTTCCTCTTTCCACTAAATAGGATTGAGCCATCCTTTTGACTAATAGCTTTACAACATTTTTGATTAAAGGTTATATCATAACCATTGTCACTTAATTGACTTATGGACAATAGGTTATGCTTTAATCCTTCTACAAGTAAAACATTAGTAATAGAGGTAAGTTTACCATTACCAATAGTGCCAGATCCAATGATCTTGCCCTTCTGATTCCCATCAAATTTCACATCACCTCCAGATCTAAGCTCCAGACTTTGGAACATAGACCTTTCTCCTGTCATGTGTCGCGAGCATCCAGAGTCCAGGTACCATGATTGGCGTCCTGACCTTGCTGCTAAGAACATCTGCAACAGGAATTATTTTACTTTTAGGTACCCAGATCTTCTTGGGTCCTTTTGGGTTAGTTGTTCTGAAGGTTTGTCTAAACTTCTGTTTTTCAACATAAGGTTTATTCTGACTAGCCTTAGATTTAAACACATGAATGTTCTTTTCAGAACGAGTGTGTTCAATATCATCCAAGTGACCAAATTTAAAGTGGGAATATAAAGGAGTTTTCTTGATGATAATTTTATCAACAGGTTTTGGATTCAAATCCTTTCCAGAGGAAGATTTATATCCAATTCCTTTTCTGTTATTTCTGCTAACTCCATAGATCATAGAAGCCATTTTGCTTCTTTCTATGCTTTTAGCAAGAAACTTCTGAAAGCTGTAATCATATTTTTCCAAAATATTTTTGCATTCAGACTCAGTTTCAGAATCAGAGTCTTGTTGAGCTAATTCAGAATCATTTTTCAATCTTAAGTTTTTTTCATTTAGCTCAGCTACTTCTGATTTAAGAATATTATTCTCAGATACAAGATTGCTTTGACGCTTCTTGTATTTGAGCTTAATATTGTTATAGCTTTTCAGAACTTCTGATAACACTTTGATAAGTTCATCTTTAGTGAGTTTAGCCATTACCTCTTCAGCATTAGAGTCAGATTCAGAATCAGATTCAGATCCTGAAGTTCCTTCCTCCTGATCTTCTATGTCTGCCATCAATGCTACATTGGCACATTCCTCTTCTGACTCAGATTCAGATTCAGATGTATCTGAATCATCCCAGGTGGCCATTAGAACCTTCTTCTTCTTATCAGATTTTCTTTTAGGCTTTTCTTTCAACAACTTTGGACAATCATTTTTGTAATGCCCAGGTTCTTTACATTCATAGCAGATAACCTCCTTTTTGCCAGATCTTCTGTGTCCAGAAGATTCTTTTCTTTGGTCAGGCTTCCTGAAGTTTCTAAAATTCTTCCCTTTATCCTTCCAGAGTTTGTTTATTCTTCTAGACAACATGGATAGTTCATCTTCATCTTCAGATGAGGATTCTTCAGAGCTTTCCTCTATTACCTGCAATGCTTTAGCAGATTTATTAGATTTTAAAGCAATTGATTTACCTTTCTTTTGAGGTTCATCTTCCTCAAGTTCAATTTCATGACTCCTTAGTGAACTGATTAGTTCCTCCAAGGAGATCTTGTTCAGATCTTTAGCCATTTTCAGCGCAGTCACCATAGGTCTCCATCTGGTAGGTAAGCTTCTGATGATCTTTTTCACATGATCAGCAGTAGAGTATCCTTTATCCAGAACCTTTAGTCCAGCTGTAAGTATTTGAAATCTAGAGAACATAGCTTCAACAGATTCAGCTTCTTCCATCTTGAAGGCTTCATACTTCTGGATTAGAGCCAGAGCCTTTGTTTCCTTGACTTGAGAGTTTCCCTCATGAGTCATCTTTAAGGACTCAAACATGTCAAATGCAGTTTCTCTATTTGTGATCTTTTCATACTCAGTGTGAGATATTGCATTTAACAATATTGTTCTAGCCTTGTGGTGATTTCTAAATTCCTTCTTTTGGGCTTCTGTCATAGATTTTCTATCTACTTTCTTGCCATTCCCATCAATGGGATGAACATATCCATTTATGACCAAATCCCATAAATCAGCATCATAACCAAGGAAAAAACTTTCAATCCTGTCTTTCCAATAATCAAATTTCTCCCCATCAAACATAGGGGGTTTAGTGTTGATTCTGTCCCTTTCTTCATATTTGTTGTTAATGTTAGATATTGAAGTATCAGCCATAGTAACACCCAAATATATATCAAAGTTTTTCTCACTGGATCTTTACTGTCACTGTGAAGTGGTAGCACACACAGAACCGGAGCTCTGATGCCAACTGAAGGTGAGAAAATACTTAGAAGGGGGTTGAATAAGTATGAAGATAAAAACTCAAGTATTTTATCCTGGTTCGTTGAACTCAACTACTCAAGTCCACCCTTCCTAGAGTGATTTGCCTTTCTCAAACAAGGACTTAATCCACTATTTAATCAACTGATTACAATAGTAAGCACTAAGAACAACTGTTCAAAGTCTTCTCAAGAACTATTGATCCTAACTGGATCTTCTTAAGGTTTTTTTACAATCAAATGTAATAACAAATACAAGTGTTAAAATGCTTCTAATAAAGCTTTATCACAACTGTGATTTTTCACTTAAGATTAAGAACAAAGAAATTAATTCTAGAAAGAATATGAGTTGTATGAGAGCTTTGATAATGAATTATTTTCAAGTAATGCGTCAACTGAAGAAGATGAGTGGAGACTTGCTTTTATAGGCACAGTGGTCCAAGAGTATTTCACGTTGAGAAGTGTGTACCAAAAGGTCTGAGCCTTTTTGTCTTCACATCAAGTGACCTTTCCTAGAAGAAGAAAGCACAGAGAAATCCTTTTTGTTTGTGTTCTTGTGTCTAGCATAAATAAGGAAAGAGTCGTTTGGATATTCCAACGAACATAATCTTTGAATTCTTCTTCAACCATTTTCAGCAAGAATCATCAGAGTCTAATTTGATCAGAGCCTTCTGATGTTGGTCAGAGTTTTGCTGAATCAGAGTCTTTGCAGCAAGTGTGCTTTTAGCGTGTATAATTTCATAGCAGAGTTTTGAGTCAGATCCTCAGCACTGGCAGCGTTAGTACTCTCAGAGTCTTCTGAAGTAACTATGCTTGAAAACTCTTCATACAGAATTCTTCATTGGTTCAGATGCTTCTGACTTGCTTCAGATTCTTCTGGAGCTTCTGCTTCAGATCCTTCTGGAGACAACACTCAGGATCTTCTGATGGCAGCGTTCAGAATCTTCTAATGGGTGCATCTGACGCTTCAGAGTCTAGCATATTTCTTATGTTCAGATCTGATTTGCTTCTGGTATGATATTTACTTTAATAACTGCAACAAACGTTCTTAAGAAAATTTTAGAGTATATAATTCTTAATTACAAAATTTCATAATAGTCATCATCAAAACATAAAGATATTATTAAGAACCAATCTGTGTTCTAACAATCTCCCCCTTTTTGATGATGACAAAAACATCAGAAATTTTGTTTAATTGAAAATAGAATAATTATAACTCCCCCTGAGATGATGAATCTCCCCCTGAATTAAATATAAATAAGGAATAAAAACTTCCCTTTTGTCTTGAGTATATTTCAGAGTTAGAGCTTGATTGTTCTTAACCAATTGAGGGTCAGAGTGTCTTGCATATTTCAGAGTCAGAGTCTGATAATTGTCAAATGATCTAAGAGTCTCAAAGTTTCTTTTACAGAGTATACTTATCAAATGTTCTGAAATACTCAGATATTATGTTAGATAAAATTGATATGTCTGAAGTTTCATTCTGGTAAAGTTTAATTAAACAGTTCAGATCTATTTTCTCCCCCTTTTTTGTCATAAGCAAAAAGTAAGAACTTTGAAAAGTCAAAGAAAAGGAAAAAATAAACGAGATAAATCATGTGGAGAAAACTTTGAAACATTCATTCATTCATTCAAAGCAAAAGTACACACATCAGAAAATATTCAAGTACATGTGCAAACATTAGATGCAAACATCAGAAGAAACAAAAATAAACTAAGATTATTTTGACAAAAGCATCTTCAACAGATCCGTGATCTCAGAAGAAGACTGTTCTTGTTTTGACATCCACTTAGCCATGGTTTCATTCTTTTGATCTTGTTTGGACATCCACTGAGCCATGTCTTCAGACTTCTTATCTTGCTTAGCCATCCATGACTTGATTTATGATTGACCAGCTTCCAGAACTACAATCTTATCTTCAAGATCTGGATACTCTTTCTCGATCTCAGATGAAGAAGGTGGGACAGTTTCTGGAGCTTGAACAGAGTCAATTTCCATAAGGGCTTTGGAGTTAGGAGCAGTAGATCCAGAAGAATGTTCTACCAGAGTCATAGCCAGAGGGTTGTCTTCAGATGCAGATTCAGTATTCTCTTCTGATGATAAAGGAGCATCTGTAAGAAGCAATGGTCCAAATCTCTTAACAGTCCAGAACAGACTTCTAGCAGTTTCAGCAAATCTGAGCTTCACATTATCAGAACATACGTTCTTCAAATTTGATGCTACAATATTGAATCTGTTTATGAAGCCATTCCAAATGGCATCGGATTCCTTTGCATCCATTGTTGATGAACACTTCCTCTGTGCAGATCCTAAATACATCTGTATTTCTTGCAAAAAACTTGTAAATAAATGATCAACATTCAGTCTAGGTTTTGGGTTTAGAAGAGTTTCCAATGTGATTGGCATGGGTGGGGGAGAAGGTGGAAAGATGGATTTATGAATGGTGATCAGACGAGGAGGGTAGTATGGTATGAATGGAGGTTCAGATGAATTGTCAGGTTTTGATCTGGTTAAAGCATTCAACAGACATGGTTTTGCAGTTGATGCATGGGAAACAACATCAAACGGTTTATCAGAGTAAGGTTTGAATGCAGATTTAGCAGAGTATGGTTTTGCATCTGATGAGATTACTGCTGGCATTGTTTTAATATACGTTTGAAGCACGGATGGTAGAATGATGGTAAGTTTGGGTTTAAGAGGAGTGATAGTGTCAGATGGTTCAACTGTGGTGTAGAAATTTTTTAAGGTGAAACCAGAGGGAAGTTTGTTAGAGGAAAACAGTTTGCACGAAGCAGAGGGTACATGCTCAGATGTTCTTGGCTTAGGTGTTGGAGTAGAATTGGGAATGATAATTTCAGAAGATGGCTTAGGTGTTGGGGTAGGATTTGGAATGAGAATTGCAGAAGATACAGGTGGTTCTAGTTGGTTAACTTTTGAATTTCTGTGAGAGGGAGATATCAGAAAATCTGGGTGTATATCAGATTCTGATGAATTTGAGGATGTGGTTGGAGTGTAAGACGTGGAGGACACTTCAAATACAGTTTTGAGAGGTGTAACGTTTAGAACCTCTGTCTCAGGGATATTGGTTTCAGATGGGTTGGTTGTTTCTGATGGATTCTCAGAAGGTTTTGATGGGGGTAGAGATGTAGGTGGTTCTGATGTAGGTGGATCAGATGTAATAGGATCAGATGTAACCTTTATAGGTTCAGAAGTAACTTGTGCAGATCCAATAGGTTCAGATGTGTTTGATGGTGGTTTTTCTGGCTGTGGTTGTTTTTCTTGTTGTTGTGGTTGTTGTTCAGATTGTTTTTGTTGTTGTTGTTCATATTGTTTTTTTGGTTGTTGTGGTTGATGTTCAGATTGTTTTTGTTGTTGTTGTTCAAATTGTTTTTCTGGTGATTTTGTTATAGGTGGTGGAGTTTGATTTGCTGGTTTTGTTGTTGTTGGTGTTGGTGCAGATGATTGATTTGTAGAAGGTTTTACAGGTGTGATGGAAACATGATCAGTTGATTTTTATGGGGAAGGAACAGAGATATGAGATGGAGCAGGAACAGATTGTTTCTGAGTAGAAGGTGGTTTTGGAATAGACTTAAATGTTGAATCATTTAAAACAGTATTATTGAAAGAAGATACATAAGATTCGGTACCTTTAATCTTCATACGCTTTGTGGGAACAGAAGGAGCGTCTCCAGATGCTTTCCTCTTGATCAGCTTCTGAGGCTTGTCAGCAACTTTGGACTTCTTCTGAACAGTCACATCTTCTGCTTCTGATGGACCTCTTTTTCTTGTGCTCTCATTTCCTCCATCAAGCATTGGTTCCCTTGCTCTTTTCAGAATATCTGCAGGGATTAGGGTTCCATCTGCCTTGCAAGAATCAATATACCTTACAATTATTTCCCTTGGTTCTTCAACACAGAACAGAGTGTAGTCTTCTACTGGGATTCGCTTCTGACTAAGGTCAGAGATATTCATCTTCTTGAGTGCTGATGTGAGTTCCTCTACAATTTTTAATCTCTGAAGACTCTTGGCATTCAGAGGTTTCCCAACAATAGATTCAAGTTCCTCCTTGACTCCAGCAGCATGCAGAGCAGTTACCAATCCATTTTCTGTCAGAATATCTGAAATTAACCTTCCAAAAGGAATCTATGTTCTGATCTTCTGACCCTTATATTTCACAGATTCTCTTGAAGCATTAATATGATTCCATAAGTGCATGAACAGAATGTAAGGAAGATCTACCTTGGTGCTCTGACTTAAACAGTACATGAAGTAGAGCTGTTCATTGTTCACGTAATCTGGGGAGTTTGTAGATTTTCTGTGATGAATACATCCCATGAAAATCTTTGCCCAGATCTTGTAGTCAGGCTTCAGATCTTTAAACTTGTTAGAGGCCTGTCCAGCAGTCATCATTTCCTCATAAACTTCTTCCATATCTACACGCCCAACTGGCAGATGAGATACTCCATCAGTCTCCTCATATCCTATGAGTTTCCTGATTAGATCTTCTGTGATTATAATCTCCTTACCCAGAACAGAAGACAACATGAATTTAGGGTATACAGAAGCATGTATCCAGAATTCTTTTACTAGATGAGGGTAAACTGGTCCAAACAATCTGTCAAAGTATTTTACCCAGCCTTGAGCATCAACTATTGAACGAAATTCAAATCCATTTTCAGCTAATGAATCAAATTCCACCATTGATTCACAGAGAACTTCCAGTTTGTCAACAGGTGTTAACAAAGTCCTTTTAGGGGTCGTATATGGAGCCACACCCATATTTGCAGAAGTAACTGCATCCATGGTTGATTGAAACTGAGCTGCTGTAGAGGATGAGATTGCCATTGAAGATGATTTTGTCAAAGGTTTAGGGTTTTTGTGAAGAGAGAAAAGAAGACAGAAATGCATAAACGTTCTTGAGTTGTGAAAAGTGTGAAAGTGGTGAGAGATGTGGTATTTATAGAAAATAATTAGGCATACAAACAGACAAACAAGGCACATTCACACATAGTAATTAATGAAAAAGAATAAAAATCATTTCAAGCATTAATTGATTCTAACAAATTGGGGGAAAAATCAAGATTTTTACTATTCAAACTTCACCTCAAACGTCTCTTCAGTAGTGTACACGCCATCTTTGCAGATTTAGAGTGACATGTGTTTGCTTGCATGTGCTTCTGAATTCTCTTGAGAAATGAAACGTTAACCAACGTTCAGATCCTCTGAGGATTGTTAGTTCAGATTTACACAGGTAAAATAGTTTAAGAAAATGAATAAATTAACAGATGAAATACTTCAGAGCATTACACATTTTGCATCTGTAAAATTTGCTTCTGACAAATATTATTCTGGACATAAATCCATACCAATATTTTTCAGAATAAATTTGAATCTATTTTCAACAAGGGGTTTTGTGAAAATATCTGCCCATTGATGATCTGTATCAACAAAAGCTAAGTTTATAATTCCCTTCTGAACATAGTCTCTGATGAAATGATGCTTAATTTCTATATGTTTTGCCTTAGAGTGTAAAATGGGGTTTTTAGACAAACATATAGCAGAAGTATTATCACAGAATATAGAAATGTTACTTTCAAATATCTGATAGTCTTCTAACTGACTTTTCATCCAGAGCATCTGCGTGCTACATCCAGCAGCAACAATATATTCTGCCTCTGTAGTTGATAGTGCAATTGTGGGTTGCTTCTTGCTGTACTAAGAGATTAGATTTCTTCCTAGAAATTGACAACTTCCAGAAGTACTTTTTCTTTCCACTCTGTCTCCAGCGTAGTCAGCATCACAGAATCCAACTAATTTGAAATCATTAGATTTTCTGTAACACAAACCCACATTAGAAGTACCTTTCAGATACCTTAGAATCCTCTTAACAGCTGTTAAGTGTGATTCTCTAGGATCTGATTGGAATCTAGCACACAAGCATACACTAAACAAAATGTCAGGTCTAGAAGCAGTTAAGTAGAGAAGAGATCCTATCATACCTCTGTAGAGTTTATGATCTACTTTCTTACTTACCTCTTCCTTGCCTAGTGAACTAGTTGGATGCATGGGAGTCTTTGCCAGCTTACTATCAGTCATGTTAAATTTCTTCAGAAGTTCTTTAACATATTTGGTCTGATGAATGTAAGTGCACTCTGGAGTTTGGTTGACTTGAATTCCCAGAAAGAATCTCAGTTCTCCTATCATGCTCATTTCAAATTCCGCCTGCATACATTGAGCAAACTCCTTTCCCAGCATAGTATTGGTAGATCCAAATATGATATCATCCATATATATTTGACAAATTAGAAGATCTTTCTTAAATGATTTACAAAAGAGTGTTGTGTCCACTTTGCCTCTGATGAAATTTTTCTCCAGAAGAAAATTGCTTAATCTCTCATACCAAGCTCTGGGAGCTTGTTTTAAACCATACAGAGATTTCTTTAGTTTGAAAACATGTTCTGGGAATTTTTCACTTTCAAAACCAGGAGGCTGGTGGACATAAACTTCTTTTTCTATAATACCATTTAGAAAGGCACTTTTAACATCCATCTGATATAGAGTGATGTTATTTTGTGCAGCAAATGAAATAAGAAGGCGTATAGATTCTAACCATGCCACTGGAGCATAAGTTTCAGTGTAATCAATACCTTCTTGTTGACTGTATCCTTGAGCAAAAAGACTTGCCTTATTTCTTTCAACTTCTCCTTTCTCATTAAGCTTATTTCTGAAGACCCATTTAGTTCCAATTATGTTGAATCCTTTGGTCTTGGAACTAAATCCCACACATCATTTCTGGTGAACTGATTTAGCTCTTCTTGCATGGCAATAATCCAATCATTGTCTTGCAGAGCTTCATCTACAGAAGTTGGTTCAATTACTGACACCAATCCAAATAATGATGCTTCAGATGATCTGAGAAAGGATCTTGTTCTGATAGGGTCATCCTTCTTTCCAATGATAACATTCTCTGGATGAGAAGCTTTGATTCTGGAAGATGATCCTCTAACAGTTGATTCTTCAGAAATGTTTAGATTGTTCATCTGAGAAGTTAAAGGAATTGCATCTGACGTTGCTTCTGGTTCCTTCACTTAAGCTTTGTCTGCCTCTGAGCCTTCAGAGTCTGTGAAGACTACTTCTCTATCTACAGAGTTTTCAAATTGCTTTGGCTTTTTAATGCCAAGCTTATCATCAAATCTAACATGAATATATTCTTCCACAATCTGTGTCTCAGTATTGTATACTCTGTAGCCTTTAGAGCGTTCAGAATACCCAAGCATGAAACACTTTTGTGCTTTGGAATCAAACTTGTTCAGATTTTCTTTAGTATTCAACATATAGCAAATACATCCAAAAGGATGAAAATATGAAATGTTGGGCTTTCTGTTCTTCCACAGTTCATAGGGAGTCTTCTCCAGAAGAGGTCTTACAGACACTCTATTCTGAATGTAACAGGCTGTGTTGATTGCTTCTGCCCAAAAGTGCTTTTCCAGATTAGTCTCATTGATCATGGTTCTGGCCATTTCTTGCAGAGTTCTATTTTTCCTCTCTACAACTCCATTTTGTTGTGGAGTTCTAGGACAGGAAAAATCATGAGCAATGCCATTTTCATTAAAATATTTTTCAAAATATTTGTTTTCAAATTCACCACCATGATCACTTCTGACTTTTATAATTTTGAAATCTTTTTCATTCTGGACTTGTTTGCAGAAGTCAAAGAGCACAAAATGTGACTCATCCTTGTGTTTTAAGAACTTTACCCATGTCCATCTACTATAGTCATCAACAATGACTAATCCATACTTCTTGCCTCTGATGGATGCAGTTTTCACTGGTCCAAACAGATCAATATGAAGTAATTCTAGTGGTCTGGAAGTAGAAACAACATTTTTTGATTTAAAAGATGATTTTGAAAACTTCCCTTTTTGACATGCTTAACAAAGAGCATCTGAGGTGAACTTCAGATTAGGAAGTCCTCTGACAAGATTAAGTTTATTAATCTGAGATATACGTCTCATATTAATATGCCCCAATCTTCTGTGCCAGACCCATTGCTCCTCATTAACAGACAAGAGACATTTAACATTCTGAACCTTAAGTTCTGAAAGATTTATTTTATAAATGTTGTTTTTCCTCTTTCCACTAAATAGGATTGAGCCATCCTTTTGACTAATAGCTTTACAACATTTTTGATTAAAGGTTATATCATAACCATTGTCACTTAATTGACTTATGGACAATAGGTTATGCTTTAATCCTTCTACAAGTAAAACATTAGTAATAGAGGTAAGTTTACCATTACCAATAGTGCCAGATCCAATGATCTTTCCCTTCTGATTCCCTTCAAATTTCACATCACCTCCAGATCTAAGCTCTAGACTTTGGAACATAGACCTTTCTCCTGTCATGTGTCGCGAGCATCCAGAGTCCAGGTACCATGATTGGCGTCCTGACCTTGCTGCTAAGAACATCTGCAACAGGAATTATTTTACTTTTAGGTACCCAGATCTTCTTGGGTCCTTTTGGGTTAGTTGTTCTGAAGGTTTGTCTAAACTTCTGTTTTTCAACATAAGGTTTATTCTGACTAGCCTTAGATTTAAACACATGAATGTTCTTTTCAGAACGAGTGTGTTCAATATCATCCAAGTGACCAAATTTAAAGTGGGAATATAAAGGAGTTTTCTTGATGATAATTTTATCAACAGGTTTTGGATTCAAATCCTTTCCAGAGGAAGATTTATATCCAATTCCTTTTCTGTTATTTCTGCTAACTCCATAGATCATAGAAGCCATTTTGCTTCTTTCTATGCTTTTAGCAAGAAACTTCTGAAAGCTGTAATCATATTTTTCCAAAATATTTTTGCATTCAGACTCAGTTTCAGAATCAGAGTCTTGTTGAGCTAATTCAGAATCATTTTTCAATCTTAAGTTTTTTCATTTAGCTCAGCTACTTCTGATTTAAGAATATTATTCTCAGATACAAGATTGCTTTGACGCTTCTTGTATTTGAGCTTAATATTGTTATAGCTTTTCAGAACTTCTGATAACACTTTGATAAGTTCATCTTTAGTGAGTTTATCCATTACCTCTTCAGCATCAGAGTCAGATTCAGAATCAGATTCAGAATCATATTCAGATCCTGAAGTTCCTTCCTCCTGGTCTTCTATGTCTGCCATCAATGCTACATTGGTACATTCCTCTTCTGACTCAGATTCAGATTCAGATGTATCTGAATCATCCCAGGTGGCCATTGGAACCTTCTTCTTCTTATCAGATTTTCTTTTAGGCTTTTCTTTCAACAACTTTGGACAATCATTTTTGTAATGCCCAAGTTCTTTACATTCATAGCAGATAACCTCCTTTTTGCCAGATCTTCTGTGTTTAGAAGATTCTTTTCTTTGGTCAGGCTTCCTGAAGTTTTTGAACTTCTTCCCTTTATGCTTCCAGAGTTTGTTTATTCTTCTAGACAGCATGGATAGTTCATCTTCATCTTCAGATTAGGATTCTTCAGAGCTTTCCTCTATTACCTGCAATGCTTTAGCAGATTTATTAGATTTTAAAGCAATTGATTTACCTTTCTTTTGAGGTTCATCTTCCTCAAGTTCAATTTCATGACTCCTTAGTGAACTGATTAGTTCCTCCAAGGAGATCTTGTTCAGATCTTTAGCCACTTTCAGCGTAGTCACCATAGGTCTCCATCTGGTAGGTAAGCTTCTGATGATCTTTTTCACATGATCAGTAGTAGAGTATCCATTATCCAGAACCTTTAGTCCAGCTGTAAGTATTTGAAATCTGGAGAACATAGCTTCAACAGATTCAGCTTCTTCCATCTTGAAGGCTTCATACTTCTGGATTAGAGCCAGAGCCTTTGTTTCCTTGACTTGAGAGTTTCCCTCATGAGTCATCTTTAAGGACTCAAACATGTCAAATGCAGTTTCTCTATTTGTGATCTTTTCATACTCAGTGTGAGATATTGCATTTAACAATATTGTTCTAGCCTTGTGGTGATTTCTAAATTCCTTCTTTTGGGCTTCTGTCATAGATTTTCTATCTACTTTCTTGCCATTCCCATCAATGGGATGAACATATCCATCTATGACCAAATCCCATAAATCAGCATCATAACCAAGGAAAAAACTTTCAATCCTGTCTTTCCAATAATCAAATTTCTCCCCATCAAACATAGGGGGTTTAGTGCTGATTTTGTCCCTTTCTTCATATTTGTTGTTAATGTTAGATATTGAAGTATTAGCCATAGTAACAACCAAATATATATCAAAGTTTTTCTCACTGGATCTTTACTGTCACTGTGAAGTGGTAGCACACACAGAACCGGAGCTCTGATGCCAACTGAAGGTGAGAAAATACTTAGAAGGGGGGTTGAATAAGTATGAAGATAAAAACTTATAAATAAAAACTCAAGTATTTTTATCCTGGTTCGTTGAACTCAACTACTCCAGTTCACCCTTCCTAGAGTGATTTGCCTTTCTCAAACAAGGACTTAATCCACTATTTAATCAACTGATTACAATAGTAAGCACTAAGAACAACTGTTCAAAGTCTTCTCAAGAACTACTGATCCTAACTGGATCTTCTTAAGGTTTTTTTACAATCAAATGTAACAACAAATACAAGTGTTAAAATGCTTCTAATAAAGCTTTATCACAACTGTGATTTTTCACTTAAGATTAAGAACAAAGAAATTAATTCTAGAAAGAATATGAGTTGTATGAGAGCTTTGATAATGAATTATTTTCAAGTAATGCGTCAACTGAAGAAGATGAGTGGAGACTTGCTTTTATAGGCACAATGGTCCAAGAGTATTTCACGTTGAGAAGTGTGTACCAAAAGGTCTGAGCCTTTTTGTCTTCACATCAAGTGACCTTTCCTAGAAGAAGAAAGCACAGAGAAATCCTTTTTGTCGGTGTTCTTGTGTCTAGCATAAATAAGGAAAGAGTCGTTTGGATATTCCAACAAACATAATCTTTGAATTCTTCTTCAATAATTTTCAGCAAGAATCATCAGAGTCTAATTTGATCAGAGCCTTCTGATGTTGGTCAGAGTTTTGCTGAATCAGAGTCTTTGCAGCAAGTGTGCTTTTAGCGTGTATAATTTTAGAGCAGAGTTTTGAGTCAGATCCTCAGCACTGGCAGCGTTAGTACTCTCAGAATCTTCTGAAGTAACTATGCTTGAAAACTCTTCATACAAAATTCTTCATTGGTTCAGATGCTTCTGACTTACTTCAGATTCTTCTGGAGCTTCTGCTTCAGATCCTTCTGGAGACAACGCTCAGGATCTTCTGATGGCAGCGTTCAGAATCTTCTAATGGGTGCATCTGACGCTTCAGAGTCTAGCATATTTCTTATGTTCAGATCTGATTTGCTTATGGAGTGATATTTACTTTAATAACTGCAGCAAACATTCTTAAGCAAATTTTAGAGTATATAATTCTTAATTACAAAATTTCATAATAGTTATCATCAAAACATAGAGATATTATTAAGAACCAATATGTGTTCTAACAGTTTTAGGTTGAGTTAATGACATATTTAGAATCCTTGTGAAAAATGCTTCTACTTTGGTTTTTACAAAATTAAAAATGATTGAGAGATGCGAGAGTAAGGCTGAGTTGAAATTCTGATGATAGTGATGGGTTAGGGCATGGGGAGAGAGAAAGAAAGAAGAGCTAATGAAGAAGAAGAAGTTGAGTTGGAGGCGAGGTGGCGCTGACTGAGTGTTTACTTGTACATTTTTTTAATGTTTTAAAATATATATTATTGAAGGTAGTATGATATTGGATGAAATAGGCCACCCCCGTGGTGCAACCTATGCCTTGTCGTGTCTTGTGATTGCCATGTCTTGGGTTCGATCCTTGGTGATCACCCTTTTGTTTATTTTCTGCACATTAGGCATTTAGAACCTGTTTTTATACTTATTGTAACACGCACGTGTTATGTACAAGCCATTCACATGGCTCAGTTGGTTAAAGGTTTTAACTTGAACCAAGAGGAGGCGTGTTCAAGACTTGGCCAAACCACTTTCCTTTCTTTTTTTATTACTTGTTTCTTTTATTTTCTTCACAATTTTGCAACATCATAACTCTTTCATTTTTTAAGCTTTTTGATTTTTTTTTGTTGCTATGTTTTCATGTTGCTTCCTATTTTATTGTGATATCAAGAAATTTCCTAAAATATTTATTTTTATGGAACTTATGCATGTTTAAAGTGTGTGACTTTTTAGGGTTTTCTTAAGGACCATTTTGATTTATTTGGTTGTTTCCTTTGATTTTCTTTGCACATATGGACATTTTTGAACCATTTACAACTTATGTGAACCTCATGTAATATTGTAGAATTTTGCATGCTTGTTTCCACTTGATTTAATGTTTTCTTTAAGTGTATGTTTACATGCAAATGTATGTTTAACTTCCAACCATTCCATGAACTTTTGCTTGGTCATTTTGCCTCTAACATATGACTTCCTTCCATGTTTACATGGCTTTGATGTGTGTATATGCCCTTAAGTTGATCTTTACCATGTTTAGGTGTTCATAATTCCTTGACTTTTATCTTAGATGCTTTTGAAATACATGTTTGTATGTTTAAACCATTGTGATGTTTCCATCTTTGTTCATGACCATGTTGAAACCTAACATACATGTTTAGGTTGTTACCTTCTTGTCTTAACATGTACAAACTTGTACCATGTTTAATTATTTAATCAATGTCTCAATTTTGTTCACATGATGTTTGATATATTAAACATGCTATACATGGATGTTTGTGTGAATCTTTTTGAAGTTACGATTTTTGTTTAAAACCATGTTGAAACCCTAATACATGCTTTCCTTAATGAACTTAACTTGTTTCCATGATGTTTTAATCTTGTTAGAACTATAATTCATGAATGTTTAGATGTTGTAACATCTTTGTTGTCACCATTTGAGTTTGAAACTTCTTTGAACTTTGAGCATGCTTAGTTGTTTCCTTGTTATTTTTTGACTTTGTTAAGTCTTTGCCTTGGATGTTGTTACATTTATTCTCATGCTTAATTGTTACCTTGCTCTTTTTGAATTTGTCAAGTCTTTGCCTTGAATGTTGTCACATTTATTCTCATCTTTGGTTGTTACCATATGCTCTTTCATGTTACAATTCTCATCATGTTTGAATGTTATTAACATCATGCTTGAATATCACACTTGTTTCCGTCATACTTTCTTTAAACTTTGTTAAGTTATTTCCCTCAAGTGATGTTAGCTTGTTAGCTTTCACCCTTAAAGCTACTATTTATTTCCCAAAATCCAAAGGAAAGTCTCTCTATTGATTCCATGTCATAGATAGCTCAATCTTACCCTTTTCCCTTTCCCTTGTTAGAATCATTAGATCTTTTAGCTTAGACTTGAGTTAGAACCTACAACCCCTTTTGACTTTGTTAAGTCAAAACCTTAACACATACCTTGTTAGGAGCTAACCTTAGTTAGTCTATCAACTTATACTTAGAGAGTTTATTAACTCTATGTAAGTATCATGGTTATGAATACTTACTTCCCCTTGGAACCTTGATCATTATCAAGAGTTCCTCATCTCTATTTAGATTAACTACGAATGCTCTGATTCCATCCTTGTTAGGATACGTAGGCATGAGATGCGACGTCTTGACGAGCATACTTAGTGTATATACCTAGGTCTTTACCTTAGCACTTTTCCCTTAGCAAATCAGACCTTTAACATAACACAACTACTAAAAAGAGGTTCCTATAGAGTAGTACAGATACTTAGGATGCTAACACCTTCCCTAGGTATAACCAACCCCCGAACCTTACATCTCTTAGTTGTGTTGTTACATAGCGCACTTAGGGTTTTCTTCAATCTTTACCCTTTCCTTTGGATAAATCAAAGCTCGGTGATGAATTTCATAGATTTATGATTCAAGTTAATTAATAGCTTGATATCTGATTCTCACCATAACACTTTGTAGATGTTGTTATTGGCTTTCTTCAGGTCGTACGGTTTGGCACGTGTAACAAGCTTATACGTTTGGTTATGTCAAGGCATATGGGGTGAGGCTTGTAGAATTGTTGTTGCAGGTCTGAGGCTGGTTTATTATAGCATGTTGCAAGTTCTGCTTTGGAGCATGTTTGTTTGGCTTGTAGTGGCTAGCTGTTGCTTTGCACAAGTTTAGGTATGTAGTAGAAACTAGTTTTTTGTATATCTTTGTTGTAATATATACATGGGTTTTGTAAGAAAATATGAAAATGTTTTTTTTTTAACTTTAAGTTATGAATAATGGACTTATTGTATTTGGATGGGCTTTGGAATTGTAAAAGAACATGAACCTTATATATAATTTTTGAATGAAATTTGGAATTTATTGAATAAAACTTGTACATAAAATTTAGAAACAACTTGAAATTTGAAATTTGAATCTTGAGTTAAAACTTAAAGCTTGTATTTTGAATCTTGAAGTGGATATGAACTTTGATTCTTGGATTGAAAATGGAAGACTTGAATTAAATGAGAATGGATTTGCAAGGTAATATGAATTGAGATTTTGAAAGATATTGAAATGAAAAAATGGAATTTGAATGAAGCTGAAAGGAAATTGGAATTTGAAGAAATTGAATAAAAATTTGAAGATGAAATCTTAATATTGAACTGAAACTCAAACTGAATTGAAATTGAAATGAAACTTGAATTTAATAGAATTCAATATGAAGCTGACTATGGGTTTGAAATTGAGAATTGAAGAGGACTTGTAACAGCTTGAAATATGAGGCCAAAACGTACTGAACTTGGGTATTCTGCGACTTGATTTCATCAGATAACCTGAACTTGCATAAAACCCTAATCTGAATCTTCAAACACAAATACTTGAATTCAATCCACACTTGTCCTCAAAATAGTCAATGATACATATGACCTGAGACATTATCTACAACGACTCCATCAAAACCCTAATTGAAAATGGACTAGCCCTAATGATCACCCACCCTGAAACAGTGATCCTTGCTACATCCTAATAACCTGATCCTTGATTCAGTCTTGCAAGACCTGAGTCTCGAGGAAATTGTGATGAAACCAAATTACATTGGCTTATTAAAGAGGAGATGTCTCTTAAGAGTATGAGAAACTGATTGGTGGAGGATCTATCCAAGACTTGATTAATCAGTGCCCTTAGCTTCTTGACTAAAAACCTAATTCCACAAGAAGAATAAAACCACAAAAATTGATATCTTGGTTAGTTATGTAATATAATTGACCTAAAATGTTATGTAGAAGATCAAATAATATAAGGGTGAAATTTGGGGTATGACAATATGAATTATTAGTAATGGCGTAGCACAAGTGTTATGAAAATGACACAAAAACAATAAAAGATGCAAATATATTACTGTAAACAATTTGAAACTCCCTAACATCTATTTTATCTTACATATACAAACTTTAGGTAACTTGGAATACGGGTAGACCAAACAAGTGTCCCCCAGTTGTACTCATGGATCCACTCTAAGCCAGCAAGGTATCTCAGGTAAACTACATCCAAATAAGTGACATTCTTGTCCATGTAAAAAGAAGTGCCAACCAAATACAACAAGTATTCTGTCATGGTGTATGCTCTATGCTGCATAACCTGATCATCATCACCAACAACCTACTCTTCCACATGCAAATGTTGTGTATACAACCTCTCCAGGAATTGAAACCTGGCATGACACCCTCGAGTGACTTCTAACTCCTGAATGACATCTCCTAGGTCAACTCCCAAATAGGTCGACATCATCTCCATTAGTTCATCTCTGTTAATCCTAGCATGGTTTTATAGTCTTGCCCTGATCAGAAGATGCAGCAAGCATGGGACATCATCTATTGTGAGGGATATCTCACCATGTGGAGGATGAAAGGATGACGTCTTCGAGTGTCATCTCTCTACAAACGTGGGTAACATAACCGAATGCATCATAATCGTAATCTTTCAGCCATGGTTGATGCATTTTAAAGCATCACGCTCCTGCAGAAAAATAAATAAATCGTCAGAATTTTCGAATATTATAACAAACGTGTTTTAAAAGAATGAATAAAATTGAATTTTACCATTCCGTCCCACACATGCTCGATAGCATGATTCAAATATATAGGTAGTAGTGATAAGTCATAGAAGCCTCCTTAAAATCCCACTGGTGCCTAGGGTGCTTCCTCGAGTGCATCGGTGCCTCAACATCTGCCAATAAAGCTTCCGGAGCATCAGGATGTGACATCTACCTCCTACGGGAAGACAAAGGAGGAGATGCATGAGCCTTAGAAGTTGATGCCCCCGCATCAACTGCACTAGAATCGATTGTTGCCTGCGATAATCGAACTTTTTCCCTCTGAAGCGATGCATGTTGCACAACTTTGTCGTTCCTCAATCTATCTTGTTTATCATCCATTACACATATAATGAAATCAAAGAAGCATTATACAAATGAAACACAATGAAATGCATGGAAACAATGAAGACATAATTTTTTTAGAAATGCATACTCAATTTTTGAAAAAATGATGAACAATTTCGGAGATGCATCTCAATAGTGTTCTGCAACTCAAAAAGGATAAAAATGGCAGAAACACAGTCTAATCCCACATCCAAAAAAACACATTGATCATTTAAACTACTTATCAAACACATTACTCATTTAAATAGCATATTCAAACTACCTAACATAACTTAATGCTCAATTTCTACAAATATATATTGAAATAAAAAAGTATAGAAAAATAAAATCTTATCAAATGTAAGTTTGATGTTGAGCTCATTGATCGATTAGATGTTGATATTAGAACCTCGGAAGTGTGTTGTACGAGTTTGAGAGTTTATGAGTTATAAGTGTTTGGGAGTTGAGAGGTTTTGGGAGTTTGGAGAGCTTCAGAGTTGGGGAGTTTTAAATAGTCGGGAAGGAGAAGAGATTGATGTATATTTGGTTAGAATAACATCCAAAAATGCATCTTCTTTAGTTATATAGAGATTCATTTTCATAATTTTTTTAACATAACCATGAAATCTGGCTAAAAAAACAAATGTGAATGGGGTACGTTAGAATATGCATTTTTGAATTTTAAAGATAATTTTATTTTTCACTATGGTAGAGAAACAATACTTAGACTGTATTAAACAATCTCTTAACTAGTTTATAAACATAATTAATTTAGATTTAATTTATGTGTATTTATTTTTACTACTTTACTACAACTAGGAAAACAAATTTACTAATTAAATTTAAAAGGTATTTTATTAATTTTAAAAATAAATGGTCATTTATTGTAAAAAAAAAAACATATAAAAAATAAGACGACTACATTATTGTTGAGTACTACCGCCCTCTATCTTAAATTATAAGTAATTTTGAAAATGAAATACAAACAATTGTGTTCAATTATAAATCATCTTTGTTTTGAGGTAGGCTTGTGGCTGACCCACGTCGAGCACAGTCCAGTCCAGCCCATGCGTCGAGGACGACCCATAGTGCTGGCCCAATCCCTTGGGGTCAGTAGAATACATTTTCCCACGTGCACCTCAACCGAGGACACGTCATCAACTTGGTCCGCACATCTCGTGGAACTAGTCGGCCCTACGTAACAAGTAAGTTCACCCACTATCTCACTATCCGGGGAATGCATACCAGTTGACCCAGTACAATAAGAACGAGTTGTTCATCCCTACCTCCACGTAGGAATCCTGGTAGTCATCCTTTATGGGCCTAAACACTCAGCCCATAACGGAGATTGTTGGTCCAGCGCTGGGGGCTCTCTATAAATACCCTCCTCTGTATGAAGGTTAGGTATTTTGTTATACTCTATTCTCTACTCTTGTACCTCTTCATTCGAATGACATAAGCATCAGAGTGTCTGCAGATACACCCCTTCCTCCACTCTTGTTGATCGTTGCTGCTACAGAAGTGTCACCAACCATGTTTGGATCTGCATGTTAGATTAGTGGCGTCTCTGTGGGAAACTTGCTTCCCCATCTTTTCTTTCCTTCACGACGACACGACCGATCCCGACGAGCACATCGAGAACATCGATGCCCTGCTCGAATATCATGGTGTCTGAGGCATTATCAAGTGCATGATGTTCCCTACAACCTTGAGGAAAAGTGTCATGACATGGCACAAAAGTCTCGCTAAAGAATCCATCACTTCCTAGAAGGACATAGGAAGGAAATTCTCGAGACACTTTATTGCCTCCCATCGCCATCCAAAGTCCGAGGAGACACTCGAGGTGATCATAAAAGGGAAGGATGAATCCCTCCGAGCCTACATCGATAGGTTCAACCGCGAAGCTTTCTAGGTCTCCACGACCAACGACATAAAAAAATATCTGCTCGAGCAAGGACTGCGCCCATGCAATGACTTCGCCAAAGCCGTTGGCATCGAAACTCCCGTATCATTGGATTCCCTCCTCCTCAAGGCCCAGGACTACATCCAGTACGAGGAGAAAGAAGATGCTAATAATGCTCGAGACTCAAGGCCCCAAGAAAACGCCAGGGTTTCGAGGCAGTAATCCCAGTGGAGATTAGAGAACCTTCTAGGTAAACTGAATTCCCTCTTGACGAGGAACTAAGAGAGGAGTTCGACTTGGTCGAAGAGATTCGATCATAGGGAGCCCTCTGCAAAGCCTCGTTGAAGCAAAACATAACTCTGTGACATGATGCCAAAGTCATAAAATAAGAATTCGAAATTGGCAGCCTAGTCCTACGAAGAAATCCCAAAGACTCTCGCAAGGGGAAAGTTGCCACAAACTAGGAAGGCCCATACCGTGTCCGAGCAAAAATGAAGAACGGGGCCTATTTTCTCGAAAACTTACACGAGGAAGAACTTGCTCGGCCATGGAACACCAAAAAACTGAAATAATACTACAATTAGGCCTAACAATTGACACACCTCAGTCGACGTCGACAGGGTACGACCCAACCATGGAGGCGTTCTCGGGTACAAGCACAACATCCCAAACTTAATAAACAAGGTAGGTTTCCACTCTTTGACGAGCAGATCCCTAGCCCGAAAGGGAAAACTCAACTGAGCTCCACCGTTGTTGTAATAGTAGAGCAGAACACCTGACTCGTAATGGTGAGTTCATGCCGCAATGTTAAGATCTCGACCAAGATCTTTCCACCGCTATCAGTACATAATCCAAATCTATCCACTCGACGAGTTCCCTTCACTGTCGAGCAAATAAACTGTCAAGCAAGACCCCTAACACTTTGCAAAATTATTTACAAATAAGCATCTCGTTGCAAGAAAGCAAGATATACACGAGCGAATCATAAATTAAATACGATTAAAAAGCATAAACGAACACATCTTGAAAGCGAAATATTATTAGATTAAAACAACCACGAAGGTCGGTGTTGTCATAATATTATAGAGAAAGGGCGACGCCCAAAGATTACAAACCACAGCATGTAGGTCGGAACAAATACAAAGTAAACAAATCAAACATCACGCTCCCCCTTATTCATGATCTCTTCCTCTTCCTTGTCGTCGGTGCTGGATGGGGCGATTATTTGACCATCAGCCACCCGATGCAGGAACCCGGTCCCTTTGGTGGAAAGCTCGACCCCGGGATTAGCGAGTCAAAGTTGAGCCACGAAATTGTCGAAGCTCATTTTGACGGCATTTACACAGTCCTGCTCGAGGCTTTTGATCCGAGAAACCAGCTCAGCATAGGTTCCCAGGGCTTTCAGTTTTTTGTCCTTATCTACAGCGAGGGTCGCGGCAGCTTCAAGAGCAACGATCTTATCCTTGAGGACCTTCTTCTGGGAGGCATGCTCGAGCTTTAGGGTAGCCAATGTAACACTTAACTTAGCATTCTCAGTGACAATCTCGGTATGGACCTTATACTTCTGTTTGTAGTCATCAAAGACAATCTCCACCTTGATCGCCTGCGCTTCGAGCTTCCTATACTCTGCTTGTTGCTTCTCCAGCTCGGAAACAAGATAAGTCTTCTCGTTTTTTAGAACAAAAGCAACCTCCAAGACCCTCATCAGGGCGGCCGCATCCTGAGCCAGCGCCTTTATTCTGGCTGCTGCGTCAAGGCCCAGGATAGTTGAAGGGTCTTCCCGAGGCACGGACAAAGAAGGGTCCCCCTCGAAGAACCCCCTGTCGGAGAAGCAATGAGGCAATACGAACTCGTCATCGGTGCCCTCATCCCCCGTCAGATCTACCACCTCATCTGCCGATGCCTCTTCTTGGTCGGGGCACCCCGATCCTATTGAGGAGAAGAAGACTGGTCGCCACTCGGGGAAGAAGAGTCGGGGCAAGAGTCAACCCTCAACTGCTTTTGAAGATTAAGGAGCCTATTCTTGGAACCCCTCTTTCCGGCGTTTGCAGCGTTCCCCTTGGCCATCTCTATTTTGAGCACGTGATCCTGGAATTTCAACATGTTGCATGCGACAAAAGACAAACACAAGTTTGTACACCAAGAAACAATAAACACACGAGTTAAAAGAAAAACAACTACCTAAAAGCAGTCTAGCCTCCTTGGCGGCACTACACTCGAGGAGCTCCTTGGTATTAATGAATCGGGCCTCCAATATGGCTTCGCCTCGCTCATCGAGGTCAGCCTCCCCATCTTTGGTCTGCCACCGAGCGAGAATAAAGTTGTCGACAAACTTCACTAATTTTTCAAAGTTGTGTTGGTCCTCAAGGTCCAGTTTGTTGGGCTTCTTAATATAAAAGTCTGTGCTCGCGTCGAAGTGGGCGTTAGTCTATTGGAGAGCAAACTTCGAGACCTTTCTCATTACCATATTCTCATCCTCGTCAAAATAGGGACTTCCGTCTTCCTCGAGTACGGGAACGGGCTTGAACATGGAGTTGATGGTAGCTTGGGACACCGACTTGATCACATAGTACCTGTCTTTGGAGGTATGAACAGAGTCCGTGAACGCCTTAAGCAGTTTCTTCGGCTGTTTTAAGGACACCCAAATGTGTTTCCCGTGCACGGTTTATCGTTGGAGGTGGAAGCATCGGGAAAATAAAGGGAGGGTGACACCAACCTCGAGATACTCACACCCGATCTAGAAGGCCCGGATAAAGGCGATCGAGTTCAGGTGCAGTTGTGAGGGGCCAGCTCCAGCCGATAAAAAATCCCCATTAGAAGGCCGCTGAACGGCAACCGGAGTCCCATATCTATAAAGACGAACTCGTACATGCCGAAGCGATTCCTCGGGAGTTCCGAGCAGATCCTGTCGTCCCGGCCAGGCAGGTAAACTTTCCAATTCTCCGGAGCTCCGTCGATATCCCTGCCTTCCTTGACAGTTGTGAACACGCTCTCTAGAAAATATGCAAAGCGCGAGGATATCCATCGAGATTCCAGCCCGACCCAAGCCAGTTTAGGATCAGTGATGGTGCCGACCAGCTCATGACCTTCTATGTTGCAAGCCATATAACCCTGAAATACAGAGGAAAATAGTGAATTTGATGATCAAATAAAATTCACCCTTCAACTAAAAATCAAGTGAAGGGTGAAGAAACATGTCGCTACCGCGAAAATAAGGTTCCAGCAAAACAGAAGAGTCGCCACCTTTCGTTATTTATCCCTCGGAGCGGGAAAGGAAACGATCGGGAAAACCTTACGAAAAGGTACAAGACAAGGTTATCGCAACCAATGTCTGGATTCAGGAGTCAGTTACGCAAGGGGAAGGTATTAGCACCCCTTACGTCCATCATACTCGATGGGATCCACGCTTGTTGTGTTTATCTGACGGGTTTATTTACTATCTACCTATCAAGGCTGGTCTGAAAAGAAAAGAAAATGACTCGGCAAAGCGTCGCACTTTATGCCTACGTATTCTCATCAGAGAATGAGAAATCAGAGTCAACGTAGTTCGGCTAACTACGGGTTACGGGGAAGATGGCTCGCCAATACGTCAGTATTGTGCTTACGTACTCTCAACAGATATGAGATATCAGAGCTTACGTAGTTCGGGATAATACGGATTACGGCAATTCAGATTCATCTATTTTTTCGAGTAGGGTTAACAGACAGTTCCAGCAGTTTGGCGTACGCAGCTCGACCCTTGGAGACTTAGGCGTTACCGTTTACGGCAGAACTGGGAGTTAACGACACTCTTTTCTTCAGAAAAGCTTCCTTGGAGTTAGGGGCCCACGGGGCAAAAAGGTTTGAAGTTTGTTTTATGTCTTTTACGAAAGAACTGTTTTTTTATGGTTGTCTGTAGTTTGTACAACACTAGAGACTATGACTTAGGAGCGAATGCGTCGTATAGCGTCCAAAGGACATATACTAAACACCCTAGAAGTTATCATGCATAGGTTTCAACCTAAAGTTCTAATCATCACTTCCTTATCAAAGGAAGTGAGATTCCTAGGAGATCATGCCAAAGGTATACAGAAACAGATAAAGCATCAACTTAAATAGTAAACAGCTATACAGAAGAGATGCATATGCAATGCAACAATACAAGCAGAGGGAGACTCACTCAACCTCTTAGCAATCAGGCAAAAGAAAAACAGTCAAAACAGACAAGCAGAGGGAGCTCACTCAACCTCTATTATGCAAATACGTCAATTAGAAAAAGAAAAACAACACACAAGCAAGGGGAGGATCACCTCAACCCTTAATGCAAACAAGCAGAGGGAGACTCACTCAACCTCTAAGCAGTCATGCTCCTAGCTTAAACTATTCTACTCATGCACTATCCTAATGCAACAAGCAATTCAATCAATGAATGAGGAGAAGGACTTATGACAAATAATGGATTCACTCCACAAGTAATCATATAAGGCTTCTAACCTAAGGAAAGAAATTGGGTGTTGGGAGGCCAGGGTAAGGTCCACAGGAACTTATCCCAGGCACTCAACCAACTAACAGAGATTTGGGGGAATCCTAAGGGTTTGGCTCCTTCAAGAGATGTGCAACATTCCCCCCACAGGAGGGACTATGCTACCTCAAGAAGTTTCCTAAAATAAATGAGCAAGAAGATTTTAGGAGAATGGAGATGAGAAGCAAGGTAAGTTCCACAGGAACTTACCACAGACACTCAACTAACTCCACTTCCTTAGAGATAGCTTTCATGGACTCAACCCCTTTATGATAGTGCAATGTATTCCTCCACAGGAGGAAACATGCTCACAAGGGGGATTCCAATCAAGCAAGGAAAATTGAAGAGGAAACTACCCCTATAGGAAGAATCATCCACCTATTTAAGCTTCTAAAGAATCCACAAATGATACCTTCTAAGAACATCTATCCTAAAGATACAAGGGTTAAAAAGGAGGTAACTATCTAAATACCAATCTATCCAGAAAGGAAATGGGACCTAGAATCATCTAAAGGTCACTTACAAGCCTAATCTATACACTTAACCTAGTTAGGATCACCTATACTAAGGACAATTTGTAAAATGGGAACTTAATAGAAAATCATTCCTAAAAATTCCAAGAAAAATACTACACTACCCTACATGTATCAACATGCTATGGTCCAAAAATCAGGAGTTAAACCTAAGTCAAAAGGCTCAAACTAAATCTAAAACTTCAAGGGTACACTAAAGGGATCCAACAAAGAACACTCCTAAACAACTACCCTAAAATCCTAATTAGAATCATCTAAAAAACATGACAAAAATCGTATAGCATCATCAACAAGTATATAACCAGCACACAAAATTTCAAGATCAAACTCAAAAGCAAGAATGAGAAATAAAATCAACAAATTCAGTACACAATTATTCCATTATTAAAAACATATTACAATAGAAAATATGACATTAATTGCAAAAGAAATGGGAAATTGAAATAAAAAACATGGAAATATTCTAGACATCCCAATCTATATCCACAAATTTTCTCAGAATTTATTGACAACATTCATTATTTTTTATGAATTAAATCTAACAAGCATTAAAACAAAAAAAATAAAGAAAAAGGAAATAAAAGAAATAAGGGGAGGGAGGTGTAACCAGCAGGGAATCTATGGGTAATCTCGCCTGGGCCCAATATGAGGGGGTGCGAAAAGCGCTGGGGAATGGGCCCAGTCTGAATCTCAATTCAGCTTATTATTTTCTAAATGAAACAAACGCCAGGGGGGTGCATCAAGTAGGGTTTCTATGTGTTATTTAGTATGGGCCTGCGAATGGGGAGTGTGGATAGCATTCAGCACTAAGCCCATCTAAGCTTCACTAATCCAAACGGTGTGTTTTGGATGGGGATGAGGTGGCGCACGCTGAAGCACACGATCAGAGTAATAAGTCCAAGTACCAGCCTGATCCAACGGTGAATTCATTATCTTCTTCATTTAAACATTCCAAGGGAGGGAAACCAGTCCGGCGGAGCTCGCGGTGGCCGGAAAATACAAGCAGATTTCTCACAAACCTATCTCTTTCATAACTCAATGAAACGCCACGATTCTTGAATGAAAATTGAAGGATTTTTCACAAGGATCACAAATATCCTACTCAATCATGCTGAAACTTCTAAACCAGAGAGATCCATAGCCAAACATAAATCGGATTCAACCCTAATTCGTCTCTAAACCTGAAATTTTCTATCCAGAATCCACCTATGGTTCAATTCTAACTTAACCACATGTATCTAAGGTGCTAAATGCGTGTAAATTAAGAGGAAATTTGAGAGATGAGAACCTGAGTTTGAGCTTCGAGCAAGGTGACTTTCAAGCCTCAATTCCCCTCCAAAATGTGCAGATCACTTCAATGAATGATGATGAACACTTCTTGAAGTCCAATTTCTGCTGAAACTCTCCCAATCTCAAAATCCGAAAACCAAGTTCCAAGCTTCTTCACACACTTGCTCCAACTGATTCTCAAAAGAATTTGCCACTAGAATCTTCTGAGAATGATCTAAATTCAATTTATATTATGTTTAACACCTTTGGAGGCCCAAACAAAGCCCAATTTGTGATTTCCCATTTTCAATTTTCCTCCAAAAATTCAATTATGGTCTGCACGATTTTGGCTTGCTTTTTCCTTCAACTCACTCCAATTCACTTGCTTGACAGTTGTGGAGAGTAATTGGATGGTTTTCCTTCCTTGATTTCAACCAAAGGGATGCATTTGAAATGTTACTTCATCATGAAGCAATCCTCCAAATGGCCATGTTATGGACCTCAATTCAAAAATGTAATGATGCCAAAGTATTTAGAATATCAATTCCAATCAAAATGAGCACAAATTTGGGTTGAAAACATTCCATTACCAATTGTTTTGAATTTTTCCATTTTAATTCATTAAAATGGTCTTTTTGTGAAATTTCTTCAACCAATGCTTGTTTTAATCCATATCAATGGACTCTTGATACTTGGATAAGCTAAAAACATCATTTGAGCAACTTTCATGTTGAAAAAAAATCCATTTGAAGCTTGCAAGATAGTGAAATTGACCTATAATTCAAAACGACCTATAATGTCCAAATATCCAAAATACCCTTGACTTGTCAAAGCCATAACTTGAGTTCTACAAATCCAATCATGGACTTCTAGTACTCTATGGAAATCTAAGAGAATAAGGAACAAAATTAATGTTGACCAAAATTCATAGGAATCATCCTTCTAGGGCAAAAGTGTCATGCAAGTTGGGTAACTTTCAAGCTCCAAATTCACATGCCTCAGATGACTTGTAACTTGTCTGGCTCATAACTTGAGTTCTAGAAACCCTATCAAGGAGTTCTAGTACTCAAATTAAAGCTAATATCATGCCCTACAACAATCATGTTGGGGTCAAGATGAGATGAAGATCATATCTTGAGTTAAATGTCCTGGAAGTCAGGGGTCAAGCTAGGGGATTTTACACTGTCAAGTCTTAGAAACCCTAGCCTGAAACTTCTCAAACTCTTCAATCATGATGAGTTAACCTTGGAATCATCCTTAGAAAATCTCAATGTATCAATCCATGATCCCATGGCTCTTGAATTAAGTCTCAACCTTCTTCAAATCCTCAGTTGACTTAGGGTTGACCCAGTCAAACCCTAGCTGCACCAATCATGGCTGAGGCTTCTTACTCTTGCACAATGACCTGTCTAGGCCTCAAAGTGATCTTCAACACTTCTCATGAGCTCTCTCAATACCTCAAGTCCATCTCTATGGCTTCAGAGTCATCTGATGGCTTTCCACAACTCTCAAGTTAGGAGACACACACTTTTGGTTTCAACCACTCTCTCTGAGGATCTTAGACTTCTCTAGTGAGGATATCAACCCTTGAACACTTGAATAACCTTATTAACTAGCTTCAAAGTCTTGTATAGCCCTTGATTGGTAATCATACCTCTTGATCTCCTGCATACATGTCAATGAAATGCAAATGATAATGCTAATGTGAATGAAATGAAACATAAGCTAGGTAAAGAAAAGTTGGGCAAATTTTAGGGTGCAACAGCTGCCCCTATTCAAGCGGCTTGGACCTGACTGGGTGAGAAGCGAACGACTCTCAAACAATCAAGGTAAAAGACGGTTGAATACCAACAAACCCGGAAATTTTCCAACTGCGCAAGTACACGGTACTCTGATGGGGACAAATCTTCGGAACTGAAATAGCAGTTGCACGACAACTTACTGGAGAATTACTGATCTGAATCTCTGCCAGGATGATCATCTATGATTCACCGTAGATCTTCGTCCTCAATTCATCGAGGGATCACTGGTTACACGGTAACTGGCGATCTGCCGACCGCACAGGTAAACGATACTCTGATTGGTAGGAACATCTTCAAAACTGAGCATGACAGTTGCACGGAAACACTGTCGGGGAATCGGTCACATGGTAACCGGAAATTTTCCAACCACGCAAGTAAACGATACTCCGGTTGGTCGGACAATCTTTGAAGTCTGAAATGGCGGTTGCACGGCAACGGGCCCAAACCTCCATCAGGATGATCATTAGATTTTACTGCAGCTTCTTCCTCAAGTCATCAAGGGATCACTGGTCACACGGTAACTAGCGATACATAGCTGATATTGCCGTCAGGCATTCTGCGAAACTGCGGCAGAAGAATTCCTCGGGACTCATCAGGTCATTAGGAACTTTTGGCAATCTCTGTAATCATGCCGTCGAACATTCAAAGAAATTCTCGGGCGTCATCCGGACTTCAATCATCAAGTCTTCAAGGGAAATTTCAACTTCTCTGGTTTAAAACCTGGTGGGGATGACATATCTTCACTGGGGATCCTGGAGAACTATCAAGTAGCTCTGCTTCAGGGCTCCAGAAATCATTCTGGATGAATCAAACCTGCTGAGGACTTCAAGAATCATCTTGGACAAATAACTCCGCCGGGGACTTCAAGACTCATCTTGAACCAATAACTCTGCTGGAAATTTCAGGAATCATCCTGAGTAAATACTCTGCCGGGGACTCTAAGAATCAACTTGAGCAACTAACTTTGGCGACTTCACTAGGGATTTTTAAGAATCATCTTAAGCAAACCAGTCCGCTGGGGAATTCAAGAATCATCTTGAGCAAACCATCCTGCGTAGGAACACCTGCAAAACAAGAACGGTAACGACCTAGCTCATGTTTCATATGCATATGCTTTGACAATGGTGCAATGCTCCACACGGTGGAAATGCTACGCGTTTAGGGTAAATGCTATGCAATCATGCAAAATGCTACGACCCCACCAGCAAAATAAATGCTGAAGGGAGAAACCTCCTATCAAGGAGAAAGGACCACTCTAGTGGAGGGGAGGAATCATCCTGCCAAGGAGAAGAGGTCACACCAATCTCATTTGGATTAAACCTAGGGATACGAACTCCAGACGACTGCTGTAGGGGAACAAAGTTCTACGAGAACCTGAACCTGCTCATCTAGGTGTACGAACCACAACTGCTGAGGAAAACGATGTCAATCACAGAAATAAACCGCACGGCCTTCGCGGCAAAACTTCCTGGAGACACTGACTCCGATGGGGAAATACAGCATCAGCTATTCAACACTCTACTGGGGAAAACCAATCATGGCCTGAACGCTCCCCAAGGACTCAGCTCTTGTGGGGAACTGCAAACTCGGCTGAGGATAGGAAACCAGACGCTGGAATCATTCCTACCTGCCAGGGAGAGTACAACACTATGGGGAATTTCAATTCCGCTGGAGACTTTAGTCTGAACTATCGAAAGCTGCACACTTGCGAATAGTCTTTCATGAGAAAACTACACATTGACTCAGTGATGGGGAATGAATATACACTTCAGCGTACGACTCAGCTGGGGAGATGATGATCCTCCCTCAGATACATCTGGTTGGGGAGTATCTACTCTGCTTGGGGAGACATATCAATGCTCTTGGTCCCATGTTCAGACTCCGTGGGGAGATGCTGCTGAACTCGCTGGGGAAGAAGGAATCATCCTGCTTAAAAAAACATCATGTGTGCTACCTGGAATGTCGAACCTGCAACAACACGAACAAACAGACAAGATACCCTTCTTAAAGGGACCTATCAAGGTTATCATCCTGCGACAATGTTCAAGTAATTCAATGTTTCAACAATTATCGGTCTAGGCCAGCAAGTTTATGTATGCGCATTTTATCAAAAACATCGGGCGTTCTTTTTCGCAAACAAAACAGATAAACGCTAAACAAACAAACAAAATTGCTGAATAGTATACGTTTTATTGATAACAAACCCCTGAATGGGCAAAAATGTTTTACAACAGATGCAAGCTCCTGAAATGAGGAAGCTGCGCAAGCATAATAACATAAATATACATTAGTATATACAAATGTCGGCAATGTGGCGTAGACGAACACCATGAATTGATCCCTCTATGACCCACTCGACTTCGATACTTCTCCGACACTTCAGCTTCAGAAGAGATTGATTCAGATAAACGGCCCTCAGTTCTTCTAAACCACTAAACAATGAAAGTCCATACGCGGAACGCAATCATTTGCTTTTCTAATCCCTAACTTTGCCTGAACCGCCCTTTCGGGTTTTCGATTCACCGGGATACCCTTTTTTGCCAAAGTCGCCCTTCCAGGTTTTCGACTTTGCGGGTGTACATTTTTCATTTATATCCCTAATTTTTTCCCGAACCTTTTCCTTTTCTATGGTTCCCCGGGATGCCCCATTTTTTCCTGGATATTCTTTTTCTTTCCAGTGGGTCATTTTTTAAGCAAAGTATTTTTTAATTGCGTTCGCGTTCACAGGGGATGCAAAATCTTCCCCCATCCATTGTGGATAACAATAAGGCTCCTCCCGAGAAGACCTTGCTGACGACGTACGGACCTTCGTAATTGGGAGTCCACTTGCCCCTGTGATCGGAGTGTGGTGAAAGAATCTTCTTCAGGATGAGATTACCCGTCTGAAAGCTTTTAGGACGCACCTTCTTATCGTAAGCTTTCTTCATTCGGCTCTGGTACAGACGACCATATGAAATCGATGCTAATCTCTTCTCATCCATCAGGCTGAGTTGGTTCAGTCAATTCTTAATCCATTCTGCCTCATCGAGCTTCACGTCAACCAAAACTCGCAAAGAAGGAATCTCAACTTCTAACGGTAGGACAACTTCCATACCGTACACTAGTGAGAAAGGAGTTGCCCCGGTTGATGTGCGTACCATCGTATGATAACCGTGCAATGCAAATGGCAACATCTCATGCCACTCTTTGTAGGTCACAACCATCTTTTGAACTATCTTTTTAATGTTTTTGTTGGCCGCTTCAACCGCGTCATTCATCTTCGGCCGATAAGGTGATGAGTTGTGATGTTCAATCTTGAAACTCTGGCATAACTCCTTCATCATCTTGTTATTCAGATTCGAACCATTATCAGTAATGATCCGCTCGGGAATTCTGTATCGACAGATGATGTCCTTCTTTATGAATCTAGCCACCACCTGCTTCGTCACATTAGCATACGAGGCTGCCTCCACCCACTTGGTGAAGTAATCGATGGCTACCAAAATGAAGCGATGACCGTTAGACGCAGTGGGCTCGATCTTGCCTATCATATCAATACCCCACATGGAGAACGACCACGGGGATGACATGACATTCAACGGGCACGGCGGCACATGAATTTTATCAGCATAAATCTGGCATTTATGACATCTTTTCGCGAATTTAAAGCAATCCGACTCCATCGTCAGCCAGTAATATCCTGCTCTCAGGATCTTTCTCGTCATAGCATGCCCGCCGCGCGTGCGTACCAAATGTGACTTCACAGACTTCCTCCATGAGCAAACTCGCTTCTTTCTCATCTACACATCTGAGTAGCACGAGATCTTGGATTCTCTTATACAGAACTCCATCAGGATTAAGATAGAAATTTCCAGACATCCTCCTCAGAGTCTTCTTATCCTGGGTTGACGCTCCCGCAGGATACTCCTTAGTCATAAGGAAGGTCTGGATATCATGGAACCATGGCTTGCCGTCGGAGGCTTCCTCGATTGCAAAAACGAATGCAGGTCTGTCAAGACGAGAAAGGACAATTCTTGGAGCTTCATTCTAAAAATTGACTTTATACATCAAAGCCAACGTGGCTAAGGCATCAGCCATCTGATTTTCAGCTCTGGGCACATGATGGAGTTCCACTCGATCGAAGAATAGAAGTAACCTTCTGGCGTAATTCATGTACGACACCAAATACGATTGACGAGTCTCCCACTCCCCCTTAATTTGGTTAACAACCAGTGCCGAGTCACCATATACATCCAGGTTTTTAATTCTCAAATCAATCGCTTCTTCTAAACCCATGATGCATGCTTCGTATTCTGCTTCGTTATTGGTGACTGGAAATGTCAATCTAGCAGTGAACGGGATGTGGGATCCATGGGGATTCGTAATGATTTCCCCAATGCCACTTCCGTAAGAATTAACTACCCCGTCAAATATCAATTTCCACTGGGATCTCCTGTCTGGACCCTCGTCGGGCAACGGTTCATCACAATCTTTCACTTTGAGAAACTGTAATACCCCAAATTTTACCCTTATATTTAGTCAGTCATTTCGCATAGCATATGTACATTTGCTAACCACTAACAAGTTATGAAGGGGTTTTGTTTTGCAGATTTGGTCCCAGGGGTATTTTGGTCATTTTACGCAAATTCTACCAATTCCTTGAAGACGGGCTGTTATTAAAATTCTGAGGCATTTGATACGCATTGGTTTTGAGGCATTTATCTATCACCAGTTCTGATCATATTGAGATTTGGCATTTGGTCAGTGGAGTTTAATTACGATTAGTTTTGCTGTTGATGTTGAAAATGTTGTGATTACGGTGCCCCTATATGTTTGGTTATGAAATGGTTGGTTAACATTTTAATCAGATGATGAGAGTAGGATTACAATTGAGACGAGTGCACCAATAAGAATACCACTTCGGAGTATTTATGTTTTATGCCTGTGTTAATGAATTTAAATGCTTGTGGGTTTATTCACAATTGTTTATATTTTTTAACTAAGAATAAAATATAAATAAATTCAAAACTTTGAGAATTTTATTTCATAAATAATGCTATCATACAAGAATGTGGAGGTTGCTTCATATTTTACAAAGTACTGTTACAAGGAAGTACATTAAAATTCTCAATCCTAAGGCATCTATCCTAAATCCTAAGAGTATCTAAAGGTCTTCATGTTGTATTTGAACTTCTCCATGAATCCTCAGCTAACCTGCACATCAAAAGAAAACAAACAGTACAGAAAAATGTTAGAAGTTTTTTTTGACACTCTCAGAACAATGTCATCATCGAGTGCCGGGAGTGGCACAACCGAAGCTGTGTCCTACCCCCGTTACCGATCCGCGCCATAGGCGTCAGATCAGGTAACACCTGTTCTTAATCGTTGCGGGACATCCGAGAGACAGAAGTAATAGAAGAAGCGGGACTGATTCGTTTCGCCGCGATTGGATTTCCAAACTAATACGAGAGTAAGGCAGCATAGTCAAGCCGGATTCAGACCCGGATGCCGGCAGGTCTAAATCACTTTGTGCTCATTTTTTTCCAAAACCTGAAATTCCACAACAGCATCAGCACAAATTGATGACAGAAACTCAGAAACAAGATAGCTCATAAGCTGCCGTGAGTAAATGGAAATTCAAATTGAAAATGCACAACCAAAAGCAGCATCAGTTCTGCAACACATAGGTAAGTTCATGGAAACCAAGTCCAAATACAAACCAAACTGCATTGAATGGCATCAAAACAAAGTATCAGAAAAACGAAATGCAAACAGCATCATACACTGTATCAAAGTTCAGAATCACCAATTAAGAGGCCTAGAGGAAGACCCCAAACAGAATTCAAAAGAAGTAACAGCGAATGATCCAAATTGTGAAAACCAATTTGTTTCTCTTGCTTCTGAATTTCCAGATTCAGCCGAACTGATTTCTCAGAATGTAGTTCATGGTAGTTCTGATAAGAATCCTTCACAACAGTTTTCTAATACAAAGGAAAAAGAATGCCAAGAAAGTTGCTTCTGCAGGCGATTCAGAAACTCCTGCTCCAAATTGGTATAATGTAAACAACGAAGACACACATTGTAGTACATACAAGAGTAAAAAGGGCCTAAAGGAAATAAAACCTTGAAAACAAAATCAGCACCAAATCATAGTTCGAAGGGTAAATCATATCAGTCGTAGCATGGCAGCCAATAATCAGTTGTTACCTTACTCGCAATACCATAGCAGCCCAGAACTCATGTTCTGAATCCAACCAATCTCGAAGGCAACCGAGGCCTCATCAAAGAGGTTCCCTCATCAGGCTCAGACAAGCTGTCATCATCGCCACGTACCATCCTCGGCAGCGTTTGACTCAACAGCATCAGTATCAGTTCTGTTAGGAGAAAAAGAGGGTCAATGAACTCAAAACCGGAAGAGTAAATTGAACTCGAAGCCATATCAGAAAGCAAATCAGAGTCATCATGAATGCCTGAAAACCAACAATCAATTGAACATCAGACAAACTGTGTCAAAACTAAACAGAGTGTCAAATGGCTCATCGTTCTTCAACACCAGGTAAACTAATGGCTAAGCATATTGCATCTGCAGGTCAGTTCATAAAACCATGACAGAAAGCAAGATAGGTTCAATATCATCACGCATCAGCACAGAGTAAACACCGGCCAAATGTGCAGGCCACATTGGAAAAGCAAAATACCAAGCATGAGGGCTCAGTTGAACATCACAGCCCCCAAAATCATGAGTTTAGGAAAAGAAGAAGCCTCAAGAGGATCTCATGAGCATCATAGGAATTCATCAGGTTTCACGATCAACAGACAACCGAACAAGCCAACAACGGGTAGCAGAAATATCCGCTGCATGGTGAAGCCCAGTGAATCAATGTTAGAGAAAAAGACGAATCAGTTTATCACAAGGCAATTTAAATCGAAGCAAAACAAGATGTCCAGCTGATCCAAATGAAACCAACTATCCAATACAAAACCAGGGTGGAAACAGATATCCAATTGGGGCCTGAAAGTTAAAAAGCAAATCAAACCGAATCAGTAAACTGCCACGAAACAAAATCAAATCGAGTTGGAAAAGGAAAGAAATAATTGAAGATCACAATCAAGTTCTATCAAATCCGCACAAATTAAAAACGTATCACATCCAATTCAATCTCAGTAATCATGATCCAAGCCCAAAGAGAAGTCAAAAAAAAGATATAAAAGGAACAGACACAACCTGATAAAGGAGGCCGAAAAATCACTGAGCAAGGAAACCCTAGAGAAGACGGAGAGTACCAGAAACGGCGAAGAACCCGCATGCGAAAACCCTAAACGGCGCGAACTCAGACGAAGAACGATCGTCATCATCGTTCAAAACATCACCGCGCATCAATATCATCTGAACAATCAATATCATCCGCGAAGCACCGACGAAAATCGCCTTCGCCGTTGGCGGGCAATCAACGCCAAGCCTCAGATCACCTCATCATTGGCTGTTTCGTCATAAATGTGAGCTGAGAGACATTTTCATCACCATGTTCATGTTTTATTTCAGGAATGAAGAAAATCGGAAGAGGATTGCGAGAAAGAACGGAGAATCGAAGAAGAAGGACGAAAGGAAGAAGAACGGCGCCGCAAATGGTGTTAGGGTTATGAAACCCTAAAAGAAAAAACCAAATCCTTTTGTCATTTTCGTTTCCACCGGGTTGGGTCCGGGTGTGATGACCAGCCCAACCCCTTTATGTTATTTTTTTTTATTTATTTTATTTTGTTTTTTTATTATTTGTTTTAATTGTTTTAAATTGTTTTTATAATTTAAGAAAACTGTTTTAAAAAAAAACCTCCTTTGTGAAAATATAATAAAATCTTAAAAAAAACCTTTTTATAGTAAGATGAAAAAACCTCCTTTTTAAAAAAAAATAAAAATTAAATTTTTTTTATAAAATTAAAACTTTTAAAAAATGAAAAAACTTTTTAAATAAAATAAGAGAAACCTTTTTTTTAAAATACAAAAATAAATTTTTTTAAATTTCTTTTGCAAGCTAACATTTAATTATTAATATTTTTCAAATAAAACAATAATAAAATCTCAAATTTGCATCTTTTTCTTAACTCATTCGATCACCGCCTAACTCTGCCTACTAATGCCGTTTGTTCATTTTGCAGCTTATTACCTTTACCGTTACTTATCACATTTTATTACTATATTGTAACTGCTTCTCATATGTAACCCCGCGAACCAATAATCGCGCTTTAAGTTTCTGCCTTTAAATTTCTGTTTGCATGGCTTTAATTTCTGTCTTATTCTCTGCTTGCATGATTCAATCACCTCACCTCAGTATTCTGTCACCTTACATCCGAAGTTTAGGTCTAGCCGTTTGACCGCCGTGTCAATAGTCCCCAACCTCAAAACTACAAACTACAAACCCTAATTTTCACAAATGTCTCGCTGTGGACAAAATTACAATTTTACCCCTAGCATCAGGTCAAAGAGCCGCCGCGCTCATTTTAGGGTTTCCCGCCGCGGAATCCCTAACCTAACCTAACCCTAATTACAACTTAACAATTCAACGTAGAGATCGGAGTTTAAGACTCCACGTAAGCGTGTCCTTAAGACATGTTTATTCCCCTTGAGACCTTGACCACAGTCAAGAAGTCTCTAACCTCCCTTTTGAGGGGAACTACGATTACTCTGATTCCACTCCCGTAAGGATACGTAGGCACAAGATGCGATGTCTTGCCGAGTAAACTTAGAATTAACCCCTTAGGTCTCCTTTCTCACTTTTAATCCCTTGTACATATACCTTAAGCAAATAAATAAAGCAAATAGTAAGCATTTGAACAAAAGGTTCCTGTAGAGTACTACAGAAGTTTAGGGTGCTAATACCTTCCCTAAATTTAACCAACCCCCGAACCCTAGATCTTTCCCCGCATTGTGTTTACGATGCAAAATAGGTTTTCCCTTTTTGACCTTTTCCTTCGGATAAATCAAAGAGCGGTTGTGAATTGAATTGCGATTCAAACTCATTAATAGTTTGTGATCCTATTTCCACCGCAACAGAAAATGGCGACTTCACTGGGGAGACTCTTAATTTTTGAGGGTTATCCCTAACTTGTTCATCCTTATTAATATCTGTGTTATTATTCATTTGCATGTATGTATTTGTGCTCTGATTTGGGAGATTGTTCCTTGTGCTGTGAGATAAGTCCTACGCCCGGACTAGTGACATTATTATAGGATGGGGATATATTCGATGAGGCTTATAGGGAGTTGAATCCCGATCAAGCTGATTCGAGAATCACCGCTCAGTTGAGACCTTTTCGAAAATGGTTCGGTTGAACGAGTAATCGCGAAAACTTTTTCCATGGTCGATTGGAGTTTGTGATATTGAGGACCGTAGTACCTTAACACCACCTTGGCCTTATTTAGGACGTAGTGCGGGAGCTATGTGGGAGTAATCTTACAATGGCTGCTACGCGATACTGCACTCAAAAGAAGTTCTCTTGAGAATATTATTAACCCCTGAGTCAGTCGGAAGGTTGATAATATCCGAAAGAGGGGCTGATGACTTTGGGCACTTTGTAGAACCTTGTTCGGCAGGTACAACTAACCTATAGTACACTCCTTTTGGGATGGGTAGACCTTGACTCCGCTCACGTTCCCTTAACCTAGGACTTTGTGTGTTTTCATGCATTGCATCCATAAAGCATCTCATTGCATTGTATTTCATGGAGTTCAAATACCATTTATGGATATCGCGGGATACCATAAATAAAAGATAAAATGAAAAAACAAGAAAAAGATTTCCTTGGTACCCCACGACATTCATAAATGTTTGAATTCCATGAAATCTTCACTTACGTTCACATTTTAGCATCATTTACTTTCTTGCATTGCATGTGTCTTCCGTTTTCTCATGTTCGGTTCTCTCGCCTTCCAGTTTCGTCACCCTGAGTTCTCGGCACCAATACAACACCAGAGCTCAAACTCGGAAAAGAATGGAGGATCAGGCAAAAGAGATTGATCGCCTCAGCAATGAACTTGAAGACCTTCGAGGGGGTATGGGGCGTATGATGGAATTGTTACATGTCATGAATGCTAAGATGGATACCCAGCCCACTGTTGTTTCTGAGATTACCGGCGTTACGGTGGACCCTCCACCAAGTGTGACCGTAGCGAGGGACCCACCTTATGGTCTTGCTCCAGGTTTTGTGCCTCCTCAAGCCACTGTTCCGATTAATCAACCTGTTCAGCAAGTCGTGCCCTTGTTTTCTGAAGTTTCTAGGGGGGCTCCTATCTTTGCACCACCTGTTGTACACACTCGTGCGCAACCGTACTTCAATGAGACAGTTTTTGATAATCTTGATGAGAATGTTGAGGGTTATGAGAAACATGATAAGCTTCGTGAGGAAGTGAACACCATCGTCCAGAGATTGAAAAAGGTAGAGGGTGATCAAATTTTTGGGACTGCTGCAAGGGATGTTTGTTTGGTCTCGGGTTTGGTTATCCCCCCGAAGTTCAAAACTCCGAATTTCGATCGTTATGAAGGTGCCACCTGTCCTAAGAGTCATCTGATCATGTATTATCGCAAAATGGCTGCCCATGTTGAGAATGATAAACTGATGATTCATTGCTTCCAAGATAGTTTGAAGGGTGCTTCCTCCAAGTGGTATTTAACTTTAGACCAGTCTCGCGTTAAGAGTTTTCAAGATTTATCTGACGCTTTCATCAAACACTACAAGTACAATATGGATCTGGCTCCTGACAGAAGACAGTTGCTGAGTATGTCACAAAAGAATTCTGAGTCATTCAAAGAATATGCCCAAAGGTGGAGAGAGACTGCTTCGCAGGTAGAACCTCCTTTGACCGAGAAAGAGTTAGCTGATTGGTTTGTCGACACGGTCCGTCCAGAATTTTACGAGAGAATGGTGGGTAGTGTGACTTCAAATTTCTCCGACATCGTTGCTGTGGGTGTCAAGATTGAATTGGGTATGAAAAGTGGTAAAATGACAAATAATCATGGCGTTTCTAAGGATCAGCCGAAGAAACCTCCGTATAGCTCCCAGAAAAAGAAGGAGGGTGAGACTAATGCTATATCCCCTGGTAGACCAAGAGAACGCTTTTATCGACATCCGCAAGGTTATGCTCAACCTCCAGGGTACCCAGTCCAATATGCTCAACAACCCTATGTGGCAGCTATTACTCCTTCTTTCAACCAACAGGTTCCCATGTATCAACCTATGCAACAACCTCCTGTTTATCTGCCTCCTGTCAACTATCTACAGGCGCCCAACGCTCCTGCTCCTCAACAGCCAAAGAGTCCGGCTCCTCGCCAGAATATGCCGAACAGAAGAACGTATAAACCTTGTCCGCCGATTCCAATGACTTTTACCGAGTTGTATCCCTCTTTGGTCAAGCAGGGGCTCATCACCACTCGGGCTTTGGGTCCGCCTCCTAATCCTCTACCCGCTAATTACAACGCCGCCGCTCATTGTTTATTTCATGAGGGTGCGCCTGGTCATGATCTGGAGAATTGTTATGCTCTCAAAAATATTGTCAGGGATCTATTGGAAAAGAAGATTTTGTCATTTGAAGATCCTCAACCAAATGTTAAGAAGAACCCTTTTCCTAACCATGAGAGTGTCAATGCCGTTAGTGCTGATTCGGAGGAAGGTTATGCCCTTGACGTTGGACAGATTAAGACTCCTCTCAAGATGTTCCATTCGAAACTGTTTGAAGCTGGTTTGGTAAATACTTCCCACGTTGCATGCGTAAGTTGTGAAGCCAGTACTAAGGGTTGTGTGTGGGTTCAGAATGATGTTCAGAGGTTGATTAATGAGGGTGTTTTACAAGTGACAAGCCAAGCCAAGAAGGATGTAGTCGCTGTGGTTGAGCCTGTCTTCCATCAGCCTGAATCAAAGGGTAAGGTACCAGTGTTTAATCTATCAGGGGCAGGCTCCGCCAATCTCGTGTTCGATATACCGAGGTCGTATATCCCTGAAGTGAATCAGCCTAAGCCTATAGTTATTCGAAGACCGAGTCCGTTTCCTTTCAGTGATCCTAAAGCTGTGCCTTGGAAATATGACGTGACGATGATTGACAAGGAGTCCGGGAAGGTTATTCCAAATGAAGAGGTTAAGGGCACGATGACCAATATCGCAGAGGTAAGCAGGATGACTCGCAGTGGCCGTGTGTATACTCCCCAGTCCAATGAGGTCCCACCTAAGGAAACGATTAGTACCCCGGTGCATGCCAAAGACAAAGGTAAAGGAGCCGTCACGAATGATGAAGATGCCGAATTTTTGAGGATCATCAAGAAAAGTGACTATAAAGTTATCGATCAACTTCATCAGACTCCTTCCAAGATCTCGATTTTATCTCTGTTAATGAGTTCACCCGCTCATAGGATGGCCTTGCAGAAGGTTTTGACTCAAGCACATGTGGATCAAGATATTAGCACCAGTCGGTTTGATAGTGTGATTGCCAATTTAACCGCTTGTAACACCCTCAGTTTCAGCAATGAAGAGTTACCGAAGGAGGGTCCGAACCATAATCGTGCTTTACATATATCGGTAAAATGTCAGGAGGACAATTTAGCGAGAGTGTTAGTAGACACCGGCTCTTCTCTGAATGTTCTACCCAAGAGGGTTCTTGATAGGTTGGCTTGTAAAGAGACTGCGCTGAAACCTACACCTTTGGTTGTCAAGGCTTTCGATGGCTCTCGTCGATCGGTAATGGGGGAGGTTGAGCTACCTATCCTGATCGGTCCGCAAGTTTTTAATATCACGTTTCAAGTCATGGACATTAATCCCAATTACAGTTGTTTACTCGGAAGGCCGTGGATCCATGCCGCTGGGGCAGTAACCTCAACTTTACATCAGAAGATGAAGTTCGTGATCGATGGAAAGTTGGTTATTATACACGGTGAGGAGGATCTGATGGTCAGTAACCTGTCTTCCTTCCGTTACATCGAGGCCGATGAGAATGCTTTAGACGTTTCCTTTCAAGCACTTGAGATCGCCAATGTTGTTTTGCTGGAAGTCGAAGAGACAGTGGGTCAGGGTAATCCATCTTTTGCATCTCTGAAGAGTACCAGGGCAACAATTGACAGGGGCATTCCTGAAGGTTGGGGAGAGGTAATCGATGTCAAGACCAAGACTGATCGCTCTGGGTTGGGTTACAAACCAACTCAGAATGGAGCCACCACAACTGTCGAAGGGCGTCCGAAGGTTATCCAAGAGGTATTTGTCAGCGGAGGTTTCCAAGTCAATGCCATCAGCGACTGTGAGGAAAATGAAGAGCTGAGCAACCTGGTGTTTAAGGGTGATGCAGTTTTGCACAACTGGGAGGCCGTAGAGATCCCTGTTATCTTTCCCTTGTCAAAGTAATTGTTTTTTAAAGTTTCATTTACATTTTCAAAAAAAATCCGTAGCTCTGCCCAAGGCTATAGGGTCGTTTTATCGGGCCACCTTTCATTTCTAAAAAGATATTAATAAAAGCATTTTGTTCAATTCCACTTTGGTTCATTTGCGTTTTTCGTTTTCACCTTTAAAAATGAAATTGGCAACCTTTTTCCCAAAAAAAAATAAAAATAAAAACAGCATTTCATTCTTACATATCTTCGAGCATTTTAATTAAGTAAGCCTTCCATCATGCAGAGACATCGTAAACCTTGTTGGATCCGATGACTTTACTGACACTCCTGACTGGGATGCACCCATCAATCTAGCTGAGGACGAGGGTGAAGAAGATTTTGAAGTACCCGCGGAACTGACAAGATTGATTGAGTACGAGTACACAGAGCTTCAACCGCATAAAGAGCAGGTGGACCTAATTAATCTCGGTACAGATGAGAGCAAGAAAGAGGTCAAGATTGGTGCAATGCTTGGGACGGAGATTAGGCCGAGGTTGATTGAGTTGTTAAAAGAGTATATTGATGTGTTTGCGTGGTCGTATCAAGATATGCCGGGCCTGAACACAGATATTGTTGTTCACAAGTTGCCACTCAAGCCAGATTGTCCACCTATCAAGCAGAAACTCCGAAGAACGAGACCTGACATGGCTTTGAAGATTCGAGATGAGGTTAAAAAGCAGCTGGATGCGGGTTTCTTGGCAGTCGCAAAATATCCAGATTGGGTTGCCAACATCGTGCCAGTGCCTAAAAAGGACGGTAAAGTTAGGATGTGTGTAGACTACAGGGATCTGAACAAAGCGAGTCCGAAAGACGACTTCCCACTGCCACATATTGACACACTGGTAGACAATACGGCCAGTTTTGCGTTGTTCTCATTTATGGATGGTTTCTCTGGCTATAATCAGATCAAGATGGATCTCGATGATCGAGAGAAGACTACTTTCATTACTCCTTGGGGAACCTTCTGCTACAAAGTCATGCCTTTCGGTTTGAAGAATGCAGGAGCAACTTACCAACGCGCTATGACCACCCTTTTTCATGATATGATGCACAAAGAGATTGAGGTGTATGTGGACGATATGATAGCCAAATCTCAGAGTGAAGAGGAGCATCTAGACCATTTGGTGAAATTGTTTGAACGACTCAGGAAATATCAGTTGAAATTGAACCCTGCTAAATGTACCTTCGGTGTCAGATCTGGAAAACTGCTTGGTTTCATTGTTAGCCAGCGAGGGATTGAGGTGGATCCTGACAAAGTCCGAGCCATTCAAGATATGCCGGCTCCGCGAACCGAGACGCAAGTTAGGGGTTTTCTGGGACGTCTGAATTACATTTCCAGGTTTATCTTTAATATGACCGCCACTTGTGAGCCGATATTCAAGTTGCTTTGCAAGGGGCAGACAGTTGAGTGGAACCCTGATTGTCAGAAAGCGTTTGAGAAGATTAAGGGTTATTTGCAAGATCCCCCTATTCTGATCCCTCCCGTACCTGGAAGACCGTTGTTTATGTACCTTACTGTTCTCGAGAAGTCTATGGGTTGTGTGCTTGGGCAACATGATGAGACTGGGAAAAAGGAACATGCGATTTATTACCTGAGCAAGAAGTTTACCGATTGCGAAAACAGATACTCACCATTAGAGAAAACTTGTTGTGCATTGGCATGGGCCGCTAAGCGCCTTCGGCAATATATGGTCTGTCATACCACGTTATTGATTTCTAAAATGGATCCGATCAAGTATATTTTTGAAAAACCTGCTCAAACCGGGAGGCTAGCCCGTTGGCACATGTTGTTATCCGAATATGACATCCAGTATGTACCCCAGAAGGCGATTAAGGGTAGTATCTTATCTGATTACCTTGCAGACCAGCCAGTTGAAGATTATGAACCTCTTAAGCTCGAGTTTCCTGATGAGGATATTTTGTTGATTAAAAGAGATTGTGAAGAGCCAGATCCGAGCGAAGGTCCAGAACCAGGTCTTTGGTGGAAGATGATGTTTGATGGTTCCTCGAATGTCAATGGGCATGGTATAGGCGCCGTTTTGATGAACCCAAAGGGTGGATTCACCCCATTTACAGCGAGGTTGGACTTTGAGTGTACTAACAACGTCGCAGAATATGAAGCATGTATTCTTGGCCTCGAAGCGGCGATTCACCTCCGAATCAAACTTCTTAAAGTAAGTGGTGACTCAGCTTTGGTTATTTATCAAGTACAAGGAAAATGGGAAACGAAGAATGAGAAGCTGATCCCTTATAAGGACTACATTATTGAGCTGATCAAGCATTTCGACGAGATAGAGTTCGAGCATGTTCCTAGATCCGAGAATCACGTAGCTGATGCTTTAGCCATGTTAGCATCTATGTGGAAAGTTAAATTCGTTAATGAAGCACCTCTTATCCATATTGAGCGCAAGGTTGAGCCCGCTTATTGTCAGATGGTCGAAGAAGTTGAGGTGGATGAAAAGCCTTGGTTTCATGATATCAAGAACTATCTCGTCAAGCAAGAGTATCCCGATAGTGATACTGGTCTGGACAAAAAGACATTGAGAAGACCGGCGTCCAAATTCTTTATCAGTAATGGTGTGTTATACAAGAGAAATCACGACATGGTCCTGCTCAGATGTGTTGATAAACGGGAAGCGGACATGTTACTACAGGAAATTCATGAGGGGACCTTCGGAACTCATGCCAATGGCTATGCTATGTCCAAGAAGATGTTAAGGGCTGGGTATTATTGGTTAACCATGGAAGCCGACTGCATCCAATACGCCAGAAAATGCCATAAGTGCCAAATTTATGCTGATAAGATGCACGTACCTCCGTCACCATTGAATGTTTTGTCTTCACCATGGCCGTTCTCTATGTGGGGCATTGATATGATTGGGGCAATCGAACCGAAAGCTTCTAATGGTCATCGTTTTATCCTTGTTGCTATTGATTATTTCACCAAGTGGGTAGAGGCTGCCTCCTACACCAACGTGACCAAGCAAGTGGTTGCCCGTTTCATCAGGAAAGAGATCATCTGCCGTTATGGAGTCCCAAGCCGGATAATAACTGACAATGGCACCAATCTGAATAATAAGACTATGAAAGAGCTGTGTGATAATTTCAAGATCACTCATCATAATTCTTCTCCGTACCGTCCTAAGATGAATGGAGCCGTTGAAGCTGCGAATAAGAATATCAAGAAGATCCTGCAAAAGATGGTTGTGACTTACAAAGATTGGCATGAGATGTTACCGTTTGCTTTACATGGATACAGAACCTCGGTGAGAACTTCGACAGGGGCAACACCTTTATCACTGGTATATGGAATGGACGCCGTGCTCCCCATCGAAGTAGAGATACCTTCGCTAAGAGTGTTAATGGAGGCTGAACTTGAGGAAGCTGAGTGGGTTCAAGACAGATTGGATCAGTTGAATCTCATTGACGAGAAGCGTTTGACAGCCATGTGCCATGGGCAATTATATCAGAAACGGATGAAAAGAGCGTTTGATAAGAAGATCCGTATCCGTGAGTTCCGTCAAGGAGAGCTCGTACTCAAAAAGATCTTGCCAGTACACAAAGATATGCGTGGAAAGTGGATGCCCAATTATGAAGGCCCATTTGTTGTAAAGACCGTTTTCTCCGGAGGGTCTCTGATACTTACAACAATGGACGGAGAAGAACTAGCACATCCCGTGAATTCTGATGCAGTCCGAAAATATTATGCCTAAAAACCCGCTAAGTCGAAAACCTGCAAAAGGCGACTTAGGCAAAAGTAAGGGTTGAAAAAAAAGAAATAATAATAAAAAGCTCGCTAAGTTGAAAACCCGAAAGGGCGGCTTAGGCAAAAAAGAGCGTCCCGGTGGATTGAAAACCCGAAAGGGCGGTCCAGGCAAAAGTTAGGGACAAAGGCATTTCATTGCATCAGAGGACACTGATCATCTCGAACACACTTTCCGCATGAGAGCCATGTTTCAGTTCTTTCATCCTTGCCCAAAGCAGGATTCTGGATTAGTCTTGGTTATTAGTGTCAGTAGGTGTCATTGGATTCGATGTAACCTTTCCCATGTTGCCAATTTCAAAACATAATCATCTGTGGAGCTATGCCTTCAGCGAGCTACCGCCCTTTAAATAAAAGAAACCATCTCGTTACTTACATTCTTTGGTGCATTGCTCTTTGTCTTCTATTTGTTATGCAAAATGCGCTTATTCCTAAAATTTGAAAATGAAAGGTGCATTGTAGATTTTTCAAAACTGTTTTTCAAAAACAAAACAAATTTGAAATGTAATAAATTACTTTGACTAGTGGAAATTACGAAAGGATCTCTTCATTCCCCGGAAATATCATTATTGCAGAACACTTTCAAACCATTGCTCTATCACAGTCCCCAGCGAGACTATAAGCTGACAACTTTTTCTTGGGTAACTCGAAAGTATCCCTCAGGTTTTCTTCTCCCCATGCGAAGACATAATACTGGGCACCTAAGCAATTTACTTTCTCCCTCAGAGAATTCAGAACATTTAAAACCAGATTTGGTCCTACCATTCCCTCCCATGATTGACGTATTGGTTGCGGAGAACGCAGGGTATTTCCGTCGAGATGTTTATTTCATCTCTCGTCCCGTCTCTAGTCTGTTTCGTCAGCATACGCAAGGGCATAAGCATCACATGCCTATCTCATTACATATTCATTACATATTCATTACATATTCATTACATATTCATTACATATTCATTACATATTCATTACATATTCATTACATACTCATTACATACTCATTTCATAACATCTTGCATACATAAACATTAACATACATAGACATTAACATACAGTCACAGTAACATATGCATTAACATATGCATTAGCATTCACAGGTTCATTGTGTTTCACCATCATTTGGTTGTTACCGCCGAGTAACTGGGTTCGTCCATTCTCTCCAAATAGATTGTCAGCCCTAAGCATAAAATACTTACTTGTTTCCAGTTTCCCCACGGAGCTCGATCCTCGTGGATGACGGTTACTTCAGCTATCTTTCCTCGCCAGGATAAGATATCTACCCTTCGAGTTCATTCCCTCGATGGAGTCTTGATTACCAGTCTTCTTTCTAGCTCAATCCTAGATTGAATCTCAGTCTTGTCGGTCGTCAATCCCAACCGGACGTGCATTTATTTTGCACCATCTAAAGATTTTCACCATACCATGGCAGATACGCGACTGTTTTCGCCCGAGAAGTTTATCACTGTACCCGGACGTGCATTTATTTTGCACTATCTTCAACTACAATCATTTACAGATACACGCCAGTTCACGCCTGGAAAATATATCAGTACAACACTTTACAATCCTACATGTTACAACCCTTTACACTTTACATCTTACAGCATCAACATACGACATTTCTCACCTAAGAAGTCGATCCTATCCTCGTTATGACTCACAGCAAATGGCCATCTCCATGGAGCAGTTGGGCTTCCATTTACCTGCCGTCTTGGGGTATGAACCAAATCGTATTCAGGAGAGCACGATCTTGAGTTACGGGGAGGTTTGAGCAAAATCATATTCAGGAGAGCACGATTCTGAAGTTATGAAGAAGTTCATTTATCCTTTAGTAAAAGAAGGAGCGGAATCATATTCAGGAGAGCACGATTCTGAGTTATGAGGAAGTTCAGTTGGCCGTTTTTCAGGAGTGCACGATTCTGAAAAATGAGGAAATTTCAAGAGCCGAATCATATTCAGGAGAGCACGATTCTGAGTTATGAGGAAGTTCGATTATCCAGTTTCATATTCAGGAGAGCACGATTCTGAAGTATGAGTATATTCAGTCATCCAGTTTCATATTCAGGAGAGCACGATTCTGAAGTATGAGTATATTCAGTCATCCAGTTTCATATTCAGGAGAGCGTGATTCTGAAGTATGAGTATATTCAGTCATCCAGTTTCATATTCAGGAGAGCACGATTCTGAAGTATGAGTATATTCAGTCATCCAGTTTCATATTCAGGAGAGCACGATTCTGACGTATGAGGAAGTTCAGTTTACCCTTTTCATGTTCAAGAGAGCACGATCTTGAAGCATGAAGAAGTTTATTTATCCTTCAATAAGAGAAGAATCAGAATCGTATTCCAGGCGCCGACCTTAAATACGAGAAGATTTATTTATCAGATATGCAGCAACCTCTTTATTTGAGTGCTTATTCATTTTGGCATGTAAGTCCCTTCCAACGATAAGTGACAGTTCTCCCTCGAAAAGCTTATCAGGGCATTTCCCGTTAAAGTCCATTTATTTTGGCATACAGCCGGTCTTTACCCTGTATATTTGATACGGATTTCCTAAAAGTCCGTTTGATCCTGTCACGAGAGATAGTTTACAGAAGCTTGGATGTTATTCTTTGCTCAATGCTCCGGCATTCTGTAATCGATCTTACAATCGTACGTGATCCAGTTTTATTTTTAGATTCCCCAGTGGAGGCCGTCCCATAGGTACCATCTCCATTTGAGGATCTCGTCCCTTTTCTAAAAAGACAATTGGTCGTGTTCGCACCAGTTGACTATCATTTTTTAGATTTCCCCAGTTTGTACTGTTGTCTCAGCACGTCATTGTCCCCAGTGAGTTCTTCTCGTAGCGTCTGTCCCGGTGTCGTCATGTTCGTCAGCATTTTCGCATTCATACGCATCATATCATATTCATGGCATCATTTGCATTAAGCTGTTCCCGTTTTGTCCACAGCATTGCATATCGTCGCATATAAGGGCAAAATTTTCGGTTATCTATATTTAAATCTCTCCACCACGATTCCTCGAGTCTCTGTCACTCAAATCGTCTGGTGTAGCTATTTAAATAGGGGCAACTGTAATACCCCAAATTTTACCCTTATATTTAGTCAGTCATTTCGCATAGCATATGTACATTTGCTAACCACTAACAAGTTATGAAGGGGTTTTGTTTTGCAGATTTGGTCCCAGGGGTATTTTGGTCATTTTACGCAAATTCTACCAATTCCTTGAAGACGGGCTGTTATTAAAATTCTGAGGCATTTGATACGCATTGGTTTTGAGGCATTTATCTATCACCAGTTCTGATCATATTGAGATTTGGCATTTGGTCAGTGGAGTTTAATTACGATTAGTTTTGCTGTTGATGTTGAAAATGTTGTGATTACGGTGCCCCTATATGTTTGGTTATGAAATGGTTGGTTAACATTTTAATCAGATGATGAGAGTAGGATTACAATTGAGACGAGTGCACCAATAAGAATACCACTTCGGAGTATTTATGTTTTATGCCTGTGTTAATGAATTTAAATGCTTGTGGGTTTATTCACAATTGTTTATATTTTTTAACTAAGAATAAAATATAAATAAATTCAAAACTTTGAGAATTTTATTTCATAAATAATGCTATCATACAAGAATGTAGAGGTTGCTTCATATTTTACAAAGTACTGTTACAAGGAAGTACATTAAAATTCTCAATCCTAAGGCATCTATCCTAAATCCTAAGAGTATCTAAAGGTCTTCATGTTGTATTTGAACTTCTCCATGAATCCTCAGCTAACCTGCACATCAAAAGAAAACAAACAGTACAGAAAAATGTTAGAAGTTTTTTTTGACACTCTCAGAACAATGTCATCATCGAGTGCCGGGAGTGGCACAACCGAAGCTGCGTCCTACCCCCGTTACCGATCCGCGCCATAGGCGTCAGATCAGGTAACACCTGTTCTTAATCGTTGCGGGACATCCGAGAGACAGAAGTAATAGAAGAAGCGGGACTGATTCGTTTCGCCGCGATTGGATTTCCAAACTAATACGAGAGTAAGGCAGCATAGTCAAGCCGGATTCAGACCCGGATGCCGGCAGGTCTAAATCACTTTGTGCTCATTTTTTTCCAAAACCTGAAATTCCACAACAGCATCAGCACAAATTGATGACAGAAACTCAGAAACAAGATAGCTCATAAGCTGCCGTGAGTAAATGGAAATTCAAATTGAAAATGCACAACCAAAAGCAGCATCAGTTCTGCAACACATAGGTAAGTTCATGGAAACCAAGTCCAAATACAAACCAAACTGCATTGAATGGCATCAAAACAAAGTATCAGAAAAACGAAATGCAAACAGCATCATACACTGTATCAAAGTTCAGAATCACCAATTAAGAGGCCTAGAGGAAGACCCCAAACAGAATTCAAAAGAAGTAACAGCGAATGATCCAAATTGTGAAAACCAATTTGTTTCTCTTGCTTCTGAATTTCCAGATTCAGCCGAACTGATTTCTCAGAATGCAGTTCATGGTAGTTCTGATAAGAATCCTTCGCAACAGTTTTCTAATACAAAGGAAAAAGAATGCCAAGAAAGTTGCTTCTGCAGGCGATTCAGAAACTCCTGCTCCAAATTGGTATAATGTAAACAACGAAGACACACATTGTAGTACATACAAGAGTAAAAAGGGCCTAAAGGAAATAAAACCTTGAAAACAAAATCAGCACCAAATCACAGTTCGAAGGGTAAATCATATCAGTCGTAGCATGGCAGCCAATAATCAGTTGTTACCTTACTCGCAATACCATAGCAGCCCAGAACTCATGTTCTGAATCCAACCAATCTCGAAGGCAACCGAGGCCTCATCAAAGAGGTTCCCTCATCAGGCTCAGACAAGCTGTCATCATCGCCACGTACCATCCTCGGCAGCGTTTGACTCAACAGCATCAGTATCAGTTCTGTTAGGAGAAAAAGAGGGTCAATGAACTCAAAACCGGAAGAGTAAATTGAACTCGAAGCCATATCAGAAAGCAAATCAGAGTCATCATGAATGCCTGAAAACCAACAATCAATTGAACATCAGACAAACTGTGTCAAAACTAAACAGAGTGTCAAATGGCTCATCGTTCTTCAACACCAGGTAAACTAATGGCTAAGCATATTGCATCTGCAGGTCAGTTCATAAAACCATGACAGAAAGCAAGATAGGTTCAATATCATCACGCATCAGCACAGAGTAAACACCGGCCAAATGTGCAGGCCACATTGGAAAAGCAAAATACCAAGCATGAGGGCTCAGTTGAACATCACAGCCCCCAAAATCATGAGTTTAGGAAAAGAAGAAGCCTCAAGAGGATCTCATGAGCATCATAGGAATTCATCAGGTTTCACGATCAACAGACAACCGAACAAGCCAACAACGGGTAGCAGAAATATCCGCTGCATGGTGAAGCCCAGTGAATCAATGTTAGAGAAAAAGACGAATCAGTTTATCACAAGGCAATTTAAATCGAAGCAAAACAAGATGTCCAGCTGATCCAAATGAAACCAACTATCCAATACAAAACCAGGGTGGAAACAGATATCCAATTGGGGCCTGAAAGTTAAAAAGCAAATCAAACCGAATCAGTAAACTGCCACGAAACAAAATCAAATCGAGTTGGAAAAGGAAAGAAATAATTGAAGATCACAATCAAGTTCTATCAAATCCGCACAAATTAAAAACGTATCACATCCAATTCAATCTCAGTAATCATGATCCAAGCCCAAAGAGAAGTAAAAAAAAAGATATAAAAGGAACAGACACAACCTGATAAAGGAGGCCGAAAAATCACTGAGCAAGGAAACCCTAGAGAAGACGGAGAGTACCAGAAACGGCGAAGAACCCGCATGCGAAAACCCTAAACGGCGCGAACTCAGACGAAGAACGATCGTCATCATCGTTCAAAACATCACCGCGCATCAATATCATCTGAACAATCAATATCATCCGCGAAGCACCGACGAAAATCGCCTTCGCCGTTGGCGGGCAATCAACGCCAAGCCTCAGATCACCTCATCATTGGCTGTTTCGTCATAAATGTGAGCTGAGAGACATTTTCATCACCATGTTCATGTTTTATTTCAGGAATGAAGAAAATCGGAAGAGGATTGCGAGAAAGAACGGAGAATCGAAGAAGAAGGACGAAAGGAAGAAGAACGGCGCCGCAAATGGTGTTAGGGTTATGAAACCCTAAAAGAAAAAACCAAATCCTTTTGTCATTTTCGTTTCCACCGGGTTGGGTCCGGGTGTGATGACCAGCCCAACCCCTTTATGTTATTTTTTTTTATTTATTTTATTTTGTTTTTTTATTATTTGTTTTAATTGTTTTAAATTGTTTTTATAATTTAAGAAAACTGTTTTAAAAAAAAACCTCCTTTGTGAAAATATAATAAAATCTTAAAAAAAACCTTTTTATAGTAAGATGAAAAAACCTCCTTTTTAAAAAAAAATAAAAATTAAATTTTTTTTATAAAATTAAAACTTTTAAAAAATGAAAAAACTTTTTAAATAAAATAAGAGAAACCTTTTTTTTAAAATACAAAAATAAATTTTTTTAAATTTCTTTTGCAAGCTAACATTTAATTATTAATATTTTTCAAATAAAACAATAATAAAATCTCAAATTTGCATCTTTTTCTTAACTCATTCGATCACCGCCTAACTCTGCCTACTAATGCCGTTTGTTCATTTTGCAGCTTATTACCTTTACCGTTACTTATCACATTTTATTACTATATTGTAACTGCTTCTCATATGTAACCCCGCGAACCAATAATCGCGCTTTAAGTTTCTGCCTTTAAATTTCTGTTTGCATGGCTTTAATTTCTGTCTTATTCTCTGCTTGCATGATTCAATCACCTCACCTCAGTATTCTGTCACCTTACATCCGAAGTTTAGGTCTAGCCGTTTGACCGCCGTGTCAATAGTCCCCAACCTCAAAACTACAAACTACAAACCCTAATTTTCACAAATGTCTCGCTGTGGACAAAATTACAATTTTACCCCTAGCATCAGGTCAAAGAGCCGCCGCGCTCATTTTAGGGTTTCGGCGGAATCCCTAACCTAACCTAACCCTAATTACAACTTAACAATTCAACGTAGAGATCGGAGTTTAAGACTCCACGTAAGCGTGTCCTTAAGACATGTTTATTCCCCTTGAGACCTTGACCACAGTCAAGAAGTCTCTAACCTCCCTTTTGAGGGGAACTACGATTACTCTGATTCCACTCCCGTAAGGATACGTAGGCACAAGATGCGATGTCTTGCCGAGTAAACTTAGAATTAACCCCTTAGGTCTCCTTTCTCACTTTTAATCCCTTGTACATATACCTTAAGCAAATAAATAAAGCAAATAGTAAGCATTTGAACAAAAGGTTCCTGTAGAGTACTACAGAAGTTTAGGGTGCTAATACCTTCCCTAAATTTAACCAACCCTCGAACCCTAGATCTTTCCCCGCATTGTGTTTACGATGCAAAATAGGTTTTCCCTTTTTGACCTTTTCCTTCGGATAAATCAAAGAGCGGTTGTGAATTGAATTGCGATTCAAACTCATTAATAGTTTGTGATCCTATTTCCACCGCAACAGAAACATAATATCCTCATCAGGGAATTCAAATCTCATCGGCTGATAATCTTCGATCGGCTGTTCGGCAAGGTATTCAGACAATACGCTCCCCTTAATGGCCTTCTGGGAAATGTACTTAATGTCATATTCCGTCAACACCATTTGCCATCTGGAAATCCTACCCGAAAGCGTTTTCTTCACGAAGACATACTTGATCGGATCCATCTCCGAAATTAGCATGGTTGTGTGATTGAGCATATACTGTCGTAAACGTTTGGCAGCCCACGCGAGTGCGCAACACGTTTTTTCCAGCATTGAGTAACGGGACTCACAATCTGTGAACTTTTTACTCAAGTAATAAATGGCATGCTCCTTTCTGTCAGTCTCGTCGTGCTGACCGAGAACGCAACCCATAATATTCTCAAGAACTGTCAAGTACATGATTAGGGGTCTTCCGGCCACTGGGGGTATCAAGATTGGAGGTTCCTGCAGATACTGTTTTATCTTGTCGAATGCTTTCTAGAAATCCTCGTTCCAGATAATCGCCTGATCTTTCTTTAGCAGTTTGAACATCAGTTCACACGTGGCCGTGAGCTGAGAGATAAACCTTGCAATGTAGTTTATTCTGCCCAGGAAACCATGGACTTCTTTTTCAATTTTTGGCGCTGGCATCTCTTGTATTGCTTTTATCTTTGCAGGATTAACCTCAATGGATTTTTTACTCATGATAAACCCCAGTAGTTTTCCAGACCGTACTCCGAAAGTACACTTGTTAGGATTCAGCCTCAACCTGAACTTCCTAAGCCTCTCAAAAAGCTTCAGTAAATTGACCAGATGTCCCTCCTCCGTTTGGGACTTTGCAATCATGTCATCAACATAGACTTCAATATCATGGTGAATCATGTCATGAAACAAAGTAACCATTGCTCGTTGGTAAGTGGCCCCTGCATTCTTCAGACCGAAAGGCATTACCTTGTAGCAAAACGTTCCCCAAGGTGTAATAAACGTAGTTTTCTCCATGTCCTTCGGCGCCATCTTGATCTGGTTATAGCCGGAGAAGCCATCCATGAACGAAAACACAAAGAACTGAGTTGTATTGTCGACCAACACATCAATATGAGGGAGCGGGAAATCATCTTTAGGGCTTGCCCTATTCAAATCTGGATAATCAACGTACATTCGCACCTTACCGTCCTTCTTCGGTACAGGTACTATGTTGGCGACCCACGGAGGGTAAGTAGTGACCGCTAAGAAGCCATCATCAAGCTGCTTTTGCACTTCTTCTTTGATCTTAACGGCCATATCTGGCCGTGTCCTTCTAAGCTTCTGCTTAATGGGAGGACAATCTTCTCGCAGTGGCAGATGATGGACCACGATGTCAGTATCAAGTCCGGGCATATCTTCGTATGACCAAGCAAAGATGTCACTATACTCTCGAAGCATATCGACCAATCTCTGCTTGACATCACTCTGCAATGCAGCCCCTATCCTGACATTTCTGACGAGTTCCTCAGAATCCAGATTCACAATCTCAATCTCTTCCTCATGAGGCAGAATGACTTTCTCTTCTTGTTTCAACAAACGGGCCAACTCTTCGGGAAGGTTTTCGCCTTCATCAATCTCTTCTTCGGCTTGATAGATCGGGCAATCGAAGTCGAAGTGAGTCGTAGAAAGTCCAGAGTCGATGTCATCTGCGATGTGAATCCTGCAATAACAAGGGTTAAACTTAAAACAAGGATATGCAAGTTAGCACAAACCATATTGCCATTTTATTGTTTTTCAAAACAAAAATAAAACAGGAATAACAGGGATCACAACATTTGAATGCGAAGAAAAACGCCCTTTGATTTATTGATAAGTTGTATGTACATAACCAAACAAGGCCCTGACAATAAAACAACTATGCCCCGTGTAGGACATAGGGTTGTACAATAATTGGAGAAATTAAATCATTACTCTTTGCCTGTCACTTGGATGATATCCCTGATGGACCAGTTGTTGAGGCTCTGGCCTGGTTTGCTTGGCTGAATCCAGGAATCCTGGTCACAATCGCTGTCTTCGCCGTCTTCAGACACTGCGTTGACACTTTCAAATATCACCCCACCGCTTGTAAACTGGATCGGCCCTTTGACGCGCGGTGTACTGTAAGAGGAGGAAGCATCAGCAGCAGGAGAGTACCCTAACCCAAACTTGTCCTGTTTGTTAGGTATTTCCAGAACTTGCCCCCAGCCTGGGGCAGAGCCAGCTTGAACAACGGCCCGAGCTTCCTTGAAGGAAGAGAGAGTCATCTCCTGTTTCTCAATCATCACTGGAGTTACATCTTTGACCTTAACAGCTTTGAATGCCTGACACAGAGTTTCGTGGATCTCGCCATCCACCTCAACATATTTAAAAGACAACAAATGGCTCACCATTATGTCTTCCTCGCCACAGACAGTCACAATGCTGCCCCCTACAGCATACTTCAGCTTCTGGTGCAATGTGGAGGTCACTGCGCCAGCATAATGGATCCATGGCTGGCCTAATAGGCAACTATAGGCTGACATGATATCCATGATGTACAAGACTGTGTCGAAAATTTCCGGCCCAACTTGGATTGGTAGAGTTACTTCTCCAAAGACATGACACTTGGTTCCATCGAAAGCTTTCAAAACCAGGTCACTGGGTGTGCAAATTAATCCTCTCGTATCCAGCTTCATCAGAGCTTTCTTCGGGAGAACATTGAGAGATGATCTGGTGTCCACCAACACATGGGACATAACTGTTCCCCTACACTCTATCGAGATATGCAGGGCGTTGTTGTGGTTTCTTCCCTTTGGCGTCAGCTCTAGGTTGGTAAACCCTAATCCGTTTCCAGCATTCACGTGGGCTACCACCCCCTCCAGCTGGTTGACCGAGATCTCCTGCGGTACATACGCTGCATTCAGAACCTTTAGCAGCGCGTTGTGATGTGCCTCAGAACACAGCAACAAATTCAGAATAGAGATTTTTGACGGTGTTTGATGAAGATGATCAACAATCTTGTAATTACTCTTCTTGATCAACCTCATGAACTCTTCAGCGTCCTTTACAAGTAAGTCCTTCTCTATCCCACGAGGGGTTTCCTCAACGAACTTACTCTTTCCCTTATCAGTCTTCTCAGCTTTGTCAGTTTTGTCAGCCACAACCTCAGGTGGGGCGAATACTCTTCCGCTACGTGTGGTTCCTCTGGTTCCCACTAGGTTATCCATAGACTGTCCAGATGGTTCCAATTCCAATTTCTGTCCGTTACAGTAGACGTCTGCCTCGTAGTGCCATGGGACAACGTTAGTACTTTCAAATGGTATCGGCCCAGCCTTTGTGATGGTAATTATGGGTGGCCTGGATGCAGAAATGGTTATTGTCTTGCGAGGGATGGTGATAGTGGCAACTTCATCATCTTGTTTCAGCATTACCTCTCCAGATCTGTATTCAGCCCTCCGGCTAAACTGCAAGATTCCTTCGGTCATCAGACTCTGAATCCCCATTATCAACTGTTCACAGCCGTCTGAACGAATCGCACAACCCATACACAATTCTCCACAGCCCGGAAAGATGCTTCTCTTCATCAGCTTGGCTTTAACGAAGCTAAGCGGTGTCCTTAGGTCCTTGACATCAGTCAACAAATCTGAGTCTTCTTCTTTAATAATGGCATTCACCCCATCTCCCCCATGGTTCGGCATAGGGTTCTTTGTGACGTTCGAAACATTATCAGAAAAATTGATGATTTTAGCATCCACCATGTCTTGCACCTTGTGCTTGAAGGCCTTACAGTTTTCTATCGTGTGGCCAGGTGCCCCCGAGTGAAAGTCACATCTTGCATTCGCATCGTAACCCTGTGGAGGTGTCCCTGTCAAGGGAGCCAGGGTTCTCTTCTGCACTAGTTGTAACTGAAGCAGAGTTTGTAATAGCTGATCATATGACATAGGCGGTGTCTCAAGATGACGATTTGCTAGAGGTACTTTGTTCTGGTACCTTCTGTACCCTTGTTGATTTTGTTGTTGCTGCTGCTGTTGAGGTTGTTGGACAGCAGGGATGGTTATGTGTTGCACCCCAAAATTTGACCAACATTTATTTACATATCAAGAGTTCAAAGGTTGATACCTTTGCCAGAGAACTCAAGAGATCCTCAGAGAAATTGGTTGAAACCAAGGTTGTGTGCTTCATAACTTGAGAGTTGTAGGAGCTCCTCAGATGATTCTGAGACTATGAGGATGAACTTGAAGCTTTGAGAAAGATTATGAGATGTCTTGAAAGCCATCATGAAGCTTAGAGAGGTCATTGTACAAGAATTCAGAGGATTCAACCATCAGTGGTGAAATTAGGGTTTTGACTGGGTCAACCCTAGGTCAACGGATGATTTGGAGAGGGTTGAGACCTAATCCAAGGGCCATGTGATCATGGAATGATGCATTGAGATGCTATAAGGATGATTCCTAGACCAACTCATCATGATTGACTACGTATTACCGGTTACCGTGTGACCAATTCCCCAATGAATTTTCTTCACCCTGACGGCGAGGTCAGACGATGTTGAGAGTTGACGGCGAAGTCAGATTATGTTGAGTACTTGACGGTGATGTCGGGTATTGCTCAGAGTTATGTTTGTTTGGCGGCGATGTCAGACCCTTTGTGGCTCCAACGGTGATGTTGGACGTCTGTTTTTTACGGCGCAGTCAGATTATGTTGAGTACTTGACGTCGATGTCGGGTGTTTCTCAGATCCTCTTTGTTCTCCAGCGGCGATGTTGGATGTTTGTTTCTGGCGGCGATGTCAGTTGATTTAGCTTTCCAGCGGCGATGTTGGATGTTTGCTTATGACGGCGATGTCATGTTCTTTTGTTCTCCAGCGGCGATGTTGGATGTTTGTTACTGGCGGTGATGTCAGGCGATTTAGTTTCCAGCGGCGATGTTGGAAGTTTTGTTTATGACGGCGACGTCAGATTCTCTATTCCCCCAGCGGCGATGTTGGATGTTTGTCTGACGGCGATGTCAGGTTTTCTAGTTCTCCAGCGGCGATGTTAGATGTTCGTGTCTGGCGGCGATGTCAGATGATTTAGTTTTCCGGCGGCGAGGTTGGATGTTTGTTTTCCAGCGGCGATGTTGGGTGTTTCTCAGATGATTTAGTTTTCCGGCGACGAGGTTGGATGTTTGTTTTACAGCGGCGATGTTGGGTGTTTCTCAGTTGAGTTAGTTTTCCAGCGGCGATGTTGGGTATGCTGATTTAGTCTTCTAGCGGCGATGTTGGATGTTTGTTTGGCGGCGATGTCATATCCTCCAGTTCTCCAGCGGCGAGGTTGGATGTTTGTTTCTGACGGCGATGTCAGTTTCTTTGTTGTCCCAGCGGTGATGTTGGATGTTTGTTTCTGGCGGAGATGTCAGGTAATTCAGTTCTCCAGCGGCGAGGTTGGATGTTTCTGACGGCGATGTCAGATTCTGTAGCTCTCCGGCGGCGATGTTGGATGTTTGTTTCTGGCGGTGATGTCAGGTGATTTAGTTTTCCAGCGGCGATGTTGGATGGATGTGTCTCTGACGGTGATGTCAGATTCTTTGTTGCTCCAGCGGCGATGTTGGATGTTTGTTTCTGGCGGCGATGTCAGGTGATTCAGTTTTCCAGCGGCGATGTTGGGTATTTTGGTTGTCCGACGGCGATGTCAGACTCTCTGATTCTTTAGCTCTCCAGCGGTGATGTTGGACGTTCGTTTCTGGCAGCGATGTCAGGTGATTTAGTTTTCCAGCGGCGATGTTGGGTATGTCAGATTCTTCAGCTTTCCAGCGGCGATGTTGGGTATGTCATATTCTTCAGTTTTCCGGCGGTGATGTTGGGTATGTCAGGTTCTTCAGTTCTCCAGCGGCGATGTTGGGTGTTTTTGTCAGATTCTTCAGTTTTCCAGCGGCGATGTTGGGTATACCAGGTGATTCAGTTGATTTAGTTTTCCGGCGGCGATGTTGGACGTCTGTTTCTGGCGGCGATGTCAGGTGGTTTATCTTTCCAGCGGCAATATTGGGAATTTTGTTTGTTTCTAGCGGCGATGTTGGGTATGTTAGTTGATTTAGTTCTCCAGCGGCGATGTTGGATGTTTTGGTTGTCCGACGGTGATGTCAGATCAGTATGTCTCAAGCTAGTTGTCGTGCAGCTATTACTTCAGTGTTCGAAGATTCGTTCCCCGGCTGAGTACCGTGTACTTGAGCAGTTGGCAAATTTACGGGTTTACCGGTATTCAACCGTCTCGTACCTCGATTGGCTGAGAGCCGTTCGCTCCTCACCCAGTCAGGTTCAATCCGTTTGAATAGGGGTAGCTGTTGCACCCCAAAATTTGACCAACATTTATTTACATATCAAGAGTTCAAAGGTTGATACCTTTGCCAGAGAACTCAAGAGATCCTCAGAGAAATTGGTTGAAACCAAGGTTGTGTGCTTCATAACTTGAGAGTTGTAGGAGCTCCTCAGATGATTCTGAGACTATGAGGATGAACTTGAAGCTTTGAGAAAGCTTATGAGATGTCTTGAAAGCCATCATGAAGCCTAGAGAGGTCATTGTACAAGAATTCAGAGGATTCAACCATGAGTGGTGGAATTAGGGTTTTGACTGGGTCAACCCTAGGTCAACGGATGATTTGGAGAGGGTTGAGACCTAATCCAAGGGCCATGTGATCATGGAATGATGCATTAAGATGCTATAAGGATGATTCCTAGACCAACTCATCATGATTGAGGAGTTTGAGAAGTTTCAAGCTAGGGTTTCTAAGGATTGACAGTGTAAAATCCCCTAGTTTGATCCCTATCTTCAAGGCAGTTTATCTCAAGATGTGATTGTCATATCATCTTCCCCATAACATGAATGTTGTAGAGCTTGTTCTTAGCTTTAATTTTAGTGGTAGAAGTCCTTGATAGGATTTGTGGAGCTCAAGTTATGGTTTTGACAAATTATAGGTCATCTGAGGTATGTGAATCTGGGTCCTTGAAAGTCACCCAACTTGCAGACAACTTTTGCCCTAGTAGGATGATTCCTATGAATTCTTGGTCAACATGAATGTTGAAGAGAATCTTCTTATCTTTCTAGAGAGTACTAGAAGTCCTTTATAGGATTTGTAGAACTCAACTTATGGCTTTGACAAGTCAAGGGCATTTTGGTCATTTGGAGGTTATATGTCATTTCAAGCATAAGGCCATATCTCCTAGTTCCAAGCTTCAAATGGAAAAATATTCAACATCAAAATTTCTTAGAATGATGTTTTAAGGCTATTAGGGAGGTCATGAGATGTTGAAAAGGCTCATATCAAAAAGTGATAAAAATGGCCTAAAAATGAGGCATAAGTTAATTAAAGTGAATTTGAAAAATGGAAATCCCAAGTTATAAGTCCAAACCATGTCATGTAATAGGTCATTTTGACTCCAAATGACATTCTAAGAACAATGGTTCAGCCACAATTTTTATTTAAGGCTTGCATCATAGGGCGGCTTTGGAATTTGATTACTTGCATCTTAGGGTACCAAACCAAAACTCAAAATAACTCAATAAGCAAGGTGGTTATGCATTGTAACTTGTCATGAATCTCATGTGGGGATAAATTCAAGTCATAAACCAAAGTTACAAGGGCTATGGCATGATATAGCATGTGAAGAGAATTGAATTCAAAATACCATGACATGAAAACTTCAATTTCTCATTGGATGGTTCTAGGGGGTTCTAGATGATTCTAAGCCACTCTATAAGATGTTTCTAACTTGCTCAGATGCAAGGTTGGTGTTAATTGGTGTAGAGAAGAGAGAGTGAGATCCAAATTCCTCCATTGCAAGTCACATTCAATCTCTTCATTCTTCTTCATGTCCATCCCATTTTTCTTCACAAACCTTCTCCATAGATCTTTCTGAGTGTATGCATACTGGTTTGAAGCTCCATCCATGAAGATTTGAAGGTTGCCATTGGAAATTGCAAGAAAGCAAATCACATTTGAGTTCAAGGATACAAGCTTGCTACATCCATTCTTTTGCAAACAGAATTCACATAATCATTCCAAGATCATTGCTGGAGATTTGCAAGGCCTGAAGAGAAGATTTACCACCTCTGCCATAACCAATTACCAGGTATGCAAAATCATCTCTACACCCTTATTTATGTGTTGTTAGATTAGGTGGTTAGGTTAGAATTGTTAGAGACAACTAGGGGATCAATTTTGGAGAGTTTGAAAGCATTTGATGAAGTTTCAGCCATGGATGTTATTTCTTGATGGAGCAAGAACGTGTTATATAATGAGTGATAAGGCAAGATTAATAGCTAGTTTTGATTAGTGGAACGTGATAATCATTTTGATGTAAAGAAATTTGAGTTTGGTTGAAGTTGAGTATGGATCATATTTGGAGATTGGTTTGGATTCACCTTCGGGTTTGATTATAGAGGTCATTTCAATGGAATCCAAGACCATAGGCGTGATCAGGGTGAAATTCTAAGCAAGATTGTGTTTTACATTTTGACATTTGATGCTGAAATGAAGGAGCACGAGGGATGGAAGATGAGTGCATGGAGCTGTGTTTTCATGAAGGTTTCAGCGAAACCCTAACCCAAGGTTGAAGACGATCTCCAAGCCGTTGGATGAAGCGCTGACCAGTTGACTTGCTCATGATCCAAAGGCTCACGTTTAATTTCGTTTGAGAGGGAAAGTCAGAACCCCTATGAAACATTGCGTTTCATTAAAAGGGGATTCTGGGCTTAAGTGAATTGGACTTCTATCCTCACCCCCCTTTAAGGCCCGCTTCCATTTTAAACTGAATGTTGTTTCTATTTGCACCGCTGGCTTTTCTTTTTCTTTTTGATTTTCATTGTTTTTCTGAATTAAAATGGGCCCAAGCGCGCTTGATATTCAGACCCCCCCCCCCCATTTTGAGCCCATCAATAAAATGAACTGCATATCATTTCTATTCACACCCCATGTTCATATTTCCATTTTATTTTTACTCCATTTTTTCTAAAATTTAGAAAATCATAATAAATTGGAAAATCAATATTTTTTAATGGGAGTTTTTTCTCCCTTTTCATATTTTTGTCTAGAAAAATATAAAATAAAAACATTTTCCATATCATGCATTTTGATATTTTTTGCATATTTTTTACTTTAATTGCATTTTAATTCTTTTAAGTTGATCATTAATTTGTAGAACTTAGTTTAGGTAGTTCCCTTAGTATTTTTAGGTCAATCTTTTTAGGGTAATTAGATATATATTTTAGGTTCCCCCTGGATTTATTCCATATTTTTGTGATGATTTTTAGGATAGTTTTGACTAGATGCCATTAGGTTGTGTAGAATTAGGTTAAATTTCAACATAGGTCCATAATAACTTTAGATTTTTGGGTTTTTAGGTCAAATTAGACTATGGGATATATATGGGTATTAAGGGTAGGTATGTAGGATCCCTTAGAAATTATATTAGGATTTAATATAGTAGTGTACTATTTTTAGTTGATTTTTGTATTGGTTGATTGTTTGTGTTGCCTTTAGGGCATGTTTGCTTTAGTTGCTCTGCTTTGTGGGCTTGGAGAGCTTGGTCTTGTCCTAAGGAGCATTGAGGAGCATAGTAGAAGACTTGAAGATGCATTGAGGAGCTTGAGAGCTTGATCTTATTTTCTTTTTGTTGTTGTTTTAGGGTTAGGAATTATGAAGAGTTTAGATGTAGATAACTTCTTTCTCAAACATGGATGGTATCATTCACCTCCATTCCTCCCTATGATTCAAAATCCTTCCATGGTATACACCTCTCTCCTTTGGAGGGATAAGTGATGTACCTAGGAAGTAGAACTTTTGAGGGAACCATTCCTTTGATGTTGAACCCTTATAGGTCACCTTTGGTGGTCAAATAAGCAGTTCAATATCCCCCGGCTTATCCAGTAAGTGATTTCCTCTGGTTTTGATTATCTTGAGAGATGTTGAGCTTGAGTTTGAAGATGAAGACTTCATTGAAGAGTTTTGAAGAGGATGAATCCTTGAGTATTGCCATTCCAGCTGAAGCTTGAAGAGCAACAAGAGCAAGTTGATACTTGAAGATCCCTGAAGATTAGGTGAAGCCTGAAGGTGGAGCTGATCAAGAAGCTGAAGCTTAAGGGAGAAGATAAGTTGAAACTTATGTTGTAGGGTTGAAACCTGGAAAAGCAAGTTGGTATTTGTCAAGAGTGATTGAAGTCTGAAGACTGAGTTGCTGTTGGAAGAGCTGAAGCTTGGAGTGAGAGAGGAGTTGATCTGCTTTCTTTTTCTTTTCTGTATTGCTGTGTTTTGCTTGACTTGTTTGATGCATTAGAATAAGTTCATATCTAGAATAGGTAGAATCTAGGAGCATGATTGCACTAGAGGTTGAGTGGCTCCCTTTGCTTGTATTGTTACTGTGTGGCTTTGCTTGCGGGTATTCGGTAGAGCCCAGCTCCCTTGCCCATGTGGTTTGTTTGCCTGATGGCATTTTATTTCATTTTATCTGTATGATTGCAGTTTACTGTTATTGCTGGATAGCATGTTGTTTTATATTTCAGTATGATTACTATTATTTCATTCTGGCTTGAGGTTGAGATGAGCTTGTGGAGGCTGAAGCTCCACACACATTTCCTCCCTCACTTGCATTGCATGCATTTTACTGTTAAGCTGATGCTTTGTCTGTTTTGGTGTATCATTGACATGATCCCTTAGGACTCTCATTTCCTTTGATAAGGATTTGATGATAGAATCTTAGGTTGAAACCTATGCATGACAACTTCTAGGAGTTCCCTGTTCAAACCTCAACCATAGGATGAATCCATGGCATGACAACAGTAGGACTTGATAGTCTCCCTCCTAGTTGGGCCTGTTCTCTTCTCATCTCAAAACAGTTTAAGATACAGTAATCATGAATGATTTCTTTTGTACGTTACGAGCCTTAAGCTATCTGAGAAAGGATTGTGGGAGAGTTTCTTTTCCATAGTTTGGATGTTTAGTATGGTACCCTTTGGGTGACATGCGACGCATTCACTCTCAGGTCATAGTCTCTAGTGCGGTTGAAATCGCAAACACAATAAAAAAACACTTCTTTCGTAAAAGACAGGAAATAAACCGTAGTTTCCCGAACTACGTATGCTCTGATCTCTCATGCCTGTTGAGAGTACGTAGGCACAAGATGGCGATGTCTTGGCGAGCTACCTTCCCCCATAACCCTTCGTAGGCCGAACTACGTTGACTCTGATTTCTCGTTCTCTGATGAGAATACGTAGGCATAAAGTGCGACGCTTTGCCGAGTCATTTTTCTTTTCTGTTTTCAACCAGCCTTGATAGGTAGATAGAATAAAACCAACCCGTCCAAGTAAACATAACAAGCGAGGATCCCGTCGAGTACGACGGACGTGAGGGGTGCTAATACCTTCCCCTTGCGTAACCGACTCCTGAATCCAGACAATGGTTGCGATGACCTTGTCTTACCCTTTTTCGTCAGGTTTTTTCCGATCGTTTCCTTTCCCGTTCTGAGGGATAAATAACGAAAGGTGGCGACTCTTCTGTCATGCCGGCACCTTATTTTCGCGCAAGCGACATCTGGCGACTCTGCTGGGGACTCTGATAGTTTCCTAGGGATCCAACGTCCCGAAAGCGAGTCAGTTTGGGGACTTCCAACGGTTCCCTATGCGAGTCATTCCTAACGCTTGTGTGTTTACTTGTTGGGTTGCGTTTATTTATCGCATTTTACTTTTCGCACTTTATTTCCCGCATTTTATTTTCAGTATAATATGATTATTTGTGTTGTTGTGGGATGGGAGTTCTGATGAGTGAGAAGCCAGACCCAAGCTTGAGTGCACTATAGACTTAGAGTGGAAATTAGTGGGCGCGTGCTTGCTTTGCAGGCACTAGTGTCTCATGAAATCCACGCTCAGACGAGGTTCATCCGGTTGGCTTCCTTTTCAACCCTTTGGGTTGAGACAGTTGCTAGTTTGGTGGATTGTCGACTCTGGGGACCGATCATTTGTGATTCAGCTAAGTGAGGCCGCTTCATGAGCTGGGGATGCCACACCTTCTGGGTATCGTATCACCCCTCTTGAAAGTCTGTGACGCTGATGAACGCATAGGATGCCGTACCTTGAGTCAATTTAGGTCCATACCTGTGAGCGGGATTGGGTTTATTGCAGGAAACTTTGACCTTCAGACTACCTGGTTTTCTTGACAGTGGATCAGTTTTGTTGGTACCAGGGTTTCTCAATTGCAGATTTGTCTGTTCTTGATAGAGCAGGTTTTGATCAGAGGATCTTATCATCAGGTGTATGTCTGTTCTTGATACAGCAGGTTTTGATCAGAGGATCTTATCATCAGGTGTATGGCTGTTCTTGATAGAGCAGAGTATTGTCATCAGTTGTTTGTTCTTGATAGAGCAGATTTTTGGGGTCTGAAGATCTCATCAGCAGATGTGGTTTGTTCTTGATAGAGCAGATTTTTGGGGTCTGAAGATCTCATCAGCAGATGTTGTTTGTTCTTGATAGAGCAGATTTTTGAGGGGGGTCTGAAGATCTCATCAGCAGATGTATGTTTGTTCTTGATAGAGCAGATTTTTGATTTGGGGTCTGAAGACCTCATCAGCAGATATTTCTTGATCATACATCCGAGGTCCTTATTATCAGACATTTGTTCTTGACAGAGCAGAATTATGATCCTGTGTATATGGTCCTATCAGATGGTTGTTCTTGGCAGATCAGATTTGTGGTCCTACACCGGGGTTTTCTTCTTATCAGTGATTGTTGATACAGGATCTCCACAGCACCAGTTGCCTGGATATATTATTGCATGATTGCATTTTGCATTAGTTTGCATATTCATTTGCATTCCATTAACGTGTGTCTGTGTTGCAGGTACCGTTTCCCCCGATCCAGGATTTCTTGCCTCCTATTGTATTGTTATGGGCTCTCTGAGGAAGACCGTGGCTTACAAGTTCCCTACCCCCGATGTGGTTAAGTTGACTGGTTTGATAGCTCTAGCAGGAGATTCTGTGAAGGATGAGTTCAGAAAATCTTATGGCAGGTGTTGCACCCTAAAATTTGCCCAACCTTATTCCTTGGTTTATGTTTCAATGTCATTAGCATTTGCATATAGAGTCATGTACATAGACTAACCATCTGCATAGCATAAGCATAGCAAGTCATACAACAGGGGGACCAATCATTATTCTCATCTCTAGAAGCCTATCAAGAGGTTATTATCCCAATTCAATCTCATTCAAGTCATCAGGAAAGAATTTGAAAGCAAAGAGTTCAGCAGATCAAGCCTTGAGTCCATCTCCTAGCTGAGGGTATCTGAGGGTCAACAAGAGGGTTGTGAGCTGTGAATTGAAGGCATGGAGAGTATCTAGACATTATGAGAGACTTAGAAAGTCATTTGGAGAAGGAGACAAGTCATTAATGAGATCACAAGAGCTATAGCTGAAGGCAGTCAACTAGGGTTTCATCTGGGTCAACCCTAGGTCAACCCTAGGTCAATTGACTGATTTAAGGGGCATTCAAGTCTAGTGGAGAGATGTGGGGTTCATCATTGGACATATAAAGAAGGATATGGAGATATGCCAAGGAGAATTCAAGAGAAATCAAGGAGAAGGGGAGTTTCTAAATTAGGGTTTCTGTGTAAAATCCCCTAGTTTAGGTCAAATTTCCAAGCAAGATAAGTCAAAATGATAGCTTCAAATGGCTCCTTGGACAACATGAAACTTGTAGAGGATCTCAAGACCTTTAATTTGAGTGGTGGAAGATATCAAGGAGATTTATAGAACTCAAGTTATGGTCCTTGCAAGTTACAGGTCATCTGAGGTATCTGAAATTTTGTCTGTGAAAGTGACTTGACTTCCAAGCTAGTTTTACCCATCAAGGAGATTTCAAATGAATTCTTGGTCAACATAAGAATTGTTCCTCATTGTCTTAGCTTTCTAGAATGGTATAGCATGCCCTCATATGATGTGTGGAACTCAACTTATGGCCTTGGCAAGCAAAGGGTATTTTGGGCATTTGTGAATTACAGGTCATTTTAACCTATGTCCAAAACTCATACAAGGAGGCCTCAAATGGAAAAACTTACAACATCAAACTTGCTCCAAATGGGATTTTAAGTCTAGAAAGAAGGTCACAAATTGTTGGAAAAGCTCATAACATGAATTTGCATGATTGGTTAAATTTGAACTAAAATGGCTTATAACTTGAATAAAGTCAAAGTGAAAAATGGTTTGGGAGATTTATAAGTCCAAATGGAGACTTCCAATATATGATTTTGAATGGAAAAGACATTCTAGAGACAATGGTTCAAGCACGTTTTTGAGCCTAGGTCAAAATTTCAAAGTTATCCTTGGTTACTTGTAATTGAAGAAACATACCAAAGTTGGATCACTTGTGGAATGTAAGGGAAAGTGTATGAACATTCTGGAAATTTCCATTGGAGTCTATATAAGCATGAAATGAAGATTGATCAAGGGTTGGATTCATTTTTCACCAAGAATTTCCCAAATTCTCTCATTCTTTCTCATTGCATTTTCACTTCAATTCCTCAAATTCTTCACCAATCACCATCAAAATCAATTTCATCATACTGATTCATCATCATAGATCAGAATTCAACCAAGAACAAGGTGTGATCAATCCATTTTCGAGCACTATAATCATCAACATCAAAATTGCAAATTCAGTTGGAACTCAAGATCCAGTGCAAGACTCCTCAAAGTGTTGCATACAGAATCAAATAGAGCAATTGTATATCAGGATCCAAGCCTCAAAAGCCTCAGATCCACGAATTTCATCATCATCCACAAGCTTTCACACCAGGTGCATTTTCTCTGCCACAGCTTGATTCAGTTAGTTTAGCATAGATTTGTTAGTTTAGATATGATGTAGGATGTTAGTAGAGCAATTAGGATGAGTTTGGAGTAGTTTAGTGATGATTGTTAGCAGGTGTACCAAACTGTTAGGACTTAGAACTTGCATCATAGTGTATTATAATATTAGGTTGTTAGCGCAGGATGATCACCATTAGTCATAGATTAGATTAGTATAAGTTTGATTGAGAATTGTTGTGATGTATCTCAGAGTATTTCCATGGTGACCAGAACTTGTTATGATCGGGTTTATTGATTGGCTGAGTTTCAAAGCAAGCAAATGCCATAGACGTATAGAGGGAGAGATTTAGAGTAAGTTTCATGTTTATATCGTGGCGTTTCATGGCCTGGAGAGAGAGAACCGAGAGCTTGAACTTGGACGTTCATGGCATGCGCATGAGGGTTTCAGAAACCCTAGATGAATCAATGAAGAAGATGAAATCCTGGGCGTTCATTTCATGTTGGACCTTTGACTCAGAGAGCAATCCTGTGGCTCTCATTTGAAGCAGATTTTGGAGGGAGATGCGTTGGTGCCCTAAACGCACCGTTTCATTAATTGAAACGGGCGGGCCTGAGTATTGAGTGATATCCCCACCCCCAATGCCTGAGCCCAATCAATTTGAACGTGAATCTGTTTCTGAATGCACCCCCCAGCTTGTTTTTTTATTTTCTTTAATGCTGACTTCGTTCTGGGCTTAGTAAATTCGCTAGTCACACCCCACCACTGCCTGGCCCAGTGAAATATCAACTGAGCGCGCTTGCTGAACAAACCCCCTCCCTTTATTTCATTATTTTCTTTTATATTCTTTAATTTTTTTATGCATTTTCATTAATTCATAATAAATAGATAAAAAATCATTTTTAACTCATTCTTTTTACATCATTTTCATTAGAATGTGTAGAAAATTGTCATTAAATAAAATTGCATTTTTGTTTTTATTTGGTATTTTTTCCATATTTTCTAAATAAATGTCATTTTAAATAGCTTCATTTCACGCATGATTTTATTAATTTTGTTCTACTAAATGCTTTCATTTTTTTTGTTCATTCTTTTTAGGGTGTTTAGATGAGATATTGAACTTGTGGATTCAATTTAGTTCCCATTTTTAGGAATTAGTTCTAGGTGCTTAATGTAGGTTTGAACAACATGAACAAATTAGGTTTTTTAGGTGATGACTTAGGAAGTTTGATTCTTTCCCTTAGGACTTAGGGTTTGACTAGTTTAGTTATGGGACTATAGGGGCTATGGGTAGTTATTAGATCCCCTTAGAAAAAGTCAGGATTCCCCTACTGCTATTAATACTCTGTGTATGTCTGATTGTCTGGTGTGGTGTGCCCTCTGGGGATTATTGCTTGCTTGCTTGGGTATTGGGATTGTCTGGGGATTTGGGAGAGCTGAAGACTTGAGGAGATGAAGACCATTAGAGATCCAAAGATTGGAGATCAACTGCCAGAGTTGAAGAGGAGGTTCTTGCTAGCAGCTGCTGAGGAGACTAGGGTTTAGGAGCTAGGCAGAGCTCTAGATTAGAAAGCTTGTTTCTCAAACATGGAATGCCTTGTCTGCATCCATCCTTTCTCTATGATTCAAAGTCTCTTTCAAATATCCACCTCCTTCCTTTGGAAGGATCAGTGAATATATTTGAAAGATAGAACTTTTGAGAGGAAACTTTCTGTTTAATGTTAACAGTTGATGAACCACCCTTGGTAGGTAATCAACTGTCTAACATTCATTCACTTCACTCTTGTGACTGATTCCTCATCCTGGAGGTTTGAACTTGAAGAAAAGCCATTGCAGATGGAAGACAGATGATCAAAGCCCTTGCCTGAAGATCATGAAAATGAAGATTGATGCTTGTTGAAGCCGGTAGCTGATTGGAGATTACTTGAAGCCAGATGTTGATTCAGAGCTGCTGATGCTGTTTTTTTGCTGTATTTCATTTCCTGATGTATTGATTGGTTTTCCGGACTGTATTGTTTGCTGTTTACCCTGTTGGGTTGAAAGTGAAGCCTGTTCACTTTTGCCTATTGTTTTCTAGGTTCGAGGTTGAGTGGGACTCCCTTGCCTCGCTTGTACTGTTGCATCCATGCATTTTACCGCTGTATATATCTGGTATTGTTTCTGTTTCTGCCTATCCCTTAGGATCTCTGTTTCTCTCTGTGCAAGAGAGGAGCATGATAGACACTAGGTCTTAACCCATGCATGATAACATTAGGTTAGTTTGATTCCCTTCGCAACCGTAGGGTAGAGTTCTGTCTCCTTCTTTCTCAAAACAAACAGAAAAACACGTAAAGATTTCAAACACAATAAAAGACACTTCTTTCGTAAAAGAATGTGAACTCATCAAAATGTCATTTTTGTCCGCTTGGACCGCTAATCAGAAAACCCTTTTTCAGAAGGAATAAAATTAATCAAGGACAGACTTGTGTCATACGTGGCCCGAACTACGTTTGCTCTGATCTTCCATGCCGTGTGGAAGTACGTAGGCATAGGATGCGATATCCTAGCGAGCAACCTTCCCCTCCTTTCCCGTAGGTAGGCGAACTACGTTGACTCTGATTTCTCGTTCCAGGCGGGAATACGTAGGCATAAAGTGCGATACTTTGCCGAGTCATTTTTTATTTTCATTTTCTTTTCTTTTAACCCCAGACCTTTAGCGTAGATAGAATAACAATCCATACCCGAAAACAAGCGTGGATCCCGTCGAGTACGACGGACGTGAGGGGTGCTAATACCTTCCCCTTGCGTAACCGACTCCCGAACCCAGGTTTTGGTTGCGACGACCATACCTTTCCCGTGTTGTGCGAGGTTTACTCTGAGCGTTTCCTTTCCCTCCCGTGGGATAAATAACGCACGGTGGCGACTCTTCTGTTCAGCCGGCGCCGATCTTCGCAGTAGCGACAGCTGGCGACTCTGCTGGGGATCCAACGTCCCCTGGCTGCTAAGAACTGCGATGGTTCTTATGCATTTGGGATCCAACGTCCCTTAAGAGAGTCAATCCTAACGTTTGTTTTCCCGTCGAGGATTTTGTATGGATTTATATTTCTGACCTTTTATTTTCAACATTATATATTGATTATTATTGCTGTATCTTGGGGTGTGACGGGTGTTCTGATATTGAGTGAGAAGCCGGACCTGGGCTTGAGTGCACCTAGAATTAGAGTAGAAAGTAGTGGGCGCGTGCCGGCTTTGCTTGCATTAGTGTCTCATGAAATCTACACTCGGACGAGGTTCTTCTGGTTGGCTTCTTTTTCTACCCTTTGGGTCGAAGGGGTTGTTGGTCAGCTGAATTGTCGACTCCGGGAACCGATCATTTGGAAGTTGGCTAAGTGAGGCCTCTTCAGGAATTGATGATGCCACTCCTTCTGGGAATCGTATCATCAACCCTGAAAGTCTGTGACGCCGACGACCGCATAGGATGCCGTACCTTGTGCCAGTTATAGGGCCACCCACCTGTGAGGGGATTTGGGGTTACGCAGGTAACTAGACCTTCAGATACCGGTTATTTCTTGATCAGAGATCCTGGTTATTTATTGAGAGTTATGAGGTCTGTCAGAGACCATTTGAAGATGTGTTCTGAGGTCTGTCAGAGACCATTTGGAGATGTGTTCTGAGGTCTGTCAGAGACCATTTGGAGATGGGTTCTGAGGTCTGTCAGAGACCAATTAGAGATGTGATTCGAGGTCTACCAGAGACCAGTGGGAGTTATGGTTTGAGGTCTGTCAGAGACCAGTATTGGAGCATTGTGTTAGGTCTATCTGAGACCAGGGTTTGATGACTTCTGGATGGTCTATCGGAGACCTTTCTTGATTGGGTTTAGGCTATTCAGCTGCAGCTTTGGTCCCTGTTGCATGTTACTTGCATTGCATTGCCTGCATATCCATTACCATTTGCATTTCACTAACGTGTGTCTGTGCTGCAGGTGCATTTGCATTTCCCTAGTTCTAGTGCCCGGACTTCTGAGTATTGATTATGGCTAGTTTGAGGAAAACAGTTGCGTACAAGCTGCCTTCACCTGATATTACTTCTTTGCTTGGTCTGATATCTCTTGCCGATGAGGAGGTTAGGAGAAGCTTCAGAATGAGCCATGGGAGATTACTGAGATTAGTTTGCAAGCCCACTGCTGATGAGATAAACGGGCTATACACCTTGATGCAGTTCTATGACCCCGCATTGAGATGCTTTACTTTTGCGGACTTCATTCTAGGACCTACCATTGAGGAGTATGTAGAGTTTACCGAGCTTCCTGTGCAGAACAAGGTTCCCTTTATTCACTCTGCTGCTGAGCCCAAGTTGGAGGACTTAGCCAAAGCCTTGCATATGAACGCTGCAGATCTGTTATTGACTTCTTGGCTTGGGGTGTCAGGTTTCTCTCTGGATTTCTTAGTTGTCAAAGCTCGAGAGTACGCCAAGAACGGGTGTTGGGTGGTTTTCAATGCTATTTTGGCTTTATGCATCTATGGAATTGTGCTGTTTCCTAACTTGCCCAACTTTGTGGATTTGGATGCTTTCTATCTGTTTGCTGCAGGCAACCCAGTGCCAACTTTGATTGGAGATTTCTATCATTCATTGCACTATAAGAATGAGAACCGAAGAGGAAAGGTCGTGTACTGCTGTACTCCTCTGTTGAATATGTGGTTCAAAAGTCATCTCCCGATGAAGGGACCCTTTGCAGATAGTGCAATCTCAGCCAGTTGGTCAGAGCGCCTGATGAGGCTATCTTTCGAAGACGTTGTATGGTTTGATCGAGACCTGTTGGGATCTGAGCTCATCTTCAGTTGTTCTGGGTACCCTAATGTACCGCTGATAGGAAGAAAAGGGTGTATCAATTACAACCCTTCTCTATTCATTCGCCAGTTCGGATATGCACTGAAGAATCCACCTCAGGAGGAAGAAGTACAGGAATCTCTGTACTTCACAGGTGATGTGAAAGGGGAGTTATTAGCCAAGTTGCAACATGCCTGGACACGTATTAACCGCAAAGGGAAGCCACTGTTAGGTAAGAACGATTGCCAGGCTTATGAACCTTACAGGGTTTGGATCCAGGAACGAGCAAGTCAGTTATTAATGCCATTTCCAGCTGCACCCGTCATTGTTCCCGTCCCGGCAGAAGAGCCAACTACTGTTTCTAGAGAAGTCTATGAACAAGTTGTGAAGGAAAAAGAAGCCTTGATGAAGATCAACGAAGGGTTAGAGCAAGAGCTACCTCAAGTACGCAGTGAGAAAAACAAGGCCGTATATGCTTTCCAACAACAGATCGAGCTAGTAAACAGGTTAGGGGCTGAGTTGACTGAGGAAAAGAAAAAGCGTGAACGTCTGGGGCAAGAGTTCAGAAGCTCCCATGACATGCTGGAAGCCAAAAAGAAAGCGCTCGACGCAGCACACCGAGAGATATCCTCTTGCAACAAGACTTGGAATGCTACGCTCACCAATAACAAGAAGAGGGAAGATAAGCTGAAGCAGCAAATCTCCGACCTCGAAGAGAAGTTGAAGTCTAGCATCAAGAAGTGTGAGGAAGAAGTGATGACCCGGTATAGTGTCCAGCATGCACTGAACAAGGCAATCAAATCCAGAGATGAAGCAGTGTCTCAGAAGCGAAAGTTAGAAGATTGCTTCGGAGAAGCAACATGGGAAGAAACTGCTGAAGACGTACGCCGTGTCCTTAAGAGGAGAAACCAGCTTGTTGAAGGGCTGCTTGATCGACCAAGCCATCCGGAGACCAAGAAGTTGATAGAGGAGTACCAGACTTTTGGGAGGATCTGATCATTTCATGTAGTAACTTGTATGCTTTATTTGCATAAGTGCTGACCATCACCAGGATTGTTGGTTGAGGTCATGCCTTCTTTGTACTCTCAGTGATATTGTACCCTGGGCTTATTGATTCTCCCTGCAATATATGAGGCTTTCTATGATTCAGCTCCGATATTCCTATTGTCAACACTGTCACTGCACCGGCACCTTCGCACTAGAACTGGGGGAACGAACTTCCCTAACGCACAGACACATTGCATTGCATTCATTTTCATATTGCATTACAGGTAATCTTTGAATGGTGTCTTATTTCCTGCTCTGTATCAGGTACTTAACAGGATTGCAGATCAACATCCGCACCGCTATTCTACACGCTCCAACTGTCGAAAAATCATGGACCAAATGCAGAACGAGATGCAAGATGTGCGCGAGAAGCTCGCCCTCTTCATGCAGACCATGGAAGCTATAGCAAAAGGGCAGGAGAACTTGCAGGCCATGGTCCAGCCTCTGTTGGCTCGCAACGCTGGTCATGGTAATGAAGATCATCAGTCTGTCCGGGTTGATACTGCTCATGGAGACGGCACTCCCACGCCAGTGGCTCCGCCCGTAGTCAATATACCTGCCGCTAATGTCAACAACGCTACCGCTGCTGTGAATGGTAACGTTGGAGTGGGGAATGAAACTGCTGTCCATAATGCTGGGCTGGGTGATGTCAATTTGGGAGATAATCTAGGAGGCAACGGCTTTGTCAATACTGGGTTCGGATTCAACGATCAGGGATTCGATAACACTGGGAAGTATGGCTTTAATGCTCAAGGCTTTGGGCAAGATGGTTATGGTATGGTCAATCAGGGTTACGGAGGCTTTGGAAATGGCAACGGTGCTGGGTTTATGGCTTTTGGTCCTGCTGGAGGTGTTCAAGGGTACGGCAACAGAGGCCGAGGTCCGGGGATGAATCAAATCAGAGCTGGACGTAATAATGGATATGATGGGTACGGAGCTGGAAACGGTCTGTGGCAAGAGGATCAGCAGGAGGACGCCTTCTCCGGAGGAGGTTTTGAAGGGCCGATGGATGATTCCCAAAAGATTAGAATGCTGGAAGAGCAGATGAAGGGAGTCTTAAATCAAAGTGCTGTGGGATTGGACATGGCGACCATGGGTCTGGTACCTGGCCTGAGGGTGCCAATTAAATTCAAAGCTCCTGCGTTCGACAAGTACAAAGGAGACACATGTCCGAAAGTGCATGTACGAGCTTATTACAGAAAGATGTCTGCATACTCAACTGATGAAAGAATGCTAATGCATTTCTTTCAGGATAGTCTATCGGGCCCTTCCCTAGAGTGGTACATGGGGTTGGAGCCAACTGATATCAAGACATGGAAGCAATTGGCGGAGGCGTTTGTAGCCCATTACAAGTATAACAGCGACTTGGCACCCAATCGGGTCCAGTTGGCCGGGCTTTCACAGAAGAAGGGGGAGAGCTTTAAAGAGTACGCGCAAAGGTGGCGCGATATGGCTGCCAGGGTCCGTCCTCCTGTAGAAGATAAGGAAATGAATGATATGTTTGTCGGCACATTCACCGGGCTGTTTCATGATATGCTGTTTCATACGTCTCTGGCCAGTTTTTCAGACCTGATTCTGATGGGGGAAAAGATTGAGCGTAATATTAAGCAAGGAAAGTTCCAAGTCGAGGAATCAACTGCATCTGGCAGTAATAGGAAAGCTTATGGTGGGCGCCGTCAGGGCGAGGCAAGCGCGGTATTTGGAGGCCGAGGCCGAGGCCGAGGCAGGGGACGAGGTCAATATCGTCAGCCGCAGCAGGTGTCGAGTGTTACTATCCCATATCAACAACAAACACTCCAGCAACAACAACCGGTTCAGCAGCAACCAATGCCACAGCAGCAGCAGCCTCAGCAGGGGGCACAGCAAGCTCAGCGAAGATTCCAGGGTAGTAAACCGAGAAGAGTGTTTGAGAAGCCTCCCTCTACCTATGCTGATTTGTTGCAGACATTGTTGGGATTGAACCTGGTAGAGAAAAGAACTCTGGCACCAATAACGGGAGCTCCCCCGTTCGGCTATGATGCAAGCAGGCACTGTGAGTTTCATTCTGGGGCCCCGGGCCACGATATAGAAGGTTGTCATGCTTTTAAGCACGTTGTGCAGGATCTTTTAGACAACAAGACTATCAATTTTGGAACGGCAGGTCCGAATATAGTCCAGAAACCCATGCCTAATCATGGGGCAAACGCCGTTCTAACCGAGGAAGGGTTGAATCTGATTATGAATGTGGAAGATTTGAAGACGCCGCTGAGCGAGATAAAGAGCCGACTGTTACGAGGAGGTGTTTACCCAGGATGTAACGAGTATTGCTTAGACTGTTGGACCCTAGCTGGGGGGTGTGAGGATTTGAAGAAAGGCATTCAGGCCTTAATTGATGAAGGTATATTGCAGTTTGATCGAGCGGCAACTGATGAGCCTGCAGGGGCAGTAGTGGATAATCGGAGTGATGTGGCCACGGTAACGATTCCTCGGAAGACGATCACTATTGCAGCGCCAGCTCAACGACCACCGATTACCATAACTAAGGCCGGGCCGATCCCGTATGAGAACACGAAAGCAGTCCCATGGTCATATGGGTTAGAGGTGTATTGTGATGGGATAAAGATTGATGTTAACAAGCAGCCAGTGGAGATTGTGGATAATGTTGTTGGCTCAGGAGGCATGACAAGGAGTGGCAGGATCTTTATATCTCCTGAAGTGGAGGCTGAAAGACTAGCGAAAGGAAAAGGGAAAGTGGTTGAAAATGTTCCGGTACAAGCGAGTGGAAAAGAAGCGGCATCGAAGGATGTAGAAGAGTTCATGCTCTTAATTCGAAAAAGTGATTATAAGATTGTGGAGCATCTGCAGCAGACACCGTCCAAAATATCTATCTTGTCATTGCTCTTATGTTCGGAAGCTCACAGAAACGCTTTGCTGAAAGTCCTGGACACTTCTTTTGTACCACAAGACGTCTCCGTGAACCAGCTAGAAGGAGTATTGGCACATGTGAATGCAGGCCACAGCTTGGGCTTTACCGATTTTGACTTGACTCCGAAAGGGAGAGATCATAATATGGCATTACACGTATCCGTTGAGTGTAGAGGGTCAGTAATGTCGCACGTATTGGTTGACACCGGATCATCTTTGAATGTGCTGCCCAAGAAGGCGATGATGAAGCTGGATGTTCGAGGAATTTTGTGTACACCCAGTGATTTGGTAGTCAGAGCATTTGACGGCACGCGGAGAACAGTCTTCGGATCGATTACCTTGCCTCTGCAGGTGGGGCCGGAAGTGTTTGCAACTGAGTTTTATATCATGGATATACAGCCTGCGTATAGCTGCTTGCTTGGAAGACCCTGGATTCATGGGGCAGGGGCCGTCACTTCTACCCTGCATCAGAAGTTAAAGTATATGGTCGGAGACAGTGTAGTCACCGTGTGCGGAGAAGAAGACATCCTGGTCAGCCATTTATCTTCATTTAAATATGTAGAAGTCGACGGGGAGATCCACGAAACACCATGCCAGGCATTCGAAGGTTTGCACATCAAGGACAAAGGTCCCGGGCCGAGCAAAATGCCAGAGATAGCTGTCTCATCGTATAAAGAAGCTCAAGCGCTAGTGGAAGCAGGAGAAGCCAAGGGCTGGGGCAAAGTGCTGGACATTCCTGTGAAGATGGACCGGTTCGGACTGGGGTACCAACCGTCGTCATCAACTCCTTCCGTGGGGGCCCCCCGTTTCAGAAAGTCAATCACCATCTCTGCCAGTGGAGTATGTCATGAAACTGTCAATGCTGCTTCAGAGTCTGATGAAGGAGACAGCGACTGTGATATGGATGCCTGGATTCAGCCAAGCACGCCAGGACAAGGACTGTGCAACTGGTCTATTCAGGAGCTTGTTCCTGTGACTTTCAAACAGTAATGCTTTGCTTTATTAATTGTTGAATAATCTGATGTCTTGCCCGGGGCATCAGGATTTGCTTAGGGCTGTGTTGTTATAAACATTGCGTGTTAATCATTAAATAAATGGCGTTTTTCTTCATGTGCAAATACCGTAATCCCTGTCTTTCTTGTTTTATATTTTTCACTAAAATGGCAACGTGGTTATTCGCTTTATACGCATTTTGAAGCACTTAACCATTCCTTTTGCAGGATAACATTTTCAGATGACATCCTTGAACCACCTATGACTCGTCCCGACTTTGAGCACCCAGTGTTTCAGGCTGAAGAAGAGGTTGTCGAAGATAGCGACGTTCCTGAAGAACTGTCCTGGTTAGTAAAGCAAGAGGAAAGAGCCATTCTGCCTCACGACGAGGTCATCGAAATTATCAATTTGGGGTCGGAAGGGGTTGAGAAGAATATTCGTATTGGAGCCGCACTGCAGAGTGATATCAAGCGGAGACTGGTTGAAATGCTCCAAGAGTATAGTGATGTATTCGCTTGGTCATATGAAGATATGCCAGGGCTCGATACAGATATGGTTGTGCATCTCCTGCCACTGAAAGAAGATTGCCCGCCGGTCAAACAAAAGCTTCGCAGAACGCGACCAGATATGGCAATGAAGATCAAAGAGGAGGTTCAGAAACAGTGGGACGCTGGTTTCCTGGCTGTGACGAAGTATCCTTCATGGGTTGCCAACATCGTACCAGTGCCAAAGAAAGATGGCAAGGTTCGAATGTGCGTGGATTATAGAGATTTGAATAAAGCAAGCCCAAAAGACGATTTTCCACTTCCTCACATTGACGTGTTAGTTGATAATACCGCTCAATACTCTGTATTCTCCTTCATGGATGGCTTTTCAGGCTATAATCAAATTAAAATGGCGCCAGAGGATATGGAGAAGACTACTTTCATAACGCCTTGGGGAACATTTTGCTACAAAGTGATGCCCTTTGGTTTGAAAAATGCTGGGGCAACATATCAGCGTGCGATGACGACTCTTTTTCATGACATGATGCATAAAGAGATCGAAGTTTATGTTGACGATATGATTGCCAAATCCCAGACGGAGGAAGAGCATCTGGTGAATCTGTTGAAGTTGTTTAAAAGACTTAGGAAGTTCAGGCTGAGGCTGAACCCTAATAAATGCACCTTCGGGGTGAGATCGGGTAAACTGCTGGGGTTTATCGTAAGCGAAAGAGGAATAGAGGTCGATCCTGCTAAAATAAAAGCGATTCAAGAAATGCCGACGCCTAAAACAGAGAAAGAGGTGCGCGGGTTTTTAGGGAGGTTGAACTACATTGCCCGGTTCATATCTCACCTAACGGCCACGTGTGAACCATTATTCAAGCTGTTGAAGAAAGATCAAGCTGTAACGTGGAACGAAAATTGTCAAAAGGCATTCGATAAAATAAAGAAGTATCTGCAGGAGCCTCCTATTTTGATACCCGCAGTGGCAGGTAGACCCTTGATAATGTATTTGACGGTTCTGGAGGGAAGCATGGGTTGTGTTCTCGGTCAACACGACGAGACGGGGAGAAAAGAGCATGCGATCTATTACCTGAGTAAGAAATTTACAGACTGTGAATCTCGATACTCAATGCTGGAGAAAACTTGTTGCGCGCTAGCCTGGGCCGCCAAGCGTTTAAGGCAGTACATGCTGAATCATACAACCATGCTCATCTCGAAGATGGATCCTATCAAATATATATTCGAAAAGCAGGCGTTGTCAGGTAGAATTGCCCGTTGGCAGATGGTCTTGACTGAATATGATATCCAATACGTCTCGCAAAAGGCTATAAAGGGGAGTGTGCTGTCTGAGTATCTGGCGGAGCAGCCTATTGAAGAGTACCAATCGATGAGATTTGATTTTCCTGACGAGGATATCATGTACTTAAAGATGAAGGATTGCGAAGAGCCGTTGCCAGACGAGGGACCAGAGTTGGGGTCCAAATGGCAGATGATCTTTGACGGAGCTGTAAACGCTTACGGTAGCGGAATAGGGGCAATCATCACTACGCCACACGGGTCGCACATCCCGTTTACTGCCCGATTGACCTTTGCCGTTACCAACAATGAGGCCGAATACGAAGCTTGTATAATGGGGCTTGAAGAAGCCATTGATTTGCGAATCAAGAACTTAGACGTATACGGAGACTCAGCTCTGGTAGTGAATCAGATCAAAGGGGAATGGGAGACACGTCAGCCCAATTTGATACATTACATGAATTATGCAAGGAGACTGTTGCCTTTCTTTGACAAAGTTGAATTGCATCACGTACCGCGGGCAGAGAATCAAATGGCTGACGCCCTTGCCACTTTGTCTTCCATGTACAAGGTCAACTTCTGGAACGAAGCTCCCCAAATCACTATCTCTCGGTTGGACAGGCCAGCTTATGTATTTGCTATCGATGAAGCATCCGACGATAAACCGTGGTATTTCGATATCCTTAATTTCCTGAAGAATAAAGAGTATCCGGCTGGGGCATCCAGTCAGGATCAGAAGACTCTCAGGAGATTAGCGGGTAATTTCTACTTGAATCCGGATGGCGTCTTGTACAGAAGAAACCACGACTTGGTGTTGTTGCGTTGTGTAGACGAGAAAGAGGCAAAGCTTCTCATGGAGGAAATTCACGAAGGTACCTTTGGTACGCATGCTGGTGGGCATGCTATGACGAGAAAACTGCTGCGGGCAGGTTACTTTTGGCTGACTATGGAAACTGATTGTTTCAAGTTCGCGAGGAAGTGCCACAAGTGCCAAATCTATGCTGATAAGATACACGTGCCTCCGAGTCCTCTAAATGTGATGTCATCTCCATGGCCATTCTCGATGTGGGGAATCGATATGATTGGAAAGATCGAGCCGACGGCTTCTAATGGGCATCGGTTCATCCTAGTAGCAATCGATTATTTCACCAAGTGGGTGGAAGCGGCGTCTTACACGAATGTAACGAAGCAGGTGGTGGCCAGGTTCATCAAGAGAGATATCATTTGCCGATATGGGATTCCCGAGCGGATAATCACGGACAACGGTTCAAATCTGAACAACAAAATGATGAAGGAGCTCTGTCAGAATTTCAAGATCGAACATCACAACTCCTCCCCTTACCGACCCAAGATGAATGGCGCTGTTGAGGCGGCCAATAAGAATATCAAGAAAATTGTTCAGAAAATGGTGGTGACTTATAAGGATTGGCATGAAATGCTACCTTTCGCTTTGCACGGTTATCGTACGACGGTACGCACATCAACCGGGGCAACTCCGTTCTCGTTGGTATACGGAATGGAAGCGGTATTACCATTGGAAGTTGAGATCCCTTCTCTGAGGGTATTGCGAGACGTTCAGCTGGACGAGGCAGAATGGGTAACGAATAGATTGAACCAATTGAGTTTAATGGACGAGAAGAGGCTAGCTTCTCTGGCATACGGTCGTTTGTACCAAAGACGAATGAAGAAAGCGTACGACAAGAAGATACTTCCGCGAAGCTTTCAGACGGGCGACCTTGTGCTGAAAAGGATTCTCCCGCCGCAAGCAGATCACAGGGGCAAGTGGACCCCCAACTACGAAGGGCCATACGTTGTCAGAAAAGTCTTTTCAGGAGGAGCGTTGTTGTTGTCCACCATGGACGGAGAAGACTTTGCGTCACCTGTGAATTCGGACGCAGTTAAAAAATACTTTGCTTAAAAATAGACCCGCTGGACAGAAAAAGAGAGTCCAGGCAAAAATGGGGCATCCTGGCGAACCAAAAAACAGAATGAAAGGTTCGGGCAAAAGTTAGGGATAAAATTGAAAAAATGTACACCCGCGAAGTTGAAAACCTATACTGGGCGGCTTCGGCAAAAAAGGGTATCCCGGTGAACTGAAAACCCGTAAAGGGCGGTTCACGCAAAAGTTAGGGATTTGAAAAGCAAATGACTGCGGTCCGAATTTGATATTGCAATGAGCATCAATGCGGGAGAATACATTTGAGGAGCCAGTTATCGGATACAATCTCTTCGGAAGTGGGGATACCGGGAAAGCATTAGAGTCGGACGAGTCATGGGAGGATCAGTTCGTGGTGTTCATCTGCATCCCGTTGCCGACATGTGTACAAAATTTAATTTGTCATGCTTCTTGTGCATACTTATGTATTTGCTTTGCGTAGCTTCCTCTTTTCAGGAGTTACATCCCATGTACAAAACTCCGCCCATTCAGGGGCCCGATCAATAAAATATGTTATTCAGTACTTGATGCTGGTTCTTTACTGTTTTGTGCATGATAAAACGCCTAAGTTTATTGAAGCTAGCATGAGTATAACATCACTGGCCCTTGCCAACAATTGCTAAAGCTTTGAATTAACTGAGTGTAACGTCACTAACCTGAATTGATTTGATTGCATAGGCTTGTCGTGTCTTGTTTGTGTTGTTGCAGGTTTCGTAACCATACGAGGAAGATGATCAAAAGATCGCGATAACGAAAGACTTGACCCCCACATAGGTCATGCATGTTCCTCCCGAAGAAGGATAGAATTCCCCAGCTAGCCGTAGCTTATCCAAAGGACGTGCTCCAGAAAAGTTATTCGTCCTCAGCAGAGTTTGGCGATTCCAAGATCGTAAGGCTGTATTCAGACAGGTTCATCTTTCCCCGCAGGGTCATGCATTCTCCCCCAGCGGAGTCAGTGGAGTTCACCCCAAGAGAATCATCCTATCCCCGGCGGAGTTCTCTTTGCAAGTGTTTTCATTCCTTCCAGTGGAACTCGAAGATCAAGACTCTCCCCAGTAGAGTTGGTGGTGGTGCCTGCCATTTATTTTGTCAAGGATACTGTGTAATATCAGTTTACTTTCCAGCAGAAAGTCCGATCATACTATGCACATCTAATATTCCCCAGCAAAGTTATATTCCCCAGCAGGGGGTTACTTCAACAAGGTGCTTGGTTTAAGTTCCTAATTTCCCAGCAGGGTCAACTTCATCCTTCCAGCATTTATTTTGCTGGAATAATTCTGTAGCATCTGGCTATCCCCGGCGGAGTCGGCATTATCCGTCCAGCATTTATTTTGCTGAAGCAGTTTCTGTACTCTAGCAGTTCAGGTGGAGAGAATTCTTGCTCAAATGAATTACCAAACGTTCAAGATCTCGGCATGAGACATCCAATGATGATGTCAGTTTCGGCCGTATTCCCCGCAGAGTTGCCAGGATAAGTTTCTCTTTGTTCCCAGGCAGAATCAGTTGTCATCAAGGGTTCCATGAATCAGAATTGCATAGGCCACCGCCGGTTATCAGAACAGGCGTCCGATAGTTGGTTTCCAGACATCCCCAGTAGAGTTCGTCTCAAAGTCGCTGTCACGTCAGTGCTAGGAAGTTTGTGGGTGAGGATCATTGGAGAACTAAGTCCCGACGCGGACAATTTACTTCTAGATTGACGGGATTTCTTCAGAAGTGGGCGTCCTAACGTGGACAGGTTTATTTCCCCGGATTGGTAAGGTGTGTTAGTCCTAACGAGGACAGATTCGGGTTCTCGAAATTGGTGGAATGGGAAGTCATGACGTTGACAAAAGTGATTACTCTTTGTGTTGGGTCCTAACGTGGACAGATCAGACCAGCGTGTGAGTCCTTACGTGGACAAGTCTTATTTCCTCAGCAGGTCGAAGACGCCTGAGTCCTAACGTGGACAAATCAAGACGAGATCAGTGTCCTTACGTGGACAAATCAAAGAGATTATTATTCCTAACGTGGAGAAGTGGGTCCTAACGTGGACGATGTAGTCCTTACGCGGACATATCAAACGATAGTTTCCTTACGTGGAAATGACGGCATTCCTGACGTGGAAAGAGTGGAGTCCTTACGTGGACAGATTATGATGGCATTCCTTACGTGGAAAAATGAGTCCTGACGCGGACAAATCGGTAAGAAGTTGGTATTCCTTACGTGGAAAGATCAGAGTCCTTACGTGGACATATCAAGAGAATCCCTTACGTGGAAGAAAAATGGTTTCCTTACGTGGAAAGACGAGTTTATTCCTTACGTGGAAGGATGGAGTCCTCACGCGGACATATCAAGATTGATTCCTGACGTGGAAAGAAATGGATTATTCTTGACGTGGAAGAGTTTAGTCCTGACGTGGACAGATGCAAGGAAAGTTGAGTCCTGACGTGGACAGGTTCAGAACCAAAGTTGGATTCCTTACGTGGAAAGATTGGAGTCCTGACGCGGACATGTCACGTGGTATTGGAGTCCTTGCATGGACAGATTGGTATAGTTCTCCTTACGCGGAAAGAAGATTGCTTCCTGACGTGGAAAGATGAAAGGGTTAGTCCTGAAGTGGACAGATACAGAAGAAATGATTCCTAACGTGGACAGGTGTTACTCCTAGCGTGAAAGAGTGTTATTGCTAACGTGGACGATTCAGTTTATGGAAATGCAGACGAATTATCCCCAGCGGAGTTGCCGAGATTTTTCTGGGTTAACAGCAAGTGGAGTCCTAACGTGGACAGGTTTTAGTTGAGATTTCTTTGTATTGATGACGGACAGAGTCCTAACGTGGACAAGCAAGCAATCTGTTATGCCAGAATCCTCTTCAGAACGATGAAGACAATCCCCAACACGGTTGCACGAGATCAGTGGGTTGCTGTAACAGTCAGATTCAGCTGATGAATGTCGTTCCCCAAGCAGGAGCGCAATTTAGTTTTGCGGTTGGCAAATTTCTGGTTTCACTAGTATTCAACCGTCTCGTACCGCGAATGTCTGAAGGCTCCGGGCTCTTCACCCAATCGGGTCCAAGTCGCTTGAATAGGGGCAGCTGTTGCACCCTAAAATTTGCCCAACCTTATTCCTTGGTTTATGTTTCAATGTCATTAGCATTTGCATATAGAGTCATGTACATAGACTAACCATCTGCATAGCATAAGCATAGCAAGTCATACAACAGGGGGACCAATCATTATTCTCATCTCTAGAAGCCTATCAAGAGGTTATTATCCCAATTCAATCTCATTCAAGTCATCAGGAAAGAATTTGAAAGCAAAGAGTTCAGCAGATCAAGCCTTGAGTCCATCTCCTAGCTGAGGGTATCTGAGGGTCAACAAGAGGGTTGTGAGCTGTGAATTGAAGGCATGGAGAGTATCTAGACATTATGAGAGACTTAGAAAGTCATTTGGAGAAGGAGACAAGTCATTGATGAGATCACAAGAGCTATAGCTGAAGGCAGTCAACTAGGGTTTCATCTGGGTCAACCCTAGGTCAACCCTAGGTCAATTGACTGATTTAAGGGGCATTCAAGTCTAGTGGAGAGATGTGGGGTTCATCATTGGACATATAAAGAAGGATATGGAGATATGCCAAGGAGAATTCAAGAGAAATCAAGGAGAAGGGGAGTTTCTAAATTAGGGTTTCTGTGTAAAATCCCCTAGTTTAGGTCAAATTTCCAAGCAAGATAAGTCAAAATGCTAGCTTCAAATGGCTCCTTGGCCAACATGAAACTTGTAGAGGATCTCAAGACCTTTAATTTGAGTGGTGGAAGATATCAAGGAGATTTATAGAACTCAAGTTATGGTCCTTGCAAGTTACAGGTCATCTGAGGTATCTGAAATTTTGTCTGTGAAAGTGACTTGACTTCCAAGCTAGTTTTACCCCTCAAGGAGATTTCAAATGAATTCTTGGTCAACATAAGAATTGTTCCTCATTGTCTTAGCTTTCTAGAATGGTATAGCATGCCCTCATATGATGTGTGGAACTCAACTTATGGCCTTGGCAAGCAAAGGGTATTTTGGGCATTTGTGAATTACAAGTCATTTTAACCTATGTCCAAAACTCATACAAGGAGGCCTCAAATGGAAAAACTTACAACATCAAACTTGCTCCAAATGGGATTTTAAGTCTAGAAAGAAGGTCAAAAATTGTTGGAAAAGCTCATAACATGAAGTTGCATGATTGGTTAAATTTGAACTAAAATGGCTTATAACTTGAATAAAGTCAAAGTGAAAAATGGTTTGGGAGATTTATAAGTCCAAATGGAGACTTCCAATATATGATTTTGAATGGAAAAGACATTCTAGAGACAATGGTTCAAGCACTTTTTTGAGCCTAGGTCAAAATTTCAAAGTTATCCTTGGTTACTTGTAATTGAAGAAACATACCAAAGTTGGATCACTTGTGGAATGTAAGGGAAAGTGTATGAACATTCTGGAAATTTCCATTGGAGTCTATATAAGCATGAAATGAAGATTGATCAAGGGTTGGATTCATTTTTCACCAAGAATTTCCCAAATTCTCTCATTCTTTCTCATTGCATTTTCACTTCAATTCCTCAAATTCTTCACCAATCACCATCAAAATCAATTTCATCATACTGATTCATCATCATAGATCAGAATTCAACCAAGAACAAGGTGTGATCAATCCATTTTCGAGCACTATAATCATCAACATCAAAATTGCAAATTCAGTTGGAACTCAAGATCCAGTGCAAGACTCCTCAAAGTGTTGCATACAGAATCAAATAGAGCAATTGTAGATCAGGATCCAAGCCTCAAAAGCCTCAGATCCACGAATTTCATCATCATCCACAAGCTTTCACACCAGGTGCATTTTCTCTGCCACAGCTTGATTCAGTTAGTTTAGCATAGATTTGTTAGTTTAGATATGATGTAGGATGTTAGTAGAGCAATTAGGATGAGTTTGGAGTAGTTTAGTGATGATTGTTAGCAGGTGTACCAAACTGTTAGGACTTAGAACTTGCATCATAGTGTATTATAATATTAGGTTGTTAGCGCAGGATGATCACCATTAGTCATAGATTAGATTAGTATAAGTTTGATTGAGAATTGTTGTGATGTATCTCAGAGTATTTCCATGGTGACCAGAACTTGTTGTGATCGGGTTTATTGATTGGCTAAGTTTCAAAGCAAGCAAATGCCATAGACGTATAGAGGGAGAGATTTAGAGTAAGTTTCATGTTTATATCGTGGCGTTTCATGGCCTGGAGAGAGAGAACCGAGAGCTTGAACTTGGACGTTCATGGCATGCGCATGAGGGTTTCAGAAACCCTAGATGAATCAATGAAGAAGATGAAATCCTGGGCGTTCATTTCATGTTGGACCTTTGACTCAGAGAGCAATCCTGTGGCTCTCATTTGAAGCAGATTTTGGAGGGAGATGCGTTGGTGCCCTAAACGCACCGTTTCATTAATTGAAACGGGCGGGCCTGAGTATTGAGTGATATCCCCACCCCCCAATGCCTGAGCCCAATCAATTTGAACGTGAATCTGTTTCTGAATGCACCCCCCAGCTTGTTTTTTTATTTTCTTTAATGCTGACTTCGTTCTGGGCTTAGTAAATTCGCTAGTCACACCCCACCACTGCCTGGCCCAATGAAATATCAACTGAGCGCGCTTGCTGAACAAACCCCCCTCCCTTTATTTCATTATTTTCTTTTATATTCTTTAATTTTTTTATGCATTTTCATTAATTCATAATAAATAGATAAAAAATCATTTTTAACTCATTCTTTTTACATCATTTTCATTAGAATGTGTAGAAAATTGTCATTAAATAAAATTGCATTTTTGTTTTTATTTGGTATTTTTTCCATATTTTCTAAATAAATGTCATTTTAAATAGCTTCATTTCATGCATGATTTTATTAATTTTGTTCTACTAAATGCTTTCATTTTTTTTTGTTCATTCTTTTTAGGGTGTTTAGATGAGATATTGAACTTGTGGATTCAATTTAGTTCCCATTTTTAGGAATTAGTTCTAGGTGCTTAATGTAGGTTTGAACAACATGAACAAATTAGGTTTTTTAGGTGATGACTTAGGAAGTTTGATTCTTTCCCTTAGGACTTAGGGTTTGACTAGTTTAGTTATGGGACTATAGGGGCTATGGGTAGTTATTAGATCCCCTTAGAAAAAGTCAGGATTCCCCTACTGCTATTAATACTCTGTGTATGTCTGATTGTCTGGTGTGGTGTGCCCTCTGGGGATTATTGCTTGCTTGCTTGGGTATTGGGATTGTCTGGGGATTTGGGAGAGCTGAAGACTTGAGGAGATGAAGACCATTGGAGATCCAAAGATTGGAGATCAACTGCCAGAGTTGAAGAGGAGGTTCTTGCTAGCAGCTGCTGAGGAGACTAGGGTTTAGGAGCTAGGCAGAGCTCTAGATTAGAAAGCTTGTTTCTCAAACATGGAATGCCTTGTCTGCATCCATCCTTTCTCTATGATTCAAAGTCTCTTTCAAATATCCACCTCCTTCCTTTGGAAGGATCAGTGAATATATTTGAAAGATAGAACTTTTGAGAGGAAACTTTCTGTTTAATGTTAACAGTTGATGAACCACCCTTGGTAGGTAATCAACTGTCTAACATTCATTCACTTCACTCTTGTGACTGATTCCTCATCCTGGAGGTTTGAACTTGAAGAAAAGCCATTGCAGATGGAAGACAGATGATCAAAGCCCTTGCCTGAAGATCATGAAAATGAAGATTGATGCTTGTTGAAGCCGGTAGCTGATTGGAGATTACTTGAAGCCAGATGTTGATTCAGAGCTGCTGATGCTGTTTTTTTGCTGTATTTCATTTCCTGATGTATTGATTGGTTTTCCGGACTGTATTGTTTGCTGTTTACCCTGTTGGGTTGAAAGTGAAGCCTGTTCACTTTTGCCTATTGTTTTCTAGGTTCGAGGTTGAGTGGGACTCCCTTGCCTCGCTTGTACTGTTGCATCCATGCATTTTACCGCTGTATATATCTGGTATTGTTTCTGTTTCTGCCTATCCCTTAGGATCTCTGTTTCTCTCTGTGCAAGAGAGGAGCATGATAGACACTAGGTCTTAACCCATGCATGATAACATTAGGTTAGTTTGATTCCCTTCGCAACCGTAGGGTAGAGTTCTGTCTCCTTCTTTCTCAAAACAAACAGAAAAACACGTAAAGATTTCAAACACAATAAAAGACACTTCTTTCGTAAAAGAATGTGAACTCATCAAAACGTCATTTTTGTCCGCTTGGACCGCTAATCAGAAAACCCTTTTTCAGAAGGAATAAAATTAATCAAGGACAGACTTGTGTCATACGTGGCCCGAACTACGTTTGCTCTGATCTTCCATGCCGTGTGGAAGTACGTAGGCATAGGATGCGATATCCTAGCGAGCAACCTTCCCCTCCTTTCCCGTAGGTAGGCGAACTACGTTGACTCTGATTTCTCGTTCCAGGCGGGAATACGTAGGCATAAAGTGCGATACTTTGCCGAGTCATTTTTTATTTTCATTTTCTTTTCTTTTAACCCCAGACCTTTAGCGTAGATAGAATAACAATCCATACCCGAAAACAAGCGTGGATCCCGTCGAGTACGACGGACGTGAGGGGTGCTAATACCTTCCCCTTGCGTAACCGACTCCCGAACCCAGGTTTTGGTTGTGACGACCATACCTTTCCCGTGTTGTGCGAGGTTTACTCTGAGCATTTCCTTTCCCTCCCGTGGGATAAATAACGCACGGTGGCGACTCTTCTGTTCAGCCGGCGCCGATCTTCGCAGTAGCGACAGCAGGTTGCTCAGTTTGGTTTGCAAGCCTTCTGTGTTCGAGTTGAACGGGTTGCATGCTCTACTGCAGTTCTACAACCCTCCGCTGAGATGTTTCACTTTTCAGGACTTCGTTCTCGCGCCGACGCTGGAAGAGTATGCTGATTTGCTAGGTGTGCCTATCAAGAGGCAGATGCCTTTTGTCCACATGGATGCTGAGCCTGATCTGGCTGGTTTAGCACCTTCACTTCATTTGGACGCCTCCGAGTTAGTACTGACTAGTTGGAACAAGGTTCCTGGGTTCTCCTTACAGTTTCTAGTGGTTAAGGCTCAACAGTGTGCCAAGGACGGATGTTGGGACGCGTTCAATGCCATCCTCGCTCTATGCATATATGGCATCGTTCTGTTCCCCAACATGCCCGATTTTGTAGACTTTGATGCGTTTCACATCTTTGCTTCAGGGAATCCAGTCCCTACCCTGATAGGAGATGTCTATTACTCAGTCCACTACAAGAATGAGAACAGGAGGGGGAAGAATGTCTCATGCTGTGTACCCTTGCTGTACAAATGGCTTGAAAGTCATCTGCCCAAGAGGGGTCCTTTTGTCTTGTCTGCAACCACAGCTGAGTGGCCTGAGCGTCTGATGGGTTTATCTGCAGAGGATATTGATTGGTTCGACAGAGACAGGTTGGGTATTGAGGTGATCTTCAGTTGCAGCGGGTTTCCTAATGTGCCTCTGATAGGTAGGAAGGGCTGCATAAACTACAATCCGTCGTTGCTGGTTCGACAGTTCGCGTATGCTTTGAGGAATCCGCCGAAGGATGAAGAGGTACAGGAATCTCTATACCTCACGGGTACTCTAAAGGGGGATCTGTTGTCCAAGCTTCAGCGTACGTGGAATGGTGCCAGTAAGCGAGGAAAGCCTTTGCTGGGAAAAAGCAACAATCAAGCCTACCCTTCGTATTTGACTTGGATCAGAGCCAGAGTAAATGCCATAGGGATGCCGTTTCCTCATGCCAAGCCAGAAAGTCCTCCAACGATCGAAGAGCCTACTACTGTGCCCATTCATCAGTATAACCAGGTATTAGCTGAGTGGGATGAACTGAAGCGGGCGAACGAAGAACTGGAGAAGGAACTAGCTCAGCTCCGAAGCGAGAGGAACGAAGCCGTCCATTCTTTCAAAAGGCAAACAGAGTTGGTGAACCAGCTAGGTACAAACCTGACTAAGCAGATGGCCGAGCGTGAACGCATGGGTCAAGACTTCAGGGCTGTCAACGACGTACTGGCTACGAAGAAGCAGCATTTGGACGAGGCATATCGGAGGATATCCAAGTTCAACCAGCACTGGAAGGCTTCCCTGGCCACCAGGAAAGAGCGGGAGGATAAGCTGATGTGCTGCAGATCTCCAAGCTGGAAGCCGAGGTGAAGGACATTGAAAAGAGGTTTGATGAAGAAACCGCCCGCAGATACGCCGTCGAAGGCCAACTCAACAAAGCTCTCGCTAACCTGAAGGAGCGCAAGCTGACGTTTGAGTCTAAGAAGCGGAAACTGGAAGATTGCTTCGGCGAAGGAGCATGGGAAAGTTCAGTTCAGGGACTTCAGTATACCATTGTGCAGAGAGAATTGCTCGTCGAGGGGTTGCTCACTCTGCCAGATCATCCAGAGACGAAGGAGTTATTAGAAGAGTATCGCGCCCGTGGCCGTACCTGACTAGTTGTATTCCTTTTGTTTTGATCTTTGTTGTATGCTGACCATCACCAGGCTTGTTGGCTGAGGTCACGCTGTTGATTCGTCTTGTACTCGCTGATGCTATGTACTGCCTTGATATGCTTTCTTTATATATGAGATTGTTGTTTCCATGATTGGGCTCAGACTTCTTCTTATTATTATTATCAGCACTGACACTCAGGCACTAGGATCGGGGGAAATCTCCCAAACACACAGACACACGCATGCATTTGCATGAAGGATTTGCATAGCGTACATTTCGTTGTTTTTCCTAACCTTTAGTGTTTACAGGTTTTTCAGGTTTACAGGTCCCAGGCTGTTTCTAGTGATTCCAGGATTGATCAGAGACTAATTCACCGCTATCCAACTCGAGCTAATCAACCCAGGATTATGGATCAAGTGCAGACAGATGTCCAGGAGCTCCGCGAGAGGATGGATCACTTTATGGAACTGATGCAGGTGGTCGCCAATGGCCAAGATCAGCTCAGGACTTTGGTTCAGCCTTTGATCTCCAGGGTTGATAGCAACGGCATACTCCATGGTGGGGCTGTGCCTACTCCTCCACCAGTTGATACTCCGCAGAATGGTGTCCCTGTGGCCGGGGGCAATGGCAGTGCTAATGGCAATGTGATGGCCAATATCGGACTCAATGCGACGGGCGTCGGCAATGGGAGTCTGGGAGCTAATGTCAACATCGGGGCGGTCAACGGTAATGCTGGCGGCGGGAATCTGTTGGTGCCTCAACCGTGGCTTGAGGATCATCAGGATGATGTGTTCTCTCAAAGAGGTGCAAAAGGGGAGCTGAATGCTGAAGCGCGGCTTAGATTCAAGGCACTTGAAGATAAAATGAGAGATATTGAGAATCAGAATACTTTGGGCGTTGATATGTCCAAGCTGGGGTTAATTGCTGATTTCAAGGTACCTCCTAAGTTCAGGGTGCCTGACTTCGAGAAATATAAGGGCACCACTTGCCCTCGTGTCCACCTCAGATCGTACTACAGGAAGATGTCTGCCTATTTAGAGGATGAGAAGCTGCTGATGCACTTCTTCCAAGACAGTCTTTCCGGACCATCCCTCGAGTGGTACATGGGCCTGGAGCCCACTAGCGTGCGCACATGGAAGGATCTCGCTGAAGCGTTTGTCCATCATTACCAGTACAATAGCGACTTGGCCCCGAACCGAGTTCAGCTCCAGAACCTTTCGCAGAGGAATAATGAAGGATTTAAGGAGTACGCCCAGCGGTGGCGTGAGTTGGCAGCCCAGGTTCAGCCGCCGATGGTTGAACGCGAGCTCGTGCAGATGTTTGTGGCTACCCTCCCAGGGGTTTACTATGAAAAGTTAGTCAGCGGTATGTCTGGGACGTTCTCAGCTCTCATTATCATGGGCGAGCACGTCGAGAATGGTATCAAGATCGGGAAAATTCAAGGTGAATCATCCTCAGCTAGAGGGGGTGGAAAGAAACCTTATGCTAGTAAGCGACGAGAAGGAGATGTGAGCGTTGTGACCAACGCTCGAAGAAAGGGCAAGGGCCCTCAGCAGCAGGTAGCTAGTATAAATATCCCAGCAGCTCCGCCGCAGCAGCAGCAGCAACCAAATCAGCAGGGATATAGAAAGTACCAGAATCGGGCACCTTTGACAAACCGTCACTTCGAGGCACCGCCTATGTCGTACGCGCAACTCTTGCAGACCTTGCTTCAGCTTCAGTTGGTTCAGAAGAGGATGATGGCTCCCTTGACAGGGGCACCTCCACTAGGGTACGATGCAAATGTCACTTGCGATTTCCATACAGAGGCACCAGGCCACACGATCGAGAACTGCAAAGCCTTTAAGCACAAGGTGCAGGATTTGGTGGATGCCAAGATCATTAATTTCTCCGATAATGTGCCCAATGTCACGAAGAATCCTATGCCGAATCATAGGGGAGGCGGAGTGAACGCCATTATCGAAGAAGAGAGTGTGGATCTGTTGATTGATGTCAAAGACCTAAAGACGCCGCTTAGTTTCGTCAAAGCTAAGTTGTTGAAGAAAGGGTTCTTTCCAGGATGCGGAGAGTTATGCATGGACTGTGCTACACATTCTGATGGATGTGAGCAGTTAGTTGAAGGAATTCAAAGCCTGATGGCTGAAGGGATTTTGCAGTTCAGCCGGAGGGCTGAAAGTATATCAGGAGAGGTAGTGTTGAAGCAGGCCGATGAAGTCTCCACCATCACCATCCCTCGCCAGCCAATAACCATTTCTGCGCCCAGACCGCCTACGATCACGATCACCAAAGCTGGGCTGAAGTCTATTGCAACGGTCGAAAGTTAGAGCTGGAGCCGTATGGGTCGACTGTGGAGAACCTCGTAGGAATCAGTGGTATTACTCGCAGTGGAAAAGTGTTTGCACCGACAGAGGTCGTGGCAGAGAAAGCGGTCAGAGCTGATGTAGCCGATAAGGGTAAAAGCAAAGTCGTCGAAGAGGTCCCGTGTGGGGTAGAGAAAGATTTGCTTGTTAAAGATGCCTAAGAGTTTATGCGGTTGATCAAAAAGAGCGACTACAAGATTGTAGACCATCTCCATCAGACGCCTTCGAAGATTTCTATTCTCAACCTGTTGCTGTGTTCTGAAGCGCACCGCAATGCGTTGCTAAAGGTATTGAACGCTGCCTATGTACCACAAGAGATATCAGTGAATAAGCTAGAAGAGGTGGTAGCCCATGTTAATGCTGGCAATGGTCTAGGTTTCACAGATTTAGAGCTGACACCAAAAGGAAGGGATCACAACAGCGCCCTGCACATCTCGATAGAGTGTAGGGGCACAATCATGTCGCATGTCCTGGTGGACACGGGTTCGTCGCTTAATGTGCTTCCGAAGAAGGCATTAATGAAGTTGGACACTCGCGGATTGCTTTGTACACCCAGTGATCTGGTGGTGAAAGCATTCGACGGAACTAAGCGCCACGTTTTCGGGGAGGTGACCCTGCCGATCCAAGTTGGTCTGGAAACGTTCGACACATTCTTTTATATTATGGATATCATGCCTGCCTACAGTTGCCTCTTGGGCCGGCCATGGATCCATGCAGCTGGTGCCGTGACCTCCACGTTGCACCAAAAGCTCAAATATGTTGTCGGAGGAAGCATAGTAACCGTGTGTGGCGAGGAGGACATAATGGTGAGCCATTTGTCATCCTTTAAGTATGTTGAAATGGATGGCGAAATCCATGAAACTCTCTGCCAAGCATTTAAGGCCGTCAAAGTGAAAGAGGTAGCTCCTGTAGTCGCAGAAAAGCCAGAAATGAATCTCTCCTCGTTCAAAGAAGCTCGGGCCGTCGGCCAAGCTGGGTCCACCCCAGGCTGGGGGCATATTTTGGAGATACCGATCAAGCAGGATAAGTTTGGGTTGGGGTGTTCTCCTGAAGCTGAAGCTTCTTCTTCTTCGTCTAGCAGTTCGTCTCGTGGTAAGGGGCCGATCCTATTTACCAGTGGCAGAGTGATTTTCGAAAGCATCAACGCGGCGTCTGAGGACAGCGGGGATAGCGATTATGATCTCGACTCTTGGATTCAGCCAAGCAAGCCGGGCAAGGGCCTCAACAATTGGACCATCAAGGAAATCATCCCGATGACAAGTGAAGAGTAATGATTTACTTTTTTTCAATCATTGTACAACCCTATGTCCTACCCGGGGCATAGCGGTTTTATTGTCAGGGCCTTGTTGGATTATGTACATGCATTTTGTTAATAAATCAAAGGCGTTTTCTTCGTATTCAAATATTGTGATCTCTGTTATTCCTGTTTTATATTTGTTTTGAAAAACAGTAAAATGGCAATGGGGTTTGTGATAACCTGCATATTCTTGTTTTAAACTTAACCCTTGTTATTGCAGGATCCACATAACAGATGACATCGACTCTGGACCTTCTACGGCTCACTTCGACTTCGATTGCCCGATCTATCAAGCCGAGGAAGAGATTGATGAAGACGAAGACCTTCCTGAAGAGTTGGCCCGCTTGTTGAAACAAGAGGAGAAGGTTATTCTGCCTCATGAGGAGGATATTGAGATTGTAAATCTGGGTTCTGAAGAGCTCGTAAGAAATGTCAGAGTAGGGGCTGCGCTGCAGAAGGATGTCAAGCAGAGACTAGTCGAGATGCTTCGAGAGTATAGTGACGTCTTTGCTTGGTCATACGAAGATATGCCCGGACTTGACACGGACATCGTGGTCCACCACTTGCCGCTACGTGAAGATTGCCCTCCCGTCAAGCAGAAGCTTAGGAGGACGAGACCAGATATGGCCGTTAAGATCAAAGAAGAAGTGCAGAAACAGCTCGATGCTGGCTTCTTAGCGGTCACCACTTACCCTCCGTGGGTCGCCAACATAGTGCCTGTACCGAAGAAGGACAGTAAGGTACGCATGTGCGTCGATTATCGGGATTTGAATAGGGCGAGCCCTAAAGATGATTTCCCGTTGCCTCATATCGATGTGTTGGTCGACAACACAGCCCAGTTTTCCGTGTTTTCGTTCATGGATGGCTTCTCCGGTTACAATCAGATTAAGATGGCGCCGAAGGACATGGAGAAAACGACGTTTATCACCCCTTGGGGAACATTTTGCTATAAGGTAATGCCCTTCGGTCTGAAGAACGCAGGGGCCACATACCAACGAGCAATGGTAACTTTGTTTCATGATATGATTCATCATGAGATCGAGGTCTATGTTGATGACATGATTGCGAAGTCTCAAACAGAGGAAGAGCATCTGGTCAACTTATTGAAGCTTTTTCAGAGGCTTAGGAAATTCAGGTTGAGGCTGAATCCTAACAAATGCACTTTCGGAGTGTGGTCCGGAAAGTTACTGGGGTTTATCGTTAGTGAACGAGGTATCGAGGTTGATCCTGCAAAAATAAAAGCCATTCAAGAAATGCCAGCGCCGAAAATAGAAAAAGAAGTTCGTGGTTTCTTGGGCAGAATAAACTACATTGCAAGGTTTATCTCTCAGCTCACGGCCACTTGTGAACCGATGTTCAAGCTTTTAAAGAAAGATCAGGCGGTTAGCTGGAATGAAGATTGCCAGAAGGCATTCGACAAGATAAAGCAGTATCTCCAAGAACTTCCAATCTTGATACCCCCAGTGGCTGGACGGCCATTAATCATGTACTTGACAGTTCTTGAGAACAGTATGGGGTGTGTTCTCGGTCAGCACGACGAGACGGGCAGAAAGGAGCATGCCATTTACTATTTGAGTAAAAAGTTCACTGACTGTGAATCTCGATACTCGATGCTGGAGAAGACGTGTTGTGCACTAGCTTGGGCTGCCAAACGTCTACGACAGTACATGCTCAATCACACCACCATGCTAATTTCGAAGATGGATCCGATCAAGTACGTCTTCGAGAAGCAGGCTCTTTCGGGCAGGATTGCTAGATGGCAAATGGTGTTAACGGAATATGATATTCAGTACGTCTCCCAAAAGGCCATTAAGGGAAGCGTATTGTCTGATTACCTTGCCGAGCAGCCGATCGAGGACTATCAGCCGATGAAGTTTGAATTCCCGGACGAGGATATTATGTTTCTCAAAGCGAAGGATTGCGGTGAGCCATTGCCCGACGAGGGGCCAGATAGGAAATCCCAGTGGAAGTTGATATTCGACGGAGCGGTTAATTCCTATGGAAGTGGCATCGGGGCTATCATCACGACTCCCCACGGATCCCACATCCCGTTTACTGCGAGACTGACGTTTCCAGTTACCAATAATGAGGCGGAGTAAGAAGCATGCATCATGGGTCTAGAAGAGGCAATTGATTTGAGAATCAAGAACCTAGACGTATATGGTGACTCAGCGCTTGTGATCAACCAAATTAAAGGGGAGTGGGAGACTCGTCAACCGAATTTGGTGCCGTACATGAATTATGCCAGAAGGCTGCTTCCATTCTTCGATCGAGTGAAACTCCATCATGTGCCCAGAGCAGAAAATCAGATGGCTGATGCCTTAGCCACATTGGCATCAATGTATAAAGTCAATTTTTGGAATGAGGCTCCAAGAATTGTCCTTTCCCGTCTTGATAGACCGGCATTTGTCTTTGCAATCGAGGAAGCCGCCGACGGCAAGCCATGGTTCCATGACATTCAGACTTTCCTTATGACTAAGGAGTATCCTGCGGGTGCGTCAACCCAGGATAAGAAGACCCTGAGGAGGCTGTCTGGAAACTTTTACCTCAATCCTGATGGAGTGTTGTATAAGAGAAACCACGATCTCGTGCTACTCAGATGTGTAGATGAGAAAGAGGCGAGTATGCTCATGGAAGAAGTCCATGAAGGCACATTTGGTACGCACGCCGGCGGGCATGCTATGACGAGAAAGATCCTGAGAGCAGGATATTACTGGCTGACGATGGAGTCAGATTGCTTCAGATTCGCGAAGAGATGTCATAAATGCCAGATTTATGTTGATAAAGTTCATGTGTCGCCGTGCCCGTTGAATGTCATGGCCTCCCCGTGGCCGTTCTCCATGTGGGGCATCGACATGATAGGCAAGATCGAGCCCACTGCATCTAATGGTCATCGTTTCATTCTGGTAGCTATCGACTACTTCACCAAGTGGGTGGAGGCAGCCTCGTACGCTAATGTGACCAAGCAGGTGGTGGCCAAATTCATAAAGAGGGACATCATCTGTCGTTACGGAATTCCCGAGCGGATCATTACTGACAATGGTTCGAATTTGAATAACAAGATGATGAAGGAGTTGTGCCAGAGCTTCAAGATTGAACACCACAACTCATCTCCTTACCGGCCGAAGATGAATGGCGCCGTCGAAGCAGCCAATAAGAACATAAAGAAGATTGTTCAGAAGATGGTTGTGACATACAAAGATTGGCACGAGATGCTGTCGTTTGCATTGCACGGTTATCGTACGACGGTACGTACGTCGACCGGGGCAACTCCTTTCTCCTTGGTGTACGGTATGGAAGCTGTCCTATCGTTAGAAGTGGAGATCCCTTCTTTGCGAGTTTTGGTTGATGTGAAACTCGACGAGGCATAATGGATTACGAATCGTTTGAACCAATTCATCCTGATGGACGAGAAGAGGTTAGCATCGATTGCGTTTGGTCGTCTGTACCAAAGCCGAATGAAGAAAGCTTATGATAAGAAGGTGCGTCCTAGAAGCTTTCAGACGGGTGATCTCGTCCTGAAGAAGATTCTCCCGCCACACTCCGATCACCGGGGCAAGTGGACTCCGAATTACGAAGGTCCGTACGTCGTCAGCAAGGTCTTCTCGGGAGGAGCTTTGTTGTTATCCACGATGGATGGTGAAGATTTTGCACCCCCGGTGAACGCGGACGCAGTTAAAAAATACTTTGCTTGAAAGCGACCCGCTGGACAAAAAAGAAAGAGTCCAGGAAAAAAAGGGGCATCCCGGCGAACCAAAAACAGAATAAAAGGTTCGGGAAAAAATTAGGGATATATTGAAAAAATGTACACCCGCGAAGTCGAAAACCTACACTGGGAGGCTTCGGCAAAAAAGGGTATCCCGGTGAACTGAAAACCCGTAAAGGGCGGTTCACGCAAAAGTTAGGGATTTGAATAAGCAAATGACTGCGTTCCGCGTGTGGACTTTCATTGTTTAGTGGTTTGGAGGACCTGAGGGTCGTTCATCTGAATCAATCTCTTCCGAAGCTGAAGCGTCGGAGAAGTATCGAAGTCGAGTGGGTCATAGAAGGATCAACTCATGGTGTTCGTCTACGCCTCGTTGCCAACATTTGTATATACTGATGTATATTTATGTTTTCTTTTGGCGCGGCTTCCTCATTCCAGGAGCTTGCATCTGTTGTAAAACATTTTTACCCATTCAGGGGTTTGTTATCAATAAAATGCATACTATTCAGCAATTCTGTTTGCCTGTTTAGCATTTATCTGTGTTGTTTGCGAAAGAACGCTGATGTTTTTGATAAAATGCGCATACATAAACTTACTGGCCTAGGCCACTGATTGTTGAAACAATTAGTTACTTGAATATTGTCACGAGATAATAACCTCGATAGGTCCCTTTGAGAAGGGTATCTTGTCTGTTTGTTTGTGTTGTTACAGGTGTAGCATATTCCAGACAGTGCGTCGTGCGCATCCCCGAAGCAGGATGATTCCTCCTTCTCCAGCAGAGTTCAGTAGCCTCTCCCCGCGGAGTCTGAACGCAAGATCATGAGCATTGATATGTCTCCCCAGGCAGAGATGATTCTCTTCCCCAAGTAGATGCATCCTGAAGGAATGTCATCCCCTCAGCTGAGTCAGGCGCCGAAGCATGATTCTATTCCCCCCGCACCGGGTCAGAAGTGCAGGTTTCATAGAAATGTTCAGGCGCCGAAGCTCGTGTTCATCCCCCCGCACCGGGTCACAAGTGCAGGTTTCATAGAAGTGTTCACGCGCCGAAGCATGAATTCTTTCCCCCAGCACCGGGTCACAAGTGCAGGTTTCATAGGAAACTATTCGTACGCCGAAGTATGCAGCAACTGATGGTGCCAGACTGAAGTCTCCAGCGGAATTGAAATTCCCCACCAGAGTTGTACTCTCTCCCGAAGTTGGATGATTCCTTCTTCCCCAGCGGAATTGAGATTCCCCCGCAGAGACGTACCCTCTCCAGTGAAGCAATTGGGACCACGAGTGGTTTTCCCTAGTAGAGCGTTGAACAGCTGATGTTGTATTTCCCCCAGGGTCGTACCCTCCAGCGAAGCAGAATGAGTTCTTCTTCCTCAGCCGAGATTGCAGATACCCAAGAGAGCTGAATCCTTGGAAGTCAGACCATGATTGGTTTTCCCCAGTAGAGTGTTGAGCAGCTGAAGTTGTTTCCCCACAGAGTCGTTATCCTCAGAAGAGTAGCCATGAAGGCCACGCAGTTTATTCTCGCGATTGACATCGCTTTCTCTCAGCAGGTCCAGGTTCTCGTAGAGCTTCGTCCCCCTGCAGTAGTCAACTGAATTTGTTTCCCCCACAGCAGTCAACTGAAGTTGTGTCCCCTGCGGAGTCCAATTGATATTGGCGTGACTCTGTTCTCCTCAGCAGGATGATTCCTCTATCTGAGTAGTTCTTTCTCCTTGACAGGAGGATTCCCCCCTTGGCATTTATTTTGCTGACGGGATCGCATCATTGTGCATGACTGCATAGCATTTATCATAAACGCATAGAATTTCCACCGTGTGGAGCATTGCTGAAGCATATGCATAATAAACATGATCTAGGTTGTTACCGTTCTTGTTTTGCAGGTGTTCCGCCACAGAATTGATTGCTCAGGATGACTCCTGACATTCTCCCCAACGAAGTCGCTTGCTTAAGATGATTCTTGAGATCCCCAGCGAAGTCTTCAGTTCAAGATGATTCTTGAATTCCTCAGCAGGGCCGTTTGCTTAGGATGATTCTTAAGACCCCAGTAGAGTCCCCAGTGAAGGTTGCCCAGGATGATTCCTGAAGCCCCAAGAGAGCCGAATCCTTGGAAGCTGCTCAAGCCATGATTGGTTTGTCCCCGGAAAGAGTTGCCCAGGATGATTCCTGGAATCCCCAACAGAGTGTTCGCTCAGGATGATTCTTGAAGTCTCCAGAATGGTTATCGGTTCAAGATGATTCTTGAAGGTCCCCGGCGGAGTTGTTTGTCCAAGATGATTCTTGAAGTCCTCAGTAGAGTTGATTCATCCAGAATGATTTCTGGACCCTCGGAGCGGAGTTACTTGATAGTTCTCCAGATTCCCCAGCGGCGAAGCATCCTCCCCAGCAGGTTTTCTAGCGGCGGAGTTGAAATCTCCCTTGAAGACTCCATGATTGAAGTCTGACAGTGATGCGGAATGCCTGATGGCATGATCAACCTGATGGTTGAAGTCCGGCTGAAGCCCGACAATTTCTTTGAATGCCTGATGGCATGATCAACCTGATGGTTGAAGTCCGGCTGATGCCCGACAGTGTTCTTTGAATGCCTGATGGCATGATTGACTACGTATTACCGGTTACCGTGTGACCAATTCCCCAATGAATTTTCTTCACCCTGACGGCGAGGTCAGACGATGTTGAGAGTTGACGGCGAAGTCAGATTATGTTGAGTACTTGACGGTGATGTCGGGTATTGCTCAGAGTTATGTTTGTTTGGCGGCGATGTCAGACCCTTTGTGGCTCCAACGGTGATGTTGGACGCCTGTTTTTGACGGCGCAGTCAGATTATGTTGAGTACTTGACGTCGATGTCGGGTGTTTCTCAGATCCTCTTTGTTCTCCAGCGGCGATGTTGGATGTTTGTTTCTGGCGGCGATGTCAGTTGATTTAGCTTTCCAGCGGCGATGTTGGATGTTTGCTTATGACGGCGATGTCATGTTCTTTTGTTCTCCAGTGGCGATGTTGGATGTTTGTTGCTGGCGGCGATGTCAGGCGATTTAGTTTCCAGCGGCGATGTTGGAAGTTTTGTTTATGACGGCGACATCAGATTCTCTATTCCCCCAGCGGCGATGTTGGATGTTTGTCTGACGGCGATGTCAGGTTTTCTAGTTCTCCAGCGGCGATGTTAGATGTTCGTGTCTGGCGGCGATGTCAGATGATTTAGTTTTCCGGCGGCGAGGTTGGATGTTTGTTTTCCAGCGGCGATGTTGGGTGTTTCTCAGATGATTTAGTTTTCCGGCGACGAGGTTGGATGTTTGTTTTCCAGCGGCGATGTTGGGTGTTTCTCAGTTGAGTTAGTTTTCCAGCGGCGATGTTGGGTATACTGATTTAGTCTTCCAGCGGCGATGTTGGATGTTTGTTTGGCGGCGATGTCATATCCTCCAGTTCTCCAGCGGCGAGGTTGGATGTTTGTTTCTGACGGCGATGTCAGTTTCTTTGTTGTCCCAGCGGTGATGTTGGATGTTTGTTTCTGGCGGCGATGTCAGGTAATTCAGTTCTCCAGCGGCGAGGTTGGATGTTTCTGACGGCGATGTCAGATTCTGTAGCTCTCCGGCGGTGATGTTGGATGTTTGTTTCTGGCGGTGATGTCAGGTGATTTAGTTTTCCAGCGGCGATGTTGGATGGATGTGTCTCTGACGGTGATGTCAGATTCTTTGTTGCTCCAGCGGCGATGTTGGATGTTTGTTTCTGGCGGCGATGTCAGGTGATTCAGTTTTCCAGCGGCGATGTTGGTTATTTTGGTTGTCCGACGGCGATGTCAGACTCTCTGATTCTTTAGCTCTCCAGCGGTGATGTTGGATGTTCGTTTCTGGCGGCGATGTCAGGTGATTTAGTTTTCCAGCGGCGATGTTGGGTATGTCAGATTCTTCAGCTTTCCAGCGGCGATGTTGGGTATGTCAGATTCTTCAGTTTTCCGGCGGCGATGTTGGGTATGTCAGGTTCTTCAGTTCTCCAGCGGCGATGTTGGGTGTTTTTGTCAGATTCTTCAGTTTTCCAGCGGCGATGTTGGGTATACCAGGTGATTCAGTTGATTTAGTTTTCCGGCGGCGATGTTGGACGTCTGTTTCTGGCGGCGATGTCAGGTGGTTTATCTTTCCAGCGGCAATGTTGGGTATTTTGTTTGTTTCTAGCGGCGATGTTGGGTATGTCAGTTGATTTAGTTCTCCAGCGGCGATGTTGGATGTTTTGGTTGTCCGACGGCGATGTCAGATCAGTATGTCTCCAGCTAGTTGTCGTGCAGCTAGTACTTCAGTGTTCGAAGATTCGTTCCCCGGCTGAGTACCGTGTACTTGAGCAGTTGGCAAATTTACGGGTTTACCGGTATTCAACCGTCTCGCACCTCGATTGGCTGAGAGCCGTTCGCTCCTCACCCAGTCAGGTTCAAGCCGTTTGAATAGGGGCAGCTGTTGCACCCCAAAATTTGACCAACATTTATTTACATATCAAGAGTTCAAAGGTTGATACCTTTGCCAGAGAACTCAAGAGATCCTCAGAGAAATTGGTTGAAACCAAGGTTGTGTGCTTCATAACTTGAGAGTTGTAGGAGCTCCTCAGATGATTTTGAGACTATGAGGATGAACTTGAAGCTTTGAGAAAGCTTATGAGATGTCTTGAAAGCCATCATGAAGCCTAGAGAGGTCATTGTACAAGAATTCAGAGGATTCAACCATGAGTGGTGGAATTAGGGTTTTAACTGGGTCAACCCTAGGTCAACGGATGATTTGGAGAGGGTTGAGACCTAATCCAAGAGCCATGTGATCATGGAATGATGCATTGAGATGCTATAAGGATGATTCCTAGACTAACTCATCATGATTGAGGAGTTTGAGAAGTTTCAAGCTAGGGTTTCTAAGGATTGACAGTGTAAAATCCCCTAGTTTGATCCCTATCTTCAAGGCAGTTTATCTCAAGATGTGATTGTCATCTCATCTTCCCCATAACATGAATGTTGTAAAGCTTGTTCTTAGCTTTAATTTGAGTGGTAGAAGTCCTTGATAGGATTTGTGGAGTTCAAGTTATGGTTTTGACAAATTACAGGTCATCTGAGGTATGTGAATCTGGGTCCTTGAAAGTCACCCAACTTGCAGACAACTTTTGCCCTAGTAGGACTATTCCTATGAATTCTTGGTCAACATGAATGTTGAAGAGAATCTTCTTAGCTTTCTAGAGAGTACTAGAAGTCCTTGATAGGATTTGTAGAACTCAACTTATGGCTTTGACAAGTCAAGGGCATTTTGGTCATTTGGAGGTTATAGGTCATTTGGAGGTTATAGGTCATTTCAAGCATAAGGCCATATCTCCTAGTTCCAAGCTTCAAATGGAAAAATCTTCAACATCAAACTTGCTTAGAATGATGTTTTAAGGCTAGTAGGAAGGTCATGAGATGTTGAAAAGGCTCATATCAAAAAGTGATAAAAATGGCCTAAAAATGAGGCATAAGTTAATTAAAGTGAATTTGAAAAATGGAAATCCCAAGTTATAAGTCCAAACCATGTCATGTAATAGGTCATTTTGACTCCAAATGACATTCTAAGAACAATGGTTCAGCCACAATTTTGATTTAAGGCTTGCATCATAGGGCTGCTTTGGAATTTGATTACTTGCATCTTAGGGTACCAAACCAAAAATCAAAATAACTCAATAAGCAAGGTGGTTATGCATTGTAACTTGTCATGAATCTCATGTGGGGATAAATTCAAGTCATAAACCAAAGTTACAAGGGCTATGGCATGATATAGCATGTGGAGAGAATTGAATTCAAAATACCATGACATGAAAACTTCAATTTCTCATTGGATTGTTCTAGGGGGTTCTAGATGATTCTAAGCCACTCTATAAGATGTTTCTAACTTGCTCAGATGAAAGGTTGGTGTTAATTGGTGTAGAGAAGAGAGAGTGAGATCCAAATTCCTCCATTGCAAGTCACATTCAATCTCTTCATTCTTCTTCATATCCATCCCATTTTTCTTCACAAACCTTCTCCATAGATCTTTCTGAGTGTATGCATACTGGTTTGAAGCTCCATCCATGAAGATTTGAAGGTTGCCATTGGAAATTGCAAGAAAGCAAATCACATTCGAGTTCAAGGATACAAGCTTGCTACATCCATTCTTTTGCAAACAGAATTCACATAATCATCCCAAGATCATTGCTGGAGATTTGCAAGGCCTGAAGAGAAGATTTACCACCTCTGCCATAACCAATTACCAGGTATGAAAAATCATCTCTACACCCTTATTTATGTGTTGTTAGATTAGGTGGTTAGGTTAGAATTGTTAGAGACAACTAGGGGATCAATTTTGGAGAGTTTGAAAGCATTTGATGAAGTTTCAGCCATGGATGTTATTTCTTGATGGAGCAAGAACGTGTTATATAATGAGTGATAAGGCAAGATTAATAGCTAGTTTTGATTAGTGGAACGTGATAAGCATTTTGATGTAAAGAAATTTGAGTTTGGTTGAAGTTGAGTATGGATCATATTTGGAGATTGGTTTGGATTCACCTTCGGGTTTGATTATAGAGGTCATTTCAATGGAATCCAAGACCATAGGCGTGATCAGGGTGAAATTCTAAGCAAGATTGTGTTTTACATTTTGACATTTGATGCTGAAATGAAGGAGCACGAAGGGATGGAAGATGAGTGCATGGAGTTGTGTTTTCATGAAGGTTTCAGCGAAACCCTAACCCAAGGTTGAAGACGATCTCCAAGCCGTTGGATGAAGCGCTGACCAGTTGACTTGCTCATGATCCAAAGGCTCACGTTTAATTTCGTTTGAGAGGGAAAGTCGGAACCCCTATGAAACGTTGTGTTTCATTAAAAGGGGATTCTGGGCTTAAGTGAATTGGACTTCTATCCTCACCCCCCTTTAAGGCCCGCTTCCATTTTAAACTGAATGTTGTTTCTATTTGCACCGCTGGCTTTTCTTTTTCTTTTTGATTTTCATTGTTTTTCTGAATTAAAATGGGCCCAAGCGCGCTTGATATTCAGCCCCCCCCCCCCCCCCCATTTTGAGCCCATCAATAAAATGAACTGCATATCATTTCTATTCACACCCCATGTTCATATTTCCATTTTATTTTTACTCCATTTTTTCTCAAACTTTAGAAAATCATAATAAATTGGGAAAATCAATATTTTTTAATGGGAGTTTTTTCTCCATTTTCATATTTTTGTCTAGAAAAATATAAAATAAAAACATTTTCCATATCATGCATTTTGATATTTTTTGCATATTTTTTACTTTAATTGCATTTTAATTCTTTTAAGTTGATCATTAATTTGTAGAACTTAGTTTAGGTAGTTTCCTTAGTATTTTTAGGTCAATCTTTTTAGGGTAATTAGATATATATTTTAGGTTCCCCCTGGATTTATTCCATATTTTTGTGATGATTTTTAGGATAGTTTTGACTAGATGCCATTAGGTTGTGTAGAATTAGGTTAAACTTCAACATAGGTCCATAATAACTTTAGATTTTTGGGTTTTTAGGTCAAATTAGACTATGGGATATATATGGGTATTAAGGGTAGGTATGTAGGATCCCTTAGAAATTATATTAGGATTTAATATAGTAGTGTACTATTTTTAGTTGATTTTTGTATTGGTTGATTGTTTGTGTTGCCTTTAGGGCATGTTTGCTTTAGTTGCTCTGCTTTGTGGGCTTGGAGAGCTTGGTCTTGTCCTAAGGAGCATTGAGGAGCATAGTAGAAGACTTGAAGATGCATTGAGGAGCTTGAGAGCTTGATCTTATTTTATTTTTGTTGTTGTTTTAGGGTTAGGAATTAGGAAGAGTTTAGATGTAGATAACTTCTTTCTCAAACATGGATGGTATCATTCACCTCCATTCCTCCCTATGATTCAAAGTCCTTCCATGGTATACACCTCTCTCCTTTGGAGGGATAAGTGATGTACCTAGGAAGTAGAAATTTTGAGGGAACCATTCCTTTGATGTTGAACCCTTATAGGTCACCTTTGGTGGTCAAATAAGCAGTTCAATATCCCCCAGCTTATCCAGTAAGTGATTTCCTCTGGTTTTGATTATCTTGAGAGATGTTGAGCTTGAGTTTGAAGATGAAGACTTCATTGAAGAGTGTTGAAGAGGATGAATCCTTGAGTATTGCCATTCCAGCTGAAGCTTGAAGAGCAACAAGAGCAAGTTGATACTTGAAGATCCCTGAAGATTAGGTGAAGCCTGAAGGTGGAGCTGATCAAGAAGCTGAAGCTTAAGGGAGAAGATAAGTTGAAACTTATGTTGTAGGGTTGAAACCTAGAAAAGCAAGTTGGTATTTGTCAAGAGTGATTGAAGTCTGAAGACTGAGTTACTGTTGGAAGAGCTGAAGCTTGGAGTGAGAGAGGAGTTGATCTGCTTTCTTTTTCTTTTATGTATTGCTGTGTTTTGCTTGACTTGTTTGATGCATTAGAATAAGTTCATATCTAGAATAGGTAGAATCTAGGAGCATGATTGCACTAGAGGTTGAGTTGCTCCCTCTGCTTGTACTGTTACTGTGTGGCTTTGCTTGTGGGTATTCGGTAGAGCCCAGCTCCCTTGCCCATGTGGTTTGTTTGCCTGATGGCATTTTATTTCATTTTATCTGTATGATTGCAGTTTACTGTTATTGCTAGATAGCATGTTGTTTTATATTTCAGTATGATTACTGTTATTTCATTTTGGCTTGAGGTTGAGATGAGCTTGTGGAGGCTGAAGCCCCACACACATTTCCTCCCTCACTTGCATTGCATGCATTTTACTGTTAAGCTGATGCTTTGTCTGTTTTGGTGTATCATTGACATGATCCCTTAGGACTCTCATTTCCTTTGATAAGGATTTGATGATAGAATCTTAGGTTGAAACCTATGCATGACAACTTCTAGGAGTTCCCTGTTCAAACCTCAACCATAGGATGAATCCATGGCATGACAACAGTAGGACTTGATAGTCTCCCTCCTAGTTGGGCCTGTTCTCTTCTCATCTCAAAACAGTTTAAGATACAGTAATCATGAATGATTTCTTTTGTACGTTACGAGCCTTAAGCTATCTGAGAAAGGATTGTGGGAGAGTTTCTTTTCCACAGTCTGGATGTTTAATATGGTACCCTTTGGGTGACATGCGACGCATTCACTCTCAGGTCATAGTCTCTAGTGCGGTTGAAATCGCAAACACAATAAAAAACACTTCTTTCGTAAAAGACAGTAAATAAACCGTAGTTTCCCGAACTACGTATGCTCTGATCTCTCATGCCTGTTGAGAGTACGTAGGCACAAGATGGCGATGTCTTGGAGAGCTACCTTCCCCCATAACCCTTCGTAGGCCGAACTACGTTGACTCTGATTTCTTGTTCTCTGATGAGAATACGTAGGCATAAAGTGCGAAGCTTTGCCGAGTCATTTTTCTTTTCTGTTTTCAACCAGCCTTGATAGGTAGATAGAATAAAACCAACCCGTCCAAGTAAACATAACAAGCGAGGATCCCGTCGAGTACGACGGACGTGAGGGGTGCTAATACCTTCCCCTTGCGTAACCGACTCCCGAATCCAGACAATGGTTGCGATGACCTTGTCTTACCCTTTTTCGTCAGGTTTTTTCCGATCGTTTCCTTTCCCATTTTGAGGGATAAATAACGAAAGGTGGAGACTCTTCTGTCATGCCGACACCTTATTTTCGCGCAAGCGACATTATGCTAGCAACCTGCTGGCGCTAGCCCTTACCTTTCCTCTGAGCGTTAAACACTGCGCTCGTCTCTCCTTCACGCCTTTTGCTACTGTATGGTTTCTTTCCTCCTCCAATTGAGGATAGATCAACACCCTGAATTTTCCCCAGTTTGATCCCATTTTCAACATGCTCGCCAGTAATGATGAGATCGGAGAAACTCCCTGACATACCACTGACCAGTTTCTCGTAATAGACCCCCGGAAGAGTGGCTACAAACATCTCAACAAGCTCTCGTTCAACCATCGGCGGCTGAACTCTAGCTGCTAACTCACGCCACCTCTAGGCGTACTCTTTGAACCCCTCATTGTTCTTCTGAGACAAGTTCTGCAGTTGAACCCGGATAGGAGCCAAGTCACTGTTATACTGATAATGGTGTACAAAGGCCTCATCAAGTTCTTTCCATGTACGCACACTGGTGGGTTCCAAACCCATATACCATTCCAAGGATGGGCCGGACAAGCTATCCTGGAAGAAATGCATCAGCAACTTCTCATCTTCAGGGTGATCGAACATCTTTCGGTAGTATGACCTTAAATGGACACGAGGGCAAGTGGTGCCCTTGTACTTCTCAAAGTCGGGTACCTTAAATTTGGGAGGCACCTTGAAGTCAGCAATCAATCCCAGTTTAGTCATGTCAACCCCCAAAGTATTCAAGTTCTCGAAACTCTTCATTTTTTCCTCGAGCGCTTTAAACCTCAGACGGGCTTCAGCATTCAATTCGCCCTCAGCTCCCTTCTGTGAGAACAAGTCTTCTTGGCGATCCTCTAACCATGGCTGATTGCCATTGCCAGCAGCAAACCCATCATTCTTAATACCATACAGATTCCCAGCACCAACATTCCCTGCATTGCCAGTTCCTCCAGCTACAACGTTACCGTTACCAACGCCAGTCGTATTTCCGTTAAGCCCGATGTTAGTGACCACATTGTCGTTACCACTTTCGTTCCCTCCTGTCACAGGGATGCCATTCTGTGGGGTTTCAACAAGTGGAAAGATTGGAGTGCTCCCACCATGAAGCACACTGTTGCTGTCAACCCTTGAGATCAGAGGCTGGACCAGAGTCCAAAGCTGGTCTTGGCCGTTAGCAACCACTTGCTTGAGCTCCATGAAGCGGTTCATCCTCTCTCGGAGTTCCTGGATGTTAGTCAGCACTTGTTCCATTCCTCTAGCTTGGTTCGCTCTGGTCGAGTATCGGTGGATCGGTCTTCGGTCAATCCTGAAACAACCTGCACACACAAAGGGTTAGAAAAATGGCCAGGTACCTGTCATGCAAATGATTCATGCAAATGCAAACACGTATCCATGCATTAGGAGGAAGTCCCCCTCGATTCTAGCTTCCAAGACAAATAAAGTCTATCGTCCAATCATGGAAAGAAAACCCTTATATATATATCAAAGAAAACCCACGAGGGTAGCGTATAACAGCAACTGAATACAACTGAAGCGACAATTGTGATCCCAACCAACATACATGGTGGTGATTAGTATATCAATGCATAAAATGTGCAAAAGAAATACAAAGAACTTAGGTGCGGCTATGGGCATGAAAATCCTATAGTAACTTCTTCGTAGCGGGATGGTCAGGCTGGGTGAGCAGGCCCTGGATCAGCAGATCCCTCTGCCTAATAGACTCTGGGAGGTTCTCGGCAACGCTCCTAGAAACACCTTCTTCAGAACGGTTCTCCACCCTACTCCTCTTAGCATCAGCCCGGAGTTGACAATCCATCAAGTTTGCCTTGGTCTCAAACAACCTATACTGGACATCTCGTCGCAGTGAGGACTCAGCCTCTATCTTCTTGTCTTTGACTTCCATCTGAGCTTCTAACTGGGCTATTTGTTGCTTCAACTTTTCTTCCCACTCCTTGTGGCTAGTCAACATGTTGTTCTACAGCTTCTCGTACTGGGTCAACTTCCGGTATGCCTTATCCAACTCCTGCTTTTTGATGGTCAATACCTCGTGCACTGCCTTCAAGTCCAACCCAAGACGCTCCCTGGAATCAGTCTCTTTGGTCAAATTAGCGCCCAGGTGGTTGATCAACTCTGTCTGCTTCTTGCAGGTGTGTACAACTTCGTTCTTTTCTCTTCGGAGTTGAGCAATCTCGTTTTCCAGCTCTTCATTGGCTTTGACTAGCTCTTCATTCTTAGCCTAAAGCTGCTCATACTTCTGGATTTCAATCATGGTAGGCTCTGGAGGACAGTCCTGCTTGACAGGAGGAAAAGGCATCTACACTTTCTACGCTCTGTTATGAATCTAGTCCACGTAAGGAGGATAAGCTTGATTATTGCTTTTCCCCAGCGAGGTCTTTCCCTTGCGGTGGACGTTATTCCAGGCATGTTCGAATCTGACCAGATCATCTCCTTCTAATGCCCCAGTGAGGTACAAAGATTCCTGTACCTCTTCGTCTTTAGGAGGGCCCCTCAAGGCGTACCCAAATTGCCTGATGGCGATAGACGGATTATAGTTGATACAGCCCTTCCTACCCACAAGAGGGACATTAGGAAAGTTCCCACAACTGTAGATGATTTCGCTCCCCAGGCGATCTCTATCAAACCAATCAATGTCCTCGGCAGACAAGCTCATTAGTCGCTCAGACCATTCCTTCGTCTCTACAGTCTTTATAAAAGGACCATCCTTGGGTAGATGAGTGACAAACCATCTGTAGAACAGTGAAGCACAACAGGATACACTTTTACCTCTTCTATTCTCGTTTTTGTAGTGCACTGAATGATACACGTCTCTGAGCAAGGTAGGGATGGGGTTCTTTGAAACGAAGATACGGAGGGCATCCACATCCACAAAATCTGGAATATTGGGGAATAACATGATATTGTATATGCACAGTGCCAGAATAGCTTTGAATGCCACCCAACATTCCTTCTTGGCGAAGTGTCGGGCTTTCTCAGCTAGAAAAGGTAATGGGAACCCCCAGGCCCCATTTCTCTTGACTGCTTTCCCTTTTAATTTAGAAACCTCAATATGTAGAGCTGTAGCAATCTTAGCCAGATCTGGCTCCTGATCAATAGGCCAAAAGGGTACCTGAGCAAGAATGGGTATCTCCAATATGACAGAAAACTCTTCCAAAGTGGGGGCCAACACATAGCTTGGAAATGTGAAGCAACGTCACAGTGGATCATAAAACTAAAGCAGAGTCTGGAGTCCGTTCAATTCATACACAAATGGCTTGCACACAACACTGATCAGCTTCCCATAGGTTCCTTTGAAGTCTCTCATCGCTTCCTTACCAGGCAAAGAAATCAAACTCCTCAGAGTAGTAATGTCTAGAGTAGGGAATTTGTAGGCCAAAGTTCTTCTCACATTGGGCTCCATGATGGACACAGAAAGGACAAGATTGCTAGAATCGAGAGAGAACTGCACACCTGAAACACAGATACGTGTTAGATGCAATGTAATATGAAAATGTAAATGCAAATGCAAAATGCAGCAGGAGATCAAGGATGTTGTGTTGTGCTGTGTTGTGCTGTGAAGTGGCAGGTCATAATTTTGCTTCAGCAAGAAAATACCACAGTCTGATAATAAAGGCCTACTGAAACCCACAATACTGATTCACTGTCAAGAAAACCAGGTTGTCTAAAGGTTACGGTTTCCTGCAATAACCCGACCCCGCTCACTGGTATGGACCTAATCACGGAAAAGGTTTGGCATCCTATGCGTTCATCAACGTCACAGACTTTCAAGAAACGATGATACGACACCCAGAAGGTGTGGCATCATCATCTCTTGAAGTGGCCTTACTTAGCTGAATCACAAATGATCGGTTCCCAGAGTCGACAATCCTTAGATCTGAAATCCTTTCGACGGCCCACTGGGCTGGAAATGGAAATCATCTCAGAGAATCTCGTCTGAGTGCAGATTGCGTGGGAACTAGTGCATGCCTAACATGCAGGTTCACCACTAATATGCTCTAATACTATGTAGCTCTCAAGCCTGGGTCTGGCTTATCACTCATTGGAGCCCCTTCCCACAACAACACAACAGTAATAATATCATACTAAAAATAAAATGCGAAAAGTAAAAATGTGATAAATAACCACAACCCAACAGGTAAACACACAAGCGCTAGGAATGACTCGCACAGGGAACCATTGAAGTCCCCAGCAGAGTCGCCAGCTGTCGCTACCGCGAAAATAAGGTGCCGGCAAAACAGAAGAGTCGCCACCTTTCGTTATTTATACCTCGGAGCGGGAAAGAAAACGATCGAGAAAACCTGACGAAAAGGTACAAGACAAGGTCATCACAACCAATGTCTGGATTCGGGAGTCGGTTACACAAGGGGAAGGTATTAGCACCCCTCACGTCCATCATACTCGATGGGATCCATGCTTGTTGTGTTTATCTGACGGGTTTATTTACTATCTGCCTATCAAGGCTGGTCTGAAAAGAAAAGAAAATAACTCGGCAAAGCGTCGCACTTTATGCCTACGTATTCTCATCAGAGAATGAGAAATCAGAGTCAACGTAGTTCGGCTAATTACGGGTTACGGGGAAGGTGGCTCGCCAATACGTCAGTATTGTGCCTACGTACTCTCAACAGATATGAGAGATCAGAGCTTACGTAGTTCGGGATAATACGGATTACGGCAATTCAGATTCATCTGTTTTTTCGAGTAGGGTTAACAGATAGTTCCAGCAGTTTGGCATACGCAGCTCGACCCTTGGAGACTTAGGCGTTACCATTTGCGGCAGAAATGGGATTTAACGACACTCTTTTCTTCAGAAAAGCTTCCTTGGAGTTAGGGGCCCATGGGGCAAAAAGGTTTGAAGTTTATTTTCTGTCTTTTACGAAAGAACTATTTTTTATGGTTGTCTGTAGTTTGTACAGCACTAGAGACTATGACTTAGGAGCAAATGCGTCGTATAGCGTCCAAAGTACATATACTAAACACCCTAGACGATTGAGAGGAGACCGCTCAATCATCACTTCCCAAGTAGCTTAAGGCTCGTAACGTGCTTGTACTAACTTGCCTTTATTACGTTTTTACTGTTGTTTTGAGATGAGAAGAGAACGAACTCTACGGGGGAGGCTGTCAAGTCCTAATGTTGTCATGCCAAGGATTTATCCTATGGTTGAGGTTTGAAACAGGGAACTCCTAGAAGTTATCATGCATAGGTTTCAACCTAAAGTTCTAATCATCACTTCCTTATCAAAGGAAGTGAGATTCCTAGGGGATCATGCCAAAGGTATACAGATACAAATAAAGTATCAGCTTAAACAGTAAACAGCTATACATAAGAGATGCATATGCAATGCAGCAATGCAAGCAAAGGGAGACTCACTCAACCTCTTAGCAATCAAGCAAAAGAAAAACAGTCAAAATAGACAAGCAGAGGGAGCTCACTCAACCTCTATTATGCAAATACATCAATTAAAAAAAGAAAAACAACACACAAGCAAGGGGAGGATCACCTCAACCCTTAATGCAAACAAGCAGAGGGAGACTCACTCAACCTCTAAGCAGTCATGCTCCTAGCTTCAACTATTCTACTCATGCACTATCCTAATGCAACAAGCAATTCAATCAATGAATGAGGAGAAGGACTTATGACAAATAATGGATTCACTCTACAAGTAATCATACAAGGCTTCTAACCTAAGGAAAGAAATTTGGTGTTGGGAGGCCAGGGTAAGGTCCACAGGAACTTATCCCAGGCACTCAACCAACTAACAGAGATTTGGGGGAATCCTAAGGGTTTAGCTCCTTCAAGAGATGTGCAACATTCCCCCCACAGGAGAGACTATGTTACCTCAAGAAGTTTCCTAAAAGAAATGAACAAGAAGATTTTAGGAGAATGGAGATGAGAAGCAAGGTAAGTTCCACAGGAACTTACCACATACACTCAACCAACTCCACTTCCTTAGAGATAGCTTTCATGGACTCAATCCCTTTATGATAGTGCAATGTATTCCTCCACAGGAGGAAACATGCTCACAAGGGGGATTCCAATCAAGCAAGGAAAATTGAAGAGGAAACTACCCCTATAGGAAGAATCATCCACCTATTTAAGCTTCTAAAGAATCCACAAATGATACCTTCTAAGGACATCTATCCTAAAGATACAAGGGTTAAAAAGGAGGTAACTATCTGAATACCAATCTATCCAGAAAGGAAATGGGACCTAGAATCATCTAAAGGTCACTTACAAGCCTAATCTATACACTTAACCTAGTTAGGATCACCTTAACTAAGGCCAATTTGTAAAATGGGAACTTAATAGAAAATCCTTCCTAAAAATTCCAAGAAAAATACTACATTATTCTACATGTATCAACATGCTATGGTCCAAAAATCAGGAGTTAAACCTAAGTCAAAAGGCTCAAACTAAATCTAAAACTTCAAGGGTACACTAAAGGGATCCAACAAAGAACACTCCTAAACAACTACCCTAAAATCCTAATTAGAATCATCTAAAAAACATAACAAAAATCGTATAGCATCATCAACAAGTATATAACCAGCACACAAAATTTCAAGATCAAACTCAAGCAAGAATGAGAAATAAAATCAACCAATTCAGTACACAATTATTCCATTATTAAAAACATATTACAATAGAAAATATGACATTAATTGCAAAAGAAATGGGAAATTGAAATAAAAAACATGGAAATATTCTAGACATCCCAATCTATATCCACAAATTTTCTCAGGATTTATTGACAACATTCATTATTTTTTATGAATTAAATCTAACAAACATTAAAACAAAAAAAATAAAGAAAAAGGAAATAAAAGAAATAAGGGGAGGGAGGTGTAACCAGTAGGGAATCTATGGGTAATCTCGCCTGGGCCCAATATGAGGGGGTGCGAAAAGCGCTGGGGAATGGGCCCAGTCTGAATCTCAATTCAGCTTATTATTTTCTAAATGAAACAAATGCCAGGGGGGTGCATCAAGTAGGGTTTCTATGTGTTATTTAGTATGGGCCTGCGAATGGGGAGTGTGGATAGCATTCAGCACTAAGCCCATCTGAGCTTCACTAATCCAAACAGTGCGTTTTGGATGGGGATGAGGTGACGCGCGCTGAAGCACATGATCAGAGTAATAAGTCCAAGTACCAGCCTGATCCAACGGTGAATTCATTATCTTCTTCATTTAAACATTCCAAGGGAGGGAAACTAGTCCGGTGGAGCTCGCGGTGGCCGGAAAATGCAAGCAGATTTCTCACAAACCTATCTCTCTCATAACTCAATGAAACACCACGATTCTTGAATGAAAATCGAAGGATTTTTCACAAGGATCACAAATATCCTACTCAATCATGTTGAAACTTCAAAACCAGAGAGATCCATAGCCAAACATAAATCGGATTCAACCCTAATTCGTCTCTAAACCTCAAATTTTCTATCCAGAATCCACCTATGGTTCAATTCTAACTTAACAACATGTATCTAAGGTGCTAAATGCGTGTAAATTAAGAGGAAATTTGAGAGATGAGCACCTGAGTTTGAGCTTCGAGAAAGGTAACTTTCAAGCCTCAATTCCCCTCCAAAATGTGCAGATCACTTCAATGAATGATGATGAACACTTCTTGAAGTCCAATTTCTGCTGAAACTCTCCCAATCTCAAAATCCGAAAACCAAGTTCCAAGCTTCTTCACACACTTGCTCCAACTGATTCTCAACAGAATTTGCCACTAGAAGCTTCTGAGAATGATCTAAATTCAATTTATATTCTGTTTAACACCTTTGGAGGCCCAAACAAAGCCCAATTTGTGATTTCCCATTTTCAATTTTCCTCCAAAAATTCAATTATGGTCTGCACGATTTTGGCTTGCTTTTGCCTTCAACTCACTCCAATTCACTTGCTTGACAGTTGTGGAGAGTAATTGGATGGTTTTCCTTCCTTGATTTCAACCAAAGGGATGCATTTGAAATGTTACTTCATCATGAAGCAATCCTCCAAATGGCCATGTTATTGACCTCAATTCAAAAATGTAATGATGCCAAAGTATTTAGAATATCAATTCCAATCAAAATGAGCACAAATTTGGGTTGAAAACATTCCATTATCAATTGTTTTGAAATTTTCCATTTTAATTCATTAAAATGGTCTTTTGTGAAATTTCTTCAACCAATGCTTGTTTTAATCCATATCAATGGACTCTTGATACTTGGCTAAGCTAAAAACATCATTTTGAGCAACTTTCATGTTGAACAAAACACCATTTGAAGCTTGCAAGATAGTGAAATTGACCTATAATTCAAAATGACCTGTAATGTCCAAATACCCAAAATACCCTTGACTTGTCAAAGCCATAACTTGAGTTCTACAAATCCAATCATGGACTTCTAGTACTCTATGGAAATCTAATAGAATAAGGAACAACATTCATGTTGACCAAAAGTTTATAGGAATCATCCTTCTAGGGAAAAAGTGTCATGCAAGTTGGGTAACTTTCAAGCTCCAAATTCACATGCCTCAGATGACTTGTAACTTGTCTGGCTCATAACTTAAGTCTCAACCTTCTTCAAATCCTCAGTTGACTTAGGGTTGACCCAGTCAAACCCTAGCTGCACCAATCATGGCTGAGGCTTCTTACTCTTGCATAATGACCTGTCTAGGCCTCAAAGTGATCTTCAACACTTCTCATGAGATCTCTCAAGACCTCAAGTCCATATCTATGGCTTCAGAGTCATCTGATGGCTTTCCACAACTCTCAAGTTAGGAGACACACACTTTTGGTTTCAACCACTCTCTCTGAGGATCTTAGACTTCTCTGTGTTGCACCCCAAAATTTGCCCAACATTTATTCACCTAGCTTGTGTTTCATTTCATTCACATTAGCGTTATCATTTGCATTTCATTGACATGTGTACAGGAGATCAGGAGGTATGATTACCAATCAAGGGCTACACAAGAGTTTAAAGCTAGCTAAGAAGGTTATTCAAGTGCTCAAGGGTTGATAGCCTTGTCAGAGAAGTTAAAAGATCCTCAGAGAAAGTGATTGAAGCCAACAGGGTGTGTCTCCTAACTTGAGAGTTGTGGGAAGTCATCAGATGATTCTGAAGCCATGAAGTTAGACTTGAGGTCTTGAGAGAGCTCATTAGAGGTGTTAAAGATCACTTTGAGGCCTAGACAGGTCATTGTGCAAGATTAAGAAGACTCAGCCATGAGTGGTGCAATTAGGGTTTGACTGGGTCAACCCTAAGTCAACTGATGATTTGGAGAAGGTTGAGACCTAGTCCAAGAGCCATGTGATCATGGATTGATACATTGAGATGTTCTAAGGATGATTCCAAGGTTAACTCATCATGATTGAAGAGCTTGAGAAGTTTCAGGCTAGGGTTTCTAAGGCTTGACAGTGTAAAATCCCCTAGTTTGACCCCAATCTTCAAGGCAATTTAGCTCAAGATGTGATTGTCATCTCATCTTGCCCCCAATATGATTGTTGTAGAGCATGATCCTAGCTTTAATTTGAGTACTATAAGTCCTTGATAGGATTTGTAGAGCTCAAGTTATGGCTTTGACAAGTTACAAGTCATCTGAGGAATGTGAATTTGGAGCTTGAAAGTTACCCAACTTGCATGAAACTTTTGCCCTAGAAGGATGATTCCTATGAACTTTTGGTCAACATGAATGTTGTTCCTTATTCTCTTAGATTTCTAGAGAGTACTATAAGTCCTTGATAGGATTTGTAGAACTCAACTTATGGCTTTGACAAGTCAAGGGTATTTTGGACATTTGGTGATTATAGGTCATTTGTGATCATAGGCCATTTTCACCAACTTAGAGGTCTCAAATGAACTTTTGTTCAACTATAAAGTTGCTCAAAATGGGGTTTTAACCTTGACCATGCACCAAGGAGGCATTGAAATGGCTCAAGGAGAGACTTGGTTCAAGAAATTTTGAAAAAAGAAAGAATTAAAAGGATTTAATGGCCAAAAATTCAAATAATTCATTTTGTGACCAAATGAAACAAAATTATAGGTCAAATTGATTGGAAAAATGATTTTAGAAACAATGGAAATGTTAGAATTTTGATTTGAGATCATTTGCATAACATTCCATTTCATTTCTTCATGATGAAGCAACATGTCCAATTCATACCTTTGGCTTGCAAACAAGGAAGATAACTTATCAAACTCATTCAAAATCTCATGAGAACTTGATTACACACATAGCCATGCCAAGAGGGAGTAAGAATAGTGATTTCCATGTGTCGCACCTCGAAAAATCACGGAGACATTTCGGAGAAACGACCCTCGCGCGAAAGGCGCGGAAATGCGGTTCGACAGAGTCGCCACCGAACTTTATTTTTCCCGAATAAACGAGAGAGGAAAATATCGAGAAAACCTTTTAAAAACGAAAGGATAGGAACAGGGCTGTCGCAACCATGTTCCGGGTTCGGGAGTTGGTTACGTGAGGGGAAGGTATTAGCACCCCTCACGTCCGTCGTACTCAACGGGAACCTCTTAAGGTATTTGTGGAGAGTGTTGTTTAGGTTTACTTATTTTCTTCTCGTTGTTAAAGGTAGAATTGGTAGGTAAAAGGTTTAAAGACGCAAAGGAGAAATGGGTGGTTAGTGAATAGGGTGCTTGCCAAGGATTGGGGCCCTTGTGCCTACGTATGCTCATTCGGACGAGAATGAGAAATCAGAGCGTCGTAGTTCGACTACGGGAAAAGGATGTGGGGTGGACGAAATAATGGAGGAAGATAGAAGTGTGCTCGCCAAGATCATCGCAATCTTGTGCCTACGTGTCTTACATTCAAGAGTGAATGAAGAATCAGAGCAGTCGTAGTTCATGGAGACGACCACGAAAATAGAAGAGGAATTGAAATGGATTGAGAAACGAAAGAGTGACTGACAAGCAACCCAAGGGCATGCCTCAAGAGCTTGTCACTCAAGAATTCAAGGAATGCAAGGTCCCATGAACTCAATTCTTTCGGAAATTGGGTTGAAAAGAGTTGGAGATAAAGGATTGAATGTTTTGAAATCGAAAGAATGAACTAATAACAACTCAAGAGCGCGCCTCGAGAGTTACTCATTCGAATATTCAAAGAATGCTAGATTCTAAGAATATCCCTCTTTCGTAAGTTTTAAAAAATGTTTGTGAAAAGATTGAATCGGAAATGGAATGCGAGATAAAGAGGAAGTTGTTTTGAAGTAGCTCGATGACGTGTCGAGGATTTGACCGAAGATAGAACCGACTTGACGACGTGTCAAGGATTAGTTTGTGAGAAATGATATTGGTCCCTGAGGGTGCTTCCAATATCAAAACCACGAGGAGTTGTGAAGGCGTGTACGAAATGTGGGTTGCGAATGCGTACGAGCATTCGACTTAGGAGAACGTTGGAAAATGATTGAGTTTGAAAAAGTCGAAAGGTTGAGTGAATAACAACTCAAAGGGCGTGCCTCGAGAACTATTCACTCGAAAATTCAAGGAATGCTAGATTCTAAGAATCTCCTTCTTTCGGAGTTTTAATTGAAAAAGATGTTGAGAAAGCGTTTGAGAAAATCAAAAGATTGAGTGAATAACAACTCAAGAGCGTGCCTCGAGAATTACTCACTCGAAGATCCAAGGAATGCTAGATTCCAAGAATCTCCTTCTTTTGGAGTTTGATCGAGAAAATGTTTTAAAAAATGATTTGAAGCGAGAATGAAATAGTCTCGACTAAATTATCATCTATCAACAATTTGACCGATAATAATTATTAAAGTCATCATTGACTAAAGAATAAGAAAAATTTATAGGAGGAATGACGATTATTTGGTAAATGAGACGTAGGCCTCACAATCAATTAATCGGGGTATTATCGAGATGCTAGATCTCGACGACACCTTTTTCATTAGAAAATGTTTGGATGAACAACGGAAATATCACGCGGAATGCTAGATTCCTATAATATTTCTTTGTCAAAAAGAGAATGCTAAAACGAAAAGTCGATCCACACATTATTTAAGGTGTACACCTTAATAATGATCGCTCAAAAATGCTAGATTTCAAAGATTCAATAAAATGAATAAAAAAATGAAATGAAGAGAAAAAACGAAATAGAAAATGGATTAGTCTCGAATAAATCATCATCTATCAATATTTTGACCGATAATAATTCTTAAAAATTGTCATTGACCAAAATGAGCAAGAAATGAATAGAAATCGATAAAAATCAAAAATGAAAGTTTTGAAAAAATTGGTCTCGGGTTTGTTATTATATGTCAATGATTTGACAAACTATAACTTGGAGGTCTCGTCATCGACCGTAAAAAGTGATGAACAAAAATCGAAAAATGAAAATATAATTGGCAGTATATCCAAATTATTTACCTAAAAAAAATCTAATTAAAAAGAAAACAACTATGAAAACTCTACATTAAGATTTTTAAAAGAAAATGATAGAAAAGGAAAGGGCGTGTGATGTTGTTGGGGATGTGTGGATCCAAAAACATTGTGGGCCATAAGACCCATCAGCCGTGTAAAACTCCAAGACTTCAAAATATTAAAAAAAACCTAAAAAATACAGCTATCAATGCCTCATCAGATAAGATAAAGATGCCTACATCATTGCTAAAATACAGATGAATTAAAGCCACTAACCACACGTTCATAACCATATTCAAAACAAGAGACAATACTAAAAAAAAACGCGGATGAATTGAAACCTTAATCTTCTTCAAAATGGAACCCGAGTTATCGACTAATGGAGGATTATGACAACGACATGGCAACAAACTCCGACCCCCTTCACGATTCAACCTTTCACCTTCGTTTGCTCTGGTTTGTGCCCTTATTCACGCTTTGTTTTGAGTTTCTCATCTCTTTTCTATTCTGGGTCCGATTTGGGTTTATTGCGGGTTTGAGTTGGTTGAAGTTCGGGTTTGCTGAAGGTGGACGTTAATGGAGGAAGGGGTTTGGGGTTTTCCTTCGGTTTAGAGATGAAGGTTGAGTCGTGTTGAGAAATGGTGGAAAAGTTATATGTTTTTTTTATTTGATTTTGAAACCAAAAGGGGGTTATGGCTCGATACACAGTCAAGAGTTGAAAGATTTGGTTTTATGAATGTGGGTTGAAAGTGTTTTGAGGGTTAGGAAATAATGAAGAGATGGGTATGGTTTTCGATTTTGGGGAGGTTCTGAAGGGAGTTGTGTGTTTTGTCATGGATGAGGGGATTTTTGTTGTTGAGGAGTTGGTTTAAGGTTGAAGAATGAGTTTTTTAGGGTTGAGAGGTGAAGGATTTGAGGTTTCAAGCTTGTTGAGGGAATTGGGCCAAAATAGAGGGTAAAAGTTTGGATTGTTAGTTGATCTTTGAAGGAGATTGGAGTGTGGGTTTCCAAAGGGTTTCACCAATGAATCGATGGGAAGGTTTGGGGTGGGGTTTTTATATTTGAAGAAGAAAGAAGAGCGATTACGGTAGGGGTTTTTGCTGCTGTTGAGGAAAGAGGAGAAAGCTTTGTAGGTCCAGGTTCCATTTTCTTTGTCTCTCCCTCCCTTTACGTTGTTGTTGGGTGATTTTGAAGTAAAAATTTGTGAGTTGTCTCCTTATGCAAGTCGTACTATTTGCAGATGTTAGGTGCCCATTGTAAGTCACGACCATTACTCATTTTTTGTGCAGAATTTGTTGTGGGTCCATTCTTTATTCCTGCTGGATGTGTATTAGTTGTACCATTTCTTGCCCTGTTGTGAATCATGGTGGGTTAGCTTTTGTACAAGTTTTAGTGAAGATGGTTGTACGAAATTGCAGCACAACAGGTCTTGTGGTGTAGTGGAATCACCATTTGTGTGCACGGAATGCTGCAACTGTGTGTTTTCATTCTCAAAAATCAGGTACAACTTGTTTTGTCTCTTATGTTGTTCTAATCCTTTTTTCAAACCTTTCATCAAAACAAATTTTCGTTGTAGGTGCGTTGTTTATAGGTCATATGAAGCTGCGGTTAGGTGGGCATACGATTCGTGGGCTGGTATCCTCTGTAGCTGGAAAGCAAAAAAAAATGTGGTTGTCTTTTATCCGTATCGGACGTGGGACCATTTTGGTGGTGAGTAGTGCCATATACCAGCTTGTGGATTTTTGCTTACTGTATCTTTTTTTACGTTTTTCCCTTTTGTCTGTTGTGGGTATAGAAAGTTGTGACTGGCTGTGTATATTTTTCAGAGTAGTACAAGTAGTGGGTGCAGCTTTTGTATTGTTTGCTGTGAAAACCGCCCTTGTCGCGATGCTCTCTGTGGTATGATATTTGTGCTGCAATTTATAAAAATGTTTGTCCTTAGTTGTACATCCTGTACGGATTGCTAGCTGTACTGTACTGCTCTGTGAGGTTTTTTTTTGTTGCAAACTTTTGTATTCATAACCGTTATTGTTGTCCTTTGTTTGCAGGTGAGATTTTATTTTTCTCCTACTAAAGTTTGTTGTTGGAATCATGCAGACTGGTACTGTTTTCTGTGAGATGGGAAACGGTTATAACGTGGGTGTACGAACCTCTTTGTGTAGCAATTCTTTTGGTTATTGGAAGGCTCGCCCGGTTAGATTTGTTGTGCTAAGTATCGGTTCATTTACTTTTTCCGTACCACATTTTCATCTTTTCATGTATCCTTATCTCATTTTTCACTGTCATGATTTGAAGAGATCTTGTTGGTGTAATGCTGATTTTGTGTAGTTATAATGGCTTGTTGTTGCTTTTATGCAGGTCTGCTACAACTTGAGGGAATAGGTGATGTGTTTTGTTTGTGATACCGCGCCGCATGAGCCTTAGCGAAGATCCCACCATTTTGGAACTTCTGTTGATGTGAAGTGGTGATATGCACTGATGTGTGGAATTTAGCAGATAAAGTTCCGTTTTAGACATTTAAAAGGAGTTTTCTCGAGTCAGGTGTTTGGTTCATACAAGTAATGGCAGCACGTAATTCCTTTGTGGTAGCAACATATGGTCTGTACATTGTTAATGATTGTTGTGTTTTGGTAGTGCCTTGTAGAATTAACTCCGTACGAGGATGAGGAGCTGGGAAGTGTACGAATTGATTTCTGTTTTGGCTGTGTCGAAGTTTGTGAGCTAGTGCGCGCAACGGCCCGTTGCAAATTCGTACAGGTTAAATTTTACGGCAAATTTTGTTGATGGTTTTGTTATTTGGTATGAGTTGGATCGTAACACATCTTGTATCCTACGAAGAATTAATGTGGTGTGGCTCTGTTATTGCAGGTGGTGGCATTGGGTCGTGTACGCAGGATTATTGATGTGTTTTTTTTTTGCGAATGGTACAGGTAGTGGGGATTCCTCCCAATTGCAAGGTTGACATCCTGCCCTGTGGTGCGTTGGGGTATGAAATTGATGTCCTTCACACAACACGTTCCTCATGGTGGGTCCTGGTTTGGGGAGCAGCACTGATGCACATGGGTGCAAAACGCGTGTGTTAGAAAACAACTTTTTCTTCGTACAACAGGCTTTTATTATGTAACAAGATAGTTTCTTGAATTTTCTATAATAAAATATGTAGCCAGCATGTGTGCATAAAGCTGCCCAAGGATAACCCCTTCTCTTTTATTCCATTCTTCTTTGTGAAATTGTAATTGAATGCAAAGACATGGACTTCTTCAATTATGGAAACTGGACTTTCTTTTGTAAATCATGTAATTTGGCCTTTGGTCTTTACACCTCTTGTGTATTAAAGAATATTGGATTTCACTTGGGTAATTTGAAAATAAATTCTTAATAAAACTTCAAACTTCTTTCCAAATTAAGTTGTAACTTAAATATTGAAATAGACTCGAATATTGGACATCAAACTTGGAATGGACCTGAAGCTCGACGTAAATTGATGCCATTGAATTTGAAATTTTGCCATGAGTTTTAGAGTTTGAATGAAGTTGAACCTGACCATTTGAATTAAATCAACAATTTGGGCTCATTTTGAACAAATCAGGATCCACATAGATCTCAGTATTTTGCGCGAGACCCTAATTGAATCTTCTACCACTCATCACCTGAACCCTGTACCACATCCTTAATATGAAACTAAATCCCCTGCTTGGTCAATACTGAACTTCAACCCACACTGCATCCATCCTTCCTCTGGAAGCCGCAACAACCTGGATTAAGCAGTAAGAAGAAGGGAAGCAGAGACAACCCACTTTATTTTTGAATAGTGTTAGCGGGTGGATGTACAGATGAAAGATATATACAGGTAGGACAAATTTGGGGTATGACACCATGGATGAGATTTTGAAAATCCAAAATCTCATTTGGATGGATCCAGAAGTTTCTAGACAATCCCAATCACTTCTATATAAGTCATTGAGTGAACTCAGCCATTTTTTTGGAAGGAATTGAAGCTGGTTGCAGAAAGAGCCATTGAATTTTTGAAGGTGCAAGTTGAAATCGGGTTTTCAATTCAAGGGAGAATCAAGCCAAATCAGGGTGTGCAAAGGCTTTGGGAGTGAATTTGGAGTGTGTCTGCATCATCTTGGCAGTTGAAGTGAGCAAAAACCATCTCTGTTACCTCTCTGAAACCAGGTTTGTACATTTCACCCTTATGCATGATGTAGGAGGAGATACTTAGAAATTCATATGTGGTTAGGATCCTTGCAACATGTAGTTGGATTTAGGATCAGAAATTGGTGAATTAGAGACAAAATAGGTGTGTGATAATTTTCTGTTGAGGTTGATATCTCAAGATTCTTGAAGGATTAATCACAATGGGATAGTGGAAATTGATCAGTGAAGAGTGAGGATTGAATTGAGACCTTTAATTTGAAGAATGGTGAAAATCAAAATTTGGATGAACTCTGAAAATGTGATTGTGTTTTGAGTTAGAGATGGAATTAGATAATTCTAGGGTTGGATTCTTGATCAGCATCAAATTTGGAGCGGAATAGTGATTTGTTTTTTGAGTTTTGATGAAGTGTGGAGGTTGTCTCACCGGAGAAGACGGTGGCGCCACTGTTCAGGCCACCGTCTGTATTTTCCCCCCAAGCTGAGTTCAAATGGGGACGATGAACATGGGCCATTGGATGATGGTTTGACCTTGGACTCAAGCGAGCATTGGAGGGCCACGATTGCATTTCAGCGCTGAAGAGAAGTTCCAAATGAAATGCACTGTTTCATTAATTGAATGGTTTTTGGCTTAACACTCAGAGTGATATCCACACCCCCCCTGGGCCCAATTCTTGAAAAAAACTGCCTTGGATTGCTATTTGACACGCTTGTTTATTAATTTCTTTTATTTTCTTTTAATTTTCTTCATTTCATGTAACTTAGAGATTAATTCATAAAAAATAGGAAATTAACTCAATTAATTCCAAATTTTTTCCCCTGATTCATGATTGAATCTAGAATTTTGTAGATTAAAAATATTAGGAATTCATGCATTTGTGATTTTATTTGCATTTTTTGAATATTAATTGATATTAGAATGGTCATGGTTGATACCTTGTTTTGTTGAATTTAGTTTGAGCATTTGGTGATGATTCTTGCCTTGATTTTTTGTGTGTAGCTAGCATAGATATGCATGCTCCCCTAGTAATTTTCTCACATTTTTGTGAAGAAGTCTAGGGCTAGTTTTAAGTTGAAACTTTAGGTGCTCTATTTTTAGGGTTTATGCTTAGTACCTTGTGATTTAGGATTTATTTCTAGGACTTGGTGGATGATTCAACCTCTGGATTTTATATGGTAGATTCATGATTGAATTAGGGTCCCATAGTTATTTTTGTAGGATTTTACAATTGGTTTTAGTATTTTAGTTAGGATTAACTTTAGTACTAGGTTTTAGGTGATCCTAACTTGCTAATTCAATTAGATTGATTTCTTTAGTTCCCTTAGACTAGGGTTTTGCTTTGCTTGCTCTTAGATGATGTTGAAGACAAGCTTGGGTTACTGAGGAATGCTTGAAGAAGCTTGTATGTGAAGATCTCCCTTCCTTTGGTGTAGTTTTGTTTAGGTGTTAAGATTAGGGTTTGCAGGCAGAGCTTCTAGATAGATTCTCTTCTTTCATAAACATGGAAGGTGTTGATCACTTCCATTCTTCCCTATGATGTAAGGTCCCCTTGTGAAGACCTCATCCCTCCTTTGGTAGGATGTGTGGTTATTCACAAGTTGGTAGAACCTTTGAGGGTTCCTTTCTCTGATGATGGAGTGCTCAGTGGTGACCTTTGGTCTTCACTCTGCTGTCAATCATCCAAACCTTGCTCTTGTTAGATGAATCTTTCCCCCTTGATAGAGGATGGAGTTCCTTGTTGGAAGACTGAGGATGTTAGAAGTTGCACTGCCCTGTGTCTGAAGATTGCCATGGGAGCTGAAGCTTGAAGATCAAGAAGAACAAGTTGACACTTGTGAAGGGGATCCAGTTGAGATCAAATGAAGAGCTGATGCTTGAAGTTGGAGAACAAGTTGATACTTGTGTGTTTGATGCATTGAGAGCCTAAAGGAACAAGTTGATGCTTGCTATTGGGATTGAAGCCTGAAGGTGGGGTTTACCTTGGAGCTGGAGCTTGAAGACCAAGAAGAACAAGTTGACACTTGTGAGGGGAATCCAGTTGAGATTGAAGGAAAAGCTGAAGCTTGAAGTTGGAAAACAAGTTGATAATTGTGTTTGATGGGTTAAAAGCTTGAAGAAGCAAGTTGACATTTGCTACTGAAGAGGAAATCCTTGAAGAGCAGTTGAAGACTGAGGACTGAACTGATGTCAGAAGAGCTTTGCTGTGAAGTTGTGGAAGCTGTTGATCTGCTTTCTTTCCTGTCTGTTTGCTTGTTGTGCAACTGTATTGCTGTGACTTGTTTGATTTGCTTGATGCATTAGAATAAGTTCATATTTAGATTGATTTAAGATAGGAGCATGATTGCACTAGAGGTTGAGTTGCTCCCTCTGCTTGTATTGTTACTATATAGCTTTGCTTGCGGGTATTCGGTAGAGCCCAGCTCCCTTGCCTATGTGGTTTGTGATTTGCTTGATGGCATTTTATTTCATTTCTTCTGCATGATTGTAGTTATTATATTTTGCTTGATAGCATGTTATTTACTCTGTATGATTGCAGTTATTCATATCTGGCTTGAGGTCGAGACGAGCTTGTGGAGGCTGATGCCCCACACACATTTCCTCCCTCACTTGCATTGCATGCATTTTACAGTCGTTTACTGTTTACTGTTTAAGCTGATGCTTTATCTGTTTCTGTTTATCATTGACATGATCCCCTAGGAATCTCACTTCCTTTGATAAGGAAGTGATGATTAGAACTTTAGGTTGAAACCTATGCATGATAACTTCTAGGAGTTCCCTGTTTCAAACCTCAACCATAGGATGAATCCTTGGCATGACAACAATAGGACTTGATAGTATCCCCTTAGTTGTCCCTCTCTCTTCTCATCTTGAAACAACAGTAAAATACAGTAATAAAGGTTAACTGATGTTGTACGTTACGAGCCTTAAGCTATCTGAGAAAGGGTTGTCGGAGAGTTTCTTTTCGACAGCTTGGATGTTTAGTATGGCACCCTTTGGGTGACATGCGACGCATTCACTCTCAGGTCATAGTCTCTAGTGTGATATTAGTTGCAAACATCCATAAAAAACAGTTCTTCCGTAAAAAAACAGAAAACAAACTTCAAACCTTTTTGCCCCGTGGGCCCATAATTCAAAGGAAGATTTTCTAAAGAAAAGAGTGTCGTTAACTCCCAGTTCTACCGCAAACGGTAACGCCTAAGTCTCCAAGGGTCGAGCTGCGTGCGCCAAACTGCTGGAACTGTTGGTTAACCCTACTCGATAAAACACATGAATCTGAATCCCCGTAATCCGTATTATCCCGAACTACGTAAGCTCTGATCTCTCAAGCCTGTTGAGAGTACGTAGGCACAATACTGACGTATTGGCAAGCCACCTTCCCCGTAACCCGTAGTTAGGCGAACTACGCTGACTCTGATTTCTCATTCTCTGATGAGAATACGTAGGCATAAAGCGCGACGCTTTGCCGAGTCTTTTTCTTTTCTTTTAAGCCAGCCTTGATAGGTAGATAGATAAAACCAACCCGTCAGATAAGCACAACAAGCATGGATCCCATCGAGTACGATGGACGTGAGGGGTGCTAATACCTTCCCCTTGCGTAACCGACTCCCGAACCCAGACAATGGTTGCGATGACCTTGTCTTATACATTTTCGTCAGGTTTTTCCGATCGTTCCCTTTCCCGTTCTGAGGGATAAATAACGAAAGGTGGTGACTCTTCTGTTTTGCCGGCACCTTATTTTCGCGGTAGCGACACTCTGGTGAGGATATCAACCCTTGAACACTTGAATAACCTTCTTAACTAGCTTCAAAGTCTTGTATAGCCCTTGATTGGTAATCATACCTCTTGATCTCCTGCATACATGTCAATGAAATGCAAATGATAATGCTAATGTGAATGAAATGAAACATATGCTAGGTAAAGAAAAGTTGGGCAAATTTTGGGGTGCGGCAAAAGGCACGAGGAAGTTGCCCTCAACCAAGGCCCTTACTCAGCGGCGAACAAGTCACGAGGATCCCCTCCTCGACGAAGATCTTAGTCAACCCATCAAAGATCACGAGGGATTCCTCCTCGACGCGAGGATTCATCGAAAAACAAACTACATTCGTGTAGCACCCCAAAATTTGCCCTTTCGTTTTAACCTTAATTGGCTTTTGTTTCTTTGCATTTTTCATTTTCGCATATTATAGCATTCGTTCCCGAGGCATGGGATCAAGGCATTCCTGTGGCTCAGGTTCATTTTGGCGTAAAGGACTGAAAGACTGAGCAGAGAGCATCAGAGGCTCTGGCATTTATTTTTCCCAGCGGTCGAGCGGCCGATTTTATTTTATTTTGCAGGATAACTTCAAGAAGCAGCACTTAGGCTCATATCAAGCATTCTTACAGTTGCAACATGCAAGAACGAGATTCAGAAGCTTAACAGAGCTCCAAACAGTTGAAACAGGGCAAATGTGCAAATTTCCCTCCAAAAGGCGCCAAATTCAAATTTTTGAAGGTGTTAGTCGGTTAACACATATGGTTAATCGATTAACCAAGTCAAAATCAGGTCAATTTGGAATTTTTAACAGTGTTAATCGATTAACACATATGGTTAATCGATTAACTAGTGCAGATTTTGGCTCTGCACGTGAATTTTCAATGGGAGCTGTTTTGGGGTCAAATTTTGATCACTTGAATTTCAATTTTACACTTGGGAAGGATCTAGAATCATTTCAGAATTTGATTAATTTCATTTTCCCTCCAAACTCCCATTCCTCACTCCATTCCAAATTTCCCAAACCATCTTCCAAACCTTTTATTTGGATCCAAACCTAAGGGGTATTTAATTGAATTACTCCAAACCACACAGATTTAAGCCTCATAATTTCATTTCAATTTCAGAATTTACTCATTTTCTCTCATGTTTCTCTCAACTTGTTCATCTTCCAAAACCTTCACCAAAGCTCCTTTCTAATGAATTCTTTGATTCTTCCTTGGAATCAAGGAATTATTGAGCTCAAACCTCCATCCATCATCTTCATTGAATTGATTTCTTCATTCAATTTTCGTGCAAGCTTGGATCAAAATTTTAAAGTGAATCTAGAAGTGATTATTTGGAGTAATTTGGCATAATCTTGAAGGATCTTCATTGCTACTACAAGAATTGGTGTGGATCTTGAAGTATTTCGGACTTCTAGCATTGGATCTGTTCAATTACAGTTGAATCAACATTAACCGAAGCAATTCTCCGCTTTGAAGGTTGGAATTCTAGACCCATAGCATTTTTTTAGCTTATTTGCATAATCATGTGGATTTTCATATTTGAATAACTTTTGGTTAATTTGATCAGTTTGATTCATGATTTGGTTGTGTTAATTTGTTTACATGTTGTTTGAATCATGATTCGCTGGTTCAATTTCTTGATTATGTGATTATGTGATCATCCGGTTGATTGGATAAGTGCTTATTTGCTGAACATGTTGTTCAGTTGCTGTTTTTCTGATGTTGGCACAGTGTTAATCGGTTAACACATATGGTTAACCGATTAACCATTTCAGATATTCAAATTTTTCAAAGTTTTCAAGGTGTTAATCGGTTAACGTCTGGTGTTAACAAATTAACATGTACAAATTTCTAGATTTTAGACATTTTTAAGTGGTTAATCGGTTAACCTCTGGCGTTAACCGATTAACATTGTGCCAGTGGGTCTGTTTTGCTGTTTTTCTTGCTTATTTGAGTACCGTTTCACATCGAATCATCATAGTTCAATATGATGCATTAGAAGTGAAATGTTTTGGGATATATGTCGCTGTTTTGGTTGTTTAATCGAGACTTCGTCGACTTGTGTTTGTTTTCCACTTGGATGCACCCTTATGTGTTGTTGTTCGTTGTGATGATGTACTTGCATATTCATGGTTTCTTGCCTTCTTGCATTTTCATTTCCTCTTATGTTTTGCATTTTTATTTCTTGCATTAATAGAGGTCGAGACGCGCTTGTGGCGGCTGCTACCCCACACTATTTTCCTCCCTCTTTGCATGTTTATTTTCCATGTTTGCATCTCTTACTTGTGATTGAATTTATCTGGTGCTTTCTTGTGCTTTTTGCCATGATCCCCATAAGGTTCCTAGTCCCTCCGTTTAGGATGGGAGTAGGAGAGACATTAGGTGTTCAATCCAAGCATGCTAACATTAGGGTAGATGTTTCCCCTCTTTAATCCTAACCTTAGGACCACTTTGCATGACAACGTTAGGACCAAGGTTCCCTTAGACCTTCCGTGTGTTTTCTTCTTCTCATCTCAAAATCATTCTAACTCATCTAATAAATGTGATGAACATTGTGCGCTACGAGCCTTAAGCTACATGGGGAATGATGAGTGAGGGGTTTCCTCTCGCTTGTCTAGAGTGTTTAGTGTACACCCTGTTTGGGGGCGATACGCGACGCATTCGCTCCTATGTCATAGTCTTTAGTGCAATGTGAATCACAAACCGAATTAATTCACTTCACTAAAAATACAAACAAAACTTCAAACCTTTTTCCTTCGGGATTAATCAGAAACCTTTTTCAAAAAAGAGTGTTATTAAGCTTCGGTTCTACCGCAAACAGGCATCGTCCCTAACTGCTGGAATGGAGGTTTAATCCTACTCGGTTAAAACACTTAATCAACCTGTGGTTTCGTGTCAGCCCGAACTACATTTTCTCTGATTTCTCATACCAGATGAGGATACGTAGGCACAAGACGACGATGTCTTGGTGAGCAACCTTCCCCCCCTTTCGCTCGTAGTTAGCCGAACTACGTTGACTCTGACTTTCCCATTGCACGAGGGAGTACGTAGGCACAGAGCGGCGATGCTCTGTCGAGTCTCTTTTCTTTTTTCTTTTTGTCCCTTGAGCCTGTAGCGTAGATAGATTAAACACACCCTTAGATAGACAACAAGCATGGATCCCATTGAGTACGACGGACGTGAGGGGTGTTCATACCTTCCTCTTGCGTAACCGACTCCCGAATCCCGGACTTGGTTGCGATGACCTCGTCTTTTTCCTTTTTCGTTAGGTTTTTCCGATTATTTCCTTTCCCTCTCTTTGGGATAAATAATGAAAGGTGGCGACTCTTCTGTTTTCCACCGGGTGTTTTTCGCAGTTGTGATAGCTGGCGACTCTTCTAGGGATTGCGATGGTTCCCTATGCGAGTCAATCCTAGTGCTAGTCTGTTGCGTCTTTGGGTGTTTATTGTTGTGCAGTTATTTTTTTCTTTATGTACATTATCTGTCGTATATTATTGCATTTGCATTCTTATGCTGCTGTGCTGTGGGTTGGGTCGTTCCATTGAGAGGTAAGTCGGACCCGGGCTTGAGTATACACATAGGATTAGAGTGGAGAGTAGTGGGAGCTTGTGTGGAGTTTGGCCACGCAATAGCTCGTGCGATATTCACGTTCAGACGAGGTTTTTCTTTGGAAATATTCTATCCTGCGCATCTGGTGCAGTTGAGGGAATATTGACTTAGAGAGACTGTCGACTCTGGACACCGTTCATTTGGGAAGTCAGCTAAGTGAGGCCGCTTCATTAGATTATGATGCCAAACCAGAAATGGTGAACGTATCATCGTTTCTCGAAAGTCTGTGACGCTGACCACCCGTATAGGCTGTCGTACCTTTCAAGACTAGAACCCACATGTGAGAGGGGATGGGTTTTGCAGGAAACCTGGCCTTCAACCAACCTTGGTTTTCTTTTCAGTGCGGACTTTTGATCCTGAGTACTCCGGTTTTCTGTTATCTCAGTGTTCTGATTAGAGCGGAGCTCTGGTTGAGTTCAGTCAACGGCACAGCAACAAAATTTGAGCACTGGATACCTTAATCTCATGTTTGCATCTGCATAATCATCCTGCATTTAACATGGCATGTTTGTGTGTGTTACAGGTTCTTGTCTTTCCCTTGATTCTGGTACTGGTCTTCTGTAGAGATGGAAGCAAGCAGAAAGAGAATTGTTGTGTACAAGTTTCCTACGTCTGAGTTAGGACCTTTATTTGGTCTGATTTCCCTGGTTGATCCTGGTGTTCTGGCAACCTTCATGGAAGATTATGGGGGTATTCTGAATCTTGTCCGTAAGATCATAAGCTATGAGTATGGAGCTATTCATACCTGTTACAGTTTTATGATTCGCCACTGCGCTGTTTCACATTCCCAGACTATGTGTTGGCTCCGACTTTGGAAGAATTCGCCTTCATCTTAGGTGTCCCGATCCTAAGTAAGGTGCCATTCTTCAGCTCCGAGGAAGAACCTAATCTTGAGAAGTTATCCGCCTCTCTTTCTTTGAGCGCCTCTGACTTGGTAGACCATGTTATCAGCAGAAATGGAGTTTCCGGCTTTACTTTATCTTTCTTGGTGGACAAAGCCCGAGAGTATGTTGGAAAAGGTTGTTGGGTGGTTTTTAGTGCTATCTTGGCTATGTGTGTCTATGGCATTGTGTTGTTTCCCAATGTACCGGACTTTGTGGATTTCGATGCTTTTCATATCTTCGCTTCCAAGAACCCCGTACCTACTCTTTTGGGAGATTTGTATCATTCGGTACATTACAAGAACGAGAAAAGAAGAGGAAATATGGTTTCTTGTTGTGCACCATTGTTGCATAGGTGGTTTGTTGATCACCTTCCTCACTCTGGAGCTTTTGTGGATTTGAGGAATTCGTCTGAATGGTTAAAGAGGCTTATGGGTTTAACAGAAAAGAACATCGTCTGGTTCAACCGAGACCTACTGGGTCACGAGCTTATCTTAAGTTGTGGTAGCTTTCCTAATGTGCCCTTGATAGGGAGGAAAGGCGGCATCAGCTATAATCCTTCTCTGGCTGTCAGACAATTTGATTATGCTTTGAGAGGACCACCAAGAGAAGAAGAAGTGCAGGAATCTCTGTACTTCACAGGTGTAGTTGATCCTTGTATCTCGGCCAGATTCGTGGACGCTTGGGTTAAAATTCACAAGAAGAGAAAGCTTTTTTTAGGCAAAGGAGATTGTAGAGCCTATGATCCCTACTTGGAATGGATTCAGAAGAGAGTTGAAGAGGTACTACTGTCGTTTCCTGTTGAAGCGCCATTGTATCCCTTAGTCATTGAGCCGCCTACAACCGTCGACATCCTGAGATATACCAAGCTTTGGGAAGAGAATGAAGAGTTGAAATATGAAATCAGTCAGCTGAAACATGATAAGGGTGAAGCTGTTTATTTGGCCAAGCCAAAGTCAGAAGTATTGATCAAGTTGGAGAAAGAACTTGTTGATCAGGTACAAGCACGGAAGCAAGTCGATCTTGATCTGAAAAGCACTTGTGACGTTCTGAAGAGTAAGAAGGAGGATTTAGACAGAGCGTATCTGAAGATATCCAAGTTTGAGAAGCAATGGAATGCTACCTTGACTGCCAACAAAAGTAGGGAGGACCGGCTTCGTATTCAGGTTGATAAGTTGAGGGCGCAATTCAAGCCTAAGGAAAGGGAGGTATTGTTAGAATCGTTCCGCAGAAGCACGATCGAGTAGAAATACCAGGAAGCTTTATCAGTACTTGAAGAGTTCAAGATTCGAGCATATGTGAAGAAACCCAAGCTTGAGGATGCCTTCAGCGAAGATGCTTGGGAGGATCATTGTCATTATCTCCGGGATGTGATACGCAAAAGGGGCACCCACATCAGACAGTTAATTGATAGACCAGATCATCCAGATACGAGGACGATGCTTAGGGAGGCTCAGGCATGGGACAAAAAGCATGGTTACTAATGGGGTTTATCTTTTGTAGTTTCTTTGCTTTGATATCATGATCATCAGGGATGTTAGATGAGATCAATACATCTTTGTATGCGGATATTTCTCATTTGGTTGTATTATCTCAGCTTTACCTGATATATGAGAAGATTATTATGGTGTTCTTATCCATCTCTGCTGTTCTTTTTTATTGAAACTAGAATCAAGGGGGAGATCTCCATGTGCATAGATAGACATGTTTGCATTTTGCATCTTGCATTTTCATTTGCATCGCAGGAGTTCTCGGTGGCCTTTTGTTCCTAACTCTGCTTGGTTTTCTTCAGTTCAAGATTAAGGAAGTTGAGAAGTTTAGTTTCTACAGGTATCCAACTCGAGGGAATCAACAAAAAGTGATGGATCAGGTTCAAGTCGAGTTGCAGGAAGTCAGGGCTCGCATGGCTCAATTCATGGAGCTGATGCAGACTGTTGCTAGTGGGTAGGAATAGTTAAGAACTTTGGTCCAGTCGTTGATAGCACGGGTTGACGAAGAGGGTGTTTTGCACGGAGGAGCTGGTGTTATTCCTCCGCCGATCGGTGGATCTATCCCACAGGGTATTCCTACTGTTGTCATACCTTCAAGCATAAAGTACAGGACTTGCTTGATTCCAAAGCTATCAATTTCACCAACGATGGACCGAATGTGACTCAAAACCCGATGCCAAATCATGGGGTGGCAAGAGCCAATGCTGTTATTGAAGGAGAAAGATTAAATCTGATAACTGATGTTGAGGATTTGAGGACTCCGCTAAACTTTGTGAAGGCTAGTTTGTTGAAGAATGGGGTGTTTCCTGGTTGTTCTGATGACTGCTCGAATGTGACGTGCAGCCTGAGGGTTGTGATCTTTTGAAAAAGGGTATTTAGAGAATGATTGATATAGGTTGTTTTCAATTTGATAAAGTTGTGAAAGAAGATGCTGAGAATAGAGTGAGTAATGATGGAAGCGAAGTTGCTACGATCTCCATTCCATACCAGACAATCAATATTTCAGCGCTTGCTAGGCCAGCTCCGGTCATCATTACTGTACCTGGACCTGTGCCATACGAGAGCACTAGAGCTATCCCGTGGAATTATGGGGGAGAGGTGTTCTGTAATGGGCAAAGGCAGGAATGGACAGCGTCTACAGATGGAAGTTCGTCGGTTGAGAATATAGTTGGGGCCGAAGGTATCACCAGAAGTGGTAGGGTCTTTTCGCCACCAGAGGTTAAAATTGATAAGAATGACAAAAGAAAGGTCGTGATTGAGGAGAATGTCCAACCACAGGTCGGCGCTGATGATCTTTCGAAGGATGCAGAGGAATTTATGAGACTCATTCGAAAAAGTGACTACAAGATTGTGGATCACTTAAATCAGACTCCTTCGAAGATTTCTATCCTGTCATTGTTGTTGAGTTCGGAGGCACACCACAATGCTCTATTGAAAATCTTGAGTGCAGCATACGTACCCCAGGAGATTTCTGTTAATCAGTTGGAAGGGGTAGTAGCTCGTGTGAACACCGGTAATGGTCTTGGTTTTACTGATCTGGGTCTGACTCCTGCCCGGAGAAACCATAATCGTGCTTTGCATATATCCTTGGAATGTAGAGGTTCTTTGATGTCGCATGTCCTAGTTGATACAGGATCATCCCTCAATGTGCTTCCCAAGAAGGCATTGATGAAGTTGGACATTCAAGGTTTGATATGCACGCCAAGTGATTTGGTCGTGAGGGCTTTCGATGGATCTAAGAGATCAGTGTCTAGGGAGATCACGTTGCCTATTTAGATTGGACCAGAGATCTTTGATGCAACTTTCTACATTATGGATATCCAGCCAGCATACAACTGTTTGCTTGGCCGACCTTGGATACATGCAGCAGGGGCAGTCACCTCAACGTTGCATCAAAAGTTAAAGTATATGGTGGAAGGGAAGATAGTCACGGTATGCGGTGAAGAGGATATTATGGTTATCCATTTGTCATCCTTCAAGTACGTGGAAGTGGATGGGGAGATCCACGAAACACTCTGTCAGGCGTTCGAAACAGTTCAGATTCAAGGGAAGTCTCCTGTAGAAGCCAAGAGCCTAGAGGTTTCGATGTCATCACTCAAGGAGGCTCGTGCTATCGTAGAATCCGGTTCATCGCAGAAGTGGGGCCAAGCTCTTAATGTTCCCGTCAAGCAAGACAAGTTCGGCCTGGGATACAAACCCTCTAGTTCTTCTCAGAGCATTTCGAGGTTCAGGGGACCTGTGCAGTTCACCAGCAGTTGTGTGATATTTGACAGGATTAATGCCGTTGGAGATGATGGAGGTGACAATGACTGCGATATGGATACTTGGATCCGTCCGTGTACTCTTGGCCAGAAGTTGTGCAACTGGACTACCGAAGAAGTCATTCGTGTTATTGCTGCAGAGTAATGTTCATTGTTTTGATTATGTTCAGTCCTACGTTCTGCCCAAGGCGTAGTGACCCAATTTGTTGGGCCTTTTGTTATTTGCACTTTATCATTAAATAAAGGACATTTTCGCATTCAAATATCGTGATCCCTATTTTTCTTGTTTTTGTTTTGCATTTCTATTAAACAGAAAAATGGCAATATGTTTTTTTTGTTGCATCGCATAATAAACATAAACATCCTCATGCAGGTCTTTTCTGTCAGATGCCATCGATTCAAGTTCAGCTATGACTTTGTATGACTTTGATAATCCCATTTATCAAGCTGAAGAAGAGACTGACGAAGACTGTGAACTACCGGAAGAGTTAGCCATGCTTCTCAAGCAGGAGGAAAGGGTCATTGTGCCTCATCAGGAGGATATTGAGATTATCAATCTGGGTACCGAAGATGACAGGAAAGAGGTAAAAGTGGGGGCTGCATTGGAAGACAGTATCAAGAGAAGATTGGTTGAAATTCTCCGTGAGTATAAGGATATCTTCGCTTGGTCCTACCAAGACATGCCTGGGCTGAATATAGATGTTGTGGTGCACCGGTTACCTCTAAGAGAAGAATGCTCGCCAGTCAAGCAGAAGTTGAGACGGACAAGGCCTGACATGGCAGTCAAGATCAAAGAAGAGGTTCAAAAGCAGTTGAATGTTGGGTTTCTTGCTGTCACAAATTACCCTTTGTGGGTCACTAATATTTTTCATGTGCCTAAGCAAGATCGAAAGGTCAGGATGTGCGTTGATTATCGAGACCTGAATAAAGTGAGCCCGAAAGACGATTTCCCGCTCCCCCATATCAATGTGTTGGTTGATAACACCACTCAATATTCTATGGTTTCATTCATGGATGGCTTCTCTGGGTATAACCAAATCAAGATGGCCCCAGAGGACATGGGGAAAACTACTTTCATCATACCGTAGGGGACTTTTTGCTACAAGGTGATGCCTTTTGGATTGAAAAATGCAGGGGCAACTTATCAGCGGGCAATGGTCAATTTGTTTCATGATATGATTCATCATGAGGTTGAAGTCTATGTTGATGACATGATTGCAAAGTCACAGACGGAGGAAAGACATCTGGTCGATCTTCTGAAATTGTTCGAAAGGTTGAGGAAGTTTAAGCTGAGGCTAAATCCTAACAAGTGTACCTTCGTGGTGAGATCTGGAAAGCTACTGGGTTTCATTGTCAGTGAAAAGGGTATTGAGGTAGATCCTTCTAAAATAAAAGCTATACAAGATATGGCTGAGCCGAGAACAGAAAAAGAGGTTTGTGGTTTCCTAGGGAGATTAAACTACATTGCAAGGTTTATATCTCATCTTACAGCCACTTGTGAACCAATATTCAAATTGCTAAGAAAAGATCAAACGGTCAGGTGGAATCAAAATTGCCAGAAGGCGTTCGAAAGAGTAAAAGAATATCTACAGGAACCTCCAATACTCATGCCTTCAGTTGCAGGGAGACCACTAGTCATGTATCTCACGATTCTTGAGAATTCAATGGGGTGTGTGCTCGGTCAACAAGACCAGTCAGGTAGAAAAGAGCATGCCATTTACTATCTGAGTAAGAAATTCACTGATTTTGAGTCAAGATACTCGATGCTGGAAAAAACATGTTATGCACTCGCTTGGGCTGCTAAGCGTTTGAGACAGTACATGTTAAACCACACAACCCTGTTGATTTTGAAGATGGATCCGATTAAGTACGTCTTCAAAAAACAAGCATTCTCTGGAAGGATTCCCCATTGGCAAATGGTTTTAACGGAGTATGATATTCAGTATGTTTCCCAGAAAGCCATTAAGGAAAGCATTCTGTCGGAATATCTCGCAGAACAGCCAATTGAGGGTTATCAGCCGATGAAGTTTGATTTTCCAGATGAAGACATCATGTTTTTGAAAATGAAAGACTGTGATGAGCCTTTACCTGACGAGGGTCCTGAGATTGGATCTCAGTGGAAGTTGGTTTTCGACGGAGCGGTTAATTCATATGGCAATGGGATCGGGGATATTATTACCACTCCTCACGGTTCTCATATACCGTTCACTGCCCGATTGACTTTCGCCTGCACTAATAATGAAGCCGAGTATAAAGCGTGAATATTGGGTTTAGAAGGGGTCATTAATATGAGGATCAAGAATCTAGATGTGTACAGTGACTCAGCGTTAGTCGTTAACCAAATCAAAGGAGAGTGGGAAACTCGTCAGACAAACCTGGTGCCTTACAGGGATTATGCAAGGAGATTGTTTCCATTCTTTGATAAAATCGAGTTCCATCATATGCCAAGAGTCGAGAATCAGATGGCAGATGCCTTGGCCACGCTATCTTCGATGTACAAAGTGAATTTCTGGAATGAAACTCCAGCCATCACCATTATGCGTCTTGATAGACCTGCTTTTATGTTTGCAATTGAGAAAGCATCAGATGGAAAGCCTTGGTATTTTGGTATTAAGCATTTTCTCAAGACTCAAGAGTACCCATCTGGGGCATCCAACAAAGATAAGAAGACTTTGAGGAGGTTGGCCGGTAACTTTTATCTGAACAAAGATGATGTGCTCTACAGGAGAAATTTCGACATGGTCTTGATGCACTGTGTTGATGAACTTGAAGCAAACCTGTTGATGGAGGAAGTCCACGAGGGTTCTTTCGGTACTCATGCCAATGGACATGCAATGGCTAGAAAATTGTTGAGAGCCGGGTATTATTGGATGACTAAGGATACCGATTGCTTCAAATACGCCAGAAAATGCCATAAATGCCAGATTTATGCGGATAAGATGCATGTGCCACCGACTCCTCTGAATGTGTTAACGTCTCCTTGGCCTTTTGCTATGTGGGGAATCGATATGATCGGAAAGATTGAGCCGACTGCTTCCAATGGACATCATTTCATTCTGGTCGCAATTGATTACTTTACGAAGTGGGTAGAAGCAGCTTCCTTTGCCAATGTCACGAGACAGGTGTCGCTACTGCGAAAATCGGCGCCGGCTGAACAGAAGAGTCTCCACTGTGCGTTATTTATCCCAACGGAGGGAAAGGAAACGCTCGAAGTAAACCTACCGCAAAGACGGGAAAGGAATGGTCATCGCAACCAAATCCTGGATTCGGGAGTCGGTTACGCAAGGGGAAGGTATTAGCACCTCTCACGTCCGTCGTATTCGACGGGATCCACGCTTGCTAGTTCGTCTAAAGGATGCAAAACAATCTATCTACGGCCGCTAAATCTAAACGGAGGGAAACTGACTCGATAGAGCATCGCGCTCCATGCCTACGTATTCTCAAGAGAGAAAGTCAGAGTCATCGTAGTTCGGGAAACTACGGGGGAATTGGCTCGCCAAGACTTCGCGTCTTGTGCCTACGTACTTCCACACAGCATGGAAGATCAGAGCTTACGTAGTTCAGGCTAACTACGGCTAGACAGGGTGTTCTCGATCACACAGGAGTGAGAGATCAAGTTGGTTCTAGGGGTACGGGAACCTACGAGAACTAGAGCTACGGTCTGGTCTCGATCGCACAACAGCGAGAGAAAGGGAAACATCAGTCGTTAGCGGGAAAGTCTCGATCGCACAACAGCGAGAGAACAGAAAGGTTAGTTGTTAGTGTGCTCGCTAGGATATCGCATCCTATGCCTACATATTCTCATTAGATATGAGAAATCAGAGCAGTTGTAGTTCAACCTACTTCAGCTAAAACCGGGAAAAAGGGAAAAGGGAGCTCGCTAGGATACAGCATCCTATGCCTACGTACTCTCGTCCGGCACGAGAGATCAAAGCTAAGGTAGTTCGACGGGAAAAACGAGTCTCGATTGCACGAGGCAAGAGAAGGGGTCTCGATCGCCTGAACGCGAGAGGACAGGGGTTTCGCTCGCACGGGGCGAGAACAAAGAGGAAGCAGGCCTGCGCTTAAACGGGAAGGAACTCGGGACACACACGCAAGAACCTAATAAGAAACTCCTCAGCTGGCACTTCCTTTGTATCTGACGATGCAGCCCACAACACTCGATGGTTGCCTGAAGACTTGAATACGACGATGATGATGAACGAAGCAGCTCCGTTGGCTCCTGACATGCGTGCAAGCTCCATTCCAATCTTCTCCTCTCTGGATCCTTAATGATGACGCTCGAACTAGGAACAATGTACCGCTTAGACCGTCATAGTTCGATTTATACGAGAAATCGAACTCTCAAAGGTAGCGTATTGATATCCGTGTCAAAGACAAGATAGAGAAATGATATCGAAAATCATTCTCCAATTGAATCGTGTCACACGGCCAGCCAGAAATAAAATCGAAGATAAAATCAGATAGAAACGAAAATAGGAGAGACAATAGGGGATAAATCCACTAACAAATGGAAATAAAATTCTACTCCTAAAGTATGGCAATCAAAGTCCTAAGGGAACTATATCCTAAAAAGAATTACATCTATAAATCTTCTTAACCAGGAATTAATTCCTAAACTATACTCTAAGAATATTAAATCCTAACAAATTTTGAACTAAAGTTCTTTAAAGGTAACTATTAAATCCTAAACTATATTCTAACTAAAATATTCTAGGATATTAAAAATATTCTAACTAATATATTCTAAGAATTGTTAAGCTAAAGAAATCTCCATTAAATTGTAATAAAAAAATTAACAAAATCATGCAGGGGGTAAAGGATACAGGGGGGATGCTGAAACAGAAATAGGGAAAGAGTTGGGCCCAGCCCAACAAATGGTAACAAAAAAACGGGGAAGGGGGTGTATGCAGAAAAAACAGGGGTTTGTGCAGCCAAAGTAATTGGGCCCAGCCCATCAAAAGAAATAGCAAACAAAAACGGGGGAGGGGGCAAATAGCAAAAATGGGAGCGTGTGCAATCACACGCGAATGGGCTTGAGGCCCAATGTCCAAACCAAACGTCCACTTCTCTTATCCCTTCAGAAACCCTAAGTCTCTCAACTCCTCAAACACTGTTCACAATCCTCACATGCGCCGCTCCTTTCTCACTCTCAGACTCTTTCATCTCGTTTAACCTTCTCTCAGAAACACACCCTCTGATTCAATCTCCTCAACCTTTCGTTTCCCCTCTCAATCGAATCCTCACGAACACCTTAGCTTCCCCGTCTCCCTATACAAACTTTTATCATCACAAACAAAGTCCATTTCGTCCCCCACTTGATGAATCTTGAAGAAAATCCACGAAGGTTCTTGATCTACGAAGGTTTCTTGTTTGATGAACATGCACGAAGCTCTGATGGAGATCTTGCCAGCCTCGTGATGAAAGTCTTACAAGTCTGGAGTTCTTTGACGGACTGAGTTTGGATCGGAGACAAATTCATAGATCGGGAAGTTAGATGATGATGATCTGATGAAGATCTGGTGAAGAAAGCATAGGAAGATCGCTGGAAGTCTGATGAACGTTGAAGATTCGTGGAGCTCTAGGGAGAACGCTCTTGATGTTTGTTGCGAATCTTGAACGGCGATCTGGAGGATTACTCAAAATTGATGAAGATCCTTGAACATGGTGAATGGCACGATGAAGTTCTGATGAATCTTGGAGTTGTTGAAGGTTATTAAGTTTTTGGGCAAACGCTTGATGGTCTTTACGAGTTTCTTGATGAAATCTGGAAAAAGATGATGAACTCCGATCGAGATCTGGAAAAACGGTCACGGATTCGAGATTATTGAATTTTCTGGAAAAAAAAGTAGATGATGAAGGTGATGAAGATGGACATGTTGAATCTGGATATTTTGGTGAAGCAGGTTGATGATTACTGATGGAGAAGATGAAGATTGATGGTGGTTTCTGGGAATAGCATGAAGATTCCGGCGAGTAGTTTGGTTTTCCGGCGACAGTTAGAAAGTAGTTGTGGCGGCTCTGGTGGTGGTCTCCGGCAATTGCATGCTGGTCGGTGAGGATTTCCGGTGAGGCGATAGGTGGCAGCCATGCAATCAGAGGGAGAGGGAGTTGGCTGCATGGAGGACGCGTGTGTGTGTGGAATGTGTGAGTGGAGTGCAACGTGGCTGGCGGAGAGAGATTGAAGTGAATGAGGTGGTGAAACCCTAATTACACGCGTGGCTCCCTTTATGTATGACACATGGCCGCGAAATGGACCCGGGAACTGGGCTTTATGGACTGGATAAATGGCCCATTAATGACTAAGACTAAACATGATTAATTCTGATTCAAATTATGCAATTAAATAAAACGAATTAAAAAACTGAACAATTAGCCTATTAATAAAAACGAAAATGGACTAAACAGGACCATTAACTCCTAATTAACCTAATTAAAATACTAGTGATGATTAACAAGGTCCCAATTAAAACTAATCAATCCAATTAAACATCCTAAAATGCTAATTAACACCTAATTAATTCTTAAAAGAAATTGATTTAAAAAAAAGTGATTTACTATATTAAACTCTATTAATATCTAAAAATGATTAAATCCACTAAACTCTAAATCAATTAACATCTAAAAAAGAGATTTAACCCTATTAAATTCCTATTAACTTCTAAAATGAAACAATTAACACCTAATTAATTCTTAAAAGAGAAGAATTTAAAGTCTATTGAAAATTCAATTAAAAATCTATTTAATATCTAGAAAAAGAACTATCTATTAAAATCTATTAAATCTCTAGAAATATCTATTTAAAAAATCTAAAAAATCTATTAAATTCTATAAAAATCTATATATAAAAATCTATTAAACTTTATTAAAAAAACTAACCTATTTAATATCTAAAAAAACAAATAAATCTGTTAAAAAACTATTAAAAATGCATTAAAATCTAGAAAATAAAAGAGAAAAATCCTAAAAATGCCAGGAAGCCGATTAAATCGATTAGAGGACAATTGCGCAACCATAGCGAAACCCGGGCACCGAGATGGCCTAAAAACACAGGGAACGAGCACCCATTCTCAAAATACACTTATCCAAACCGGCCTGAACTGCCTGAAACGCCAGGGGCTGCAATCCCGATAAAATCGATCTGACTGAGAAAATTGCAATGCATGCAGTATGCGAATGCGAATGCAAAATGCGTCGAAACATAAACCAGATATGGGAACTGGTTGGTCAAATTTTGGGATGCAACAGCTGCCCCTATTCAAGCGGCTTGGACCCGACTGGGTGAAGAGCAAACGACCTTCAAACATTCGAGGTACGAGACGGTTGAAAACCAAAGAAACCCTGAAATTTGCCAACCGCAGAAATAAACTGCACCAACTGCTTGGACAACACCATCCGCTGACTGGATCTGGTTGTTACGGCAACAACTGATCAATTAGCGACCGTGCTAGGGATTATTTTCATCAGCCTGAAAAAGATTCTATCATTGCGGGAATAGAACTTCGTCCACATTCTGTCAACACAGAGAAATCCCGACGACCTCGCTGGGGAAACAGTTCTGTCAAATATCTGAACACACTCTGTCTTGTCTTGAGACACATACTCTGTCTTATCATGAGAAAACCAATCTGCCTGAATACGAGGGATTCATCTGCCTGCTCCATACGGGAAAAGCCATCTGCCTGATTACAGGAAACTCCATCCGCCTGCTTCATACGGGAAAATTATCTGAATACCGTTTCTTTGTCTACCTCTGCAGTAGCCAAATCCGTTGGTCTCAACCTAAAAATGACTCTGAGGGAGACTCTACTGGAGACAGTAACACGAGGAAATCACGACGACTTCCTTGGGAAAAATACCTTTGTCAAACATCGGAACACAACTCACATTCTGGATATCCTGGGAGAATTATCTATCTGGATACCGGAACATTCATCCGCCTGCTTCATACGGGAAAGGTCATCTGCCTGATTCATGCAGGAAAATCCATCCGCCTGTTCCTACGGGAAAATATAACACATCTGCCTGATACTTCCAGGAAAGTTCATCCGCCTGTTTCATACGGGAAAATATAACTCATCTGCCTGATACTTATAGGAAAGTCGTAACACCTCTGCCTGATACTTACAGGAAAGTTCATAACACATCTGCCTAATACTTACAGGAAAGTTCGTCCGCCTGCTTCTTACGGGAAAATATAACTCATCTGCCTGATACTTACAGGAAAATACAACACATCTGCCTGATACATACAGGAAAGTTCTTCTGCCTGATTCTCACGGGAAAATATAACTCATATGCCTGATACTTACAGGAAAGTTCGTCCGCCTGATTCTTATGGGAAAATCCATCTGCCTGATTCATACAGGAAAAGATAACACATCCGCCTGATACTTACAGGAAAGTTCTTCCGCCTACTTCATACGGGAAAAGATAACACATCTGCCTGATACATACAGGAAAGTTCGTCCGCCTGTTTCATACGGGAAAATCACAACACATCTGCCTGATACATACAGGAAAGTTCATCCGCCTGATTCTCACGGGGAAAATCATAACACATCTGCCTGATACATACAGGAAAGTTCTTCCGCCTGCTTCATACGGGAAAATATAACTCATCTGCCTGATACATACAGGAAAGTTCATCCGCCTGATTCTCACGGGAAAATCATAACACATATGCCTGATACATACAGGAAAGTTCTTCCGCCTGCTTCATACGGGAAAATATAACTCATCTGCCTGATACTTACAGGAAAGTTCATCCGCCTGATTCTTACGGGAAAATCCATCTGCCTGATTCATACAGGAAAAGATAACACATCCTCCTGATACATACAGGAACGTTCTTCCGCCTACTTCATACGGGAAAAGATAACACATCTGCCTGATACTTACAGGAAAGTTTTTATGCCTGCTTCATACGGGAAAAGATAACACATCTGCCTGATACATACAGGAAAGTTCTTCCGCCTGCTTCATACGGGAAAATATAACTCATCTGCCTGATACTTACAAGAAAGTTCGTTCGCCTGCTTCTTACGGGAAAAGATAACACATTTGCCTGATACTTACAGGAAAGTTCTTCCGCCTGCTTCATACGGGAAAAGATAACACATCTGCCTGATACATACAGGAAAGTTCTTCCGCCTGCTTCATACGGGAAAATCACAACACATTTGCCTGATACATACAGGAAAGTTCATTCGCCTGATTCTCACGGAAAAATCATAACACATCTTCCTGATACATACAGGAAAGTTCTTCCGCCTGCTTCATACGGGAAAATCACAACACATCTTCCTGATACATACAGGAAAGTTCTTCTGCCTGCTTCATACGGGAAAATCACAACACATCTTCCTGATACATACAGGAAAGTTCTTCCACCTGCTTCATACGGGAAAATCACAACACATCTGCCTGATACATACAGGAAATTTCTTCCGCCTGCTTCATACGGGAAAACACAACACATCTGCCTGGTACATACAGGAAAAGATAACACATCTGCCTGATACATACAGGAAAGTACAACACATCTGCCTGATACATACAGGAAAGTTCATCCGCCTGCTTCATACGGGAAAACACAACACATCTGCCTGATACTTACAGGAAAGTTCATCCGCCTGATCCTTACGGGAAAATCGTAACACATCTGCCTGATACATACAGGAAAGTTCTTCCGTCTGATTCTTACGGGAAAATCGTAACACATCTGCCTGATACATACAGGAAAGTACAACTCATCTACCTGATACATACAGGAAAGTTCTTCCGCCTGCTTCATACGGGAAAACACAACATTGGATATAGCTTCCTAGCCTGTTTGTAGTAGTAGCCAACTCCACTAGAGATATTCTGAAAATAACTGCACGACACCCGTTTCGACAACAAGTGACCACTTCTGAATTTTGATTCATGAAACCCTGAAATGCTGCCGCAGCAGCAAACCTGAAGAAAAACACCCCGCTGGTCGGATAAGAGAAACTTCAGCCCGTAACTCTGTGGGGATAATAATGAGAATTGTATCATCATATGTCTCACGGCGAGACCTCGATCATCTGGTAATAGATCTGAGATAGAATCCCATACTCCTGTTGAGAAACACACCTGAAAAGCAAAAGGTTAACCAACCTGATTTATGTTTCAAAATGCGTATGTTTGGCAATGGCGTAATGCTCCATACGGCATGGAAATGCTACGCGTTTTAGGTAGATGCAATCATGATAATGTATGCAAATGAAAATGCAGGTTCAGGCTGCTGGGGAGCTCTGATAAGCTTGCTCCAACACAGCCGTTGAGGACAAATACCACCCTGTTGGGGACGAACAGATATCGCGAAATATTCTGGCAGAATAAATGCCTGAGACACCACCAATTCTGCCGGGGAGAGATTACACATCGATTTCCACTGGAGGAAAGAATAACACCTGCTGGGAAGACTAACTCAACTGGGGAAGAAGCGACCCATCTGGGAGACAACTGTCTGGGTATAGTTTACGAACTCGGAAATACCACATCGCTGGGGATAATCATCCTGACGAAGGCATGACGACCTGCGGGGAGAAAGAAAACCATCCTCGGTGGGGGATAACCCTTCTGAACTTACTATCTTGGTTATACGCCATGGAAATCCTCCCAGCTGGGGATTGAATGCACAAATCTTCGACTCTCTGGGGAGTATAAACTCTGCATGAGACATTGGTTCTGTCTTGCTGGGGATACCCTGTGGGGATAAGCTGCGACCAGCTGGGGAGAGTGATCCTTCTTCGGTAAGGGATAACAACATTTCAACTCCTGGGGTGAGGCGCAACCTGCATGGGGATTAGCGTCAAACGAAGTCGAGTCTTTCACCACGAGCCTCCGGCTAGGGAAACATGAGTTCCATCCACCTTCTCGGAAATTTGCCCCAAAAAATACCAACGTGCCCCAGTCTGAACACTTTGTTTTGAAAGGAAAAGCTAGCCATGGTGCTACTTCATAATACCTTGCCCCTGAATCGGCACCAACCTTCTGATAAGGAATCTTCGATCTCTGTACCCTGACGGTTAGATCTGAACTGTTTTTGCACGTCAAACCCAAAAGGATGTCCCAACAAAATCTTTTGTTCTTAGGGTGATCTGCCTCGGTCTTGCAATAATCTTTTGCCCCTAATCGACTGATTCGTGGGGCAGTGCCCATGGCCGCGAGAGATTTTTCAAATCTCGACCTAATTGCCCCAGATTAACTGATTCTCGGATGTATGACTTTACTGGGGGATAACCGAACGTGCCAAGTATGATTGGACTTCTGCCGAGAATTGCTTATCCGTGCCAATGAAGATTGGACTTTTGTTGGGGAAAACAGACGGAGTCTTCCTGCGTACCAATAAGGGCTGGGTTTTGAAATGATGTGCCAACACGGATTGGGCCTCACAGCAATTACCAATATGGATTGGGCTTCCCGAAAATTGCCAATAAGGATTGGGCTTTAGACCATCCGTGATGGGTCATATACGCCTGACGCTGGACCATATCCTGTCTGAATTCACGATTTCTAGTCGAAGGGATGGCAACACGTTTTCCCGACATTCGTCTCAAACTTGAAGATTGGCTGAATCTACTCAAGTAGCTCTGAGTAACTCGGAAGGCACGGAGAAGAACAATTCTTTCGCCTCTGTAGGGATAGTCCTTAAAAGGAAATCTGAAAATCTGTACCCTGATGGTTTTGATATGAATTGCCCCGGCATTTTGAACTTCAGAGGAATACTTCAAATTGAATGCCTCTCGGATAAAGAATAACTTCTGCGCTTTTAGGATGGCTTTCCCCTGTCTGCAATGACTTTGCCCTAATCTGACTCTTGGAAAAACCCACTCCGAACCGGAAGCAACTTGCTACAATACGACCTTGCGATGACTTGCCCCAGTGTTTGTACGACAAAAGGATTCAACCTTAATTAAACAACTATCAACATAGTTGGTTTCACTATCTATGAAGTGACTTGCCCCTGAACGAGCGTTGAGCGACTTAACCTGCCCTGATCAAACACTGGAAGGATCTATCCTCAAATTACAGCATTCTGGATAATTGCCCCTGATTGGCTCTCGAGAAGATTCGCTTCTGATCAACTGCTTCTCAAGTAAACTTCCCCATAATCAACCGATGCTTCGGGACTTGTCCTCAGACCAACTGATTCTGAACTCACTGAAAGTCAATGCCCTCGATTCGCGGGATTTCGCAACATACACCATTCTGGTCCAGACTGCTGAATTATTCAGTCCTGTTCGATTACTCCCTGTTGGAATTTCTTTCCTGTCAACTACCGACCTGCAAATAAAATTGTTCATTCCCGAATGGTAATTTTAATGCAGTGTTCATGCAAATTTTGAAAAAAAATTGTGCTGTCACTCATTTACGTGTCATGATTGTGAGTGACGAATGAACCAAAGTTCAACTGTAGTGCTTATGTGATCGGTGAAAAATACAACAAGGATATGACTAGAAAATCAAGAGGGAGTCAGGTCACTCAACCTTATCATAATGCGCTTTCAGAATACACCCTGCCTCAATTAGGTCTTTTAAGGGTTGTATCGTGGTCGGGTTCACGGTTCGTGAAACAAAGGATATTTGGCTCAAATTATGATTTGTACCCACCCCTTCTACGTGATGATCTCCGATCCTAAAGTTCAGTTAACTTGGCTCGAGCGCTCGCCTCTTTGACAGGTACGTTGAATAGTAGAAACTGCGGTTCACAAGGTTTTTCGGAGTGACAGTTACTCCTTTTCCGTTTTCGGTGTCTGTATCCACACGACTTTGTCCTTGTTCGAGGATTTTTCTTTTTATATCCTTTCTTTTTCATTCTTTTGATTCCCTAACTTTTTCCTGGACTGACTCCCTTTGAGTTCTTTTCGATTTTTCTCCTGAAGTCCAGCGGGATGCCCTGATTTTTGCCTAAGTATTAGCTTTCTAGCTTTTTCTTTTTCTTTTTACTTAGCGGGCTTTCTCATTTCTTTCTTGGAACAAGTCGTGCAACACTGGTTGTCCTGATTGCTCTGAAAGGATTGCAACTGTCTCACTCCTGATTGGTGAGGTTTAACCATTGTGGTTGACGAGGTACGACCTCTGGGAAAAACAAGATGTGATTGGTCCTCGAAAGGCAACACTCATCTATAAGACTTGAACGCTCGATCAAGCTAACTGACACCTACCCTGCCCCGGGTTAAGATGTGAGGGTTTAAAAGTCCGAAAAAAAACTTCTACTTCCTGGCTCGACGTGGTTAACGAGGGACTAACTCCTTATATCTCCAGTGTTTAGGGGATTTGAAACAATGCCTTGTACGTCATCGACAAGGTTTTATCTGAAAGCATACGATCATCGGTTATGAGTTTCAGTTTCATCATCCTCCCTCCAATATTTGCTAATCATAGTGATAAAGGGGAGTAAATAAAATGCAAGTGTCAGTGCAATGCAATAAATGAGCGACAGCGACATGATTAATTCAGAAAAATGCATAGTCACTTAATCAATATTACCATTCGAAACAAACAATGTTTACAGCAAGTAGTAACTAACAGAAAAGAAACTACAAATGCAAATGATATAAAGTCTGAGGACTGCCAATGCTGAGGACATCTGCCTGTCTGGACCACTAGCTTCTTGAAAACAAAACTCCGAATCTACGAGCTTAGACAACTGAGAGGTTGGCATGAACAAACAAAACTCCTTCTGGAAAGGAAATGCACTCTTGGTCGATCAACTGTTGTACTTTCGCCTGAACAGCTTTGCAATCTTCGGTTGAATGCCCTGGGGATCCGCCATGGTAACCACACTGAACATGGGGATTGTACCCAGGAGGGTAAGGTTTTGGCACGGGCTTAAGAGCTTTCGGTTCCACCAAAGAACTCTGGATCAAAGACGACAGAATTTGGTTATACGGCATAGGCACTGGGTGGGAAGGAGCATTCCTTCGTTCCAAGTTGTTACGAGGTCTGTCCTGATTCGGGCGCTGATTCTGATAACCTCGGCCACGAGTTCGCTGATTTGCAAGGGAAGCGATATAAGGTTCTAGATAGGGTGCCCTAGGCACGGTGGTCTGTCCAGCATAACAAGACACAGGAGATGAAGAACCAACAGATTTCACCGATTCAGCTCGCGGATACTCAACATCTGGCATGATTGCATTGATCCCAAATCCTTCTTCAGCTTGGTAGATACCAAGAGACTCAGTTTCACTAGCCTGACTGCCTGAAGTAATCTGAATTTTCCCAGTTTTTACGGCATGCTCAATGCGTTCACCCAATCCTACCAATGCAAAGCAATTTGGTGCATTTACAAGCATTCTTTCGAAGTACGGGCTCTCCAGGGAGTTTACAAACATGCCCAATAACTCTCGGTCTAGGAGCGGCGGCTTCACTCTGGCAGCAAATTCTCTCCATCTCTGAACATACTTCCTGAAAGGTTCATTGTTCCTTTGAGACAACTCTTGCAACTGCATGCGACTAGGAGCTATGTCTAGGTTATAATCATACTGCTTCAGAAAAGCTCTGGCTAAATCCACCCATGATTGAATCTGATTACTCTCTAACTGCATACACCAACTCAGAGATGCCCCAGTCAGACTATCCTGAAAGCAGTGAATCATCAACTTGTCGTCTTGCACAAACGAAGTCATTCTTCGGCAGAATATCACTAAATGTTGCTTCGGACAGCAATCTCCTCTCTACTTTTCAAACTCGGTGCCCTGAACTTCGGAGGTAACACTAGGCCAGGAACCAAACACATGTCTGCAGCATTGAGGTTAACATCATCTTCAACTTTCAAGGATTTAACTTTTCCTTCCACCACTTGGAGCCTTCTAGCATATTCAAGAGCTCTTGGGTCTTCGGTTTTGGCTCTCAGAACCTCTCTTCGGGAATTCAGAAAAAAGGAAGACAACACCCTGATGATCTGAGATATCAACAGAAGGAGAACGTGCACTTCGGACAACAAACGGCTCATGTAGGTCCCGGCCCTCAACGGAAGGTTGTACGAGTTGAGTTGCAGTAAGGTTGTTCACTTGTGGAAAGTCTGCCTCGGAAGTAGAACCATACAGAGGGTTAGTCGCTACAGTGAACCCTGACAAGGTATCAACAAACCGGAAGTTGCTCTCTGGCGTAGCTACCAACAACCTTCAACTGACTTCACTGCTCAATTCTGCCCCAATCTATTTCAACCCCTCGGTCGTCTTCTAACAATCAACAGTCGCTCAGGCCAAACACCGGATAATCACCTTCAGAATCAAAACAACGGCCGGATCAGACTCTGGCTAGCTGGAGGATGATATGCGAGATGATGCAACAATGTTCATGCAAATGCAATGCAATATGCAGCAAATACGGGATCACAGCCCCCCACAGACCTCTGAATACTGTTGCACTGTTGACTGAGTACGTTTGCTCTGACGAGAAGACCACAATATCGGGTTGTCTGGAATTCAAGTTTCCTGCAAAACCCTCCCCCTCACGGGTATGGACCTAAACTGACACAAGTTCGGCATCCTATACGGTCATCAGCGTCACAGACTTTCAAGACTGATGATACGATACCCAGAAGGTGTGGTATCATCATATCCTGAAGAGGCCTCACTTAGCTGAATCCCAAATGATCGGTCCCCAGAGTCGACAATCCTCCAAACCAACAACCCCCTCAACCCAAAGGGTTGAAAAAGAAGTCAACCGGGAGAACCTCGTCTGAGCATGGATTTCGTGAGACACTAGTACATGCAAAGCATGCACGCGCCCACTAATTTCCACAACTAATTCTAAGGTGCACTCAAGCCTGGGTCTGGCTTCTCACTCAAAGGAAAACCCCACCCAACAGCACAACAGCAACATATAATAGCAATACAAAAATAAACACCCAATAGACAAGCAAACAAGCACTAGGATTGACTCTCTTAAGGGACGTTGGATCCCAAATGCACAAGGAACCATCGCAGTCCCCAGCAGAGTCGCCAGCTGTCGCTACTGCGAAAATCGGCGTCGGCTGAACAGAAGAGTCGCCACCGTGCGTTATTTATCCCAACGGAGGGAAAGGAAACGCTCGAAGTAAACCTACCGCAAAGACGGGAAATGAATGGTCATCGCAACCAAATCCTGGATTCGGGATTCGGTTACGCAAGGGGAAGGTATTAGCACCCCTCACGTCCGTCGTACTCGACGGGATCCACGCTTGCTGGTTCGTCTAAAGGATGCAAAACAATCTATCTACGGCCACTAAATCTAAACGGAGGGAAACTGACTCGATAGAGCATCGCGCTCTATGCCTACGTATTCTCAAGAGAGAAAATCAGAGTCATTGTAGTTCGGGAAACTACGGGGGAATTGGCTCGCCAAGACTTCGCGTCTTGTGCCTACGTACTTCCACACAGCATGGAAGATCAGAGCTTACGTAGTTTAGGCTAACTACGGCTAGACAGGGTGTTCTCGATCACACAGGAGTGAGAGATCAAGTTGGTTCTAGGGGTACGGGAACCTACGGGAACTAGAGCTACGGTCTGGTCTCGATCGCACAGCAGCGAGAGAAAGGGAAACATCAGTCGTTAGCGGGAAAGTCTCGATCGCACAGCAGCGAGAGAACAGAAAGGTTAGTTGTTAGTGTGCTCGCTAGGATATCGCATCCTATGCCTACATATTCTTATTAGATATGAGAAATCAGAGCAGCTGTAGTTCAGCCTACTACAGCTAAAACCGGGAAAAAGGGAAAAGGGAGCTCGCTAGGATACAGCATCCTATGCCTACGTACTCTCGTCCGGCACGAGAGATCAGAGCTAACGTAGTTCGACGGGAAAAACGAGTCTCGATTGCACGGGGCAAGAGAAGGGGTCTCGATCGCCTGAACGCGAGAGGACAGGGGTTTCGCTCGCACGGGGCGAGAACAAAGAGGAAGCAGGCCTGCGCCTAAACGGGAAGGAACTCGGGACACACACGCAAGAACCTAATAAGAAACTCCTCAGCTGGCACTTCCTTTGTATCTGACGATGCAGCCCACAACACTCGATGGTTGCCTGAAGACTTGAATACGACGATGATGATGAACGAAGCAGCTCTGTTGGCTCCTGACATGCGCGCAAGCTCCATTCCAATCTTCTCCTCTCTGGATCCTTAATGATGACGCTCGAACCAGGAACAATGTACCGCTTAGACCATCATAGTTCGATTTATACGAGAAATCGAACTCTCAGAGGTAGCGTATTGATATCCGTGTCAAAGACAAGATAGAGAAATGATATCGAAAATCATTCTCCAATTGAATTATGTCACACGGCCAACCAGAAATAAAATCGAAGATAAAATCAGATAGAAACGAAAATAGGAGAGACAATAGGGGATAAATCCACTAACAAATGGAAATAAAATTCTACTCCTAAAGTATGGCAATCAAAGTCCTAAGGGAACTATATCCTAAAAAGAATTACATCTATAAATCTTCTTAACCAAGAATTAATTCCTAAACTATACTCTAAGAATATTAAATCCTAACAAATTTTGAACTAAAGTTCTTTAAAGGTAACTATTAAATCCTAAACTATATTCTAACTAAAATATTCTAGGATATTAAAAATATTCTAACTAATATATTCTAAGAATTGTTAAGCTAAAGAAATCTCCATTAAATTGTAATAAAAAAATTAACAAAATCATGCAGGGGGTAAAGGATACAGGGGGGATGCTGAAACAGAAATAGGGAAAGAGTTGGGCCCAGCCCAACAAATGGTCACAAAAAAAAAGGGAAGGGTTGTATGTAGAAAAAACAGGGGTCTGTGCAGCCAAAGTAATTGGGCCTAGCCCATCAAAAGAAACAGCAAACAAAAACGGGGGAGGGGGGCGAATAGCAAAAACGGGAGTGTGTGCAGTCACACGCGAATGGGCTTGAGGCCCAATGTCCAAACCAAACGTCCACTTCTCTTATCCCTTCAGAAACCCTAAGTCTCTCAACTCCTCAAACACTGCTCGCAGTCCTCACATGCGCCGCTCCTTTCTCACTCTCAGACTCTCTCATCTCGTTCAACCTTCTCTCAGAAACACACCCTCTGATTCAATCTCCTCAACCTTTCGTTTCCCCTCTTAATCGAATCCTCACGAACACCTCAGCTTCCCCGTCTCCCTCTACAAACTTTTATCATCACAAACAAAGTCCATTTCGTCCCCCACTTGATGAATCTTGAAGAAAATCCACGAAGGTTCTTGATCTACGAAGGTTTCTTGTTTGATGAACATGCACGAAGCTCTGATGGAGATCTTGCCAGCCTCGTGATGAAAGTCTTACAAGTTTGGAGTTCTTTGACGGACGGAGTTTGGATCGGAGACAAATTCATGGATCGGGAAGTTAGATGATGATGATCTGATGAAGATCTGGTGAAGAACGCATAGGAAGATCGCTGGAAGTCTGATGAACGTTGAAGATTCATGGAGCTCTAGGGAGAATGCTCTTGATGTTTGTTGCGAATCTTGAACGGCGATCTGGAGGATTACTCAAAATTGAAGAAGATCCTTGAACATGGTGAATGGCACGATGAAGTTCTGATGAATCTTGGAGTTGTTGAAGGTTATTAAGTTTCTGGGCAAACGCTTGATGGTCTTTACGAGTTTCTTGATGAAATCTGGAAAAAGATGATGAACTCCGATCGAGATCTGGAAAAACGGTCATGGATTCGAGATTATTGAATTTTCTGGAAAAAAGTAGATGATGAAGGTGATGAAGATGGACGTGTTGAATCTGGAGATTTTGGTGAAGAAGGTTGATGAGTACTGATGGAGAAGATGAAGATTGATGGTGGTTTCTGGGAATAGCATGAAGATTCCGGCGAGTAGTTTGGTTTTCCGGCGACAGTTAGAAAGTAGTTGTGGCGGCTCCGGTGGTGGTCGCCGGCAATTGCATGTCGGCCGGTGAGGATTTCCGGTGAGGGGATAGGTGGCAGCCATGCAATCAGAGGGAGAGGGAGAGGGACACGTGGAGAGGGAGTTGGTTGCATGGAGGACGTGTGTGTGTGTGGAATGTGTGAGTGGAGTGCAACGTGGCTGGCGGAAAGAGATTGAAGTGAATGAGGTGGTGAAACCTTGATTACACGCGTGGCTCCCTTTATGTATGACACATGGCCGCGAAATGGACCCGGGAACTGGGCTTTATGGACTGGATAAATGGCCCATTAATGACTAAGACTAAACATGATTAATTCTGATTCAAATTATGCAATTAAACAAAACTAATTAAAAAACTGAACAATTAGCCTATTAAAAAAAACGAAAATGGACTAAACAGGACCATTAACTCCTAATTAACCTAATTAAAATACTAGTGATGATTAACAAGGTCCCAATTAAAACTAATTAATCCAATTAAACTTCCTAAAATGCTAATTAACACCTAATTAATTCTTAAAAGAAATTGATTTAAAAAAAAGTGATTTACTATATTAAACTCTATTAATATCTAAAAATGATTAAATCTACTAAACTCTAAATCAATTAACATATAAAAAAGAGATTTAACCCTATTAAATTCCTATTAACTTCTAAAATGAAACAATTAACACCTAATTAATTCTTAAAAGAGAAGAATTTAAAGTCTATTGAAAATTCAATTAAAAATCTATTTAATATCTAGAAAAAGAATTATCTATTAAAATCTATTAAATCTCTAGAAATATCTATTTTAAAAATCTAAAAAATCTATTAAATTCTATAAAAATCTATATATAAAAATCTATTAAACTCTATTAAAAAACTAACCTATTTAATATCTAAAAAACAAATAAATCTATTAAAAAAAACTATTAAAAATGCATTAAAATCTAGAAAATAAAAGAGAAAAATCCTAAAAATGCCAGGAAGCCGATTAAATCGATTAGAGGACAATTGCACAACCATAGCGAAACCCGGGCACCGAGATGGCCTAAAAACACAGGGAACGAGCACCCATTCTCAAAATACACTTATCCAAACCGGCCTGAAGTGCCTGAAACGCCAGGGGCTGCAATCCCGATAAAATCGATCTGACTGAGAAAATTGCAATGCATGCAGTATGCGAATGCGAATGCAAAATGCGTCGAAACATAAACCAGATATGGGAACCGGTTGGTCAAATTTTGGGGTGCAACAACAGGTGGTTGCCCGATTCATAAAGAAGGACATCATTTCTCGTTATGGAATTCCTGAGAGAATCATTACTGATAATGGTTCAAATTTGAATAACAAAATGATGAAGGAACTGTGTCAGAGTTTCAAGATTGAGCATCACAATTCTTCTCCATATCGTCTGAAGATGAATGGCGTTGTTGAGGCAACTAACAAGAATATCAAGAAGATTGTGCAGAAGATGGTAGTCATCTATAAAGACTGGTACGAGATGTTGCCCTTTTCTCTTCACGATTATCGTACTTCGGTGCATACATCAACCGGGGAAACTCCTTTCTCACTGGTGTATGGCACGGAAGCGGTCCTGCCATTGGAAGTTGAGATTCCTTCTTTAAGGGTATTGTCGGATGTAAAGCTTGATGAAGCTGAATGGATGCAAACCAGGTTGAATCAGCTGAGCTTGATTGATGAAAAGAGATTAGCAGCCATTGCGCATGGTCGGTTGTACCAGAGTAGGATGAAGAAAGCCTTTGATCAGAAAATGCGTCCTCGGTGCTTCCAGACGGGTAATTTGATGCTGAAAAGGATCCTTCCTCCTCAGACAGATCACAGGGGAAAGTGGACTCCTAACTATGAAGGTCCATATGTGGTAAGAAAGGTTTTCTCTGGCGGAGCCTTATTGCTATCTACCATGGATGGTGAAGATTTGTCGTCTCCTGTGAACGCGGACGTGGTTAAAAAATACTTTGCTTAAAAGAGACCCGCTGGACACAAAAAGAAACGTCTAGGAAAAAAGGGGGCATCCCGGCGAACCACAAAAGGAAAAGGTTCGGGAAAAAATTAGGGATAAAAGAAAAAAGGAATGAACCCGCAAAGTTGAAAACTTGAAAAGGCGACTTTGGCAAAAATGGGTATCTCGGTGGATTGAAAACCTGAAAGGGCGGTCCAGACAAAAGTTAGGGATTCAAAAAACAAAGGATCACGGTTTATGTTCGATCTGTAAGCTTGTGAGCAGTTATCCCGAAGGAAAGGATCAGTCCAGTCAGTCTTGTCAAAAGGCGAAACATGGGGAACATCGAAGACATACAGGTCATAGCTTAATCGACACATGGTGGTTATCTGTTTCCAAATTACCGACATTTGTGTATTTTATTTTTCTTGCTTTTGAGCAATTACCTCTTTCCAGGAATTGCATCTGAATTGTAATTCGCCTATTTACAGACCTTTCATCAATAAAGTGTTCACTTCAGTCAAAGAGCTTTCTTTTTCTTGTTCGTTTTACTATTTTGTTTGTGAAATGTCTGTTATTTTGGTAAACATTGCAGGTAAAAGCAAGAGGCTTTACAGAGCATAACGAAAGTGCTGACTTTGCTTGAGCAGTAAGTATCATGAATGGTAATTGAGGTAACTATTTCGCATATAAAACATTCCTGGTGATTTTCTTTATTGCAGGTCAGCAGGGTTATCCTCAGCAGGTCGAGATTGCCCTATCCTCAGCAGTTCAAAATCGCAGCAAATGGCAGTTGTTGTCAGCCGAGTATTCTCAGCAGGTCGAAGTGGATACCTCCGGCAGAGGGGACTCATCCCCAAAAGGTTGAATGCAGTTAGGCGTTTTGTTCAACGAGGATGTTCGTTCCCCATAGCAGAGATTTTGCTTCCCCAGTGAAGTTGTCACAGAATCTCATCGTCGAGTCTGAAATGTTGTAGCCAGTGTAGGTCTGGTATGTCTCCAGCAGAACAAAGCCTTGTCTTCAGGCGAGGGTAATTCCCAGCAGGGCATATTTGTTCCTAGTAAAGCAAGGTGTAAGGATGTCCCCTCAACGGTAGGGTAGTTTATAATCCGGTTTTCTTTTCCAGCGGAGGCAACATCTATGACGCCCTTTCCCAACGGAGTCGATGTTTTGGTGTTTTCCTAGTAATATCGGTATTCAGGATTTTCTTCCTCTAGCAGAGTTCAGTGCTGATTCCCTCGACAGAGTAAGTGTTAGAACAGAAGCGTGGGATTTCCCCAATAGAGTGGAGTTCCCAATAGGAGTAGCTGATATTCCTCATCAGGACATGTTGATACCTGATGTGATCCCAAGCAGGGTGGATTCTTTCCCAAGCAGGGTGAAGGTTTCTGGAAAGCCATTCAAGGCTGATTTGCCGGGTAGAGTAAAGTCAACCTCGGAGGTTGGTTGTATTTCTCCTGCAGAGTCGGTTTCCTCAATAGAATGGATTTGATCTCAGTAAATGGTTGTTTGTTTCCCAACCGAGTTTTCTGATTCCCCATGAGAGTTGTGTGCTGGTAGGCCATCCAGGGCATTTTCCTCAGCAAAATGTGATTTAATCCCTAGCGGAGTGGATTTTTGTTCTTGAAAGAGCAGTACTACCCAGGTTGTGTTTCAAGAAGCCACTCAGGGCTTGTTTCCCCAGTATAAGTCCAATCGTATTTGACGCGTGATATCTCTCCCCGAGAGAGTTGGTATCTTCCATCTAGAATTTATTTTGCTGGGGTGGTTCTTTTGCATTTGCATTTTGCATAGCATCCTCCCAAATGCGTAGCATTTCCATTCTGTATGGAGCATTACACCATTTTTAAACATACACATGTGAAACATAAGCCAGGTTGTTACCTCTTTGCTTTCAGGCGTATCTCCCAGGTGATCGTTATCCCTGCCCGTGTGGTTTTCAGGCCCGGTGAACCAGACGCGTTTATTTTGCTCTCGGTTTATGGTATTCCCCAGAGGCGTCATCAAATTTCGGCTTGTGATATTCTATTCTCCGAGTCCGTACAGGTGTTCAGACCTCGGTAAAAGATGTGTGATAGATGTGTTCATCTAATCATGTGATCCTCATCAGAGTTGCTTGTTCAAGTTTTCTCTTTCACCAGCGGAGTTTCCTTGCAAGTGTTATCAGGGATGGTTTTAGCTTCGTATGGATCCGATCTTCGGGTTGTTACTCGCATTTATTTAGCGAAGGCCTGGCGGCGAGGCCAGATGTCCTGACCTTTGGGTTCAGTGATTGTTTGTGTTCAATAGAGGACTGGTGGCGATGCCAAAGGTCTATCAACTTTGTGAATGTCTGACGGCGATGCTAGGTGATTATCATTTTCTTGCCTATCCGGTCTTCGGGTTTGTTACTCGCGTTTATTTAGCGACTGCTTGGCGGCGAGGCCAGATGTCCTTACCTTTGGATCTGATGCTTGGTGTATCCCTTACAGTTGTCTAACACTGATGTCAGGTTCTTTTACCAGCTTAATAGCAATGTCTGACGGCGATGTTAGAGGTTTTCTATTAACTTTGAGATATTCTGATGCGATGTCGAGGCCTGACGGCGATGTCATGCTATCCTTTAGTCTGACAGCAAGGTCAGATATTCGTAGTTATCTGGCGGCGAGGTCAGATATTTCTGGTTACTTGACGGTGAGGTTAGAGGTTACCAATTTGGTGTTTGCAGATTTTCTGACGGCGAAGTCAAATATTCGTAGTTGTCTGGCAGCGAGGTCAGATGCTTTTGGTTACCTGACGACGATGTCAGAGGTTATCAACTTGAGGTTTTTGGGTACTTGACGGTGATGTCAAAGGTTACCAACTTGATGTCAAGGCCTGGCGGCGATGCCAGATGCTCCGATCAGGTGTGGTTGGTTATTTGGAGGCGATTGATGCGTCCGCAAGTGCACGGAAATATCGAAGTAATATAAAAGATTGTCGAACCCACAGAGACCAATGTCAATCTACCGTTATCTATTATTACGGCGTAAAGCTAAGGCTAATGGAATTAGGAAAGCTGAATGCGAATGAAATTAAATGCACAAGAAATAAAGATTTTTGGTTTAAAGAAATGCGGTAAAGGAATATCGGTATGTAACGCTTTAGCTATCGGGAATTCGGCAGGTTACCGGTGCCTTTTTGTCTATTGCAAACACTTTTCAGGAGAACTTACTCGTTTAAAGACCTTCGTCTCACGATGGTTGTTGACTCGAGTCATAATTCTAAGGGTCGAATGTACGCTTTCGCTATCCCATTCGGGGTTAAAACTACTTTTTATAAACAAATAGATTCTAATTTCTTTTAAAGCGCTTTCGCTGTGTCTAAAATCAATGCCTAGTTTTTACTATTTGGTTCTAGCCTCAGTTGTCGCTTGTTGGTTCGTACCTTAATATGGTTTCCCACTGTCGTGGCAAAACCACCGTAAATAGCTTCTCACTGTCGTGACAAAGGTTTATTTAGAATTTAGATTAAAAACTACGGCCAGAAAGGTTGTTTGTAAAAAGGGAAGATGCCGGTTACTATCGAATCCTGTCCTACCAATTCGGTTACATACCGATAAAACTAATTTAGCTAGACATGATAATTAATGCAAACATAAATAAACAATGGCAGCAGAATAATATAACATGCATACTGACAGAAATAAAATAATAATTCAATTAATAAAAACCTGTAAATCGTACTGATCTCGAATCCTTGAGTAGTCCTCCACAATGCCGGCAGGATTCTACTTTGGCGAGAATTAAAAGGTACAGGAACAAATAAAGCGATACAAATGAAATAAAAGGAAAAGAAATGGAAAATAATGCAGGAAAGTAAAATTGGCTTCAATGGGAATTTTGGCAGTACTTCGATACATCGAAGGTTCCCCTTAAAACTGTGAATCTAAGGCCTATTTATAGGAGATAGTTCACTCTTCAACTTCCAGAGATCATGGGTGAGTTATGGAGGGAGTGGGAGTAACTTCCAGTAGTGGGCAGTGAGTGGAGAAAGTGTAGGAAGAAATTAGGTTGAGATTGATCGTGGCTGCTTCTGATTTGAACGTACTGATATTTTGTCTGCGTGACGGCCGTCATGCGCATGACGATCGTAATGGACCTGTGACAACCGTCACATCAGAAAAATCCATTTTTTCTGTTTTTCTTCTCTCTTTTCCTTCCATTTCTTCTTCTTTTCTTTCTTTAATCCAAATTCTCCCCAATCTGCAAAACGAAGTAAATTAATCATATAATAGAACATAAATCAAGATAAATTAATAATATTCACAAATAAATGCATGTAAATCAAGCCAAATAAACGATATGATTTCGCGTTATCAAACACCCCCACACTTAAACCATTGCTTGTCCTCAAGCAACCAACCAACACGGTAAAAAGAAATAAGCATAGTTTGAAACAAAAACATGATGAGACTCTAATCATATGTGGCTGCTAGGCTAATGTTAGATCGATAGGTACTAAATATCAATACCAAGGATACCGTAACGACACAATTTCAAAAACTCCCTACTTATGCAAACCAACCGGAATCATGCCATTATAACTCAACCTATATCTCATGCTCTCTTTCACCCCGTTTCATTATAGTGCAATCACATTAAGCTCGTTATCCATACACATTCATGGCAAGTAAACCTGTTAGTGACTATGATCTCGATGCTATTTCATTTTTTTTTCTCTGCAAATATGCTTAAGCATCAATTGAACTTAAAGAGTTTGTACCGTTAGGCTAAGTGCTCGGGTGAGGAGCACCTAACTTAGAAGGAACATGTCTTTTTCTTTATAATTTATTTTCTTTCTTAATTTCTCATTTTACACTAGAGATCATACACTCATTTGCATCGGTTTCTTACTTAGTGTGTTTAGGATGGTGCTGACTGCTTAAATAAACTACTTAGGGATTACTACAAGAACCTGGAGCTTTGAGGTTTCGGCATAATGGGTACTCAAATTGATTTTGCATATTTAGGGGGTTAAGGGTGTCAGGGCGGTATCAATTTTATCAAAACTTTCCCACGTTTTTCTAACATAGCCTGGACAGCCTATATACTTTCAGAGAACCATGTCATGAATCGAAGCAAAAATTTGTTGGAGGTTAGAATTTTGAAATTTTGAAATTTTTGGGGTAATTGAATAACAAGCGAAAACCACGCATAAAGACTCGACATCACATGCAAAGACTTTGACATAATGTTAAAAATAGATAAAAATTCCTAGAAGCATGAAATAAAATGTAAAACAATAGATAAAAATTCCTATAAACATGAAATAAAATGTAAAACAATAGAGTTCCTCCCCCACACTTAAACCAAACATTGTCCTCAATGTTTTAGTAAAAGGTGGAAAAGGAAAGATAGAACCTGTATGAATGCTACTGCTCTTGCTATCCTTGTCTTTGTTGATCACTTCTACTTCGGCGGCGGGCATTTTGAGATACCTTTGTGTAATTCTCGAACCAGCTCATCATGTTGCTCGCGTCAAGAGGAAGTACTCATCATCAGTGTTCCCACCAGCAGCGACACTCGTAGGAGTGTCCGTGGGCATAGCTCATCTTCTCAGATCGTCATCTAGAGAGTTTTCGTTTAGATATAGCTAAAGAGTAACAAGCGATACATTTCTTTATTTTCTGCAAATTTAAACAAACAAATTAAAATAGAGACTTTGTGGGTTGCCTCCCACACAACGCTTTGTTTAACGTCGATAGCTCGACGACCAAGGAGTGCAAGTACTCATGGTGGTTCTTTCGAGACTGGTTCCTCGATCAAACTTTGAATGGTCTTCGGTTTCCATGTCCACTTATCAAGCCATCGCTCATATCCCTCACCTTTTCGTTTCTTTCTTCTGTAGGGTGGTTCCTCGTTTTGAATGCGTGGTGGTAGTTCTGGATCTATCCTGCGTATCAGCTTTTCAAATTTGGGCTTAGTTATTTCATCCACCACCTCAAAAGTTAATCTTACCCTTTTAACAGTAATGACGACCCTAGTTTCACGGTCCTCGAATTTTCTTTTCCTATGAGGGACCTTAGACAAAGGTGCATTAGTGTGGGTATTTTCCAGTACCTCCACATATGTTTTGGATTTGGAGTTTACCTTAACTTCCACAGCCCTTTGTGGGAATGAAATAGGTGGGGTATAGGGAGGAGGGGCAACAATAGGTGCTTCCTTCTCTACCTCTCCGACAACCTCCCTTTCGGGTGGTGTCGCTGGATTTTTCTCAATAATTATGCTTGTCTCACCAAAACTCTCCTCAGACTCATCATCACTCTCCCTAGGATCTTCTATTTGTTCGTCATTACTAGTGGTTACAACATTCACATGGCTCTCAGGGAAGGGTCCTAGAGATGTTTGTGTAAGAAAAGAGGTTTGAGTCTCCAAAGCCTTGATGTGAGTCGCGAGGGAATCGACTATAATGCTCATCTGCTTAAGGTCTTCATCAATTTGGAGATGTTGTTTTCTAAAATCTTCATTTTGGAGAGTTTGTGTCTCCACAAAGCGCTCCATCATAGATTCTATCCTAGAGTGAGTAAACGTCTCTTCGAATTCTTCTAGTAATAGTTCAAGGTTGGATGTATCGAAATCTTGTGTTTCCTCAAAACATTGGGAGTCGTCATCATAGAGGGAATTTGGGTGAGAATGCGTCGTATTGAAATCTTCTAATAATATTTCGAGGTCCGATTTAAACGGATCTTGTGGTTCCTCGATATATTAGGGGTGGTAGTTATAAGGGAAATATGGGTTATACATTATGATTTAGATAAGAGTGCCTTAGTCTATACTATGCAACAACGGAATCACAATATTGACTGTTGGTCCCCGGCAACGGCGCCAAAAACTTGATGCGTCTGCAAGTGCACGGAAATATCGAAGTAATATAAAAGATTATCGAACCCACAGAGACCAATGTCAATCTACCGTTATCTATTATTACGGCGTAAAGCTAAGGCTAATGGAATTAGGAAAGCTGAATGCGAATGAAATTAAATGCACAAGAAATAAAGATTTTTGGTTTAAAGAAATGCGGTAAAGGAATATCGGTATGTAACGCTTTAGCTATCGGGAATTCGGCAGGTTACCGGTGCCTTTTGTCTATTGCAAACACTTTTCAGGAGAACTTACTCGTTTAAAGACCTTCGTCTCACGATGGTTGTTGACTCGGGTCATAATTCTAAGGATCGAATGTACGCTTTCGCTATCCCATTCGGGGTTAAAACTACTTTTTGTAAACAAATAGATTCTAATTTCTTTTAAAGCGCTTTCGCTGTGTCTAAAATCAATGCCTAGTTTTTACTATTTGGTTCTAGCCTCAGTTGTCGCTTGTTGGTTCGTACCTTAATATGGTTTCCCACTGTCGTGGCAAAACCACCGTAAATAGCTTCTCACTGTCGTGACAAAGGTTTATTTAGAATTTAGATTAAAAACTACGGCCAGAAAGGTTGTTTGTAAAAAAGGAAGATGTCGGTTACTATCGAATCCTGTCCTACCAATTCGGTTACATACCGATAAAACTAATTTAGCTAGACATGATAATTAATGCAAACATAAATAAACAATAGCAGCAGAATAATATAACATGCATACTGACAGAAATAAAATAATAATTCAATTAATAAAAACCTGTAAATCGTACTGATCTCGAATCCTTGAGTAGTCCTCCACAATGTCGGCAGGATTCTACTTTGGCGAGAATTAAAAGGTACAGGAACAAATAAAGCGATACAAATGAAATAAAAGGAAAAGAATTGGAAAATAATGCAGGAAAGTAAAATTGGCTTCAATGGGAATTTTGGCAGTACTTCGATACATCGAAGGTTCCCCCTAAAACTGTGAATCTAAGGCCTATTTATAGGAGATAATTCACTCTTCAACTTCCAGAGATCATGGGTGAGTTATGGAGGGAGTGGGAGTAACTTCCAGTAGTGGGCAGTGAGTGGAGAAAGTGTAGGAAGAAATTAGGTTGAGATTGATCGTGGCTGCTTCTGATTTGAACGTACTGATATTTTGTCTGCGTGACGGTCGTCATGAAATGTGACGGTCGTCATTCGCATGACGGTTGTAATGGACCTGTGACGACCGTCACATCAGAAAAATCCATTTTTTCTGTTTTTCTTCTCTCTTTTCCTTCCATTTCTTCTTCTTTTCTTTCTTTAATCCAAATTCTCCCCAATCTGCAAAACGAAGTAAATTAATCATATAATAGAACATAAATCAAGATAAATTAATAATATTCACAAATAAATGCATGTAAATCAAGCCAAATAAACGATATGATTTCGCGTTATCAGCGATGCCAGACGTTTGTGGTTTTCTGGCGGCGAGGTCAGATGTTCAGAATTTCTGGCGACGATGTCAGAATTTTCATCCCCCGCAGACGCTTTGTGTTTTTCTCGCGGCGATGTCAGATGGGGGTGGTTTTTTGGCAACGATGCCAGATCTCCATCAACTTTGTGTTTTTCTGGCGGCGATGTCAGATGTGGGTGGTTTTCCTGGCGGCGATGTCAGATCTTCATCAACTTTGTGTTTTTCTGGCGGCGATGTCAGATGTGGGTGGTTTTTTGGCGGCGATGTCAGATCTCCATCAACTTTTTGTTTTTCTGGCGGTGATGTCAGATGTTTGTCAACATTGTGGTAACCTGGCGGCGGGGTCAGAAGATGTTTATCCCCTACAGAAAGTTGGCGGCGATGTCAAATGTCTTTACTGGTGCCTAGCGGAGATGACAGATATTCTGTATCCGTTGCGTGATTTTTGGGTTTCTTTCCGACTTAGTGTCGATGTCTGCACGTTAGCAGAGGTTCTTCCGACTGAGTGTCGATGCTTTTTTATTCTGAATCAGTAAGTTGGGTGCCGTTGCAAATATCGGTTCAGTTATCTCTGGAGATTTTGTGGCCAGTCCTATTCATATTGGGTTGTTATCCCTAGCGTGTCGCATCCCAACTCTTGGTTGGTATTCGCTGTTTTACATCCTCGCCAATTCCAAATTTCCGGGTTCTTGTTGTATTCAATCACTTCATACCTTGAATGTTTGAAAGCTGATGCTTCTCACCCCTTCAGGTCTAAGTCGATTGAATAGGGGCAGTTGTAGCACCCCCAAAGATTTCCCTTTCGTTTTAACCTTAATTGGCTTTTGTTTCTTTGCATTTTGAATTTTTGCATATCATAGCATTCGCTCCCGAGGAATGGGATCAAGGCATTCCTGTGGCTCAGGTTCACTTTGCCCAGCAGTCGAGCAGCCGATTTTATTTTATTTTGCAGGATAACTTCAAAAAGCAGCACTTAGGCTCATATCAAGCATTCTTAAAGTTGCAACATGCAAGAACGAGATTCAGAAGCTTAACAGAGCTCCAAACAGTTGAAACGGGGCAAATGTGCAGATTTCCCTCCAAAAAGCGCCAAATTCAAATTTTTAAAGGTGTTAATCGGTTAACACATATGGTTAATCGATTAACCAAGTCAAAATCAGGTCAATTTGGAATCTTTAATAGTGTTAATCGATTAACGCATATGGTTAATTGATTAACTAGTGCAGATTTTGGCTCTGCACGTGAATTTTCAAAGGGAGTTGTTTTGGGGTCCAATTTTGATCACTTGAATTTCAATTTTACACTTGGGAAGGATCTAGAATCATTTTAGAATTTGATTAATTTCATTTTCCCTCCAAACTCCCATTCCTCACTCCATTCCAAATTTCCCAAACCATCTTCCAAACCTTTTATTTAGATCCAAACCTAAGGGGTATTTAATTGAATTAATCCAAACCACACAGATTTAAGCCTCATAATTTCATTTCAATTTCAAAATTTACTCATTTTCTCTCAAGTTTCTCTCAACTTGTTCATCTTCCAAAACCTTCACCAAAGCTCTTTTCCATTGAATTCTTTGATTCTTCATTGGAATTAATGAATTCTTGAGCTCAAACCTCCATCCATCATCTTCATTGAATTGATTTCTTCATTCAATTTTCGTGCAAGCTTGGATCTGAATTTTGAAGTGAATCTAGAAGTGATTATTTGGAGTAATTTGGCTTAATCTTGAAGGATCTTCATTGCTACTACAAGAATTGGTGTGGATCTTAAAGTATTCTGGACTTCTAGCGTTGGATCTGTTCAATTACAATTGAATCAACATTAACCGAAGCAATTATCCGCTTCGATGGTTGGAATTCTAGATCCATAGCATTTTTTTAGCTTATTTGCATAATCATGTAGATTTTCATATTTGATTAACTTTTGGTTAATGTGATCCGTTTGATTCATGATTTGGTTGTGTTAATCTGTTTACATGCTGTTTGAATCATGATTCGCTGGTTTAATTTTATGATTAAGTGATTATGCAATCATCCAGTTGATCGGATAAGTGCTTATTTAATGAACATGTTGTTCTGTTGTTGTTTTTCTGTTGTTGGCACAATGTTAACCGGTTAACACATATGCTTAACTGATTAACCATTTCAGATATTCAAATTTTTTAAAGTTTTCAAGGTGTTAATCGGTTAACGTATGGTGTTAATCGATTAACATGTACAAATTTCCAGATTTTCAGACATTTTTAAGTGGTTAATCGGTTATCCTCTGGCGTTAACCGATTAACACTGTGCCAATGGGTATGTTTTTCTGTTTTTCTTGCTTATTTGAGTATCGTTTCACATCGAATCATCATAGTTCAATATGATGCATTAGAAGTGAAATGTTTTGGGATATATGTCGCTGTTTTGGTTGTTTAATCGAGACTTCGTCGACTTGTGTTTGTTTTCCACTTGGATGCACACTTATGTGTTGTTGTTCGCAGTGATGATGTGCTTGCATATTCATGGTTTCTTGCCTTCTTGCATTTGCATTTCCTCTTGTGTTTTGCATCTTTATTTCTTGCATAAATAGAGGTCGAGACGCGCTTGTGGCGGCTGCTGCCCCACACTATTTTCCTCCCTCTTTGCATGTTTATTTTCCATGTTTGCATCTCTTACTTGTGATCAAATTTATCTGATGCTTTCTTGTGCTTTTTGCCATGATCCCCATAAGGTTCTTAGTCCCTCCGTTTAGGATGGGTGTAGGAGAGACATTAGGTATTCAATCCAAGCATGCTAACATTAGGGTAGATGTTTCCCCTCTTTAATCCTAACCTTAGGACCACTTTGCATGACAACGTTAGGACCAAGGTTCCCTTAGACCTTCCGTGTGTTTTCTTCTTCTCATCTCAAAATCATTCTAACTCATCTAATAAATGTGATGAACGTTGTACGCTACGAGCCTTAAGCTACATGAGGAATGATGAGTGAGGGGTCTCCTCTCGCTTGTCTAGAGTGTTTAGTGTACGTCCCATTTGGGGGCGATACGCGATGCATTCGCTCCTATGTCATAGTCTTTAGTGCAACGTGAATCACAAACCGAATTAATTCACTTCACTAAAAAACACAAACAAAACTTTAAACCTTTTTCCTTCAGGATTAATCGGAAACCTTTTTCAGAAAAGAGTGTTGTTAAGCTTCGGTTCTTCCGCAAACAGGCATTGTCCCTAACTGCTGGAACAGAGGTTTAATCCTACTCGGTTAAAACACTTAATCAACATGTGGTTTCGTGTTAGCCCAAACTACGTTTGCTCTGATTTCTCATACCAGATGAGGATACATAGGCACAAGACGACGATGTCTTGGCGAGCAACCTTCCCCCCCTTTCGCTCGTAGTTAGCCAAACTATGTTGACTCTGACTTTCCCATTGCACGAGGGAGTACGTAGGCACAGAGCGGCGATGATCTGTCGAGTCTCTTTTCTTTTTTCCTTTTGTCCTGTGAGCCTGTAGCGTAGATAGATTAAACACACCCTTAGATAGACAACAAGCATGGATCCCGTCAAGTACGGCGGACGTGAGGGTGCTCATAGCTTCCCCTTGCGTAACCGACTCATGAATCCAGGACTTGGTTGCGATGACCTCGTCTTTTCCCTTTTTCGTTAGGTTTTTCCGATCGTTTCCTTTCCCTCTCTTTGGGATAAATAACGAAAGGTGGCGACTCTTCTGTTTTCCGCCAGGTGTTTTTCGCAGTTGCGACAATTCGTCATGAAACTCGTGAGTGCTACGAGGAATGTCTTCCTCAGCACGAAGAATCATAATAACATAAACGGACATTCATCCTAAAGTCTACGAGCGTCGTGAGGAAGATCCTTCTCGGTGCAAGGATTCATCAGAAAATACACGGGTGTTCATCAAAAAACTCTTAAACGTCACGAGGAAGAGCCTCCTCCAGGAGAAGTTCATCAGAAACTCGTGAGTTTCATGAGGAAAATCCTCCTCGACACAAGGCCCCTAATACTCACCTACCGCCAGTGTTTGTATATGGCCAAGCCACCACCAAACACCAACACCGTCCAAAACCTCACATGCATCCTAAAAATACCTACATTCTATAACTAAGCTACGTTCTAAATCTAACAGGAAAACTTAAAAAGCAAAGAAAGAATTCTTACTTGGTTTGAAGAAGTAGTTGAAGTTGACTGGAAGAAAGCTTGTGGCGGCAACGACGGCAGAGAGAAAATCTGAAGCTAGAAGGGAAGTTGGGAGAAGAGTGAAGGCGAAATGAACAAATGACCCCGCTTCTGCCTATTTATAATTCATCTTCGTGGTATGGGTAGGCGTGCAACCGCATAGCTCTTGAGTACCCCTACTCATAAGCATTTAATGACTCTGACACGTGGCTCAAAGCGGTGAGACATTTTTCCTTTCAAGTCCCATCAAGCGGCTCGAGGAGACGATGTGTCTACCTCTTCAAGTCCCATCAATCTACTTGACTCCAAGATGTCGAGCACCCGTTGGCGGACACAAGCGACGAACCTTCGCGCCCATTCGCAAGCATAGCCTCGACGAACCTTCACACCCATTCGTGAGCATAGCCTTGACGAACCTTCACGTTCATTCACGGGCGCAATCTCAACGAAGTTTTGAAGCAAACTCACGAACAGCTTGAAAACTCGCGAGCAAAAATCTAACGCTCAACATGAACATAGGTTAAATCCTCGACAGCAGGCCCTACGCGACGTTTCCTGTAACACCCCATTATAACCCAACAGATAAATAAGAAAAAAACAATCAAAGTGCACGAAAAAGGGCCACATGACGGTCGTAATGGGACTACCACGACCGTGGTGGTCGTGACGACCGTCATGTATGTCACGATCGTGACGGTCATGACGAGCGTCATGGAGTGGTGACGACCGTCACACTCACAAATTCTGGGACGCATCAGAGGTGTCACAATTTCACCTTAACAGATAACATACTCCTGCAGCAAAACATTTAATAACATACATAGCACAAATCCAGATGAACAAATAACGACAACTTGTTTAACATCTTAATTACAAGACAACTTGTCATTTTGCAGCGGAATTTAATACACATCCAACATTTATAATAACCAAAGCAAGACCAGCAAATTCTGCAACTAAATTCCATTAAAATTCAGCAAGTAATAATCTTGCATATATTCATTAAAACAACTAGTTTCAACCATAACAATCAACATTACCGCTTCATCGGTCTAGTGCGTACAACCAACATTTGGCGCTATCAGAAGCAACCAATTTGTAAAGGAAGTACTTAATAAAATTCAGCAACGAAGAAAATCAACTAAAATAATAAAATTAATTGTTCATCCCCCCAAGAGTGCTACGTAGCAGAGCGACCAACGACACCTTAAACGGAAAGCTACACTCTACTCCGAGTTACCTGCAAGTTACCACCAACGGAGGTAACATACAACGTAAAGGGTGAGATATCAAAATTATAACATAAGGCATGATAAAATTCATGTCAGTATCATATCACGACATTAATAATTCTTGCAGTTCTCCAAATATTATCACAACGAACTACCAGGAAATTCATCATTCATATTCGCAATAATTAGCATGAAAAATTCAGCAACTCATCATTACTTACAAACACATAATAACGCGACATTATGCGACTCAACTATGCATATGCATGTGGTACCAATTTGGAGCAGCACTCCACAACCAATTTAGTTGCCATTAAAGGCCGCCAATACAGGCACAACCAACGCCAATACAGGCCAACCAGGATGATATGATATGAGATGCATCTATTATGGACTACAACACAACTACAACAACTACGCAACAAGGCCTTAAGCCTACAACCAAATTGTCCATAATCGAAACATTGAAAATTTCATACTCATCATATAACCAAATTTCCAATATGATATAATCAAGTAAAGCATAATAACAACATTCTCTCAACAAATGGGAAATTAGCGCGCGTCGACGCCGTTCCCAATATTATTACCTATAACTAATAACATCGGACACTAGTTTAGGCACAGACAAACATTAACCCTTATTATTTCTCAACCTACGGGAACATTAACCCTTAATATTTCTCAACCTACGGGAACATTAACCCTTAATATTTCTCAACCTACGAGAACTAACCCCATGATTCAATTCCCTTCATGAATTCGATCATACCCATAGTTATAGAATTGAACCCCACCCTTACCTTTGGATTGAGGACAACTCCAAACTCCCGGTTCAGGTTTGGTCTCTAGTGACTCTCTGCAAATACCTTAAATTCTCTTCGGCGGTTAATTCCTCTGTTCTTACTTTCTCCACAGCCACGTCCTTTTTCCTCTTTCCTCAACCTTTCCCCTCAATTTTGGTTTCTGAGCAGTTTATCGTGTTATTCTTCTTTTCTCCCACAAATTTTCTAATAACTCCCATATTTCACTTATTCCATCCACTAATAATAATAATAATAATAATAATAATAATAATAATAATAATAATAATATTACTACTAATTATTAAATTATCATCATTATTAATTATATTATATTATTATCAAACTCTATATTTCATTAAATGATTTCCTATACTTTAAGGACACCCACCAATGCTCTCAGGCACACTCTCACGTAAAGGCACCCCAAAAATTCTTAAATAATTTAATTTAAAATGAACGGGTGTTACAACTCCCCCAAACTTAAAAGAATTTCGTCCTCGAAATTACCTCGATCAAACAGCTCGGGATAAGACTCCCGCATCTTGCTTTCTAGTTCCCACGTCAAGCTTTCGCTAGCCGCTCTCAACCAAACCGCTTTCACCAAGGCAATCTCTTTTCCTCTTAACGTCTTCACCTCTCGATCATCAATTCTTACAGGCATCGTCTCCATCGTAAGATTGTCACGCACTTGCACATCGTCCATAGGAATGACATGCGATGGATCTGAGATATACTTTCGGAGCTGTGACACATGAAATACATCATGCTGATTCGACAAATTAGGCGGCAACGCCACCCGATACGCAACCTTTCCAACTCTGTCCGATATCTGGTACGGACCAATGAAACGAGGGGTAAGCTTCATAGATTTCAGCGCCCTACCAACTCCAGTCACAGGCGTGACTCTAAAAAACACATGATCTCCAGCTTCAAATTCCAAATCTTTTCTGCGCTTATCATGATAACTTTTCTGCCTACTCTGTGAAGCTTTCATCTTTTCTCGAATTAACTTCACTTTCTCCGTCGTCTCCCGAACAATTTCTGGTCCAAGTACCACACTCTCCCCCGATTCATACCAACACAACGGAGTCCTACACCTCCGACCATACAAAGCTTCGAACGGTGCCATTCTGATACTAGAGTGGTAACTGTTATTATAAGTAAAATCTATCAACGGAAGATAGGTATCCCACAAACCACTTTCCCCGAGGACACATGCCCTCAGCAAATCTTCTAAGGATTGAATAGTTTGTTCAGTCTGACCATCTGTTTGAGGGTGGTATGCTGAACTCAACCTCAACTTGGAACCCAAAGCCTCTTGTAGGCTTTTCCAAAATTCAGAAGTGAACCTCGAATCTCTATCCGACACAATACACAACGGAATACCATGCAACTTAACAACCACTCTGACATAAATCTCTGCCAACTTCGATACCGGAAAAGTGATGTTAATAGGAATAAAGTGAGCTGACTTTCTAAGCCTATCAACAATCACCCAAATGGAATCACATCCCCTCAAGGTGTTCGGCAAACCCGTTACAAAATCCATCAAAATGCTGTCCCATTTCCATTCTGGAATCTCTAACGGTTGCTCAACCCAGCAGGTTTCTGGTGCTCAACTTTCAACTTCTGACAAGTCAAACATGCGTAAACAAATCTGGCTACATCATGCTTCATACCCGGGCAACAAAACAGATTCTTCAAATTGCTATACATTTTCGTCGCTCCTGGATGAATACTCAACTTACTTCTGTGGCTCTCTTCCAGGATCACTGTCTTCATATCTGCACTATCAGGAATATAAATACGACCACAAAACCTCAACACGCCTTGCGCATCCAACTGATAATCATTATTTTCCTAATGATCTAATCCAGGCATTAAATCTACCAACTTCACATCTAGTTTCTGAGCTTCTCTGATGCTATCCAGAAAGTCATTATTAATCTTTAACATGCCCAAATTTACACTCTTCGGTGTCACTTCGCAACCTAAACTCAGATCTCTAAATTGCTCAATTAATTCTAACTCTTTAGCCATCATTGCGGACATATGCAAAGTCTTGCGGCTTAAGGCATAAGCTACCACATTGGCTTTTCCCGGATGGTAATTTAAACCAAAGTCATAATCTTTTAATAGCTCTAACCATCTTCGTTGTCTCATGTTCAGTTCCTTTTGATCAAACAGGTACTTCAAACTCTTATGGTCACTAAACACTTTGAATCTCGAACCATACAGATAATGTCTCCAAATCTTCAGCACAAAAACAACAGTGGCAAGTTATAAATCATGTGTAGGATAATTCTTCTCGTGGATTCTCAACTGCCTTGAAGCATAAGTAACTACTTTGTTATTCCGCATGAGTACACCCCCCAAACCAAACTTAGAAGCGTCATAGTATACTACAAACGGTTCCTTTGGGTTAGGCAAGGTCAACACTAGAGCAGTCGTCAACCTCTTCTTTAACTCTACCTGCTTCGCATTGAGCATCCCACACAAAAGTTTTCCCTTTACCAGTCAACTTAGTTAACGGAAGGGCCAACTTAGAGAAACCTTCAATAAACCTCCTGTAATAACCAGCAAGTCCCAAAAAGCTTCTAATCTCAGTTGCCGACTTCGGAGTCTCCCATTGCAACACCGCATCAACCTTAGATGGGTCTACAGCAATTCCACTACCCGATATAACATGACCCAGAACGCTAACCTCTTCCAACCAGAAGTCACACTTCGACAGTTTCGCATACAACTTCCTTTCTTTCAAAACTTGCAGTACTAATCTCAAGTGCTTCACATGCTCCTCCTTCGACTTAGAGTAAATTAATATATCATCAATGAATACCACCACAAACTGATCCAAATAATCGTGGAAGATATGGTTCATGTATTCCATAAAAACTCTCGGTGCATTAGTAACACCAAAAGGCATTACCGTATACTCATAGTGCCCATATCTGGTCCTGAATGCAGTCTTCTGAACATCCTCATCTTTTACCTTAATCTTGTGATACCCTGACCTCAAATCAATTTTACTAAACACCCGCGCACCAACCAACTGATCCATCAAATCATCAATTCTTGGGAGCGGATATTTATTCTTAATTGTCACCTTGTTCAGTTGTCGGTAATCAATACACAACCTCATACTGCCATCCTTCTTCTTTACTAATAATATCGGAGATCCCCACGACGACAAACTCGGTCTAACGAACTTCTTCTCAAGTAAGTCTTCCAACTGTTTCTTCAACTCAACCAATTCAGATGCAGACATCTTGTATGGTGTCATAGACACATGTCTGGTACCAGGTACAAGGTCAATAGAAAATTTGACTTCTCATTCCGGAGGAACTTCAAGAATTTCATCTGGAAACACTTCAGGAAAATCACGAACTACTTCTAACTCATTAATTATCGCTTGATTCTCAACGGATAATGATGCCATCAACGCAAACACCTGAGCACCTTCTAGCAGTATCTGCCTCATCTGTTTTGTAGTTACTAAATGGGCTCCCTCCTCTTCAGGAGTAGAAAACCTCACCGACTTATCAAAGCAATTAATATGAACGCAGTTATACTCTAACCAGTTCATACCTAAAATTACGTTCATCCCACATAGTGGCAAACAGACTAAGTCAACCAGGAAATCTCTATCAAATATTAACAGAGGACATTTCAAACATACCAGAGATGTATTCACTGATCCCTTAGCTGGAGTCTCAACTAACACCTCCCCATTCATGTGAGATAACACAAGACCCAAACGTTTAACACAATCAGCAGCAATAAAATAATTAGAAGCACCAGTGTCAATAATAGCAAGTAAAGGAGTACTATTAATGAAACAAGTACCTTCAATGAGTCTGTCATCGCTGGATGTCTGAGTCCCAGATAGAGCAAACACCCTTCCACCAGTCTTTTCTTTCTTAGGCTTCTGACACTTGTCACACAGGTGTCCCTCTTCACCACAGTTGAAACAAACCATCCCCTTGCGTCTGCACTCAGCAATAGCGTGTCCCAACTCACCGCAACGATAACATCTCACTGGTCCAGAGTTACACATATTACTCTTGTGACCAGGTTTCCCACACTTATAGGAAACAATACCAGCAGGAGCATCTCCCCTACTAGTTTTCTTGTCATCAGTTTCTCTTTATTTCCCTTTACCAACTGGAGGATCATAAGGCTTACCGCGATTCTGCTGCGACTTACCTCTCCTCTCACTCAACAACTTTTAATGAGCATTGCTATCTTCTTCATAAATTCTACAGCTTTCAACCAACCCATCAAAAACACAGATCTTCTGGTACCCAATTGCCTTCTTGATTTCAGACTTCAATCCATTCTCAAACTTGATACACTTAGAAAACTCAGTGGTTTCTGCACTGTAGTGCGGATAAAACTTAGCCAACTCTTTGAATTTCGCAGCATACTCAGTAATAGATTTGTCTCCTTGCTTCAGTTCAAGAAACTCAATCTCTTTCTTACTGCGGACATCTTCCAGATAATACTTCTTCAGAAATTCCCTACGGAATACAGTCCAAGTGACCTCCTCACCTGCAGCTTCCAATACCGGACGAGTCTCTAGCCACCAGTCATCAGCTTCAACTGCTAGCATATAAGTCCCATAACAAACCTTCTATGCTGGAGTACAATCCATCACACGGAAGATTCGCTCCATTTCCTTCAACCAGTCCAGTGCACCATCAGGATCGTGCCTACCCTTGAAGGTAGGTGGGTTTTCCCGCTGAAACGTTGCCAAACTGCGAGACCCAACATCTCCAGCAGGATTCGGCTGATTTTCCATAGCATTAGCTAAAGCTTGCAGAGCAGCAGCAATTGCAGCATCATTCCTTCCAACCATTTCAACTTAAACTGCAACAACCAGCAGTCAGATTTCACAAACAACACTACTCGATTGTTAGACACGACGACTGACTCGATAACTTGGTCAGATGGACCGACCTTCTCTGATACCACTAATGTAACACCCCATTCTAACCCAACAGATAAATAAGAAAACAACAATCAGAGTGCACGAAAAAGGGCCACATGACGGTCGTAATGGGACTGTCACGACCGTGGTGGTCATGACGACCGTCATGTATGTCACGACCGTGACAGTTATGACGAGCGTCATGGAGTGGTGACAACCGTCACACTCACAAATTCTGGGACGCATCAGAGGTGTCACAATTTCACCTTAACAGATAACATACTTCTGCAGCAAAACATTTAATAACATACATAGCACAAATCCGGATGAACAAATAACGACAACTTGTTTAACATCTTAATTACAAGACAACTTGTCATTTTGCAGCGGAATTTAATACACATCCAACATTTATAATAACCAAAGCAAGACCAGCAAATTCTGCAACTAAATTCCATTAAAATTCAGCAAGTAATAATCTTGCACAAATTCATTAAAACAACTAGTTTCAACCATAACAATCAGTATTACTGCTTCATTGGTCTAGTGCGTACAACCAACATTTGGCGCTATCAGAAGCAACCAATTTGTAAAGAAAGTACTTAATAAAATTCAGCAACGAAGAAAATCAACTAAAACAATAAAATTAATCGTTCATCCCACAAAGAGTGCTACGTATCAGAGCGACCAACAACACCTTAAACGGAAAGCTACACTCTACTTCGAGTTACCTGCAAGTTACCACCAACGGAGGTAACATACAACGTAAAGGGTGAGATATCAAAATTGTAACATAAGGCATGATAAAATTCATGTCAGTATCATATCACAACATTAATAATTCACGCAGTTCTCCAAATATTATCACAACGAACTACCAGGAAATTCATCATTCATATTCGCAACAATTAGCAGGAAAAATTCAGCAACTCATCATTACTTACAAACACATAATAACGCGACATTATGCGACTCAACTATGCATATGCATGTGGTACCAATTTGGAGCAGCACTCCACAACCAATTTAGTTGTCATTAAAGGCCACCAATACAGGCACAACCAACGCCAATATAGGCCAACCAGGATGATATGATATGAGATGCATCTATTATGGACTACAACACAACCACAATAACTACGCAACAAGGCCTTAAGCCAACAACCAAATTGTCCATAATCGAAACATCGTAAATTTCATACACATCATATAACCAAATTTCCAATATGATATAATCAAGTAAAAGCATAATAACAACATTCTCTCAACAAATGGGAAATTAGCGCGTGTCGACGTTGTTCCCAATATTATTTACCTAGAGCTAATGACATCGGACATTAATTCAGGCACAGACTAACATTAACCCTTAATATTTCTCAACCTACGGGAACATTAAGCCTTAATATTTCTCAACCTACGGGAACATCAACCCTTAATATTTCTCAACCTACGGGAACTAATGTAACGCCCCGATTTCGATTATTTCATTTTATTGAGTGTGCTATTTGAATTGAGTAATAATTGTTTTAATTTTGAATTTGATGTGTTAATTTAGTATGTTTTAATATTTTACCGTTTCGGAGAGTTTCGGGTAAAATTTAGATTGGAGGGTATTTTAGTCTTTTGATAAAAATAGAATTGAGGGGAAAAGTATAAGAGGAAATAGAGAGGAAAATAGAAAGAAAGAAAAGAGAGTTAGAGAGAAAGAATATAGAAAGAAAGAAGAAGAGAAGAGAAAGAGGAGGAAGAAGAGCAAAACCTAGAATCATCAAGAACCAACATCCAAGATTTCAATTAATCGGGTAAGGGTGTGAAACTTTATTATTCTATCCATATGTATGATCATGTATGTGTTGTGTGGATTTTTTTGGTAGTTTTCTACACTTTCCATTTCTAGGTTGAATTTGATTAAATCGGTAGAATCGAATTTTAATGGTTGAAAATGAGAAGAAGTGGTAAAGTTTAAGTCGAGGGATGTTGGGTGGTGTTGCTGAGACGAGTTGGAATAGAATCGGTTAGATTCGGTGAGTTTTGGAATTTTTTGACAGTTAGGGATTTCTGAGTTCGCAGGTTCGCCAGGCGAGTGGCTGCGAAGCTTCGCCAGGCGAAGCCTAGCGAGTGGTCAGCGAACCAAGTCAGTAGCCAAATTCAGTCTTCGCTGGCAATTTCGTCGGGCGAAGGCTAGTGGCGAGGGTTCGCCAGGCGAATGAATCTAGCGAGTGGTGGCGAATACTTCCAGTAACTTCTGACTGCCTTCGCTAGCGAGTTCGCCAGGCGAATGAGGTAGCGAGCATTCGCCAGGCGAAGGTCAGCGAATGGGACAGCATTTTTCCAGTTCCTGTGTTTTCTTTTCCTATGTTAATTGTTTGTTTCGGTTACGTTAATCCTTATCTGAATGGACGATTTGTATGCTGTTGTGATATGTTATGTTGTGGGTAGCCGTATAGCGTGAATCCCGCGTAGGATCTGCAGAACCTCGTGTCAGGGATGGTTTATAGTTTATTGAGTCATGTTTGCATGTGAAGCATCATGATATGCATTTGTGTTAATTGATCCCGCGTAGGATCTGCAGAACCTCGTGTGAGTGATGGTTACATTTGATCCCGTGTACGATCTGCAGAACCTCGTATGATGCGATGGTTATATTTGATCCCGCGTAGGATCTGCAGAACCTCGTATGATGCGACGGTTATATTTGATTCTGCGAAGAATCTGTATAACGATTGTGTGCCCATGTGGGGTGTGAGCAATCCTGAAACATCGTGTGCCCATGTGGGGTGTGAGCGATGGGTGAACATCGTAGGCCCGACGGGGAGTTACTTCGGTAACGAGTGATGGTTCCATTTTGGTTCTTCAATTGAACCTGTTGAATTGAGTCGGTACCACATTTGCATCTGCATAGAGTCGTGAGTCGGTCTCTATGAGTTGCATTATCATCTTTATATGATGCATTGGTGAAATAAACATGTATGTGGATGTTTATGTGAACTTGTGATGATATAGACATATTGTGTATGTTTATGTGAATTAATGCGAATTGTGATAATGGCATGAGTGTGTATGCTTGAAGATATGTATATATATATGTGTGTGTGTGTGTGTGTGTGTGTGTGTGTGTGTGTGTGTGTGTGTGTGTGTGTGTGTGTGAATATATGTATATATGTAGGTTTATATGGATTGATATAAACATTGGTGATTGCATATTGTATATGCTTGATGTTCTATTTTTATATAGATACTTATATGAATACATTATGATGTATAGAATGATTGAGGTGAGTTGGGTTGTGAATACGGAAGATGCGTAATTACTGATATGTATATATATATGATTTATGCATTGTATATTATGATATTGTTTCTCACCCTTCTGCTGTTTTATGATGCTCTATGAGGCATTCCAGATTAGGTGCTGGTGATCCCTTTTTGTGAAGCGCGTCTTCATTAGTTTTGGTCAGATGGCTCTGATATGTAACACTGGGTAGCATAGGAAGCCTTGGGCTGTTTTTGATTAATACATTTGTAAATGTATTATTGGTGTTGCATGTTTTGTAAACATGAATGTTGTGGATGAGCTACATTGAATGATGTGAATGTGTATATATGTGAATACATGTCGGTTGTTATTCAAATGTTTAGATTTCCGCTTTATTCTAAATATTTGAGATGTGGGTATAAGGACTAAGATCCTCTGATATGTTTGTTGCCCATCGTTGCATATCTATTATGAGCAGGTGTTGTATGTGTTTTAATTCAAGCATAATGTGACATGTTCCTTCTATACCGTATTTTAAATGATACTCTGATGAAATTTGAATTCGTGCCTAATGATTTGTTTGATTTTTTGGGGTATAGAAAGGGGGTGTTACATTAAGTGGTATCAGAGCCAGTGTTGAGTCTGTTGTGTCTGTCTTATTGTTGTTGACGGTTAAGTTGTGGTTTAACCTGGTTGTTGTTTCTGGGTTGCTTAGAATATGGCTAGTAGGAATGATGTTGCGATGACTGCTGCCATGGAAGCAATGGCTAGAGCGGTGCAGGGTGCGCCGAATACGAATGAGAATGATGAGTTCAGGAAGAATCAGCTGCCGGTCTTTAAAGGAAGATTCGATCCTGATGGTGCTCAGATTTGGCTGAAAGAGATCGAAAGAGTTTTCAGAGTTATGAATTGTGTTGAAGGAAACAAGGTGAGACTTGGGACTCACATGCTGAGGGAAGAAGCCGACGACTGGTGGGTCGGTATGCGACAAGTTATTGAGGTGAATGAGGAAACAATCACTTGGGATTTGTTTCATACGGAATTCTTGAGGAAGTATTATCCCGAAAGTGTGAAGGGGAAGAAAGAAATGGAATTTCTTGAGTTGAAACAAGGCAACATGTCCGTGGTAGACTACACGGTGAAGTTTGTGGAATTGGTTCAATTTCATCCTTATTATGCAACGGTGACGGTAGAATTTTCTAAATGTATTAAGTATGAGAATGGCTTGCGCCCTGAGATTAAGCAAGCGGTGGGGTATCAACAAATTCGAAGGTTTTCGGATTTGGTCGAATGTTGTAGGATTTTTGAAGAAGATAGCAAAGCTCGTTCCACACATTATAAGAGTGTGAACGAGAGGAAAGGGAAACAACAAGTAAGGAGTGAACTGTATGTGATGCCTGTTGATAAGGGCAAACATAGGGGAAACTTTGATAGGAGATCCGGAGGTGGGGGTTCCGGTATGATTAAGTGCTTCAAGTGTGGTGAGATGGGGCATAAGTCTTTTGATTGTGGAAAGACCGTTGCAAAGTGTTCTAACTGTGGAGGTATTGGTCATGCTACAACTGATTGTAGAAAGAATACGGTGAAATGTTTTAATTGTGGAGAAGTGGGGCATATTAGTACTAAGTGTACTAAGTCAAAGCAAGCTCAAGCAGGTGGTAAAGTGTTTTCTTTAGCTGGGAAGGATACTACCAGTGAAGACCATCTGATTAAAGGTATATGCTTTATTAATAGTACGCCTTTAATTGCTATTATTGATATGGGAGCGACTCATTCATTCATTTCTCATGAGTGCGCTAAGCGTTTGGACTTGTTTGTGACTTCTTGGGGTGGCGAGATGGTTATTGAGACTCCTGCTCCAGGATCGGTAACTACGTCCTCAGTGTGTGTAAGTTCTCCTCTGACCATGTATGGCAGAGACTTTGTTATGGATTTGGTGTGTTTACCTTTGGAGGGTTTGGACGTGATCTTAGGTATGAACTGGTTGCAGTTTAATCGAGTTCATATAGATTGCTATCACAAGTTAGTAAGGTTTCCTTCTTTGGAAGACGATGAAGAGGTGAGTTTTCTATCCACTAAAGAGTTGAAGAAACTTTTAGCGGATGGAGCTCAATTGTTCAGTTTGTTTGCATCTTTGTCCGTGGAAAGTAAGATGGAGCTTGATGTTTTTCCAGTGGTGTGTGACTTTCCAGAAGTGTTTCCGGAGGATATTACGGATGTACCGCCGGAAAGAGAAGTTGAATTTTCCATTGATCTAGTTCCGGGTACTAGACCAGTTTTGGTGGCACCGTATTGTATGTCGGCATCGGAGTTGGTAGAATTGAAGAAACAATTGAATGACTTGTTAGACAAGTAATTTGTAAGGCCTAGTGTTTCTCCTTGGGGTGCTCCGGTATTGTTGGTGAAGAAAAAGGATGGAAGCATGCGTTTGTGTATTGATTATAGACAATTGAACAAGGTGACAATTAAGAATAAATATCTGCTTCCTAGGATCGATGATTTAATGGACCAGTTGGTTGGTGCACGTGTTTTTAGCAAGATCGATTTGAGATTAGGTTATCACCAGATTCGAGTGAAAAAGGAAGATATTCAGAAGACAGCCTTTAGGACACGGTATGGTCATTACGAATATTTCGTGATGCCATTCGGAGTTTCTAATGCGCCGGGTGTGTTTATGGAATACATGAATCGTATTTTTCATGACCAGTTGGATCGTTTCGTGGTTGTGTTCATCGACGATATTTTGATTTATTCTAAGTTTCAAGAGGAGCATGAAGAGAATTTAAGGATTGTGTTGCAAATTTTGAAGGAAAAGCAATTGTATGCTAAGTTGTCTAAGTGTGAGTTTTGGTTGTCAGAAGTAAGTTTTCTTGGGAATGTTATTTCCGGTAGTGGAATTAGTGTTGATCCATCCAAGATTGATGCAGTGAGGCAATGGGAGACTCCTAAGTCGGTTACGGAAATCCGAAGCTTTTTAGGATTGGCGGGTTATTATCGGAGGTTCATTGAAGGATTTTCGAAGTTGGCACTTCCTTTGACGCAATTGACTTGTAAAGGAAAAGCTTTTGTTTGGGATATTCATTGTGAAGAGAGTTTTACGAAACTTAAGAGACGGTTGACGACGAAGCCGATTTTGATTTTGCCGAATCCTACAGATCCTTTTGTGGTGTATTGTGATGCGTCATTGACAGGTCTAGGTGGTGTTTTAATGCAAGATGGGAAAGTTGTGGCTTATACTTCGAGGCAATTGAGAGTGCATGAAAAGAATTATCCTACCCATGACTTAGAATTAGCGGCCGTGGTGTTTGTTTTGAAAATTTGAAGACATTATCTTTATGGGGCAAGATTTGAAGTCTTTAGTGATCACAAGAGCTTGAAGTACTTATTTGATCAAAAAGAATTAAACATAAGGCAAAGGAGATGGTTAGAACTTTTGAAAGATTATGACATTGGTTTGAATTATCATCCGGGTAAGGCGAATGTGGTGGCCGATGCCTTAAGTCGGAAGTTGTTACATATGTCCGCGTTGATGGTGAAAGAATGGGAACTTTTGGAAGATTTCAAAGACTTGAGTTTGGTTTGTGAAATGACACCGGTAAGTGTGAAACTTGGTATGTTACATGTTACGAATGATTTTCTTGCGACCGTTTGTGAAAAGCAAAAGTTAGATTTGAAGTTTGTTGATTTGATGATGAATGAGAGTGAGGATTACAAGGTTGATGATTTTGGAGTTTTGAGATTTCGTGGTCGTATTTGTATTCCCGATGATTGGGAATTGAAAAAGATGATATTGGAGGAAGGACACCGAAGCAACTTAAGTATTCATCCGGGGGCGAATAAGATGTATCAAGATTTGAAGAAGATCTTTTGGTGGTCCGGGTTAAAGCGGGATGTTGCTCGTTTTGTGTATTCGTGCTTGACTTGTCAGAAGTCTAAGGTGGAGCATCAGAAGCCTAGTGGATTGATGCAACCGTTAGACATTCCGGAATGGAAATGGGATAGTATATCCATGGATTTTGTTACGGGATTGTCGAATACGCAAAGAGGCCATAATGTTATTTGGGTAATTGTTGATAGGCTTACTAAATATGCTCACTTCGTTCCGATTGATATTAGTTATCCTTTGGAAAAGTTAGCCGAGACTTATGTTCGCGTGATTGTGAAGTTGCATGGGGTTCCTAAGAGTATTGTGTCGGATAGAGATCCTAGATTTACATCAAGATTTTGGGAAAGTTTACAAAGTGCTTTGGGTTCTAAGTTGAGGTTGAGCTCGGCGTATCATCCTCAGACGGATGGTCAAACCGAGAGGACAATTCAATCATTGGAAGACTTGTTGCGTGCTTGTGTGCTAGAACAAGGTGGTGCATGGGATAGTTATTTGGCATTGATTGAGTTCACCTATAATAATAGTTTTCATGCAAGTATTGGTATGGCGCCATTTGAGGCTTTGTATGGCCGGAGATGTCGAACAACTTTGTGTTGGCATGAAACCGGTGAGAGGTCGGTAGTTGGTCCGGAGTTGGTACAACAAACTACGAAGAAAGTGAAGTTTATTCGGGAGAAGATGAAGGCTTCTCAGAATAGACAAAAGAGCTACCATGACAAGAGAAGGAAAGATCTTGAATTTCAAGAAGGCGACCATGTGTTTTTGAGAGTTACACCGGTTACGGGTGTGGGTCGTGCTTTGAAGACGAAGAAGTTGACTTCTCGTTTTATTGGTCCTTATCAGATTACTGCACGAGTAGGTGTTGTGGCTTATCGTGTGGTGTTGCCTCCGAATCTTTCGAATTTGCATGATGTGTTCCATGTTTCACAACTTCGGAAGTATGTTCCGGATCCGTCACATGTTGTTCCTATGGACGAGGTTGAGGTGAGAGATAACCTTACGGTAGAAGTTGTACCAGTGAGGATTTTGGATCGAGAAGTTAAGAAACTTAGAGGCAAGGATATTGTGCTTGTGAAGGTAGCGTGGGAAGGCGCTTTTGAAGGAAATATTACTTGGGAATTGGAAAGTGGGATGCGAGAGTCGTATCCGGACTTGTTTGAATCAGGTAATATTTTCGAGGACGAAAATTTCTAAAGTGGGGGAGAGTTGTAACGCCCCGATTTCGATTATTTCATTTTATTGAGTGTGCTATTTGAATTGAGTAATAATTGTTTTAATTGTGAATTTGATGTGTTAATTTAGTATGTTTTAATATTTTACCATTTCGGAGAGTTTCGGGTAAAATTTAGATTGGAGGGTATTTTAGTCTTTTGATAAAAATAGAATTGAGGGGGAAAGTATAAGAGGAAATAGAGAGGAAAATAGAAAGAAAGATAAGAGAGTTAGAGAGAAAGAATATAGAAAGAAAGAAGAAGAGAAGAGAAAGAGGAGGAAGAAGAGAAAAACCTAGAATCATCAAGAACCAACATCCAAGCTTTCGATTAATCGGGTAAGGGTGTGAAACTTTATTATTCTATCCATATGTATGATCATGTATGTGTTGTGTGGATTGTTTGGTAATTTTCTACACTTTCCATTTCTAGGTTGAATTTGATTTAATCGGTAGAATCGAGTTTTAATGGTTGAAAATGAGAATAAGTGGTAAAGTTTAAGTCGAGGGATGATGGGTGGTGTTGCTGAACGAGTTGGAATAGAATCGGTTAGATTCAGTGAGTTTTGGAATTTTTGGACAGTTAGGGATTTCTGAGTTCGCAGGTTCGCCAGGCGAAGCCTAGCGAGTGGTCAGCGAATCAAGTCAGTGGCCAAATTCAGTCTTCGCAGGCAAGTTCGTCGGGAGAAGGCTAGTGGCTAAGGTTCTCCAGGCAAATGAATCCAGCGAGTGGTGGCGAATACCTCCAGTAGCTTCTGATTGCCTTCGCTAGCAAGTTCGCCAGGCGAAGGAGGTAGCGAGCATTCGCCAGAGGCTTCGCCAGGCGAAGGTCAGCGAATGTGACAACATTTTTCCAGTTCCTGTGTTTTCTTTTCCTATGTTAATTGTTTGTTTCAGTTACGTTAATCCTTATTTGAATGGACGATTTATGTACTGTTGTGATATGTTATGCTGTGGGTAGCCGTATGGCGTGAATCCCGCGTAGGATCTGCAGAACCTCGTGTGAGCGATGGTTTATAGTTGATTGAGTCATGCTTGCATGTGAAGCATCATGATATGCATTTGTGTTAATGTATCCCGCGTAGGATCTGCAGAACCTCGTGTGAGCGATGGTTACATTTGATCCCGTGTAGGATCTACAGAACCTCATATGATGCGATGGTTATATTTGATCCCGCGTAGGATCTGCAGAACCTCGTATGATGCGATGGTTATATTTGATTTCGTAGAATCTGCAGAACGATTGTGTGACCATGTGGGGTGTGAGCGATGGGTGAACAACGTAGGCCCGACGGGGAGTTACTTCGGTAACGAGCGATGGTTCCATTTTGGTTCTTCAATTGAACCTGCTAAATTGAGTCGGTACCGCATTTGCATATGCATAGAGTCGTGAGTCGGTCTCTATGAGTTGCATTATCATCTTTATATGATGCATTGGTGAAATAAACATGTATGTGGATGTTTATGTGAACTTGTGATGATATAGACATATTGTGTATGTTTATGTGAATTAATGCGAATTGTGATAATGGCATGAGTGAGTATGCTTGAAGATATGTATATATATATATATATATATATATATATATATATATATATATATATATATATATATATATATATATATATATATATATATATATATATATATATATATATATATATATATATATATATATGTGTGTGTGTGTGTGTGTGTGTGTGTGTGTGTGTGTGTGTGTGTGTGTGTGTGTGTGTGTGTGTGTGTGTGTGTGTGTGTGTGTGTGTGTGTGTGTGTGTGTGTGTGTGTGTGTGTGTGTGTGTGTGTGTGTGTGTGTGTGTGTGTGTGTGTGTGTGTGTGTGTGTGTATGTGTGTGTGTGTGTGTAAATATATATATATATATATATATATATATATATGTAGGTTTAGATGGATTGATATAAACATTGGTGATTGCATATTGTATATGCTTGATGTTCTATTTTTATATAGATACTTATATGAATACATTTCGATGTATAGAATGATTGAGGTGAGTTGGGTTGTGAATGCGGAAGATGCGTAATTACTGATATGTATATATATGATTTATGCATTGTATATTATGATATTGTTTCTCACCCTTCTGCTGTTTTATGATGCTCTATGAGGCATTGCAGATTAGGTATTGGTGATCCCTTTTTGTGAAGCGCGTCTTCATTAGTTTTGGTCAGATGGCTCTGATATGTAACACCGGGTAGCATAGGAAGCCTTGGGCTATTTTTGATGAATACATTTGTATATGTATTATTGGTGTTGCATGTTTTGTAAACATGAATGTTGTGGATGAGCTACATTGAATGATGTGAATATGTATATATGTGAATACATGTCGGTTGTGATTCAAATGTTTAGATTTCCGCTTTTATTCTAAATATTTGAGATGTGGGTATAAGGACTAAGATCCTCTGATGTGTTTGTAGCCCATCATTACATATCTATTATGAGCAGGTGTTGTATGTGTTTTAATTCAAGCATAATGTGACATGTTCCTTCTATACCGTATTTTAAATGATACTCTGATAAAATTTGAATTCGTGCCTAATGATTTGTTTGATTTTTGGGGGTATAGAAAAGGGGTGTTACAACTAACCCCATGATTCAATTCCCTTCATGAATTCGATCATACCCATAGTTATAGAAATGAACCCCACCCTTACCTTTGGATTGAGGACAACTCTAAAATCCCGGTTCCGATTTTCTCTCCGGTGACTCTCTGCAAATACCTTGAATTCTCTCCGGCGGTTAATTCCTCTATTCTTACTTTCTCCACAACCACGTCCTTTTTCCTCTTTCCTCAACTTTTCCCCTCAATTTTGGTTTCTGAGCAGTTTATCGTGTTATTCTTCTTTTCTCCCATAACTTCTCTAATAACTCCCCTATTTCACTTATTCCATCCACTAATAATAATAATAATAATAATAATAATTATTATTATTATTATTATTATTATTATTATTATTATTAAATTATCATCATTATTAATTATATTATATTATTATCAAACTCTATATTTCATTAAATGATTTCCTATACTTTAAGGACATCCACCAACGCTCTCAGGCACACTCTCACATAAAGGCACCCCAACGATTCATAAATAATTTAATTTAAAATGAACGAGCGTTACATTTCCTCTCCAGGACCGAAATTCAACAAGTCACGAGCAGAACCTCGTGCCCGTAAAGGCTTTCCTCGCGTAGAGTATCTTGTTCTTTCTCAACACACGGACTGACACTAAGTCATTGACCCCATGCCTGAGGGCAACGACTTTGGGGGCTCCTATTCTAGATTGGGCATGTGGTTGACCCAACGTCGAGCACATCCCAATCCAGCCCCTACGTCGAGGATAACCCATAGTTCTGGCCCAATCCCTTGGGGCCAGTAGAAGACATTTTTCTACGTGCTCCTCACCCGATGACACGTCATCAACATGGTCCGCACATCTCGTGGAACCAGTCTGCCTTAGGTAACGAGCAAGTCTATCCACTATCCCACTATCCGGGGAATGCGTAGCAATTGACCCAAGACGATGAGCACAAGCTGCTCATCTTTACCTCCACGTAGGAATCCTGACAGTCGTCCGTTATGGGTTTGAACACTCAGCCTATAACGAGATCGTTGACCCAGCGCTGAGGGCTCTCTATAAATACCATTCTCTGCAGGAGGGCTAGGGATTTTATTCTCTTATATTTTTTACTCTTGCTATCTCTTCACTCGACTGACTTAAGCATCGGAGTGTCTGCAAGTACTCCCCACTCACCGCTCTTGTTGACCATTGTTGTTGTAGAAGTGTTACCAGTCACATTCTGATCCGCAAGTTAGATCAATCTTATATTTTGTTTTACCAAAAAAAAAATCATCTTATATTTTTAATTAATAAAGCATTAATAGTTTTTTATTATGTTTTTTTAATTTTTTTATTACTCTTTCATCTTTTGATTTTAATTTATTTTTTTATGTCATTAATAAAAAATTATTTTGTAAACTCATTCATAATATATTTTTATATAAAACTAGTAGAAGATATGTGCGTCCACACAAATAAATGAATTTATATTTTTAAATAATTTAATATAAATATCACTACAATATATATATATATATATATATATATATATATATATATATATATATATATATATATATATATATATATATATATATATATATATATATATATATATATATATATATATATATATATATATATATATATATATATATATATATATATATATATATATATATATATATATATATATATATATATATATATATATATATAATTTTTGATTTGATATAAAATTTAATATTAAAATAATTTGAATTATTTAAACTATAGTAAAACAAATTAATTAACATAGCTTTCTATAAAAAAAACTAACAATTTTCACGTCTTTATCTATCACATAATCAATAAAAAATTCACAGCGAATAAATAAATTAAGGAAAAATAAAGAAAATTGATGATAAGCTTAATTACACATAAATGAACTAAATTGCTATTATTTATGTAATGAACAAAATTCTAGAAACTTATCATCTTATGAAAAAGGACAATATAAAGAAAAATGATTACAAAACTTATTACTACCTCTATTTTTTTTATTATAAGTTGTTTTGAGAAAATATTTTATATTATAATATAAGTCATTTTATAATATTAATAAATTATTAATACTATTTTTTTTATTATATAAATTTATCTTTTCAATATAATTAGTGAAGGATAATTTTATAAAATATTTTAAAATTTATACCATAATGAAAAGTAAAAAGCGTCTTATAATAAAAAACGGAAAAGTATAAATACTTCTTCTGAAAATATTGTTTAGATAACAATTTATAACAAGATATTTTACTGTAATGTCATACATCCGCCATTCTATTATGTTCTCAAAATTTCAGGCTAAGATACATATAAATTTAGGTAAAAAAATAATTATAAGATTATGGTCTCTTTTAGTTTTTTTTAATGAAAAATAACTTTGAAATTCATTCATAATTTTTCTTTCTTATATAAAATTAACTATATTTTTTCTGTGAATTAGTCATATAATTTAGACACATGAGTATTGAACTTTATTATGTAAATTAAAATTTTATTTTTGAACAATTAAAACACATAAATATATATTAATACAAACCTTTACTATATAGTGCAACTATAAAAATTTAAAATAACGTTAATGCTAAAAACAATTTTATGATAGGAAGATTCTTAAGTAGATATAGACATAATAAATAGTTTTACATATAATTAATCACAATTTTTTATTAATTAAAAAATTTAAAAAAAAAATTCTCTCTCCTGCATAATCACAACCACCACAGAAAATCAATTAAAAAACAAATTAAATTTAAAATAAATTTAAAATTTCCTCTCTTCTTATCGGATGTGTCTAAAAATATTGATTTATGTACGTTCCATGCAAGAATTCTCTGGAAAGACAATCATGATCTGACATTGAAATCTAAACTTAAGATACATAATATCATTCTAAAGACTTACATTAATATTTGAAAAGGTAAAAAGGTAAAATATGGTATGAGAAATAGAAGAGCATTTCTTTTCCCACCCCATGCATTTCTTACGCACTATGTAGATCTTTTCTCATCTCATACATTTCTTTTCTCTATTTTCGAGGATATATTTTCGGACGTACCCCACGTGTCTGATTAAACGTTAAAATATTTCAGAGATATATCACTAAAACTATTTAAATCTTAAACAACCATAACATATTTCTCATAGTCCATTTTCATTTGAATATTTTCGAAGATGCATCTATGAGAATTTTTCGGAGATACATGTCTGAAGTGTATCAGAACAGGTTTTTTTATAACACGTTGTGTATTTATTTGCAGATGAATTTTGACGTACGATCCCGAATAAAATAACATTCATACAAAATAATATAGTAGTATAGTAATAAAATGTCGTACGACGCGAAATCCAAAATGTAGTAATAATGTCAGGAAAAACGTACAAACTATAGTTCTGCAACAAAATAAATACAGACAACTACTGGGTGTGTCTGACAACCTCTCCTCTACTTCTTCTTCCTGGTCTGTCTGGTCTTCCTTCTTGGCCGTCGATTCCCCCGTTCTTGTGCGATGTCTACGGTACAATAAAGCCTTTTGTGCCTCCGCAACCATGGCATTCAGTACTCACCACACATCAGAGCCCTTAGGGAATATACCCCCGTCAATGCCTACTCGCGCAATCTCGACTATGTGACAACATCGAGGCAAGATATCCTCAGTATGATCTAGCTGAGCTTGCTCCATCTCTAAAATCTCTTGAAGAGAGAGTCTCGGCGGATCTTCCGGAGCAGTCGGCACCATGTATGAATGTGAGACCCTGAAGAACCACCTGATGTATTTGTCGACGTAGCTCCAATCATTCTGCGCTATGGTAGCGCGAGCCTCATCCGATACCAGATGACTCTAATACTCAACAAACATCTCCTCTATCTATATACGAGTCAGTGCAGGAGAAGTAGAGACAACAGGGTGTGCGGGGATGGTCTGGGTGCACCCCTGATCCTATCCACCTCCTCAAACGCCTTCCCTAGATCAGCCCCCAAATGCTCCACCATCATATCGACCACCTCGTCTCTAGTCAATCTACCATGATGGGGGAATCTTCCCCTAATCGGAAGAGGTAACAAAGACGATACATCGTCCAGGGTGATAGATATCTCACCATGCGGGAGATGAAAAAAAGATGTCTCAGAATGTCATCTCTCCACGAATGCATTAAGCATCACATGGTTGAGTTAGTCGTCCAAGTCCCAATAGGTCGGCTCTATCAGCCATTATGTCTACAAGGTAAAATTAGTCGTATAATGAGTTTACGCAAACGAACAACACGAACAAGAATATTATAGAACAAAAAATAAATAAAAAATAGACTAAGGAAATTTCGGAGATATATCTACGAAAACATTCTGAAGATGCATCTCCGGAATTTCCTAAAGTACATGAAACGTTGATTTTTTTGGAGATGTATCTCCGGAATTTTCTGAAACTTAGTGTCGCTACTGCGAAAATCGGCGTCGGCCATGACAGAAGAGTCGCCACCGTGCGTTATTTATCCCAAAAGAGGGAAAGGAAACGCTCATAGAAAACCTAACGCAAAGAGGGAAAGGAATGGTCATCGCAACCAAATCCTGGATTCGGGAGTCGGTTACGCAAGGGGAAGGTATTAGCACCCCTCACGTCCGTCGTACTCGACGGGATCCACGCTTGTTTTCTATCTAAGGGTGTGTTTATCTATCTACTCTAAAGGTCTGGTCTAAAAAGAAAAGAAAATGACTCGGCAAAGTATCACACTTTATGCCTACGTATTCCCATCTGGAATGAGAAATCAGAGTCAACGTAGTTCGCCTAACTATGGGTTAAGGGGGAAGGTTGCTCGCCGAGATGTCGCGTCTCGTGCCTACGTACTTTCATACAGCATGAAAGATCAGAGCAAACGTAGTTCGGACTACGGAAGACACAAGTTTGTCTGATAGTTTTTTATCTCCTTATGAAAGGGTTTTCCTGATTAAGGGTCCAAGAGGACAAAAACAAAGTTTGAATGTTTGTTTGAATCTTTTACGAAATAACTGTTTTTTTAGGATGTTTGCAATCTTAGTCGCACTAGAGACTATGACCCAGGAGTGAATGCATCGTATGTCACCCAAAGGGTACCACACTAAACATCCAGATTACTGGAGAGAGACCATCCACCAACCTTTTCCCAAATAGCTTAAGGCTCGCAACGCACGACTTCAATTAACCTTATTACTGTATTTTTGAATTGTTTTGAGATGAGATGAGAAAGACGCCCTAAAACTATGGTTGAAAGGGAATCTACCTAAAGTTATCATGCATGGGTCAAAACCTAATGTCTGTCATAATTCCCTCTTGCATAGAGGAAATCAACGATCCTAGGGGAAAACAGCAGAAGAAAACAAGCAGTAAACAGTAAACAGTAAAATGCATGCTATACAACAGTACAAGCGAGGCAAGGGAGTCCGGCTCAACCTCAAACCTAAGAAAACAACAGGCAAGGGGAGACAAGCTCCACCTCAAACCTAAAGGTAGGCAACATAAGCAAACAGAAAATACAACAAAATAAAAACAGAGGAAGCAGCCCAAGCAGCAGCAACAGTCTTCTACAGACAGCAACTTCAATCTTTAACAGCAGCTCTGATCAGCAAAGTTGAATTAACAGCAAAGAATCTTCATCTTCAAGTTAGCTCCTACCTTCAAGCTTCTTCAATTCTTCATCTTCAAGCTCTAGAAAGCTCCACAAGAAGAGAAATCATCATTGAGATCAAGTTACAATGTTAGGAGACCTGATGAAAACCAAAGGAATTCATCAGGAACCAACATGGAAAGAAAGTGCATCCTCAAAGTTCTACTCATTAAGGCATGCCACTCATCCCTCCAAAGGAGAGATGGAGCTTCCTTAAGAGGACTTTGCATCATAGGATAGGATAGAAGCAAACAATGCATTCTATGTTTGATGAAAGAAGAAGAACTAGTTCTAATGGCTCTTCCTAAAACCATAATCCTATAAGCTTCTAAAAAGCTCCTAAAAGAGGAAGAAAACTTCAACTTCAAGCTCCATAAACCAAGCCACAACAGCTACAAGATGTCCAAAAGCTCCTCCAAAAGTAATCCAAGCACTTCAAGCTCCAAAGCCACCAACAAGACCAAACCAAGCAAGGTACCAAAGATGGAACACCACATGCACAACCAACTTGCAAATTCTACCTAAAATAGAAAACTAAGTTGTAAAATTCTAATAAATTTCCTAGGGGAACATGCATGTTTTAAACATTCTAGGGTTCAAATACCAAAGCCTAAATCAACTTCTAGGTCCACTAAACAATTCCTAAGTTGAAACATGTCAAGATAAACCACAAGTTTGGGAAGGCTCTAAACATCTCACCTAAAACAGAACCTATATTTGTTGAAAAAATCTAATAAAAATCCTAAGGGAGCATGCACATCTAACCTATAACATACTCAAAAATCACAGCCAGATTCAATACCAAAAGGTCACACCAAAATCAACAAAACAGATGAACAAATATGCAAAAATTAAAGAAATAAACAAAATGAGAAAAATCAAATAAAATTGAAAAATGCATGAAAATGCAATTTATTGATCCCAGAAAATCACAAATTTAATCAGGAGTATGGAGATATTTTGTGGATCAAAAGTGGATTTATTGTGATTTTTGGAATCAATTTGCATTTAAAATAATACAAAAATCAAATAAAAGAAATAAAAACCAGAATAAAACATGGGGCGTTGGATTGGTGGACTGGTCAAGGGATCTAAAGGCAATGCGCGCGTACACGTGAGCGTCCCAGTCACACGCAGACTGGATTAATGAAACGCTGCGTTTCATTCCTTGGAGGCAAACTTCAGTTTAAACATGAGCCACACGATCTGGCTACTAAGTCAATCTTCCACAAGATCTGATGGCTAGAACCTCATCTTCTTCCTTGGAACTCAGGCGAGGGGGAACAGTCTCCGGTGGCTCTCACGGTGGAAACAACCGTCTTCTCCGGTGAAATGGTGGTCTCAGGTAACAGAACAACATCAAACCTTACATCAAAACGCTCAGAAACTCACAAGGATCTCAGATATCCTATCCAAATTCTTTAGATCATGCTAGGTTTTAAAACACGATCCAAGTTTCAGAAATCACATCCAAATAGCTCATCATCAAACCACAATCTAATTGCATAGAAATGATCTTCACACTTCATATATCAACCTGATCTATCCAATTTCACTTAATTCCTTAAGATCAAACCAAATCGTGTCCAAACAGAAAATGCACTTCAACCTAAATTGTCTCTAATTGCTTCAATTTTGATCCAGAAACGACCTATGTCTCCATTAGATCCTAACCACATATGCAAATTGATCTACATCTTCCTATAATTATGAGAAACTTGAAGTTTACATACCTGGTGTAGATCTATGAACAGAGGTATCTAGAGCACGAATCAAGCTTCAAACTCTCCAGAATCACTCAAGGATGCAAGAGAAAGATGTTGAAACCTTCAATTTGATATGAATTGGCTTAGAACTAAAAACCCGATCTGCACTTGCTTGCTTGAAAATGAACTTGCTATCTTTGCTTCAGCCACAAAAATTGCACCAAAATGATTCTGAAATCATCAAAGGACGTAAATAGAACATGTCTATGGGCATTTGAATCCAATTGGAGCCCAATCCAGCTATTTCAATTTTCTGTTTTTCTCTTCAAAATCTCCATGTGACAGTCACGAATTTTGCCATGGAGCTTGCTATAGAAGCTTCTAATCACTTGCAAATTGCCTTGTGAATGCATTCAGATCAAAAGGAAAGCCTGAATTGCCTTGGTGAATGTTTTGGACATGTAACTTGCACATGAAGCAACACCATTGTAACTTGTGAAAATTGGACTAAACTCAAAAATCCACCAATGTCATTGTGTTTGAAATGAAATTTCCAATCAAAATGGGTACTTATTTGACATGTTTTGGTCACTTAACCATTAATTTGGATTTTTCAACTTTGAATCCTTTGAAAATCTCCCTTTTTAAGCCATTTCAAACCAAATCTTAATATGAGCCCAATCAATCCATCATGACTTCTTGGTTAGCCTAAAAACCACATTTTGAACAAGTTTCATGTTGAACAAAAATCCATTTGACAAGTGAAAGTTGGAGATTTTGACCTATGATTGAAAATGGCCTATAATCTCACTTTCCCAAAATACCCTGACTTATAAACCTCATAACTTGAGTTCTACAAATAAGATGGAAGACTTATATTAAAATTTAGAAAGCTAAGATCATGAGGAAAAACTTTCATGTTGGCCAAAAGTTCAGGTGAAACCTCCTTCTAAGCCAAAAATAGCTTTGAAGTCAGATGATTTTCACAGACAAATTTCAGAGGCATCTGAGGACTTGTAACTTGTCTGAACCATAACTTGAGTTCTATAAATCACCTTGAGGATTTTCTAGTACTCAAATTAAAGGTATTGAGATTATCTACAAGTTTAATGTTGGCCAAAGATCCATTTGAAACTTGTATCTTGACTTATGTGGTCTTGAAGTTAGGCACTAAACAGGGGATTTTACACTGAAACCCTAATTTAGCAACTTCCCACACTCTGACTCTTCTTGACTTGATCTTGGCACAACACCACAAATGTCTCATCATATCATTTCATGAACTCCATGACCTAAAATTAGGCTTTGATACTCTTCAATTGCACAGTTGAACTAGGATTGACCCAGATGAAACCCTAATTGCTTGCACCTCAACTGTGGCTCTTGCATCTGATACAATGACTTGATTGAGCTCTCCCATGGCCCTCTAGGCATTCTATGAGCTCCATACACATCCTCTTCTCATATTCAAAACCTCACATCCCTATGATGGTATTCAATTGATCCTCAAGCTAGGAGAAAATCTTCATGCAAGCATCTAAACTCTTAGACACCCAAATTACCTCCTGATGACTTGATAACTTCTCAATCTTGAATGAGACCGCAAATTTTGGGGTGCAATAGTTGCCCCTATTCAAACGGCTTGGACCCGACTGGGTGAAGAGCGAACGGACTTCAAACAATCGAGGTAGAAGACGGTTGAATACCAAGAAACCCGGAAATTTGCCAACCACAGAAATAAGCTGCGAAAACTGCTTGGGGGAACAACATCTATTACACTGAGCCCAGTTGTTACGGCAACAACTGATCAATCATCTGATAAAACTTTTATTTCAACATCAACCCCCTGTGTGACGCCACAGGCATCTAATTACTTTCGCAAGAAACAACTCCGTCCATAATTGGACTAAACTTCATCAACACGAGGAGAGACTCCATCACCCTGGGTACAACTTCGTCCATAACTGGAATAACGATCTCTGTCAATCACAGGTAATGACTCCGTCAACACGGATAATAATCACTGGAGACTTCACTGGGGACAAATCCGTCAATCACGGGTAACAATCACTGTCAACACAGGTACAATTCCGTCAACACGGATAACAATCACCGTCAACACGGGTAACAATTCTGTCAACACGGATAACAATCTCTGTCAATTATAGGTAACAATTCCGTCAACACGGATAATAATCTCTGTCAATCACAGGTAACAATTCCGTCAACACGGATAACAATCTCTGTCAATCACAGGTAACAATTCCGTCAACACGGATAACAATCTCCGTCAACACAAGTAACCATTCCGTCAACACGGATAACAATCTCTGTCAATCACAGGTAACAATTCCGTCAACACGGATAACAATCTCCGTCAACACAAGTACAATTCCGTCAATACGGGTAACAATATCTGTCAATCACAGGTGCAATTCCGTCAACACGGATCCATTTGAAGAATACTTTACTGGGAAATACGAGAAACTTACCCAAACCACTCTGTGGGGAAAAATTTCCCCGGGGAAATCACTAGTGACAACTCCGAAAGTTTAACCATGAAATCTTTTAATGTTGACGTAACAGCAACCTGAGAAGAATCCCGCTGGGGACGAAGAGAAACTTAACCAAGCAACTCTATTAGGGGACGAACGTTATCATCACCTATCTCACGCTGAGAATTTGAATATCTAGAAATCCTTCTGAGCAAGAATCTCACTCCTCTACAGGGAATAACACCTGAAAACAAAGAGGTAACCAACCTGGCTTATGTTTCAAAATGCGTATGTTTGACAATGGCATAATGCTCCATACGACATGGAAATGCTACGCGTTTGGGTAGATGCAAATATGATGATATATGCACAATGCAAAGATGCCAAGAGGCGCTTCAGCAAAATAAATGCTGAAGACAAGACCAAATCCGCTGGGGATAGCCAGGTACCATAAACATATTCCAGCAAAATAAATGCTGGACAGGTGAAACCAACTCCGCTGGGGATAGCCATCCTGTTGGGGTAATGGCTCACAAGCTTGAAATTACGAGCTATGCTAATGATGTTCATCCTGTCGGAGGAAAAACAACCTGTTGGGGAGAAGGAAAAATAGTCCTGCATGGGGATAATCCTTTTGAACCAAAGACGACTTGGTTATATTCTGCGAGAATTACCCATGCTGGGTATTGATTGCGTACATATCCCCCGTTGGGAATACACCTCCTGTTGGGGACATCAAAATCCACTAAGGATACTCTCTTGGCAGCTTTACTGGGGAATACTCTTTTGGAGAAGACAAACCTCACAACCAGTAGGGATAGGTGCCATCTCAAATCTCTCTGGGATAAGATGTGACTTCCACCTGCTGAGGATCATTACAATCACTATGTCACGGGACTCTGGCTGGGAAAACACAAATTCCTTGACTGTTTGCTTCAAAGGTGAGAACCCTGCAAAACACAAACGAGACAGAACAAACTTATACAACAAGATCTATCCTGGTTAGTATCCGTGACATTCGTTCAGTCAATTCGAAGTTTTAGCAATTATTGGCAAGGGCCAGCAAGTTTATGTACATGCAAGTTTATCAAAAACATCGGCGTTTTTCACAAACAAAACAGTAAAGAACAAGCATCAAGTACTGAATAATATGCTTTATTGATAACGGGCTTGTAAATAGGCAAAATTTTGTACACTGGATGCAACTCCTGAAAAGAGGAAGTTACGCACAAGCAAATACAAATATCACAGAAGCACAAAGAAAACTTGTATACATGTCGGCAACGTGGTACAGACGAACACCATGAGCTGATCCTCCTATGACTCGCCTGACTCTGACGCTTTCTCGATACTCGATCTTCGGAAGAGATTGTTTCGGATATACGACCCTCAGGTACTCCCAAACCACTAAGCAACGCAGTATCAAACTCGGACCACAGTCATTTTCTTTTTCAAATCCCTAACTTTTGCGTGAACCGCCCTTTGCGGGTTTTCAATTCACCGGGATACCCTTTTTTGCCAAAGTCGCCCTTTTCAGGTTTTCAACTTCGCGGGTGTACATTTTTTCAATTTTATCCCTAACTTTTTCCCGAACCTTTTATTCCTTTTTTATGGTTCGTCGGGATGCCCCATTTTTGCCTGGACTCTCTTTTTTCTGTCCAGCGGGTCTTTTTAAGCAAAGTATTTTTTAACTGTGTCCGAGTTCACAGGGGATGTAAAATCCTCACCATCCATGGTGGATAACAATAAGGCTCCTCCAGAGAAATCCTTTCTAACAACATATGGACCTTCATAGTTGGGAGTCCATTTGCCCTTGTGATCTGATTGTGGTGGGAGAATCTTTTTCAGCACAAGATCGCCCGTATGAAAGCTTCAAGGACACACCTTCTTGTCGTAAGCTTTCTTCATCCGGCTTTGGTACAGCCGACCATATGCTAGAGAAGCCAATCTCTTCTCATCCATTAAACTGAGCTGATTCAGTCTATCTTTTACCCATTCCGCCTCATCAAGTTGGACATCACGCAAAACCCTCAGAGAAGGAATCTCAACCTCCAATGGTAGGACAACCTCCATACCATATACTAATGAAAAAGGAGTTGCCCCGGTTGATGTGCGTACCGTCGTACGATAACCGTGCAAAGCAAAAGGCAACATCTCATGCCAGTCCTTGTAGGTCACAACCATCTTCTGAACGATCTTCTTTATGTTTTTATTGGCCGCTTCAACGGTGCCATTCATCTTGGGCCAATAAGGAGAAGAGTTGTGATGTTCAATCTTGAAATTCTGGCACAATTCCTTCATCATCTTATTATTCAAATTGGAACCGTTGTCAGTGATAATCCGCTCCAGGATTCCATATCTGCAGATAACATCCTTCTTGATAAATCTGGCTACCACCTGCTTGGTAACATTAGCATACGATGCCGCTTCAACCCATTTGGTGAAGTAATCAATAGCTACCAAGATAAAACGATGTTCGTTGGATGCCGTGGGCTCAATCTTCCCAATCACATCAATTCCCCACATGGAAAAAGGCCAAGGTGATGAAATAACGTTCAGAGGGCTCGGAGGCACATGAATCTTATCTGCATAAATCTGGCATTTATGACACTTCTTTGCAAACTTGAAACAATCTGTTTCCATCGTCAGCCAGTAGTACCCTGCTCGTAATAACTTTCTCGTCATTGCATGTCCGCCGGCATGCGTGCCAAATGTACCCTCGTGGATCTCTTCCATGAGCAACTTAGCCTCTTTCTCGTCCACACACCGCAACAACACTAAGTCATGGTTTCTCTTGTACAAAACACCATCCGGATTCAAATAGAAATTGCCAGCCAATCTCCTAAGAGTCTTCTGATCACGACTGGATGCCCCAGCCGGATACTCTTGGTTCTTCAGGAAATTCTGGATATCATAATACCACGGTTTGCCATTGGAAGCTTCCTCAATGGCGAATATGAAAGCGGGCCTATCAAGGCGAGAAATAACTACCCTGGGAGCCTCATTCCAGAAGTTAACTTTATACATTGAAGACAACGTCGCGAGAGCGTCTGCCATCTGATTTTCTGTCCGTGGTACATGGTGCAATTCCACCTTGTCAAAGAAAGGTAACAACCTCCTTGCATAATTCATATAGGGTATCAGATTGGGCTGACGAGTCTCCCATTCTCCCTTGATCTGATTCACAACTAGAGCAGAGTCTCCGTACACATTAAGATTTTTAATTCTCAGATCAATAGCTTCTTTGAGCCCCATAATGCATGCTTCATATTCGGCCTCATTGTTGGTAACTGGAAAGGTCAATCTAGCAGTGAATGGGATGTGAGACCCATGGGGAGTAGTAATGATTGCCCCTATTCCACTTCCGTATGAATTGACGGCACCGTCAAATATCAATTGCCATTTGGAACCCAGCTCTGGACCTTCATCAGGCAACGACTCCTCCCAGTCCTTCATTTTTAAGTACATGATATCCTCGTCAGGAAAATCAAACCTCATCGGCTGGTAATCATCGATTGGCTGCTCAGTTAGGTACTCTGACAGAACGCTACCTTTAATAGCCTTTTGAGAAACATACTGAATATCATATTCTGTCAATACCATCTGCTATCGGGCAATCCTTCCGGAAAGTGCTTGCTTTTCAAACACGTATTTGATTGGATCCATCTTCGAAATCAACATGGTTGTATGATTTAGCATGTATTGCCTCAAACGTTTGGCAGCCCAGGCTAGCGCACAACACGTCTTTTCGAGCATTGAGTAACGGGACTCACAATCTATGAACTTTTTACTCAAGTAGTAAATCGCATGCTCTTTACGTCCAGTCTCGTCATGTTGACCAAGAACACAACCCATGCTTTTCTCAAGAATCGTCAAATACATAATCAATGGTCTCCCGGCTACTAGGGGTATCAATATTGGAGGTTCCTGCAAATATTCTTTTATTTTTTCAAACGCCTTTTGACAATCTTCATTCCAGGTCACAGCCTGATCTTTTTTCAATAACTTGAATAATGGCTCGCACGTGGCCGTTAGATGAGATATGAACTGAGCAATGTAGCTCAATCTCCCTAAAAAGCCACGAACCTCTTTTCTGTTTTCGGCGTTGGCATTTCTTGTATTGCTTTTATCTTAGCAGGATCAACCTCAATTCCTTTTTCGCTAACAATAAACCCCAATAGCTTACCAGATCTCACCCCGAAGGTTCACTTGTTAGGATTCAGCCTCAGTCTGAATTTCCTAAGCCTCTTGAACAATTTCAGAAGATTGACCAGATGTTCTTCCTCCGTCTGGGATTTGGCAATCATATCGTCAACATAGACTTCTATCTCTTTATGCATCATGTCATGAAAGAGTGTTGTCATAGCTCGCTGATATGTTGCCCCGGCGTTCTTCAAACCAAAGGGCATCACTTTGTAGCAGGACGTTCCCCACGGGGTAATAAAAGTTGTTTTCTCCATATCCTCCGGTGCCATCTTTATCTGATTATAGCCCGAAAAGCCGTCCATGAAGGAAAACATGGAGAATTGAGCGGTGTTGTCGACCAGCACATCAATATGAGGAAGCGGAAAGTCGTCTTTTGGGCTCGCCCTATTCAAATCTCGATAGTCCATGCACATCCGCACCTTACCATCTTTCTTTGGTATAGGTACTATATTGGCGACCCATGAGGGATAAGTTGTGACAGCCAGAAAACCGGCGTCCCACTGTTTCTGAACTTCCTCTTTAATTTTCACAGCCATATCTGGTCGAGTTCTTCTGAGTTTTTGCTTAACCGGAGGACATTCCTCACGCAATGGCAAACGGTGAACCACCATATCAGTATCCAAACCAGGCATGTCTTCGTAAGACCAAGCAAAGATATCACTATACTCTCGAAGCATCTCGATCAAACTTTGCTTGATATGACCTTGCAGTGCGGCCCCTATCCGGATATTCCTGACAACCTCTTCGGACCCCACGTTGATAATTTCAATTTCCTCCTGATGAGGCAGAATGATTCTCTCTTCTTGTTTAAAAAGTCGAGTCAGCTTTTCTGATAAGTCATTATCCTCAACAATCTCTTCTTCTGCTAGAAATATCGGGTGCTCGAAGTCGAAGCGAGTCATGGGAAGTTCGTGATTGGTGTCGTCTGAAATATGAATCCTGCAATGAGAATGGTTAAATGTTTCAAATAATGTAAACAAAGCACATAACCACGTTGCCATTTTATTGTTAAAGCAAAAATAGGAAAAACAAGGATCACAAAATTTGCATGAGAAAAACGCCTTTATTAATGATAAAACAAAGTACACACATAAGCAGGTAGCCCTAAAAGCAAAATCACTATGCCCCGGGTAGGACACAGGATTATATAATAATCGAGAAAACAAATCATTAATGTTTTGTAGTCACTTGGACAAGTTCCTGGATAGACCAGTTGAATAGGCTTTGTCCTGGCACGCTGGGCTTGATCCACGAGTCCATATCACAATCACTATCTCCGTCTTCAGCATCGGAAACAACATTAATCGTTTCATAACAGACTCCACCTGGAGTGATCACCACTGGTCCTTTGAACTTTGGCACGCCTGATGCGGAAGATGACGACGTCAGACGATACCCCAACCCAAACTTGTCCATCTTGACAGGAATTTCCAAGACTTGGCCCCATCCTTTGGTTGCTCCAGCCTGAACCTCTGCCTGAGCATCTTTGTAAGAAGACATGGCCACCTCTGGCCCTTTGCTGAGAACATGCGACTTGTCCTTGATTTGCAACCCTTCAAAGGCTTGGCATGGCGTCTCATGGATCTCCCCATCCACTTCGACGTACTTGAATGATGAAAGATGACTAACCAGAATGTCCTCCTCTCCGTAAATAGTAACAACACTATCACCAACCATGTATTTAAGCTTCTGATGCAACGTGGACGTCACGGCCCCTGCAGAATGTATCCATGGTCGCCCAAGTAAACATCTATAAGCTGGATGTATGTCCATGATGTAGAACACAATGTCAAACATTTCTGGCCTGACCTGGAGTGGCAACATTATGGACCCAAACACCGACCTTCTGGTCCCATCAAAAGCCTTCACGACCAAGTCACTTTGCGTGCATATGATTCCTCGGACATCTAGCTTCATCATAGCCTTCTTAGGCAACACATTCAAAGATGATCCGGTGTCTACAAGAACGTGCAACATAACAGTGCCCCGGCATTCCACTGAAATGTGCAAAGCCATATTATGATCCTGACCTCTAGGCGTCAAATCAAAGTCAGTAAATCCCAGGCTGTGTCCGGCATTCACATGCGCCAGTACCCCATCAAGCTGATTAACAGTTACTTCCTGAAGTACAAAAGATGTGTCCAAGATTTTCAACAAGGCATTCCGATGGGCCTCGGAACAAAGCAACAAGGATAGTATTGAAATTTTGGAGGGCGTCTGCTGCAAGTGCTCGACAATCTTATAGTCGCTTTTGCGAATCAACCTCATAAACTCTTCTACATCCTTGATCGATGTTTCTTTCTCTTTCGACTGGGAAGGTCCTCCTTCATTCACTTTGGCTTTTCCTTTAGCAATTCTCTAAGCCTCAATTTCAGGTGAAGTGAAGATTCTACCACTGCGGGTCATGCCTTCCGCTCCAACAAGATTGCCCACTGCCCCTGCCGGCTGGCTATCCACCTTAATCTTTTCCCCGTTGCAAAAAGCTTCCAACCCATAATTCCATGGAATGGCTTTCGTACTTTCATAAGGAATGGGCCCTGCTTTCGTTATCGTGATAGTTGGCCGCTTGGCGGGCGCTGATATCGTAATAGTCTTTCGTGGAATTGTAATTGTTGCGACCTCTCCCTGCTTTTCAAATATTGCCTCAACAGGCTCCTCAACAGCAGTACGGTCAAATTGCAAAGTTCCCTCATCAATCATGGCCTGAATACCTCTCTTCAAATCAATACATCCCTCTAGTCGAGTCCAACAATCCAAACAGTACTCATCACATCCGGGGAAGACCCCTCCTTTTAACAATCTGCTTTTAACATAGCTTAAAGGTGTCTTCAGATCATTTACATCCATAACCAAATCCAAATCTTCTTCTGTCTGAATAGCATTCGCTCCATGATTCGGCATTGGTTGTTGTACAATATTGGGACCATCATGACTGAAGTTAATGACTTTACTATCAATCAAATCTTGGACTTTGTGCTTAAAAGCATGACAACTCTCGATATCATGTCCGGGTGCCCCAGAATGAAATTCACAATGCTTACTAGTATCATACCTGTAAGGAAGCGCTCCTGTGGGCGGGTCCAACGTTCTCTTTTCAACCAGATTCAAACTTAACAACGTTTGAAGCAATTTTACATACGTTGACGGAGGTGTATAAAATACCCTCTTTGGCTTCCCATTCTGAATCTTTCTCTGAGCAGGATTATGCCTTTGTTGTTGCTGCTGTTTTTGTTGTGGTTGTTGTCGTTGTTGAGGTATAGGGATCGTCACACTAGCAACCTGTTGTTGAATATACTGATTCCTACCTCTACCTCGTCCTCGACCACCATACACTACGCTAGCGTCTCCTTGTCTTTTACCACCAAAGACCTTTTTTGCACCTCCTGCTGAGGTCGATTCACCGGCTTGAATCTTACCAATTTTAATGCCATTTTCAATTTGTTCTCCCATGAGTATCATGTCAGAGAAACTACCCATCGAGCAATTGAGCAATTTATCATAATACATCCCAGAGAATGTTCCAACAAAAATATCAATCAATTCCCTTTCAACCATAAGTGGGTGGACCCTTGCCGCCAGATCACGCCAACGTTGGGCATATTCCTTGAAACTCTCGCCATTCTTCTGTGAAAGACTTTGAAGCTGGACCCTATTTGGCGCAAGGTCACTGTTGTATTGGTAGTGTCTGACGAAAGCATCAGCCAATTCTTTCCAACTTCCGATCTGTGCAGGCTCTAGTCCCATGTACCATTCCAACGATGGTCCTGACAAACTATCTTGGAAAAAATGCATAAGCATCTTCTCATCATCAGAGTAAGCAGACATCTTCTGGTAATATGAACGCACATGAACCCGTGGGCATGTATCCCCTTTATATTTATCGAAAGTGGGAGCTTTGAATTTCAATGGCACCCTCAGCTCAGGAACCAGCCCCATGGTAGCCATGTCCAAACCTGCATAATTTTGATTGGCTATACCTCTTATCTGTTCCTCCAGCATTTTAATCCTCCAATCATTATCAGTAGGACCCTCAAAACCCATGCCTTGCCCAGAAAAGGCATCTTCCTGACGATCTCTGTCCCACTGCGGACCCTCATTACCATACCCGTCATAAACAGCATTGTGACCATGACCATGACCAGTTTGGAAAAACCTGGGGTCATACCTGAGATTGCCGAGCTCTTGATTAGCAGCCGCTGTCCCAAAGCCAGTATTGAAAGGACCCATCCCAGCACCGTTGGTATTCACATTGCCAAACCCAGCATTGCCGTAGCCATTATTACCAGAACCTTGATTGTTATCGCCCAACCCTCCGTTGCCGAAACCCTGATTATTAAAGCCACCATTGCCATCCAAATTGCCAAAGCCAAAACCCTGATTGTTGTCACCGAAACCAGTATTGATACCAACATTCCTGTTGGTTTCCCCATTCCTATTGCCATTATCAGCATTTCTATTACCAGCGTTGCCGTTGCCATTGCCAGTACCAGTCTCATCAGCATTTGGTATCACTTCCTCCCTGCGAGGGGTCTCAACACGAGCAGAGTTATATTCAGTATTACCAGCCGCTCGCGCCAGCAGCGGTTGCACCAGAGTTTGAAGATGTTCCTGGCCCTTAGCCACAACCTCCATAGTGTGCATGAATTGGGCCAACCTATCCCGAATCTCCTGCATCTCAGATTGTACCTGATCCATGATCTTCTTACTGTTGCTTCTTGTAGCGTACCGGTGAGTTCTCTGTTCGTCAATCTTGAAACAACCTAAAAGACGCAGGAGATAAGATTCGAGCTCAAAAAAGGTACCTGCCATGCAATATGAAAATGCACATGCACACATGTAAATATGCAACAGGTTAATTTCCCCCCCGATTCTAGTTCCGGAGAAATAGCCATAACGACAATGGAGTCCCAAGTAAGCAAGCGCAGAATCAGAAACCTCATACATAAACAAATGCCAAGAGGCAGAGTACAAAGATACAACTGAAAACAACTGAAAAGACCTTGGCCAACAAGTCTGGCGATGGTCAAAATACAAGCACGAATAACATACTACAATAGAAGAGCAAAGATAAATCATGACGGATGGCGCGCCCGGACATCTCCCAATAGCCTCAGCGTCTCCAGATGACCTGGTCTGGAGAGCAGTTCCTGTATCAGTAATGCGTCTCGCCTAACAGTAGATCTCAACTTTTTGGCATCCTCTACACAGGCTCCCTTGCCAAAACACTCATCAAGCCTGCATCTCTTCAAGCCAGCCTTCAATTCACAACTGTCGCTTGCGCGAAAATAAGGTGCCGGCAAAACAGAAGAGTCGCCACCTTTCGTTATTTATCCCTCAGAGCGGGAAAGGAAACGATCGGAAAAACCTGACGAATAAGGGTAAGACAAGGTCGTCGCAACCATTGTCTGGGTTCGGGAGTCGGTTACGCAAGGGGAAGGTATTAGCACCCCTCACGTCCGTCGTACTCGATGGGATCCTCGCTTGTTTGTTTACTTGGACGGGTTGGTTATAATCTATCTACCTATCAAGGTCGGCTGAAAAAAGAAAAGAAAAATGACTCGGCAAAGCGTCGCACTTTATGCCTACGTATTCTCATCAGAGAATGAGAAATCAGAGTCAACGTAGTTCGGCTAACTACGGGGAAAGGTTGAAGGTTGCTCGCTAGGATGTCGCATCCTATGCCTACGTACTTTCATCTGGTATGAAAGATCAGAGCAAACGTAGTTCGGGAAACTACGGGTTATCTCCTAAAAGAAGTGTTTTTTATTGTGTCTGCGATTTCAACCGCACTAGAGACTATGACCTGAGAGTGAATGCGTCGCATGTCACCCAAAGGGTACCATACTAAACATCCAGACTGTGGAAAAGAAACTCTCCCACAATCCTTTCTCAGATAGCTTAAGGCTCATAACGTACGAAAGAAATCATTCATGATTACTGTATCTTAAACTGTTTCGAGATGAGAAGAGAACGCAACTAAGGATTCATCCTAAGGTTGAGAATTGGGAGCTCCTAGAAGTTATCATGCGTAGGTTTCAACCTAAAAGTCTATCATCAAATCCTCATCAGAGGAAATGAGAGTCCTAAGGGATCATGTCAATGATACACCAAAACAGACAAAAGCATCAGCTTTAACAGTAAAATGCATGCAATGCAAGTGAGGGAGGAAATGTGTGTGGGGCTTCAGCCTCCACAAGCTCGTCTCGACCTCAAGCCAGTCATGAAATAACAGTAATCATACTGAAATAAACAACATGCTATCAAGCAAAAACAGTAAACTGTAATCATACAGACAAAAGAACTGAAATGCTATCAAGCAAAATAAACACATGGGCAAGGGAGCTGGGCTCTACCGAATACCCGCAAGCAAAGCCAAGCAATAACAATACAATCAGATGCACTCATGCTCTTAGACTGAACTTATTCTAAATGTGCTTAGTCTAATGCAGCAGACAAATCAGACAAAACACACAATACATCAAAGAAAACAGAAGAAAACCTCAGCTCCTCCAGCAGCAACCCAGTCTTCAGACTTCAGAGATCACTTGCTTTCCAGGTATCAAACCTACAGCATGAGTATCAACTCATCTTCTCCCTTGAGCTTCAGCTCCTTTGATCAGCTCTACCTTCATGCTTCACTATCTTCAGGGATCTTCAGGCATCCACTTGGTCTTCACAGAGTCTTCAGACTTCAATAATCTCCAAGGAATCATCCTCTTCAAGGCTTCAGCTTCTATCTTCAATGGCTCAAATGCTCCAGCAAACAAGATTCAGTCAATAAGATGAGGTGAGGATGTTGCAGTGCTCACTGACTTCCAAAGGATGCCATTGAGAACTTAACATCAAAGGAAAGGCTCTCTCAAAGTTCTACCTTATAGGGCAAGGTCACTAATCCCTCCAAAGGAGAGAGGTGAATACCCTTAAGGGACTCTATGTCACAGAGAAGAAAGGAGGTGAACAAGACACTCCTTGTTTATTGAACAAAGTATTCTATCTAGGGCTCTGCCTATGCACCTATCAACCTATAAACAAAACAAACAAAAGCTATGCTAAACTCCTCTGCAAGGTCTTCAAAGCTTCCATGATGATCCACAAGGTCTTCAACTCAGTCTTCAAAGCTCACACACTCAAAAGAGAAGGAAAGAAAACACAACAATACAACTTATGCCTTTAAGCAACACACATACTATCCATACATTCAAAAATCAATGAAAAATACTAAAACACCATACAAATTCCTAATATAAATTCTAGGGGATCCTATTTAACTACCCTTAAGTCCCATATGTTCCCCATAGGCTAACTTGTCCTAAAAACCCCAAAAATAAAATGTTGAAGTTCAAGTATACTACTTAAAAACCCTAATTAGAGCACCTAAATGTCTAACAATCAAACTACATCAAATTTTAATCTACAAATCAAGAGATAAATCCTACATGAAACTAGGGTTCAATATCTAGCTATGCCAAAAAGAATGGCTCAAAAATCCTAAGGGAAGGTCCTAAAACAATTCATAGGAAATGAGATATCAACTAAAAGAAAATAAATGCCCTATTTAAAAGAAAATATCACCAAAAATTCCACCTTAAAAATAAAATTTCATTTTTATTTTTATATTTTTCTACACGTTATTATCTAAACATAGAAAAAAGAATGAGTAAAAAATCATTATTTATCAATTACTTATGAATTTTTAAAGGTGGCAAAAATATTAAAAGAATTAAAAAGAATTCAAAATAATATAAAAGGGAGGGGGGTGGAAATAGTAGGTCAGACCAGTTCATTTCGCTTGGGCCATATGAAAGGGGGGTGCGGATAGGACACGGGAAAGCCCAGAATTCTTTCACTAAACCAAACGACGTCGTTTGGCTGGCTCTTGCTTCCCTCCGTTTCTGAGTTTAAATTACAGCCATCCGATGGAGTCTTTAGTCAACACTGGCCAGCCTGATCCAACGGAGCACATGCGTCTTCAACCTTAAGACAAAATCTAGGGTTTTGAAACTCCATGGAAGCCATGCATGCACGTCCTTCAAGCTCTCTGTTCTCTCTCGCCTCTCAGCCAAACTCACTCGTGTAAAGAGCAAACTTGCTCAGTTTTCCTCCCCAAACACAACCATGCCCTCAGCTTGCATTAAAACAATCTCAAACTGGAAACCCGACGCTCATCCTCCATTAATGCTCAAGGTTTTCACCCTCACGAAACCTCAATTTCTTGGTACTAAACTAATCCTCATGCATCACTGATCAACCTAAACTAAAACATTAATATTAAAACTCAATAACCAGCCAGTTCTTAATCTTTAAAGTATGGTGTCAAATTCTCAAACTTCTCAGAATGAGCTCTAACTTCTCAAGATCCATCCCTAATGGTTGCTAGTCATAATTACCCTAACCACATGATCTAGAACTATGCAAACAGAGAGAATCGAATGAATTTGCAAACCTGCAACTTGATGATGGCAGCAATGGTTACACTCCTCTTCAGTGCTTGAAACTGCCCAAAATCACTCTTTTCTTGATGATGATCTTTCTGTATGCAAAAGATTTAGGGTAGCACGCTTGAATCTTGAGATCCACTTGAAGTTGCAACTTGTGTCTTGATGAAGAAAGTGCACGAAATTGGACCAATTGCAATCAGAACATGGGTGAATTTTACTCCATGATGATGGTTGAATATGGTGAAATCAGTATTGGTGATGATTTGATGAAGGTTTTGTGAAATTGGGATCAAAATGCAATGAGAGAGAATGAGAGAATTTGTGAAGTATTTGTCAAAAAATGAGAATCCAACCCTTGCTCAATGTTCATTTCATGATTATATAGCACTCAATGGAAGTTTCCAGCACCATCTTACACTTTCCCTTGCATTCCAAGCTTGATCCAACTTTGTTATGTTTCTTTAATCATAAGTAACCTTAAGTAACTTTTATTTTTTCCACTAAACTCAAAAATGTGCTTGAACCATTGTCTCTAAAATGGTTTTTCCAATCAAAATGATATATTGGATGACCCCATTTGGATTCCTAAATCTTCCAAACCAATTTCCAATTCCAACTTTTTAAACTTATATGCCATTTTTAGTTCATTTTTGACCAATCATGCAAGTCCATACTATGAGCTTTTCCAACAGTTCATGACCTTCTTTATAGACTTAAAATCACATTTTGAACAACTTTCATGTTTTGAGTTTTTCCATTTGAGGCTTGGAAATAAGAGGTTTAGGCATTGGTTAAAATGATCTATAACTGACAAATGACCAAAATACCCCTGTCTTGTTCAAATCATAAGTTGAGTTCCACAAATCCTATCAAGGACTTCTACCACTCAAATTAAAGCTAAGAAGATTCCCTTCAACATTCATGTTGACCAAGAGATCATAGGAATCATCCTACTAGGGCAAAAGTTGTCTGCAAGTTGGGTGACTTTCAAGGACCCAGATTCACACACCTCAGCTGACCTGTAATTTGTCAAAACCATAACTTGAGCTCTGCAACTCCTATCAAGGACTTCCACCACTCAAATTAAAGCTTAGAACAAGATCTACAACATTCATGTTGTGGGGAAGATGAGATATCAATCACATCTAGAGCTAAAACTTCCTGGAATATAGGGATCAAATTAGGGTTTTTCACTGATGATCTTTGGAAACCCTAACTCAAAACTTCTCCAACTCCTCAATCATGATGAGTTGGCCTAGGAATCATCTTTATAACATCTCCATACATCATTACATGATCTCATGGCCCTTGGATTGGGTCTCAATCTTCTCCAAAACTTCAGTTGACCTAGGGTTGACCTAGTCAAACCCTAATTCTACCATTCATGGTTGAATCTTCTGAATTCTTGCACAATGACCTCTCTGGACTTCATGATGGCTTTCAAGACATCTCATAGGCTTTCTCAAACCTCCAAGTTCATTCTCAAAGTCTCTGAATCATCTGAGGAGTTCCCACAATTCTCAAGCTAGGAGACACACAACTCTGGTTTCAACCAATTCTCTTGAACTTTCTGATGAAGGTATCAACCTGCAAACACTTGATGGATAAATAATTGTTGGTCAAATTTTGGGGTGCAACAGCTGCCCCTATTCAAACGGCTTGAACCTGACTGGGTGAGAAGTGAACGGCTCTCAACCAATCAAGGTGCGAGACGATTGAATACCGGTAAACCCGAAAATTTGCCAACTGCACGAGCACACGGTACTCTGCGGGGAACAAATCTTCGAATATTGCAATGCTAGCTGCACGGCCGCTAGCTGGAGAGATACTGATCTGACATCGCCGCCAGTTATCCACATCAACTTCTTCTGACATTGCCTTCAGACAACCGCAACATCCAACATCGCCGCTGGAAGACTAAATCACCTGACATCGCCGTCGAGAACAACCGTAACTCGGGGAAATAAGCGTCCAACATTGCCGCCGGAGACCTAAACCTGAATCACCAAATTACCCAACATCGTCGCTGGAGAAAATACAATAATGAACAAAATACCCCGCATCGCTGCTGGAGAAAATACATCTCTGAACAAAGTACCCCGCATCGCCGCTGGAGAAAATACATCTCTGAACAAAGTACCCCGCATCGCTGCTGGAGAAAATAAAGGATCTGCATCACCTAACATCGCCGTCAGAAGACTGGATCACCTTGACATGCCCAACATCGCCGTCGGAAACAAACATCCTCTTGGAGACACTCGACATCGCCGTCGCACAAACATCATCTCTACTGGGGATTTAAAGAGTCTGACCTCGCCGCCAAACGTTCAACCTCGTCGTCGAACACACACATTCAACCTCGCCGCCGGACAAATGATGATCTAACCTCGCCGTCAAATCCAAACGTTCAACCTCGCCGTCGAACAAACATCCAACCTCGCCGTCGGACCAAATATAATCTGAACGAATCTAACCTGGGGTTCACAAAAGGTACACTTGAAACTACTCCGCTGGGAATGAGAGACTTAACCGAGCACACTCTGATCTGGGGTTCACCCTCAGAGCCATAACGAACATCGGAATACTGCTGCACACTGCCCGCCGTAGAACTTCAACATTAAAGATATACGAAACCCTGGCCCTTGGCCACTCCAGATCCGCTGTAGAATCTTCAAGTATTTCCGAAGATAGATGAAACCCTGGCCCCTGGCCACTCCAGATCCGCTGGAGAACCTTCAAGTATTTCTGAAGATAGATGAAACCCTGCCCGTCGGCTATTCCAGCTTCAGCTAGAAAGAACATCCTTGGCCTTCAAGGATGTAAACTTTGCCCGTCGGCAACTCTGCAGGAGGCACCTTCGACTTCAGTCTAAAGCAATGGTCCTTGACCTTCAAGGATACATGGATATGCCTTCAGGCAACTCCGCCTCTGCTATAGAGCATCCGAGACTTCAGTCAGGGATATACTTCGGCCTTCAGTCCGAAAAATGAATCCTAGGTCATTCATGACCTTGGGGATAACCTTGCCCTTAGGCACCTTCACTTCAGCTTAGGAAATCTGTGACTTCAGTCAAAGAACTGGTATCCTGAGCCATTCATGACTCTTCGGGGATTCAAACAATTTGCCTTCAGGCAGAACTCCGCTTCAGCTGGAGAAACATCTTCGACTTCAGTCAGAAGAAAAATATCATTCACTTGATCGCCATCAATCATCTCCTCAGGACAACTGACTTGGTCTTCAGACCAACACGGATCATCTTGAATACAAAATTTGGAACATTGTCTTCAGCCACACGTTGATTCATCAACAAGGACCTCTGAGCTCACGGGAACCTTCTGATATCGCCCTCAGGCGTTTACGCAGTCAATCTTCAGATTAGACAACACTGTTGGAGCAGACATATCACACTGCTAAGGACTTCAAGAATCATCTTGAACAAACAAATCCGTCAGGCACCTTCAAGAATCATCTTGAACCGATAACCATTCTGGAGACTTTATTCTGCGGGGTATTCCAGGAACCTTCCTGGGCAACTCTTGCTGGGGACTCTACTGGGGAGCTCAAGCATCATACTAGGCGAACAACTCGGGAAGCTGTACTGAGGTCTTAAGAATCATCTTAAGCAAACGGCCCTGCTGAGGAATTCAAGAATCGTCTCGGACTGAAGACTTCACTGGGGATCTCCAAAATCATCTTGAGCGAGCGACTGTGGGGATTACACCGGGGTCTTGGGAATCATCTCAAGAAATCGACCTCGTTGGAGAGAATGTCAGGAATCCTCCTGAGCAACTGATCCTTCGGCTGAAAACCTGTAAGGCAAGAATAACAATGACCTAGATCATGCTCATGATGCATATGCTTCTGCGCTATGCCCCACACAGTGGGAATGATATGCGTTTATGCTAAATGCTGTGCAATCATGCACAATGCTATGCAGCGTTAAATGCTATGCGGTCATGCACAATGATGCGATCCCGTCCGCAAAATAAATGCTTGGGAGATTCTCCTGTCAAGGAGAAAGAACTGCTCAGATAGAGGAGTTATCCTGCTGAGGAGAACGTGGGCACGCCGATATCGATTGGACTCCGCCTGGGGAAATGATCTTCCGGTTGACTGCTGCAGGGCAAACAACTTCAGCTGACTGCTGCAGGGGACGAAGCTCTACGAGAACCCGAACCTGCTGAAGGAAAGCGATGCCAATCGCGGGAGTGAACTGCGTGGCCGTCATGGCTACTTTTCTGGGGATAACAACTCTGTGGGGAAACAACTTCAGCTGCTCCACACTCCGCTGGGGAAAACATGGTCTGATCAACTTCCAAGGACTCGGCTCTCTTGGGCATCTGCAAACTCGGCTGAGGAAGGAGAAGTCATTCTGCTTCGCTGGAGAGAGTGCGGCTCTGGGGAAGTACAGCATCAGCTGTTCAACACTTTGCTAGGGACAATCCACTCATGGTCCCAACTGCTTCCAAGGATTCGGCTCTCTTGGGGGGTTTGCGGACTCAGTCGGGGAGAGAAATCATTCTACTTCCCTGGAGAGTACGACTCTGATGAGGAATTTCAATTTCGCTAGGGAAGCAAGAATCATCTGACTTCGGGGGAGAGTACAACTCTGCAGGGGAATACAACATCAGCTGTTCCAATACTCTACTGGGGGAGGAGGGAACCATCCGACTTCAGGAGAGAGCATGACTCTGGTGGGGAATCTCAATCCCGCTGGAGACTTTACTGGGGAAACACGAGCTTCGGTACCCGAACACTTCTATGAAATCTGCACTTGTGACCCGGTGCTGGGGGACATGAGCTTCGGCCCTTGACTCAGCTGATGAGGTGACGTTCCTTCAGGATGCGTCTGCTTGGGGAAGATAATCCTCTCTGCCTGGGGATACATATCAATGCTCACTATTCTGATTCTGACTCTATGGAGGAGGGACTACTGAACTCCGCTGGAGAAGGAGGGTTCGCCCTGCTTCGGGGATGCGCACGACACATCTTACACCTGCAACCACACAAACAAACAGACAAGATACCCTCCTCAAAGGGGCATATCCAGGTTATTATCTCATGACAATATTCAGTTAATTAGTTGTTTCAACAATCAATGGGCCTAGGCCCGCAAGTTTATGTATGCGCATTTTATCAAAAAAACACCGGCGTTTTCGTTCGCAAACAAAACAGATAATTGCTAAACAGACAAGCAGAATTGTTGAATAATGTGCATTTTATTGATGGGGAACCCTTGAATGGGCAAAAATGTTTTACAACAGAGGCAAGCTCCTGGAATGAGGAAGCCGCGCAAAAAGGAAACATAAATATACATCAGTATATACAAATGTCGGCAATCGAGGCGTAGACGAACACCATGAGTTGATCCCTCTAAAACCCACTCGACCTTGATACTTCTCCGACGCTTCAGCTTTGGAAGAGATTGATCCAGATAAACGGCCCTCAGGTCCTCTAAACCACCAAACAATGAAAGTCCATACGCGGAACGCAGTCATTTGCTTATTCAAATCCCTAACTTTTGCGTGAACCGCCCTTTACGGGTTTTCAGTTCACCGGGATACCCTTTTTTGCCGAAGCCGCCCAGTGTAGGTTTTCGACTTCGCGGGTGTACATTTTTCAATATATCCCTAATTTTTGCCCGAACCTTTTATTCTGTTTTTGGTTCGCCGGGATGCCCCTTTTTTGCCTGGACTCTTTCTTTTTTGTCCAGCGGGTCTCTTTCAAGCAAAGTATTTTTTAACTGCGTCCGCGTTCACCGGGGATGCAAAATCTTCACCATCCATCGTGGATAACAACAAAGCTCCTCCTGAGAAGACCTTGCTGACGACATACGGCCCTTCGTAATTCGGAGTCCATTTTCCCCGGTGATCGGAGTGTGGCGGAAGAATCTTCTTCAGGACGAGATCACCCGTCTGAAAGCTTCTGGGACGCACCTTCTTATCATAAGCCTTCTTCATTCGGCTTTGGTACAGGCGACCAAATGCAATCGACGCTAACCTCTTCTCGTCCATCAGGCTGAGTTGGTTCAAGCGATTCGCAATCCATTCTGCCTCATCGAGTTTTACATCAACCAAAACTCGCAAAGAGGGAATCTCCACTTCTAGCGGTAGGACAGCTTCCATACCGTACACCAAGGAGAAAGGAGTTGCCCCGGTCGACGTACGCACCGTCGTACGATAACCGTGCAAGGCAAACGGCAGCATCTCGTGCCAATCTTTATACGTCACAACCATCTTCTGAACGATCTTCTTGATGTTCTTGTTGGCCGCTTCAACAGCACCATTCATCTTCGGCCGGTAAGGAGATGAGTTGTGGTGTTCAATCTTGAAGCTCTGGCACAGCTCCTTCATCATCTTGTTATTCAAATTCGAACCATTGTCGGTAATGATCCGCTCGGGAATTCCATAGCGACAGATGATGTCCCTCTTTATGAATTTAGCTACCACCTGCTTGGTCACGTTAGCGTACGAGGCTGCCTCCACCCATTTGGTGAAGTAGTCGATAGCTACCAGAATGAAACGATGACCATTGGACGCAGTGGGCTCGATCTTGCCTATCATGTCGATGCCCCACATGGAGAACGGCCAAGGGGAGGACATGACATTCAATGGGCACGGCGGCACGTGAACTTTATCAGCATAAATCTGGCATTTGTGACATTTCTTCGGGAATCTGAAGCAATCCGACTCCATAGTCAGCCAGTAATACCCTGCTCTCAGGATCTTTCTCATCATGGCATGCCCGCCGGCGTGCGTACCAAATGTGCCCTCATGGACTTCTTCCATGAGCATACTCGCTTCTTTCTCATCTACACATCTGAGCAGCACGAGATCGTGGTTTCTCTTATACAGCACTCCATCAGGATTGAGATAAAAGTTTCCAGATAGCCTCCTTAGAGTCTTCTTATCCTGGGTTGACGCACCCGCGGGATACTCCTTAGTCATAAGGAAGGTCTGAATGTCGTGGAACCATGGCTTGCCGTCGGTGGCATCCTCGATTGCAAAGACAAATGCCGGTCTATCAAGACGCGAAAGTACAATTCTTGGAGCCTCATTCCAATAATTGACCTTATACATTGAAGCCAACGTGGCTAAGGCATCAGCCATTTGATTTTCAGCCCTGGGTATATGATGGAGTTCCACTCGATCGAAGAACGGAAGCAGCCTCCTGGCATAATTCATGTACGACACTAAATTCGCTTGACGAGTTTCCCACTCCCCTTTTATCTGATTGATTACAAGCGCTGAGTCACCATATATGTCTAGATTCTTGATTCTCAAATCGATTGCCTCTTCTAGACCCATAATACATGCTTCATACTCGGCTTCATTGTTGGTAACTGGAAACGTCAGTCTCGCAGTAAACGGGATGTGGGATCCGTGAGGAGTCGTGATGATAGCCCCGATACCACTTCCATAGGAATTAACTGCTCCGTCGAATATCAACTTCCACTGAGACTTCCTATCTGGTCCCTCGTCGGGCAATGGCTCATCGCAATCCTTTGCTTTGAGAAACATAATGTCCTCGTCCGGGAATTCAAACTTCATCGGCTGGTAGTCTTCGATTGGCTGTTCGGCAAGGTAATCAGACAATACGCTTCCCTTAATGGCTTTCTGAGAGACGTACTGAATATCATATTCTGTTAACACCATCTGCCATCTGGCAATCCTGCCCGAAAGAGCCTGCTTCTCGAAGACGTACTTGATCGGATCCATCTTCGAAATCAGCATAGTGGTGTGGTTGAGCATATACTGTCGTAGACGTTTGGCAGCCCAAGCTAATGCACAACACGTCTTTTCCAGCATCGAGTATCGAGATTCACACTCAGTGAACTTTTTACTCAAATAATAAATGGCATGCTCCTTTCTCCCCGTCTCGTCGTGCTGACCGAGAACACACCCCATACTATTCTCCAGAACCGTCAGGTACATGATCAATGGCCGTCCAGCCACTGGGGGTATCAAGATTGGAGGTTCCTGAAGATACTGCTTTATTTTATCGAATGCCTTCTGGCAATCCTCATTCCAAGTAATCGCCTGATTTTTCTTTAAAAGCTTGAACATCGGTTCACAAGTGGCCGTGAGCTGAGAGATAAACCTTGCAATGTAGTTTATTCGACCCAGGAAACCACGAACTTCTTTCTCTGTTTTCGGCGCTGGCATTTCTTGGATAGCTTTTATTTTCGCAGGATCAACTTCAATACCTCGTTCACTAACGATAAACCCCAATAACTTTCCGGACCGCACTCCGAAGGTGCACTTGCTAGGATTCAGCCTCAGCCTGAATTTCCTAAGCCTTTCAAACAGCTTCAACAAATTGACCAGATGCTCTTCCTCCGTTTGGGACTTTGCAATCATGTCATCAACATAGACCTCGATCTCATGATGAATCATATCATGAAACAAAGTAACCATTGCTCGTTGGTAAGTGGCCCCTGCATTCTTCAGACCGAAGGGCATTACCTTGTAGCAAAATGTTCCCCAGGGGGTAATGAACGTCGTTTTCTCCATGTCCTCCGGTGCCATCTTAATCTGATTGTAACCGGAGAAGCCATCCATGAATGAAAACACGGAAAACTGGGCTGTGTTGTCGACCAACACATCGATATGAGGCAACGGGAAATCATCCTTAGGGCTCGCCCTATTCAAATCCCGATAATCGACGCACAAGCGTACCTTACCGTCCTTCTTCGGTACAGGCACAATGTTGGCGACCCACGGAGGGTAAGTCGTAACGGCTAGAAACCCTGCGTCCAACTGCTTCTGGACCTCTTCTTTGATTTTTACAGCCATGTCTGGTTTCGTCCTCCTGAGCTTCTGCTTGACTGGAGGGCAATCTTCCCGCAACGGCAAGCGATGAACCACGATATCAGTGTCAAGTCCGGGCATATCCTCATATGACCAAGCAAAGACGTCACTATACTCTCGAAGCATCTCGACCAGCCTATGCTTGACATCATTTTGCAGCGCAGCCCCAACTCTGACATTTCTGACGAGCTCCTCAGAACCCAGATTTACGATCTCAATATCCTCCTCGTGAGGCAGAATAACCTTCTCCTCTTGTCTCAACAAGCGAGCCAACTCTTCCGGAAGGTCTTCGTCTTCATCAATCTCATCCTCGGCTTGATAGATCGGGCAATCAAAGTCGTAGTGAGCCGTAGAGGGTCCAGAGTCTATGTCATCTGTTACGTGGATCCTGCAATAACAAGGGTTAAGTTTAAAGCAGGAATATGCAGGTTAGCACGAACCTCGTTGCCATTTTGCTGTTTTTTCGAAATAAACATAAAATAGGAATAACAGGGAACACAATATTTGATTACGAAGAAAACGCCTTTTATTTATTAACAAAATGCATACACATAATCCAACAAGGCCCTGACAGTAAAACCACTATGCCTCGGGCAGGACATAGGGTTGTACAAAGATTGTAAAAAGCAAATCATTACTCTTCACTTGTCAGCTTGATAATCTCCTTGATGGTCCAATTGTGGAGGCGCTCGCCTGGCTTGCTCGGTTGAATCCAGGCGTCAAGATCGCAATCACTGTCTCCGCTGTCCTCCGACGCAGCGTTGATACTATCGAAAATTACTCCCCCCTTGGTAAATAGGATCGGCCCTTTCCCACGAGACGAGCTGCCAGAAGAAGATGAAGCTTCAGCTTCAGGAGAATATCCCAATCCAAACTTATCCTGTTTGATTGGTATATCCAAGACGTGCCCCCAGCCTGGGGTGGAACCGGCTTCGACAACGGCCCGAGCTTCCTTAAACGAGGAGAGGTTCAACTCTTGCTTCTCTGTGACGACAGGAGCCACCTCCTTCACCCTGACGGTTTCAAATGCCTGGCAAAGAGTCTCATGGATCTCACCATCCATTTCAACGTATTTAAAGGACGACAGGTGGCTTACCATGATGTCCTCCTCTCCACAGACTGTCACTATGCTGCCCCCAACAGCATATTTAAGCTTCTGATGCAGCGTGGACATCACGGCACCAGCAGAATGGATCCATGGCCGACCTAAGAGGCAACTATAGGCAGGCATGATATCCATGATATAGAAAACCGCATTGAACGTCTCTGGACCAACTTGAATTGGCAGGGTCAATTCTCCGAAGATGTGGCGCTTGGTCCCATCAAAGGCTTTCACGACCAGATCACTGGGTGTGCACAGCAGTCCACGGGTATCCAACTTCATCAGTGCCTTCTTCGGGAGCACGTTAAGCGACGAACCCGTATCCACCAGGACATGCGACATGATAGTGCCTCTGCACTCTATCGAGACGTGCAAGGCGCTGTTGTGATCTCTTCCCTTAGGAGTCAGCTCCAGATCTGTAAATCCCAGCCCATTACCAGCATTGACATGGGCTACTACTTCCTCGAGTTGATTTACTGATATCTCCTGCGGCACGTATGCAGCATTCAATACCTTCAATAATGCATTGCGGTGCGCCTCAGAGCACAGCAACAAGTTAAGAATCGAGATCTTCGACGGAGTCTGATGAAGATGATCTACAATTTTGTAGTCACTCTTCTTGATTAGTCGCATGAACTCTTCGGCATCTTTAACCAGCAAGTCCTTCTCTGCCCCTGCAGGGACCTCTTCGACAGCTTTACCTTTACCCTTATCCACAGCGTCAGCCCGGACCACTTTCTCTGCTGCAGCCTCCGCCGGCGCAAATACTCTACCGCTCCTAGTGATACCACTGACTTTAGTAAGATTCTGCATAGTTGACCCGAACGGCTCAAGCTCTATCTTCTGACCATTACAATAAACTTCGGCGCCATAATGCCAAGGAACGGCATTGGTACTCTTGAATGGGATCGGTCCGGCCCTGGTGATGGTAATAGTAGGCGGACGAGGCGCAGAAATAGTAATAGGGTGACGAGGAATAGTGATGGTAGCAACTTCATCTGCCTGCTTCAGCACGACTTCCCCTGATGTACTCTCAACGCTCCGGCTGAATTGCAAAATACCCTCGGACATCAGACTCTGGATACCTTCGATCAGCTGCTCACACCCGTCAGGAAGTGTAGCACAAGCCATACATAATTCTCCACATCCAGGAAAGAAACCCCTCTTCAGCAGCTTAGCCTTGACAAAACTCAACGGCGTTTTCAAATCCCTGACATCAGTCAGCAAGTCTGAACTCTCCTCAGTGATAACAGCATTCACTCCGCCCCCCTTATGATGAGGCATTGGACTTTTGGTGACGTTGGGCACGCTGTCAGAAAAGTTGATAACCTTGGCGTCCACCAAGTCCTGGACTTTGTGCTTAAAAGCTTTACAATTCTCAATCGTATGGCCAGGTGCCCCAGTATGGAATTCACAAGTAGCACTGGCATCATACCCCGGTGGTGGTGCCCCTGTTAAGGGAGCCAACGTCCTCTTTTGAACTAATTGGAGCTGGAGCAACGTTTGCAAAAGCTGGGCATATGACATAGGTGGAGTATCAAAATGACGGCTTGCCAGGGGAGCCCGATTCTGATATCTTTTGTACCCCTGATTATTCTGCTGCTGAGGTTGCTGCTGCTGCGGCTGCGGTGGAGCAGCTGGAATGTTTATGCTAGCAATCTGAGGCTGAGGGCCCTTGCCCTTTCTCCTAGCATTAGTGACAGCACTGGCATCTCCCTCTCGACGCTTGCCAGTATAGGGTTTCTTGCTACCTCCTCCAGCTGAGGATGATTCGCCCTGAATTTTTCCGATCTTTATACCGTTCTCAACATGCTCGCCCAAAGTGATAAGAGCCGAGAATGTTCCAGACATGCCACTGACCAGCTTTTCATAATAGATTCCAGGAAGGGTAGCCACGAACATTTGCACCAACTCACGCTCAACCATCGGCGGTTGAACCCGAGCAGCCAATTCACGCCACCGCTGGGCGTACTCTTTGAAGCTTTCATTGTTCCGCTGTGAGAGATTCTGAAGCTGAACTCGGTTGGGAGCCAAGTCGCTATTATATTGATAGTGGAGAACAAATGCTTCTGCAAGATCTTTCCAGGTGCGCACAGTAGCGGGCTCCAAACCCATATACCATTCGAGTGATGGACCAGAAAGACTATCCTGAAAGAAGTGCATCAGCAACTTCTCATCGTCAGAATAGGCGGACATCTTTCTATAATAAGATCGGAGGTGGACCCGGGGGCAAGTAGTACCCTTATACTTCTCGAAGGTAGGCACCTTGAACTTGTGAGGTACTTTAAAGTCAGCAATCAACCCTAGGTTGGACATGTCAACGCCCAATGTGCTCTGATTTTCTATGCTTCTCATCTTGTCTTCCAGCGCCTTGAACCTGAGTCGAGCTTCAGCATTCAACTCTGCCTCTACACCTCTCTGAGAGAATATATCATCCTGATGGTCCTCCAGCCATGGTTGAGGCACCACCAGATTTCCTGCACCAGCATTGCCGTTGACCGGCCCTATGTTAACATTGGCTCCCAAACTACCATCTATGGCGCCAGCCGCGTTGAGTCCGAGATTAGTCATCAGATTGCCGTTAGCACTGTCGTTGCCCCCGGCAGCAGGAACAACGTTCTGTGGAGTATCCCCTGGAGGAGGAGTAGGCACGGCCCCTCCATGAAGTATGCCATTACTGTCAACCCTGGAGATCAGAGGTTGAACCAGAGTACGAAGCTGGTCTTGACCATTCGCGACCACCTGCATCAGCTCCATAAAACGATCCATCCGCTCACGGAGTTCTTGAACATCTGACTGCACCTGGTCCATGATTCTTGTCTGATTAGCGCGAGTTGAGTAGCGGTGGATGAGTCTTTGATCAATCCTGGAGATCGAAAGCAGCTCGGAACCTGAAAAACCTGTTAACAATAAAGGTTAGGAAAAGCAATAAGATATACACCATGCAAATATGCTTCATGCAAATGCATGCGTGTGTCTGTGTGCGTGGGAGATTTTCCCCCGATCCTAGTGCCTTAGTGACGGTGCTGATAATAACAAGAGGAAGAAGAAATCCGAGCCCAATCATGGAAACATCAATCTCATATATATATGGAAAGGCCTGTCGAGGCAGTACACAGTATCAGCGAGTACAAATCAACAGCATGACCTCAGCCAACAAGCCTGGTGATGGTCAACATACATCAAAGATCAAAAACAACAGGGATATAACTAGTCAAGTACGACCACGGGCGCGATACTCTGCTAATAACTCCTTTGTCTCCGAATGATCTGGCGAAGTGAGCAACCCCTCGACGAGTAGTTCCCTCTGCCTGATAGTATGCTGAAGCCCCTGAACTGAACTCTCCCAAGCGCCTTCGCCGAAGCAATCCTCCAGCTTCCGCTTCTTAGACTCAAACATCAGCTTATGCTCCTTCAGGCTAGCAATAGCTTTGTTGAGACGGGCTTCAGCGGAGTACCTGCGGGCGGTCTCTTCATCAAACCTCCGCTCACTGTCCTTCACTTCAGTCTCTAGCTTAGAAATCTGCAGCATCAGCTTGTCTTCTCGCTCCTTCCTGGTAGCCATGGAGGTCTTCCAATGCTGGTCGAACTTAGATATTCTCCGATATGCTTCCTCCAAATGCTGCTTCTTCGTAGCTAGCACATCATTAGCAGCTCTGAAATCTTGACCTAAGCGTTCCTGATCAGCAATCTGCTTTGCCAAGTCTGCACTCAGCTGGCTCACCGACTCTGTTTGCTCTTTGAGAGCATGCACGGCTTCGTTCCTCTCACTTCGAAGCTGAGCTAACTCCTTCTCTAATTCTGCATTTGCCCTCTTCAGTTCATCACGCTCAGCTAATACCTGGTTATGCTGATGAATGGGCACAGCGGTAGGCTCTTCGACTGGTGGAGGACTCTCCGGTCTGACATGAGGGAATGGCATCCCTATAGTGCTGGCTCTGGCTCTGATCCAATCTGAATAAGGAGGGTAAGCTTGGTTGTTGCTCTTCCCCAACAAAGGCTTTCCTCTCGTGCTGATATTGTTCCACGCATACTGAAGCTTGGACAACAAATCCCCCTCTAGAATACCCGTGAGGTACAGAGATTCCCGTACCTCTTCTTCCTTCGGCGGGCGCTGATATCGTAATAGTCTTTCGTGGAATTGTAATTGTTGCGACCTCTCCCTGCTTTTCAAATATTGCCTCAACAGGCTCCTCAACAGCAGTACGGTCAAATTGCAAAGTTCCCTCATCAATCATGGCCTGAATACCTCTCTTCAAATCAATACATCCCTCTAGTCGGGTCCAACAATCCAAACAGTACTCATCACATCCGGGGAAGACCCCTCCTTTTAACAATCTGCTTTTAACATAGCTTAAAGGTGTCTTCAGATCATTTACATCCATAACCAAATCCAAATCTTCTTCTGTCTGAATAGCATTCGCTCCATGATTCGGCATTGGTTGTTGTACAATATTGGGACCATCATGACTGAAGTTAATGACTTTACTATCAATCAAATCTTGGACTTTGTGCTTAAAAGCATGACGACTCTCGATATCATGTCCGGGTGCCCCAGAATGAAATTCACAATGCTTACTAGTATCATACCCGTAAGGAAGCGCTCCTGTGGGCGGGTCCAACGTTCTCTTTTCAACCAGATTCAAACTTAACAGCGTTTGAAGCAATTTTACATACGTTGACGGAGGTGTATAAAATACCCTCTTTGGCTTCCCATTCTGAATCTTTCTCTGAGCAGGATTATGCCTTTGTTGTTGCTGCTGTTTTTGTTGTGGTTGTTGTCGTTGTTGAGGTATAGGGATCGTCACACTAGCAACCTGTTGTTGAATATACTGATTCCTACCTCTACCTCGTCCTCGACCACCATACACTACGCTAGCGTCTCCTTGTCTTTTACCACCAAAGACCTTTTTTGCACCTCCTGCTGAGGTCGATTCACCGGCTTGAATCTTACCAATTTTAATGCCATTTTCAATTTGTTCTCCCATGAGTATCATGTCAGAGAAACTACCCATCGAGCAATTGAGCAATTTATCATAATACATCGTAGAGAATGTTCCAACAAAAATATCAATCAATTCCCTTTCAACCATAGGTGGGTGGACCCTTTCCGCCAGATCACGCCAACGTTGGGCATATTCCTTGAAACTCTCGCCATTCTTCTGTGAAAGACTTTGAAGCTGGACCCTATTTGGCGCAAGGTCACTGTTGTATTGGTAGTGTCTGACGAAAGCATCAGCCAATTCTTTCCAACTTCCGATCTGTGCAGGCTCTAGTCCCATGTACCATTCCAACGATGGTCCTGACAAACTATCTTGGAAAAAATGCATAAGCATCTTCTCATCATCAGAGTAAGCAGACATCTTCTGGTAATATGAACGCACATGAACCCGTGGGCATGTATCCCCTTTATATTTATCGAAAGTGGGAGCTTTGAATTTCAATGGCACCCTCAGCTCAGGAACCAGCCCCATGGTAGCCATGTCCAAACCTGCATAATTTTGATTGGCTATACCTCTTATCTGTTCCTCCAGCATTTTAATCCTCCAATCATTATCAGTAGGACCCTCAAAACCCATGCCTTGCCCAGAAAAGGCATCTTCCTGACGATCTCTGTCCCACTGCGGACCCTCATTACCATACCCGTCATAAACAGCATTGTGACCATGACCATGACCAGTTTGGAAAAACCTGGGGTCATACCTGAGATTGCCGAGCTCTTGATTAGCAGCCGCTGTCCCAAAGCCAGTATTGAAAGGACCCATCCCAGCACCGTTGGTATTCACATTGTCAAACCCAGCATTGCCGTAGCCATTATTACCATAACCTTGATTGTTATCGCCCAACCCTCCGTTGCCGAAGCCCTGATTATTAAAGCCACCATTGCCATCCAAATTGCCAAAGCCAAAACCCTGATTGTTGTCACCGAAACCAGTATTGATACCAACATTCCTGTTGGTTTCCCCATTCCTATTGCCATTATCAGCATTTCTATTACCAGCGTTGCCGTTGCCATTGCCAGTACCAGTCTCATCAGCATTTGGTATCACTTCCTCCCTGCGAGGGGTCTCAACACGAGCAGAGTTATATTCAGTATTACCAGCCGCTCGCGCCAGCAGCGGTTGCACCAGAGTTTGAAGATGTTCCTGGCCCTTAGCCACAGCCTCCATAGTGTGCATGAATTGGGCCAACCTATCCCGAATCTCCTGCATCTCAGATTGTACCTGATCCATGATCTTCTTACTGTTGCTTCTTGTAGCGTACCGGTGAGTTCTCTGTTCGTCAATCTTGAAACAACCTAAAAGACGCAGGAGATAAGATTCGAGCTCAAAAAAGGTACCTGCCATGCAATATGAAAATGCACATGCACACATGTAAATATGCAACAGGTTAATTTCCCCCCCGATTCTAGTTCCGGAGAAATAGCCATAACGACAATGGAGTCCCAAGTAAGCAAGCGCAGAATCAGAAACCTCATACATAAACAAATGCCAAGAGGCAGAGTACAAAGATACAACTGAAAACAACTGAAAAGACCTTGGCCAACAAGTCTGGCGATGGTCAAAATACAAGCACGAATAACATACTACAATAGAAGAGCAAAGATAAATCAGGACGGATGGCGCGCCCGGACATCTCCCAATAGCCTCAGCGTCTCCGGATGACCTGGTCTGGAGAGCAGTTCCTGTATCAGTAATGCGTCTCGCCTAACAGTAGATCTCAACTTTTTGGCATCCTCTACACAGGCTCCCTTGCCAAAACACTCATCAAGCCTGCATCTCTTCAAGCCAGCCTTCAATTCACAACTGTCGCTTGCGCGAAAATAAGGTGCCGGCAAAACAGAAGAGTCGCCACCTTTCGTTATTTATCCCTCAGAGCGGGAAAGGAAATTATCGGAAAAACCTGACGAATAAGGGTAAGACAAGGTCGTCGCAACCATTGTCTGGGTTCGGGAGTCGGTTACGCAAGGGGAAGGTATTAGCACCCCTCACGTCCGTCGTACTCGACGGGATCCTCGCTTGTTTGTTTACTTGGACGGGTTGGTTATAATCTATCTACCTATCAAGGCCGGCTGAAAAAAGAAAAGAAAAATGACTCGGCAAAGCGTCACACTTTATGCCTACGTATTCTCATCAGAGAATGAGAAATCAGAGTCAACGTAGTTCGGCTAACTACGGGGAAAGGTTGAAGGTTGCTCGCTAGGATGTCGCATCCTATGCCTACGTACTTTCATCTGGTATGAAAGATCAGAGCAAACGTAGTTCGGGAAACTACGGGTTATCTCCTAAAAGAAGTGTTTTTTATTGTGTCTGCGATTTCAACCGCACTAGAGACTATGACCTGAGAGTGAATGCGTCGCATGTCACCCAAAGGGTACCATACTAAACATCCAGACTGTGGAAAAGAAACTCTCCCACAATCCTTTCTCAGATAGCTTAAGGCTCATAACATACGAAAGAAATCATTCATGATTACTGTATCTTAAACTGTTTCGAGATGAGAAGAGAACGCAACTAAGGATTCATCCTAAGGTTGAGAATTGGGAGCTCCTAGAAGTTATCATGCGTAGGTTTCAACCTAAAAGTCTATCATCAAATCCTCATCAGAGGAAATGAGAGTCCTAAGGGATCATGTCAATGATACACCAAAACAGACAAAAGCATCAGCTTTAACAGTAAAATGCATGCAATGCAAGTGAGGGAGGAAATGTGTGTGGGGCTTCAGCCTCCACAAGCTCGTCTCGACCTCAAGCCAGTCATGAAATAACAGTAATCATACTGAAATAAACAACATGCTATCAAGCAAAAACAGTAAACTGTAATCATACAGACAAAAGAACTGAAATGCTATCAAGCAAAATAAACACATGGGCAAGGGAGCTGGGCTCTACCGAATACCCGCAAGCAAAGCCAAGCAATAACAATACAATCAGATGCACTCATGCTCTTAGACTGAACTTATTCTAAATGTGCTTAGTCTAATGCAGCAGACAAATCAGACAAAACACACAATACATCAAAGAAAACAGAAGAAAACCTCAGCTCCTCCAGCAGCAACCCAGTCTTCAGACTTCAGAGATCACTTGCTTTCCAGGTATCAAACCTACAGCATGAGTATCAACTCATCTTCTCCCTTGAGCTTCAGCTCCTTTGATCAGCTCTACCTTCAGGCTTCACTATCTTCAGGGATCTTCAGGCATCCACTTGGTCTTCACAGAGTCTTCAGACTTCAATAATCTCCAAGGAATCATCCTCTTCAAGGCTTCAGCTTCTATCTTCAATGGCTCAAATGCTCCAGCAAACAAGATTCAGTCAATAAGATGAGGTGAGGATGTTGCAGTGCTCACTGACTTCCAAAGGATGCCATTGAGAACTTAACATCAAAGGAAAGGCTCTCTCAAAGTTCTACCTTATAGGGCAAGGTCACTAATCCCTCCAAAGGAGAGAGGTGAATACCCTTAAGGGACTCTATGTCACAGAGAAGAAAGGAGGTGAACAAGACACTCCTTGTTTATTGAACAAAGTATTCTATCTAGGGCTCTGCCTATGCACCTATCAACCTATAAACAAAACAAACAAAAGCTATGCTAAACTCCTCTGCAAGGTCTTCAAAGCTTCCATGATGATCCACAAGGTCTTCAACTCAGTCTTCAAAGCTCACACACTCAAAAGAGAAGGAAAGAAAACACAACAATACAACTTATGCCTTTAAGCAACACACATACTATCCATACATTCAAAAATCAATGAAAAATACTAAAACACCATACAAATTCCTAATATAAATTCTAGGGGATCCTATTTAACTACCCTTAAGTCCCATATGTTCCCCATAGGCTAAATTGTCCTAAAAACCCCAAAAATAAAATGATGAAGTTCAAGTATACTACTTAAAAACCCTAATTAGAGCACCTAAATGTCTAACAATCAAACTACATCAAATTTTAATCTACAAATCAAGAGATAAATCCTACATGAAACTAGGGTTCAATATCTATCTATGCCAAAAAGAATGGCTCAAAAATCCTAAGGGAAGGTCCTAAAACAATTCATAGGAAATGAGATATCAACTAAAAGAAAATAAATGCCCTATTTAAAAGAAAATATCACCAAAAATTCCACCTTAAAAATAAAATTTCATTTTTATTTTTATATTTTTCTACACATTATTATCTAAACATAGAAAAAAGAATGAGTAAAAAATCATTATTTATCAATTACTTATGAATTTTTAAAGGTGGCAAAAATATTAAAAGAATTAAAAAGAATTCAAAATAATATAAAAGGGAGGGGGTGGAAATAGTAGGTCAGACCAGTTCATTTCACTTGGGCCATATGAAAGGGGGGTGCGGATAGGACACGGGAAAGCCCAGAATTCTTTCACTAAACCAAACGACGTCGTTTGGCTGGCTCTTGCTTCCCTCCGTTTCTGAGTTTAAATTACAGCCATCCGATGGAGTCTTTAGTCAACACTGGCCAGCCTGATCCAACGGAGCACATGCGTCTTCAACCTTAAGACAAAATCTAGGGTTTTGAAACTCCATGGAAGCCATGCATGCACGTCCTTCAAGCTCTCTGTTCTCTCTCGCCTCTCAGCCAAACTCACTCGTGTAAAGAGCAAACTTGCTCAGTTTTCCTCCCCAAACACAACCATGCCCTCAGCTTGCATTAAAACAATCTCAAACTGGAAACCCGACGCTCATCCTCCATTAATGCTCAAGGTTTTCACCCTCACGAAACCTCAATTTCTTGGTACTAAACTAATCCTCATGCATCACTGATCAACCTAAACTAAAGCATTAATATTAAAACTCAATAACCAGCCAGTTCTTAATCTTTAAAGTATGGTGTCAAATTCTCAAACTTCTCAGAATGAGCTCTAACTTCTCAAGATCCATCCCTAATGGTTGCTAGTCATAATTACCCTAACCACATGATCTAGAACTATGCAAACAGAGAGAATCGAATGAATTTGCAAACCTGCAACTTGATGATGGCAGCAATGGTTACACTCCTCTTCAGTGCTTGAAACTGCCCAAAATCACTCTTTTCTTGATGATGATCTTTCTGTATGCAAAAGATTTAGGGTAGCACGCTTGAATCTTGAGATCCACTTGAAGTTGCAACTTGTGTCTTGATGAAGAAAGTGCACGAAATTGGACCAATTGCAATCAGAACATGGGTGAATTTTACTCCATGATGATGGTTGAATATGGTGAAATCAGTATTGGTGATGATTTGATGAAGGTTTTGTGAAATTGGGATCAAAATGCAATGAGAGAGAATGAGAGAATTTGTGAAGTATTTGCCAAAAAATGAGAATCCAACCCTTGCTCAATGTTCATTTCATGATTATATAGCACTCAATGGAAGTTTCCAGCACCATCTTACACTTTCCCTTGCATTCCAAGCTTGATCCAACTTTGTTATGTTTCTTTAATCATAAGTAACCTTAAGTAACTTTTATTTTTTCCACTAAACTAAAAAATGTGCTTGAACCATTGTCTCTAAAATGGTTTTTCCAATCAAAATGATATATTGGATGACCCCATTTGGATTCCTAAATCTTCCAAACCAATTTCCAATTCCAACTTTTTAAACTTATATGCCATTTTTAGTTCATTTTTGACCAATCATGCAAGTCCATACTATGAGCTTTTCCAACAGTTCATGACCTTCTTTCTAGACTTAAAATCACATTTTGAACAACTTTCATGTTTTGAGTTTTTCCATTTGAGGCTTAGAAATAAGAGTTTTAGGCATTGGTTAAAATGACCTATAATTGACAAATGACCAAAATACCCCTGTCTTGTTCAAATCATAAGTTGAGTTCCACAAATCCTATCAAGGACTTCTACCACTCAAATTAAAGCTAAGAAGATGACCTTCAACATTCATGTTGACCAAGAGATCATAGGAATCATCCTACTAGGGCAAAAGTTGTCTGCAAGTTGGGTGACTTTCAAGGACCCAGATTCACACACCTCAGCTGACCTGTAATTTGTCAAAACCATAACTTGAGCTCTGCAACTCCTATCAAGGACTTCCACCACTCAAATTAAAGCTTAGAACAAGCTATACAACATTCATGTTGTGGGGAAGATGAGATATCAATCACATCTAGAGCTAAAACTTCCTGGAATATAGGGATCAAATTAGGGTTTTTCACTGATGATCTTTGGAAACCCTAACTCAAAACTTCTCCAACTCCTCAATCATGATGAGTTGGCCTAGGAATCATCTTTATAACATCTCCATACATCATTACATGATCTCATGGCCCTTGGATTGGGTCTCAATCTTCTCCAAAACTTCAGTTGACCTAGGGTTGACCCAGTCAAACCCTAATTCTACCATTCATGGTTGAATCTTCTGAATTCTTGCACAATGACCTCTCTGGACTTCATGATGGCTTTCAAGACATCTCATAGGATTTCTCAAACCTCCAAGTTCATTCTCAAAGTCTCTGAATCATCTGAGGAGTTCCCACAATTCTCAAGCTAGGAGACACACAACTCTGGTTTCAACCAATTCTCTTGAACTTTCTGATGAAGGTATCAACCTGCAAACACTTGATGGATAAATAATTGTTGGTCAAATTTTGGGGTGCAACAACAACCCCTCATTTCTTTGACCATGTTTCTCACTCTAAACTCAGCGTCACGTCTAAGAGATGCCTCTTCGGCAATCTTCGCATCCTTAGCGCTGAGTTGTTCCTCTAACTGAGAAATCTGCAGCTTCAACTCATCTTCACGCTCCTTCCGGCTAGTAAGCGTGGCATTCCACAAAAAATTCTCATTTGGAGATTCGAGAATAAGCCTTGTTCAGAAGCTCTTTCTTAGTAGCAAGCACACTACTAAAACCATTCAAGGCTACTCCCACCTTCTCTCTCCTGCTGGTTTCTTCAGTTAAATCTGAACCCAACCTATTAATCATCTCAGTCTGCTTCTTCAAAGTGAAGGTTGCCTCACTCTTCTCATGCCGAAGCTGGAAAATCTCTTTCTCTAACTCTTCATTTGCTCTTTGCAACTCTTCCTTTTCAGCCAGCAACTTGTTATACTTCTCAATCTCTACTGAAGTAGGTTTCTCAATCACTGGAGGACATAAAGGTTCTGCAGCAGGCAACGACATCAAAGACTTTTCAACTCTTTCATGGATCCCGAGCCGATAAGGATTATAAGCTCGACTGTCACTCTTGCCAAGCAATGTCTTTCCTCTTCTGTGAATATTACCCCAAGCATGCCTCAATCTGACCAAAACATCTCCATCTAATAAACCCGTGAGATACAGAGATTCCTGTATCTCGTCCTCAACCGGAGAATCCCTCAAAGCATAGCCAAACTGTCTCACAAGCAGAGAAGGGTTATAGTTAATACAACCTTTCTGTCCAATCAAAGGAACATTCGGAAAGCCACTGCAACTATATATAATATTCACTCCGAGCAGGTTCCGATCAAACCAAACAATATTCTCAGCACACAATCCCATCAATCGGGAAGACCAATCTAAAGTACCAGCAGTATCAACAAAAGGTCTCATCTTAGGAAGATGTCCCTGAAACCACTTGTATAGAAGAGGTACACAACAAGAAACATTCTTTCCCCGACACTTCTCATTCTTATAGTGAATAGAATGATAAACGTCACCCAAGAGAGTAGGCACCAGATTCTTCAAGGCAAGAATAAAGAAAGCATTTGAGTCAACAAAATCAGGCAAGTTGGGGAACAATACAATCCCATAAATGCAAACAGCCAAAATAGCATTGAAGACAATCTAACATCCATCCTTCGCACACTGCATAGCCTTCTCAACCAAGCAAGAAAGATGAAAACCATAAAATCCATTCAGCTTGACCAAACCTCCGGGGAACTTAGAAGCATCTAAACTAACAATCTCAGCCAGCTTAGCCAACTCAGGCTCAGTATCCTCGTGAATAAAAGGCATCTGATCTAACACAGGCACTCCCAGTATATCAGAATATTCCTCCAAAGTAGAGGCCAAAATAAAATCAGGGAACAAGAAGCATCTCAACTGAAGCTCGTAAAACTGCATCAAGGTATACAATCCAGTCATCTTAAACACAAAAGGTCTGTACAACAAACTGAGCAGTTTCCCATAAGACTCTCTAAACTCAGCCCTCACTCTCTGATCTGCTAGAGCAACCAACCGCAACAAGGAACTGATATCTGGAGAAGGCAACCTGTAAGCAACTGTCCTCTTCATGGACTCCATGTCTGGCAAGAAGAACACTAGAATCTGAGGGGAAAAAGCATACCTGCAACATAAATACATGTTAATGAAATGCAAACATGAAAATGCAAATGCATATGCAGACAGGGGATCAAGTGCAATGATGAAGAACTGTGTTATGCTGTACTGCAGCTTGAGAACCATCAGATCTTCTCCTCAAACCAAACCAACCACAAAAGAACCCTCATAACCAATTCTCACTGACAGAGACAAACCAGTTGTTTTGAGGCCAGAGTTTTCCTGCAAAAAGACCCACCTACCCTCACAGGTATGTACTTAACTCGCAGATGAGGTACGGCATCCTATGCGGTCATCAGTGTCACAGACTTTTAAGAGCGATGATACTATACCCAGAAGGTGTGGCATCATCATCCCTTGAAGAGGCCTCACTTAGCCGAATCCCAAATGATAGGTCCCCAGAGTCGACAACCCTCAAATCCAATAACCTGTCCAGCCCAAAGGGCCAGGCAAGATGCCATCAAAGAGAATCTCATCTGAGTGCAGATTTGTAGCTAGCTGGTGCGAGCAAAGCAAGCAGGCTAACCACTACTCTCTACTTCTCAATCTATGTGCACTCAAGCCCATGTCCGGCTTATCTCTCAAACTAACCCTCTACCCACAGCACAATAACAATAATATACAGTACTGAAAGTAAAGACAGAAAGATAAATATATACAAAACCCCAGACGGGAAAACAAGCGCTAGGATTGACTCGCATAGGGAACCGTTGGAGTGCCCAGCAGAGTCGCCAACTGTCGCTACTGCGAAAATCGGCGTCGGCCATGACAGAAGAGTCGCCACCGTGCGTTATTTATCCCAAAAGAGGTAAAGGAAACGCTCAGAGAAAACCTAACGCAAAGAGGGAAAGCAATGGTCATCGCAACCAAATCCTGGATTCGGGAGTCGGTTACGCAAGGGGAAGGTATTAGCACCCCTCACGTCCGTCGTACTCGACGGGATCCACGCTTGTTTTCTATCTAAGGGTGTGTTTATCTATCTACTCTAAAGGTCTGGTCTAAAAAGAAAAGAAAATGACTCGGCAAAGTATCGCACTTTATGCCTACGTATTCCCGTATGGAATGAGAAATCAGAGTCAACGTAGTTCGCCTAACTATGGGTTAAGGGGGAAGGTTGCTCACCGAGATGTCGCGTCTCGTGCCTACGTACTTTCATACGGCATGAAAGATCAGAGCAAACGAAGTTCGGGCTACGGAAGACACAAGTTTGCCTGACAGTTTTTTATCTCCTTATGAAAGGGTTTTCCTGATTAAGGGTCCAAGAGGACAAAAACAAAGTTTGAATGTTTGTTTGCATCTTTTACGAAAGAACTGTTTTTATAGGATGTTTGCAATATCAGTCGCACTAGAGACTATGACCCAGGAGTGAATGCCTCGTACGTCATCCAAAGGGTACCACACTAAACATCCAGATTACTGGAGAGAGGCCCTCCACCAACCTTTTCCCAGATAGCTTAAGGCTCGTAACACACGACTTCAATTAACCTTATTACTGTATTTTTGAATTGTTTTGAGATGAGAAGAGAAAGACGCCCTAAAATTATGCTTGAAAGGGAATCTACCTACAGTTATCATGCATGGGTCAAAACCTAATGTCTGTCATAATTCCCTCTTGCACAGAGGAAATTAGAGATCCTAGGGGAAAACAGCAGAAGAAAACAAGCAGTAAACAGTAAACAGTAAAATGCATGCTATGCAACAGTACAAGCGAGGCAAGGGAGTACAGCTCAACCTCAAACCTAAGAAAACAACAGGCAAGGGGAGACAAGCTCCACCTCAAACCTAAAGGTAGGTAACACAAGCAAACAGACAATACAACAAAAGAAACACAAAGGAAGCAGCCCAAGCAGCAGCAACAGTCTTCTACAGAGGAAGCAGCCCAAGCAGCAGCAACAGTCTTCTACAGACAACAACTTCAATCTTTAACAGCAGCTCTGATCAGCAAAGTTGAATTAACAGCAAAGAATCTTCATCTTCAAGTTAGCTCCTACCTTCAAGCTTCTTCAATTCTTCATCTTCAAGCTCTAGAAAGCTCCACAAGAAGAGAAATCATCATTGAGATCAAGTTACAATGTTAGGAGACCTGATGAAAACCAAAGGAATTCATCAGGAACCAACATGGAAAGAAAGTGCATCCTCAAAAGTTCTACTCATTAAGGCATGCCACTCATCCCTCCAAAGGAGAGATGGAGCTTCCTTAAGAGGACTTTGCATCATAGGATAGGATAGAAGCAAACAATGCATTCTATGTTTGATGAAAGAAGAAGAACTAGTTCTAATGGCTCTTCCTAAAACCATAATCCTATAAGCTTCTAAAAAGCTCCTAAAAGAGGAAGAAAACTTCAACTCCAAGCTCCATAAGCCAAGCCACAACAGCTACAAGATGTCCAAAAGCTCCTCCAAAAAGGAATCCAAGCACTTCAAGCTCCAAAGCCACCAACAAGACCAAACCAAGCAAGGTACCAAAGATGGAACACCACATGCACAACCAACTTGCAAATTCTACCTAAAATAGAAAACTAAGTTGTAAAATTCTAATAAATTTCCTAGGGGAACATGCATGTTTTAACATTCTAGGGTTCAAATACCAAAGCCTAAATCAACTTCTAGGTCCACTAAACAATTCCTAAGTTGAAACATGTCAAGATAAACCACAAGTTTGGGAAGGCTCTAAACATCTCACCTAAAACAGAACCTATATTTGTTGAAAAAATCTAATAAAAATCCTAAGGGAGCATGCACATCTAACCTATAACATACTCAAAAATCACAGCCAGATTCAATACCAAAAGGTCACACCAAAATCAACAAAACAGATGAACAAATATGCAAAAATTAAAGAAATAAACAAAATGAGAAAAATCAAATAAAATTGAAAAATGCATGAAAATGCAATTTATTGATCCCAGAAAATCACAAATTTAATCAGGAGCATGGAGATATTTTTAAAATATTTTTTGGATCAAAAATGGATTTATTGTGATTTTTGGAATCAATTTGCATTTAAAATAATACAAAAACCAAATAAAAGAAATAAAAACTAGAATAAAACATGGGGCGTTGGATTGGTGGACTGGTCAAGGGATCTAAAGGCAATACGCACATACACGTGAGCATCCCAGTCACACGCTGACTGGGATTAATGAAACGCTGCGTTTCATTCCTTGGAGGCAAACTTCAGTTTAAACATGAGCCACACGATCTGGCTACTAAGTCAATCTTCCACAAGATCTGATGGCTAGTACCTCATCTTCTTCCTTGGAACTCAGGCGAGGGGGAACATGAAGGTGAGAAAATACTTAGAAGGGGGGTTGAATAATTATGAAGATAAAAACTTAGAAATAAAAACTCAAGTATTTTTATCCTAGTTCGTTGAACTCAACTACTCCAGTCCACCCTTCCTAGAGTGATTTGCCTTTCTCAAACAAAGACTTAATCCACTATTTAATCAACTGATTACAATAGTAAGCACTAAGAACAACTGTTCAAATTCTTCTCAAGAATTACTGATCCTAACTGGATCTTCTTAAGGTTTTCTTACAATCAAATGTAATAACAAATACAAGTGTTAAAATGCTTCTAATAAAGCTTTATCACAACTGTGATTTTTCACTTAATATTAAGAACAAAGAAATTAATTCTAGAAAGAATGTGAGTTGTATGAGAGCTTTGAATAATGAATTCTTTTTGGTAAAACGTCAACTGAAGAAGATGGGTGGAGACTTGCTTTTATAGGCACAGTGGTCCAAGAGCTTTTCACGTTGAGAAGTGTGTACCAAAAGGTCTGAGCCTTTTTGTCTTCACATCAAGTGACCTTTCCTAGAATAAGAAATCACAGAGAAATCCTTTTTGTCTGTGTTCTTGTGTCTAGCAAAAATAAGGAAAGAGTCGTTTGGATATTCCAACGGACATAATCTTTGAATTCTTCTTCACCAATTTTCAGCAAGAATCATCAGAGTCTAATTTGATCAGAGCCTTCTGATGTTGATCAGAGTTTTGCTGAATCAGAGTCTTTGCAGCAAGTGTGCTTTTAGCGTGTATAAGTTCAGAGCATATTTGAGTCAGATCCTTAGTACTGGCAGCTTTAGTACTCTCAGAATCTTCTGTAGTAACTATGCTTGAAAACTCTTCATACAGAATTCTTCTTTGGTTCAGATGCTTCTGACTTGCTTCAGATTCTTCTGGAGCTTCTGCTTCAGATCCTTCTGGAGGCTACGCTCAGGATCTTCTGATGGCAGCGTTCAAAATCTTCTAATGGATGCATCTGACGTTTCAGAGCCTAGCATATTTCTTATGTTCAGTTCTGATTTGCTTCTGGAGTGATAATTACTTTAATATTTGCAGCAAACACTCTTAAGCAAATTTTAGAGTATATAATTCTTAATTACAAAATTTCATAATAGTTATCATCAAAACATAGAGATATTATTAAGAACCAATCTGTGTTCTAACAATCTCCCCCTTTTTGATGATGACAAAAACATCAGAAATTTTGTTTAATTGAAAATAAAATAATTATAACTCCCCCTGAGATGATGAATCTCCCCCTGAATTAAATATAAATAAGGAATAGAAACTTCCCTTTTGTCTTGAGTATTTTTCAGAGTTAGAGCTTGATTGTTCTTAACCATTTGAGAGTCAGAGTGTCTTGCATATTTCAGAGTCAGAGTTTGATAATTTTCAAATGATCTGAGAGTCTCAGAGTTTCTTTTACAGAGTATACTTATCAAATGTTCTGAAATACTCAGATTTTATGTGAGATAAAATTGATATGTCTGAAGTTTCATTCTGGTGAAGTTTAATTAAACAGTTCAGATCTATTTTCTCCCCCTTTTTTGTCATAAGCAAAAAGTAATAACTTTGAAAAGACAAAGAAAAGGAAACAATAAATGAGATAAATCATGTGGAGAAAACTTTGAAACATTCATTCATTCATTCAGAGCAAAAGTACACACATCAGAAGATATTCAAATACATATGCAAACATGAGATACAAACATCAGAAGAAAAAATAAATAAACTAAGAGTGTTTTGACAAAAGCATCTTCAACAGATCCGTGATTTCAGAAGAAGACTGTTCTTGTTTTGACATCCACTTAGCCATGGTTTCATTCTTCTGATCCTGTTTGGACATCCACTGAGTCATGTCTTTAGACTTCTTATCTTGTTTAGCCATCCATGACTTGATTTCTGATTGACCAGCTTCCAGAACTGCAATCTTATCTTCATGATCTGGATATTCTTTCTTGATCTCAGATGAAGAAGGTGGAACAGTTTCTGAAGCTTGAACAGAGTCATTTTCCATAGGGGCTTTGGAGCTAGGAGCAGTAGAGCCAGAAGGATGTTCTATTAGAGTCATAGCCAGAGGGTTGTCTTCAGATGCAGATTCAGGATTGTCTTCTGATGACGAAGGAGCATCTGTAAGAAGCAATGGTCCAGATCTTTTAACAGTCAAGAACAGACTTCTAGCTGTTTCAGAAAATCTGAGCTTCACATCATCAAAATATACGTTCTTCAGATTTGATGCTACAGTGTTGAATCTATTTATGAAGCCATTCCAAATGGCATCAGATTCCTTTGCATCCATTGTTGATGAACATTTTCTCTGTACAGAACCTAAATACATCTGTATTTCTTGCAAAAAACTTGTAAATAAATGATAAACATTCAGTCTAGGTCTTGGATGTAACAGAGTTTCCAAGGTTATTGGCTTGGGTTGGGGAGTAGGTGGAAAGATAGATTTATGAATGGTGATCAAAGGAGGAGGGTAGTAGGGTATGAATGGAATTTCAGATGATTTGTCAGGTTTTGATCTGGTTAAAGCATTCATCAGATTTGGTTTTGCTTTCGTTGGATAGGAAACCACATCAAATGGTTTATTAGAGTAAGGTTTGAAAGCAGATTTAGCAGGTTTATCAGATTTAGCAGATATAGCAGAGTATGGTTTTGGATCTGATGAAAGTACTGCTGACATTGTTTTAATATATGTTTGAAGCACAGATGGTAGAATGATGGTAAGTTTGGGTTTGAGAGGAGTGATAGTGTCAGATGGTTCAATTCTGGTGTAGAAAATTTTCAAGGTGAAACCAGAGGGAAGTTTGTTAGAAGAATGTAGTTTGCACGAAGCAGAGGGTACATTCTCAGATGTTCTTGGCTTGGATGTAGGGGTAGGAATGGGAATGGTAATTTCAGAAGATGGTTTAGGTGTTGGAATAGGATTTGGAATAATAACTTCAGAAGAAACAGGTGGTTCTGGTTGGTTTACTTCATAATTTCTGTGAGAGGGAGATACCAGAAAGTCAGGGTGTATATCAAATTCTGATGAGTTGGATGATGTGGTTGGAGTGTAAGAGGTAGAGGACACTTCAAAAACAGTTTTGAGAGGTGTAATGTTTAGAACCTCTGTCTCAGGGATATGGATTTCAGATGGGTTAGCTGTTTCTGATGGATGTTCAGAAGGTTTTGATGGGGGTTCAGATGTAGGTGGTTCTGATGTAATAGGATCATATGTAACTTTTGCAGATCCAATAGGTTCAGATGTGGTTGATGGTGGTTTTTCTGGTTGTGGTTGTTTTTCTTGTTGTTGTGGTTGTGGTTCAGATTGTTTTTCTTGTTGATGTTCAGATTGTTTTTCTTGTTGTTGTTCAGATTGTTTTCTGGTTGTTGTGGTTGTTGTTCAGATTGTTCTGTAGGTTTTTCTGTTTGAGGTTGTTTTTCTGATTGTTGTTGTTGTGGTACAAATTGTTTTGTTGGTTTTTCTGGTTGTGGAGTCTGATTTTATGGTTTTGTTGTTGTTGATTTTGGTGCAGATGATTGTGTAGTAGAAGGTTTTACAGGTGAGATGGAAACAGGATTAGATGATTTTTATGGGGATGGAACAAATATATGAGATGGAGCAGGAACAAATTGTTTCTGAGTAGAAGGTGGTTTTGGAATAGACTTAAATGTTGAATCATTTACAACAGTATTATTGAAAGAAGATACAGAAGATTTGGTACCTTTAATCTTGATATGTTTTGTAGGAACAGAAGGGGTGTCTCCAGATGCTTTCCTCTTGATAAGCTTCTGAGGCTTGTCAGCAACTTTGGGCTTCTTCTGAACAGGCACTTGTTCTGCTTCTGATTGACTTCTCTTTCTTGTGATCTCATCTCCTCCATCAGGCATTGGTTCCCTTGCTCTTTTCAGAATATCTGCAGGTATTGGGATTCCATCTGCCTTGCAAGAATCCATAAATCTTACAATGATTTCCCTTGGTTCTTCAGCACAGAACAGAGGGTAGTCTTCTATTGGGATTCTCTTCTGACTGAGTTCAGAAATATTCCGCTTCTTGGGTGCTGATGTGAGTTCTTCTACAATTTTAAGTCTCTGAAGACTTTTGGCATTCAGAGGCTTCCCAACAATAGACTCAAGCTCCTCCTTGACTCCAGCAGCATACAGAGCAGTTACCAATCCATTTTCTGTCAGAATATCTGAAATTAATCTTCCAAAGGGAATCCATGTTCTGATCTTCTGACCCTTGTCTTTCATAGATTCTCTGGAGGCATTTATATGATTCCACAAGTGCATGAACAGAATGTAGGGAAGATCTACCTTAGTGCTCTGACTTAAGCAGTACATAAAGTAGAGCTGTTCATTGTTCACGTAATCTGGAGAGTTTGTAGATTTCCTGTGATGAATTCATCCCATGAAAATCTTTGCCCAGATCTTGTAGTCATGCTTCAGATCTTTAAACTTATTAGAGGCCTGTCCAACAGTCATGACTTCCTCATACACTTCTTCCATATCTACACGCCCAGCTGGCAGATGAGATACTCCATCAGTCTCCTCATATCCAATGAGTTTCCTGATCAGATCTTCTGTAATGATTATCTCTTTGCCCAGAATAGAAGACAAGATAAACTTAGGGTATACAGCAGCATGTATCCAGAACTCTTTCACCAGATGGGGGTAAACTGGTCCAAAAAGTCTATCAAAGTATTTTACCCATCCTTGAGCATCAATTATTGAACGAAACTCAAATCCATTTTCAGCCAGTGAATCAAATTCCACCATTGATTCACAGAGAACTTCCAGTTTGTCAACAAGTGTTAACAAAGTTCTTTTTGGTGTCGTATATGGAGTCACACCCATATTTGCAAAAGTAACTTCAGCCATGGTTGATTGAAACTGTGCAGCAGTGGATGATGAAGTTGCCATTGAAGATGAGTTTGTCAAAGGTTTAGGGTTTTTGTGAAGAGAGAAAAGAAGACAGAAATGCATAAACGTTCTTGAGATGTGAAAAGTGTGAAAGTAGTGAGAGATGTGATATTTATAGTAAACACTTAGGCATACAAACAGACAGATAATGGCACGTTCACACATAGCAATTAATGAAAAAGAATAAAAATCATTTCAAGCATTAATTCATTCTGACAAATTGGGGGGGAAATCAAGATTTTCACTATTCAAACTTCACCTCAAACGTCTCTTCAGTAGTGTACACGCCACCTTTGCAGATTTAGAGTGACACGTGTTTGCTTGCATGTGCTTCTGAATTCTCTTGAGAAATGAAACGTTAAACAACGTTCGGATCCTCTGAGTATTGTTAGTTCAGATTTTCACAAATAAAGTAATTTAATGAAGTGAATAGATAATCAGAAGAAATACTTCAAAGCATTAAACATTTTTGCATCTGTAAAATTTGCTTCTGACAAATATTATTCTGGACACAAATTCATACCAATATTTTTCAGAATAAATTTGAACCTATCTTCAACAAGGGGTTTTGTGAAAATATCTGCCCATTGATGATCTGTATCAACAAAGGCTAAATTTATAATTCCCTTCTGAACATACTCTCTGATGAAATGATGCTTAATTTCTATATGTTTTGCCTTAGAGTGTAAAATGGGGTTTTTAGACAAACATATAGCAGAAGTATTATCACAGAATATAAAAATGTTACTTTCAAATATCTGATAGTCTTCTAGCTGACTTAGAGCATCTGCGTGCTACATCCAGCAGTAGCAATATATTCTGCTTCTGTAGTTGATAGTGCAATTGTGGGTTGCTTCTTGCTGTACCAAGAGATTAGATTTCTTCCTAGAAATTGACAACTTCCAGAAGTACTTTTTCTTTCCACTCTGTCTCCAGCGTAGTCAGCATCACAGGATCCAACTAATTTGAAATCATCAGATTTTCTGTAACACAAACCCACATTAGAAGTACCTTTCAGATACCTTAGAATCCTCTTAACAGCTGTTAAGTGTGATTCTCTAGGATCTGATTGGAATCTAGCACACAAGCATACACTGAACAAAATGTCAGGTCTAGAAGCAGTTAAGTAAAGAAGAGATCCTATCATACCTCTGTAGAGTTTCTGATCTACTTTCTTACTTACCTCTTCCTTGCCTAGTGAACTAGTTGGATGCATGGGAGTCTTTGCCAGCTTACTATCAGTCATGTTAAATTTCTTCAGAAGTTCTTTAACATATTCGGTATGATGTATGTAAGTGCACTCTGGAGTTTGGTTGACTTGAATTCCCAGAAAGAATCTCAATTCTCCCATCATGCTCATTTCAAATTCTGCCTGCATACATTGAGCAAACTCCTTTCCTAGCATAGTATTGGTAGATCCAAATATGATATCATCCACATATATTTGACAAATTAGAAGATCTTTCTTAAATGATTTACAAAAGAGTGTTGTGTCCACTTTGCCTCTGATGAAATCTTTCTCCTGAAGAAAATTGCTCAATCTCTCATACCAAGCTCTGGGAGCTTGTTTTAAACCATACAGAGATTTCTTTAGTTTGAAAACATGATCTGGAAATTTTTCACTCTCAAAACCAGGAGGCTGGTGGACATAAACTTCTTCTTCTATAATACCATTTAGAAAGACACTTTTAATATCCATCTGATGCAGAGTGATGTTATTTTGTGCAGCAAATGAAATAAGAAGGCGTATAGATTCTAACCTTGCCACTGGAGCATAAGTTTCAGTATAATCAATACCTTCTTGTTGACTGTACCCTTGAGCAACAAGCCTTGCCTTATTTCTTTCAACTTCTCCTTTCTCATTAAGCTTATTTTTGAAGACCCATTTAGTTTCAATTATATTGAATCCTTTTGGTCTTTGAACTAAATCACACACATCATTTCTGGTGATTTGATTTAGCTCTTCTTGCATGGCAATAATCCAATCATTGTCTTGCAGAGCTTCATCTACAGAAGCTGGTTCAATTACTGACACCAGTCCAAATAATGATGCTTCAGATGATCTGAGAAAGGATCTTGTTCTGATAGGGTCATCCTTCTTTCCAATAATAACATTCTCTGGATGAGAAGCTTTGATTCTGGAAGATGATCCTCTAACAGTTGATTCTTCAGAAATGTTTAAATTGTTCATCTGAGAAGTTAAAGGAATGGCATCTGGTGTTGCTTCTGGTTCCTTCACTTGAGCTTTGTCTGCCTCTGAGCCTTCAAAGTCTGTGAAGACTACTTCTCTATCTGCAGAGTTTTCAGACTGCTTTGGCTTTTTAATGCCAAGCTTATCATCAAATCTAACATTAATAGATTCTTCCACAATCTGTGTCTCAGTGTTGTATACTCTGTAGCCTTTAGAGCGTTCAGAATATCCAAGCATGAAAAACTTATGTGCTTTGGAATCAAACTTGTTCAGATTTTCTTTAGTATTTAACATATAGCAAATACATCCAAAAGGATGAAAATATGAAATGTTGGGCTTTCTGTTCTTCCACAGTTCATATGGAGTCTTCTCCAAAAGAGGTCTTACAGACACTCTGTTCTGAATGTAACAGGCTGTGTTGATTGCTTCTGCCCAAAAGTGTTTTGCCAGATTAGTCTCATTGATCATGGTTCTGGCCATTTCTTGCAGAGTTCTATTTTTCCTTTCTACAACTCCATTTTGTTGTGGAGTTCTAGGACAGGAAAAATCATGAGCAATGCCATTTTCATTAAAATATTTTTCAAAATATTTATTTTCAAATTCACCACCATGATCACTTCTGACTTTTATAATTTTGAAATCTTTTTCATTCTGGACTTGTTTACAGAAGTCAAAGAACACAGAATGTGACTCATCCTTGTGTTTTAAGAACTTTACCCATGTCCATCTACTATAGTCATCAACAATGACTAGTCCATACTTCTTGCCTCTGATGGATGCAGTTTTCACTGGTCCAAATAGATCAATATGAAGTAATTCTAGTGGTCTGGAAGTAGAAACAACATTTTTTGATTTAAAAGATGATTTTGAAAACTTCCCTTTTTGACATGCTTCACAAAGAGCATCTGAGGTGAACTTCAGATTAGGAAGTCCTCTGACAAGATTAAGTTTATTAATCTGAGATATACGTCTCATATTAATATGCCACAATCTTCTGTGCCAGACCCATTGCTCCTCATTAACAGACAAGAAACATTTAACATTCTGAACCTTAAGTTCTGAAAGATTTATTTTATAAATGTTGTTTTTCCTCTTTCCACTAAATAGGATTGAGCCATCCTTTTGACTAATAGCTTTACAACATTTTTGATTAAAGGTTATATCATAACCATTGTCACTTAATTGACTTATGGACAATAAGTTATGCTTTAATCCTTCTACAAGTAAGACATTAGTAATAGAGGGAAGTTTACCATTTCCAATAGTGCCAGATCCAATGATCTTGCCCTTCTGATTCCCTCCAAATTTCACATCACCTCCAGATCTAAGCTCCAGACTTTGGAACATAGACCTTTCTCCTGTCATGTGTCGTGAGCATCCAGAGTCCAGGTACCATGATTGGCGTCCTGACCTTGCTGCTAAGAACATCTGTAACAGGAATTATTTTACTTTTAGGTACCCAGATCTTCTTGGGTTCTTTTGGGTTAGTTGTTCTGAAGGTTTGTCTAAACTTCTGTTTTTCAACATAAGGTTTATTCTGACTAGCCTTAAATTTAAACACATGAATATTCTTTTCAGAACGTGTTTGTTCAATATCATTCAAGTGACCAAATTTAAAGTGGGAATATAAAGGAGTTTTCTTGATGATAATTTTATCAACAGGTTTTGGATTAAATCCTTTCCAGAGGAAGATTTATATCCAATTCCATTTCTGTTATTTCTGCTAACTCCATAGATCATAGAAGCCATTTTGCTTCTGTCTATGCTTTTAGCAAGAAACTTCTGAAAGCTGTAATCATATTTTTCCAAAATATTTTTGCATTCAGATTCAGTTTCAGAATTAGAGTTTTGTTGAGCTAATTCAGAATCATTTTTCAATTTTAAGTTTTTTCATTTAGCTCAGCTACTTCTGATTTGAGAATATTATTCTCAGATACAAGATTGCTTTGACGCTTCTTGTATTTGAGCTTAATATTGTTATAGCTCTTCAGAACTTCTGATAACACTTTGATAAGTTCTTCTTTAGTGAGTTTAGCCATTACCTCTTCAGCGTTATGTCGCTTCCGCAAAAATAAGGTGCCGGCAAAACAGAAGAGTCGCCACCTTTCGTTATTTATCCCTCAGAGCGGGAAAGGAAACGATCGGAAAAACCTGACGAAAAGGTATAAGACAAGGTCATCGCAACCATTGTCTGGGTTCAGGAGTCGGTTACGCAAGGGGAAGGTATTAGCACCCCTCACGTCCATCGTACTCGATGGGATCCATGCTTGTTGTGTTTATCTGACGGGTTGGTTTACTATCTACCTATCAAGGCTGGTCTAAGAAAATAAAATGACTCGGCAAAGCGTCGCGCTTTATGCTTACGTATTCTCATCAGAGAATGAGAAATCAGAGTCAACGTAGTTCGGCTAACTACAGGTGATGGGGGAAGGTGGCTCGCCAATACGTCAGTATTGTGCCTACGTACTCTCAACAGGTATGAGATATCAGAGCTTACGTAGTTCGGGATAATACGGATTACGGGAATTCAGATTCATCTGTTTTTTCGAGTAGGGTTAACAAATAGTTCCAGCAGTTGGATGTACGCAACTCGACCCTTGGAGACTTAGGCGTTACCGTTTGCGGTAGAACGGAGAGTTAACGACACTCTTTTCTTAAGAAAAGCTTCCTTTGAATTATGGGCCCACGGGGCAAAAAGGTTTGAAGTTTGTTTTCTGTCTTTTACGGAAGAACTGTTTTTTATGGATGTTTGCAACCAATATCGCACTAGAGACTATGACCTGAGAGTGAATGCGTCGTATGTCACCCAAAGGGTGCCATACTAAACATCCAAGTTGTCGAAAAGAAACTCTCCGACAACCCTTTCTCAGATAGCTTAAGGCTCGTAACGTACGACATCAGTTAACCTTTATTACTGTATTTTAATTTGTTTTGAGATGAGGAGAGAGAACGAACAGGTTCAACTAAGGGGAGACTATCAAGTCCTAATATTGTCATGCCAAGGATTCATCCTATGGTTGAAGTTTGAAATAGGGAACTCCTTGAAGTTATCATGCATAGGTTTCAACCTAAAGTTCTAATCATCACTTCCTTATCAAAGGAAGTGAGATTCCTAGGGGATCATGTCAATGATAAACAGAAACAGATAAAGCTTCAGCTTAAACAGTAAACAGTAAACGACTGTAAAATGCATGCAATGCAAGTGAGGGAGGAAAGGTGTGTGGGGCATCAGCCTCCACAAGCTCGTCTCGACCTCAAGCCAGATATGAATAACTGTAATCATACAGAAGAATAAAATAAAATGCCATCAAGCAAACACAATAACTGCAATCATACAGAAGAAGTAAAATAAAATGCCATCAAGCAAATCACTAACCACATAGGCAAGGGAGCTGGGCTCTACCAAATACCCGCAAGCAAAGCCATACAGTAAAAATACAAGTAGAGAGGGCAACTCAACCTCTAGTGCAGTCATGCTCCTAGCTCAAATCAATCTAAATATGAACCTATTCTAATGCATCAAGCAAATCAAACAAGTCACATCAATACAGCTGCACAGAAAGCAAACAGACAGGAAAGAAAGCAAATCAACAGCTTCCACAGCTTCACAGCAAAGCAATCCTCTGACAGCAACTCAGTCATCAGCCTTCAATTGCTCTTCAAAGCTATCATCTTCAATATCAAGTGTCAACTTGCCTCTTCAATCTTTCAATGTATCAACCCACAAGTATCAACTTGTTTTTCTCCTTCAAGTTTTATCTCTCAATTTGATCTTCTTCACACAAGTATCAACTTGTTCTTCTGGATCTTCAAGCTTCAGCTTCAAAGGTAGTCTTCAAACACAGAGAAGTATCAACTTCTAGCCTTCAATCTTCTTCAAGCAAGGAACTCCATCCTCTAGCAAGGGAGAAAGATTCATCTAACAAGAGCAAAGTTTGGATGATTGGTAGCAGAGTGAAGACCAAAGGTCACCACTAAGCATCCTATCATCAGAGAAAGGGAACCTCAAAGGTTCTACCAACTGTTAAAGAGCCACACATCCTACCAAAGGAGGGATGAGGCCTTCACAGGGGACCTTACATCAAAGGGAAGAATGGAAGGGATCAACACCTTCCATGTTTATGAAAGAAGAGAATCTATCTAGAAGCTCTGCCTACAAACCCTAATCTTAACACCTAATCAATACTACCCCAAAGAAGGGAAGTCTTCACATCCAAGCTTCTTCAAGCACTCCATAGCATCCTCAACTTGCCTTCATCTTCCACCAAGGATAAAAACAATACAAGCTTACTATAAGGGAATCAAAGGGGTTAATCTAGTCAAATTAGTGCATTAGAATCATCCAAAGTTAGCACCTAACCTAAAATCAAACTAAAATAGTAAACTACATTATAAATTCCAACAAAAATTCCTAAGGGACCCTAATTCAATCATGAATCTACCATACAAAATTCAGAGGTTGAATCATCAACCAAGTCTTAGAAATAAAACCTAAATCATAAGGTACTAAGCTTAAACCCTAAAAATGGAGCTCCTAAAGTTTCAACTCAAAGCTACCCCTTACATTCATCACAAAAATGTGAGAAAAATCTAAGGGGAACATGCATATCTATGCTAGCTACACACAAAAAATCAAGGCAAGAATCATCACCAAATGCTCAAACCAAATTCATAAAAACAAGGTATCAACCATGGTTATCTTAATATCAATTAAAATTCAACAAATGCAAATAAAATCAAAATGCATGAATTATTAATATTTTTATCTAAATAAATCTAGATTCAATCATGAATCAAAGGAAAAAAGAATGGAATTAATTGAGTTAGTCTTCAATTTTTTATGAATTATTTACTAAGTCACATGAAATGATGAAAATTAAAAGAAATTCAAGAAATTGATTAAATCAGCGTGGCAAATAGAAATTAAAACCAGTTTATTTCAACATTTGGCCCAGAGAGGGGGTGTGAAAAGCAACCAATTCTAGGGCCCAGGCGCTTGGATCCATCTTGTTAACTTCAGTTCAAATGAATCAAAAAGAAAAAGTTTACACACGAAGACTCGAACCCATGCACCCTTGGTATACGCAGCGAAGAAGCAAGGCCTGGGATTTTCATTTATCAAAACGGGGCGTTTAAGGGGAGGGGTATGTGGCGCAACGAGGAACGTTGGATCCATGTCTGAGTCAAAGTCTTCTTCATGAATGAACGTCCCCGATTATATCTTCCCCAATTCAAATGTCTGCAACTTCTCTACCTGCGCGCGTGAAGGCCACCGCCGGTGGCTTTTCCGGTCACCATCAAGCAACCCTAACTCCCTCTACAGACCATCATTGGCCATGATTTCTGAATGAAAGTTGCTCTAAATTTCACCAGGATCCCAACCATACCACTAGTTCATGCTAAAAACGCAGGGTTTGTAAAAACACAGTCTCAACCGAAAATGGCATAAACCCTAAATTGTCTCTAATCTTCAAATTAATTATCCAGAAAGCTTCTAGAAATGATCTACAATGAATCTGCCCTATCAAAACCTAGCCAAACTACATGGATCATGCTACACGATGAGAATTACATACCTGCAAATTTTGAATGCACAGAGCACTGAAACCTTCAAATCAACCTCCAAGAATCTCCAGATACCTTCACTAACACCAAAGGAAGCTTTTGTATGCAAAAAATTGGATTGAAACTCTCTGAATCCTTGAATTCGATTTTGACTTGCAAGCTATGAACTCAAGGTGCTCTCTCATGATCTTGCTATGATCTTGGCTTGAATTCTATCTGGAATCACTCATACACTCAAGAGGAAGATGTTGAAAGCAAGAATTTGGACTGAAATGGATCAAAACCGTGTAACTGAATTTGATTTGCAAGAAGAAAATTCAGTTTGCAATCTCTCTATTCTCTCTCAATTTCCACCAACCTTGGCCTTGATCCAGTTCTAAAGCTTATATAGAACCAGTAGGAATGATCTAGAAGTTCCTAGAACCATCTATATGAGATATCCAATATCTCTTGCTCTTGAATTTCTCATCTCATGCTCATCCATGACAGTTCTGCTTTGGCTTGTTGTAGCACCTCATTCTCATCCAAATTCTCCTCAAATGAGATACTGAATGTGTTTGGATGGATTGGAACATTGGTCTTGCACTTGTGCATAGTTTGGCATATGTAACTTACATCATAAGCTACTAAATGCAAATCTTTGAATTGGGCCTCAAATGAAAAAACCAACATTGTCATTGTCTTTAAAATGTATTTTACAATCAAAATGACCTATAAGTTTGTTTCATTTGGTCACAAAATGACTTATTTGAATTTTTGACCATTAAATCCTTTTAATTCTTTCTTTTTCAAAGTTTCTTGAACCAAGTCTCTCCTTGAGCCATTTCAATGCCTCCTTGATGCATGGTCAAGGTTAAAACCCCATTTTGAGAAACTTTCTAGTTGAAAAAAACTTCATTTGAAGCCTCTAAGTTGGTGAAAATGGCCTATGATCACAAATGACCTATAATCACCAAATGTCCAAAATACCCTTGACTTGTCAAAGCCATAACTTGAGTTCTACAAATCCTATCACGGACTTCTAGTACTCTATAGAAAGCTAAGAGGATAAGGAACAACATTCATGTTGACCAAAAGTTCATAGGAATCATCCTTCTAGGGAAAAGGTTTCCTGCAAGTTGGGTAACTTTCAAGCTCCAACTTCACATACCTCAGATGACTTGTAACTTGTCAAAGCCATAACTTGAGTTCTACAAATCCTATCAAGGACTTCTAGCACTCAAATTAAAGCTAATATCATGCTATACAACAATCATGTTGAGGGTAAGATGATATGACAATCACATCTTGAGCTAAATTGCCTTGAAGACAGGGGTCAAACTAGGGGATTTTACACTGTCAAGCCTTAGAAACCCTAGCTTGAAACTTCTCAAACTCTTCAATCATGATGAGGTAACCTTGGAATAATCCTTATAAAATCTTAATGTATCAATCCATGATCACATGGCTCTTGAATTATGTCTCAACCTCTTTCAAATCCTCAGTTGATTTAGGGTTGACCCAGTCAAACCCTAATTGCACCACTCATGGCTGAGGCTTCTTAATCTTGCACAATGACCTGTCTAGGCCTCAAGGTGATCTTCAACACTTCTCATAAGCTCTCTCAAGACCTCAAGTCCATCCTCATGGCCTCAGAATCATCTGATGGCTTTCCACAACTCAAGTTAGGAGGCACACACTCTGGGTTTCAACCATTCTCTCTGAGGATCTTTTAACTTCTCTGACAAGGATATCAACCCTTGAGCACCTGAATAACCTTCTTAGCTGGCTTCATAGTCTTGTATAGCTCTTAATTGGTAATCATACCTTTTGATCTCCTGCACACATGTCAATGAAATGCAAATGATAATGCTAATGTGAATGAAATGAAACATAAGCTAGGTGAAGAAAAGTTGGGCAAATTTTGGGGTGCAACAGCTGCCCCTATTCAAACGGCTTGGACCTGACTGGGTGAGAAGCGAACGACTCTCAAACAATCAAGGTGAAAAACGGTTGAATATCAACAGACCCAGAAATTTTCCAACTGCATAAGTACATGGTACTTTGATGGGGACAAATCTTCGGAAGCTGAAATAATAGCTGCACGGCAACTAGCTGGAGAATTGGTCACACGGTAACCGGTGAAGGGTCTAATCTCTGTCAGGATGATCATCTGATTTTTCTGTGGATCTTCGTCCTCAAGTCATCAAGGGGTCACCTGTTACACGGTAACTGGTAATGGATGGTTGATCATACCGTCAAGCATTCTGCGTCATAGCAGAAAAACTCCTCGGGAATCATCAGGTCATTAGGAACTTTTTAACAGTCAAGTTAATTATGCCGTCGGGCATTCAAAGAACTTTCGGGCGTCAGCCGGGCTTCGTCAGTAAGTCGGGAATAGAATTCTCGGTCAATCATGAACCAATTGGGGATATCCAAACTTCTGCCATCAGGCACTCCGCGTCAGCAGAGAGAACTGCGTCGACTTCGCAGTTGGACTTCGTCAGTAAGTCTGGGAATTTGGCACTACTGCCAGACTTCAATCATCAAGTCTTCCAGGAAATTTCAACTTTTTTTGTTTAAAACCTGCTGGGGATGACGCATCTCCGCTGGGGATTCTGGAGAACTATCAAGTAACTCTGCTTCGGGGCTTCAGAAATAATTCTGGATGAATCGACTCTGCTGAGGACTTCAAGAATCATCTTGGACAAATGAACCCATCGGGAACTTCAAGAATCATCCTGAACCAATAACTTTGCTGGAGATTTCAGGAATCATCCTGAGCAAACACTCTGCCGGGGACTCTAGGCATCAACTTGAGCAACCAACTCTTGCGACTTCACTGGGGATTTCACGAATCACCTTAAGCACACAACTTCGCGGGAGGATTCAAGAATCATCTTGGGCAAGCGACTTTGCTGGGGAATACATGCAGAATGGTAACAACCTAGCTCATGTTTCATGTGCATATGTTTGGCAATGGCGCAATGCTCCACACGGTGGAAATGCTACGCGTATTTAGGGTAAATGCTATGCAATCATGCAAAATTCTATGACCTCATCAGCAAAATAAATGCTGAAGGGAGAATCTTCCTGTCAAGGAGCAGGAACCACTCTGGTGGAGGAAGGACTCATCCTGCCAAGAAAAAGTCACACCAATCTCAATTGGAATCCGCCTGGGGAAACGACCTTCAGTCGACTGCTGCGGGGGAACAAATTTCTACGAGAACCTGTACCTGCTCATCTAGGTGTACGAACCACAACTGCTGAGGAAAACGATGTCAATCATAGAAATAAACTGTGCGGCCTTCACGGCAAACTTTCCCGGAGATTACGACTCCGGTGGGGAGATCCAGCATCAGCTGTGCAACCTCTACTGGGGAAAACCAAACATAGCCTGAATGGCTTACAAGGACCTGGCTCTCTTGGGGAACTGCAAACTCGGCTGGGAAGAAGGAATCATCCTGCTTACTTGGGAGAGTACGACTCTGTGGGGAATTTCAATTCCGCTGGAGACTTCAGTCTGTACTCTCGAGTGCTGCACACCTCAGTGTATGACTCAGCTGGGGAGATGACATTCCTTCAGAATGCATCTGATTGGGGAGAGAATCTTCTCTGCTTGGGGAAACATATCAATTCTTACGATCTCATGTTCAAACTCCACGGGGAGAGGATGATGAACTCGCTGGAGGAGAAGGAATCATCCTGCTTGGGAACGCATACGGCGCACTGTCTGGAATATGCTATACCTGCAACAACACAAACAAACAGACAAAATACCCTTCTCAAAGGGACCTATCAAGGTTATCATCTTGTGACAATGTTCCAGTACGATGAAAGCTTCTAGTATGTACCTTCTTATCATAAGCTTTCTTCGTTCGGCTCTGGTACAGACGACCATATGCAATCGATGCTAACCTCTTCTCGTCCATCAGGCTGAGTTGGTTTAGTCGGTTCTTAATCCATTCTGCCTCATCGAGTTTCACGTCAACCAAAACTCGTAAAGAAGGGATCTTAACTTCTAACGGTAGGACAACTTCCATACCGTACACCAGTGAGAAAGGAGTTGCCCCGGTTGATGTACGTACCATTGTACGATAGCCGTGCAGTGCAAATGGCAACATCTCGTGCCAATCCTTGTAGGTCACAACCATCTTCTGCACAATCTTCTTAATGTTCTTATTGGCCGCTTCAACGACGCCATTCATCTTCGGCCGGTAAGGAGATGAGTTGTGGTGTTCAATCTTGAAACTTTGGCACAACTCCTTCATCATCTTGTTATTCAGATTCGAACCATTATCAGTAATGATCCGCTCGGGAATTCCGTAACGACAGATGATGTCCCTCTTTATAAATTTAGCCACCACCTGCTTGGTCACATTAGCATATGAGGCTGCCTCCACCCACTTGGTGAAGTAGTCGATAGCTACTAGAATGAAGCGATGACCGTTAGATGCAGTGGGCTCGATCTTGCCTATCATGTCGATGCCCCACATGGAAAACGGCCACGGGGAAGACATGACGTTTAAAGGGCACGGCGGCACGTGAATCTTATCAGCATAAATCTGGCATTTATGACATCTCTTCGTGAATTTAAAGCAATCCGACTCCATAGTCAGCCAGTAATATCCTGCTCTCAGGATTTTTCTTGTCATAGCATGCCCGCCGGCGTGCGTACAAAATGTGCCTTCATGGACTTCTTCCATGAGCATACTCGCCTCTTTCTCATCTACACATCTAAGTAGCACGAGATCGTGGTTTCTTTTATACAAAACTCCATCAGGATTGAGATAAAAATTTCCAGACAGCCTCCTCAGAGTCTTCTTATCCTGGGTTGACGCTCCTGCAGGATACTCCTTAGTCATAAGGAAAGTCTGGATATCATGGAACCATGGCTTTCCGTCGGAGGCTTCCTCGATTGCAAAGACAAATGCAGGTCTATCAAGACGAGAAAGGACAATTCTTGGAGCTTCATTCCAAAAATTGACTTTATATATCGAAGCCAACGTGGCTAAGGCATCAGCCATCTAGTTTTCAGACCTGGGCACATGATGGAGTTCTGCTCGATCAAAGAACGGAAGCAGCCTTCTGGCATAGTTCATGTACGGCACCAAATTCGATTGACGAGTCTCCCACTCCCCTTTAATCTGGTTGATCACAAGTGCCGAGTCACCATATACATCTAGGTTCTTGATTCCCATAATGCATGCTTCGTACTCCGCTTCATTATTGGTGACCGGAAACGTCAGTCTAGCAGTGAACGGGATGTGGGATCCATGGGGAGTCGTGATGATCGCCCCAATGCCACTTCCATAAGAGTTAACCGCCCCGTCAAATATCAATTTCCATTGGGATTTCCTATCTGGCCCCTCGTCGGGCAACGGTTCATTGCAATCCTTTGCTTTGAGAAACATGATATCCTCATCAGGGAATTCAAATTTCATCGGCTGATAATCTTCGATCGGCTGTTTGGCAAGGTACTCAGACAATACGCTTCCCTTGATGGCCTTCTGGGAAACGTACTGAATGTCATATTCCGTCAACACCATTTGCCATCTGGTGATCCTGCCCGAAAGCGCTTGCTTCTCGAAGACGTACTTGATCGGATCCATCTTCGAAATTAGCATGGTTGTGTGATTGAGCATGTGCTGTCATAAACGTTTGGCAGCCCAGGCTAGTGCACAACACGTTTTTTCCAGCATCGAGTAACGAGATTCACAATCTGTGAACTTCTTACTCAAATAGTAAATGGCATGCTCCTTTCTGCCCGTCTCGTCGTGCTGACCGAGAATACACCCCATACCATTCTCAAGAACTGTCAAGTACATGATTAAGGGTCTTCCGGCCACTGGGGGTATCAAGATCGGAGGTTCCTGCAGATACTGTTTTATCCTATTAAATTCCTTCTGGAAATCCTCGTTCCAGATAATCGCCTGATCTTTCTTTAGTAGTTTGAACATCGGTTCACACGTGGCCGTGAGCTGAGAGATAAACCTTGCGATGTAGTTTATTCTGCCCAGGAAACCACGAACTTCTTTCTCAGTTTTTGGCGCTGGCATTTCTTGTATTGCTTTTATTTTCGCAGGATCAACCTCAATACCTCTTTCACTTACGATAAACCCCATTAGTTTTCCAGACCGTACTCCGAAAGTACACTTGTTAGGATTCAGCCTCAACCTGAACTTCCTAAGCCTCTCAAAAAGCTTCAGCAAATTGACCAGATGTCCTTCCTCCGTTTGGGACTTCGCAATCATGTCATCAACATAGACCTCAATCTCATGATGAATCATATCATGAAACAAAGTAACCATTGCTCGTTGGTAAGTGGCCCCTGCGTTCTTCAGACCAAAAGGCATTACCTTGTAGCAAAACGTTCCCCAAGGTGTAATAAACGTAGTTTTCTCCATGTCCTCCGGTGCCATCTTGATCTGATTGTAGCCGGAGAAGCCATCCATGAACGAAAACACGGAGAACTGAGTTGTATTGTCGACCAACACATCAATATGAGGGAGCGGGAAATCATCTTTAGGGCTCGCCCTGTTCAAGTCCCGATAATCGACGCACATTCGTACCTTACCGTCCTTCTTCGGTATAGGCACTATGTTGGCGACCCACGGAGGGTAAGTAGTGACCGCTAAGAAGCCAACATCAAGCTATTTCTGCACTTCTTCTTTGATCTTGACGGCCATATCTGGTCGTGTCCTTCTAAGCTTCTGCTTAACGGGAGGACAATCTTCTCGCAGCGGCAAGTGATGGACCACGATGTCAGTATCAAGTCTGGGCATATCTTCGTATGACCAAGCAAAGATGTCACTATACTCTCTCAGCATCTCGACCAATCTCTGCTTGACATCACTCTGTAATGCAGCCCCTATCCTGACGTTCCTGACAAGTTCTTCAAAACCCAGATTCACAATCTCAATCTCTTCTTCATGAGGCAAAATAACTTTCTCTTCTTGTTTCAACAAGGGAGCCAACTCTTTGGGAAGGTCTTTGTCTTCATCAATCTCTTCTTCGGCTTGATAGATCGGGCAATCAAAGTCGAAGTGAGTCGTAGAAGGTCCAGAGTCGATATCATCTGCTATGTGGATCCTGCAATAACAAGGGTTAAGCTTAAAACAAGGATATGAAGGTTAGCACAAACCCCATTGCCATTTTGTTGTTTTTCAAAACAAATATAAAACAGGAATAACAGAGATCACAATATTTGAATACGAAGAAAAACGCCTTTTGATTTATTGGTAAAATGCATGTACATAATAAAACAAGGCCCTGACAATAAAACCACTATGCCCCGGGTAGGACATAGGGTTGTACAATAATTGGAGAAAGTAAATCATTACTCTTTGCCTGTCACTAGGATGATATCCCTGATGGACCAGTTGTTGAGGCTCCCGCCTAGTTTGCTTGGCTGGATCCAAGAGTCTAGGTCGCAGTCGCTGTCCTTGCCATCTTCAGACACTGCGTTGACACTTTCGAATATCACCCCGCCACTGGTAAACTGGATCGGCCCTTTACCTCGCGACGCACTGTGAGAAGAGGAGGCTTCAGCCGCAGGGGAGTACCCTAACCCGAACTTGTCCTGTTTATTAGGTATTTATAGAATCTTCCCCCAGCCTGGGGTAGATCCGGCTTGAACAACGGCCCGGGCTCCCTTGAAGGAAGAGAGAGAGTCATCTCTGGTTTCTACTTGATTACAGGAGCTACGTTCTTGACCTTAACAGCCTCGAACGCCTGACATAGGGTTTCGTGGATTTCCCCATCCATCTCAACATATTTGAAGGACGACAAATGGCTCACCATTATATCCTCCTTGCCACATACAGTCACGACACTGCCTCCGACGGTATACTTGAGTTTCTGGTGCAACGTGGAGGTCACGGCGCCAGCAGAATGGATCCATGGTCGGCCTAAGAGACAACTGTAGGCAGGCATGATGTAGAAGACTGCGTCGAATGTTTCCGGCCCAACTTGGATTGGTAGCGTCACCTCCCCGAAAACATGACGTTTGGTTCCATCGAATGCTTTCACAACCAGATCACTGGGTGTGCAAATCAATCCTCGAGTATCTAACTTCATCAATGCTTTCTTCGGAAGAACATTGAGTGACGACCCCGTGTCCACCAACACGTGAGACATAATCGTTCCCCTACACTCTATCGAGATGTGCAGGGCGCTGTTGTGGTTTCTTCCCTTCGGCGTCAGCTCCAGGTCAGTGAACCCTAACCCGTTTCCAGCATTCACGTGGGCTACGACCCCTTCTAACTGGTTGACCGATATTTCTTGCGGCACATACGTGGCATTCAAAACCTTTAGCAGCGCGTTGCGATGTGCCTCAGAACACAGCAACAAATTCAGGATGGAGATTTTCGAGGGTGTTTGATGGAGGTGATTCACGATCCTGTAATCACTCTTCTTAATCAACCTCATGAACTCTTCAGCGTCCTTAACAAGTAAGTCCTTCTCTACCCCACGAGGGGTTTCTTCAATGACTTTACTCTTTCCCTTATCAGTTACATCAGCTTTGCCTGTTTTGTCCGCCACAATCTCAGGTGGAGAAAATACTCTTCCGCTGCGCGTGATTCCGCCCATTCCCACTAGGTTATCCACAGATCGCCCAGATGGTTCTAGTTCCAACTTTTGTCCGTTGCAGTAGACGTCTGCCCCATAATGCCATGGGACAGCATTGGTGCTTTCAAAAGGTATCGGTCCCGCCTTGGTGATGGTAATCGTGGGCGGTCTGGGTGCAGAAATAGTGATCGTCCAACGAGGGATGGTGATGGTGGCAACCTCATCATCTTGCTTCAGCATTACCTCTCCAGATCCACTTTCGGCCCTTCGGCTAAACTGCAAGATTCCTTCGGTCATCAGACTCTGAATCCCCTCTATCAACTTCTCACATCCATCAGGACGACTCGCACAGCCCATACACAGTTCTCCACAGCCCGAAAAGAAACCTCTCTTCATCAGCTTGGCTTTAACGAAGCTAAGCGGTGTCTTCAGATCCCTGACGTCAGTCAACAAATCCAAGCTCTCGTCTTCAATAATGGCATTTACTCCACCTCCCCTATGATTCAGCATAGGGTTCTTCGTGACGTTTGACACATTATCTGAGAAATTGATGATCTTAGCATCCACCATGTCTTGCACCTTGTGCTTGAAGGCTTTGCAGTTTTCTATCGTGTGGCCTGGTGCCCCCGAGTGAAACTCACAAGTTGCATTCGCATCATAACCCGGCAGAGGTGCCCCTGTCAAGGGAGCCAGGGTTCTCTTCTGGATTAGCAGTAACTGAAGCAGAGTCTGTAACAGCTAAGCATAAGACATGGGCGGTGTTTCAAGGTGACGAATTGATAGAGGTGCCCTGTTCTGATACTTTCTGTACCCTTGCTGATTCGGTTGCTGCTGCTGCTGTGGCTGTTGGACCGCGGGGATGGTTATGCTAGCCACCTGCTGGTGCTGGCCCTTGCCTTTCCTTCGAGCGTTAGACACGGCGCTCGTCTCTCCTTCCCGCCTTTTGCCACCATACGGTTTCTTTCCTCCTCCAGCTGAGGATAGATCACCTTGAATTTTCCCCAGTTTGATCCCATTTTCAACGTGCTCACCCGTGATGATGAGGTCTGAGAAGCTTCCAGACATACTGCTGACCAATTTCTCGTAATAGACCCCTGGGAGGGTGGCTACAAACATTTCAACAAGCTCCCGTTCAACCATCGGCGGCTGAACCCTGGCTGCCAATTCACGCCACCGCTGGGCGTATTCTTTGAACCCTTCGTTGTTCCTCTGTGACAAATTCTGCAGTTGGACCCGGTTCGGAGCCAAGTTGCTGTTATATTGGTAATGGTGCACGAATGCTTCAGCAAGTTCCTTCCACATGCGCACACTGGTAGGTTCCAGACTCATGTACCATTCCAGGGATGGCCCTGACAAGCTATCCTGAAAGAAGTGCATCAGCAGCTTCTCGTCTTCAGAGTGAGCGGACATTTTCCGGTAGTATGATCTCAGGTGGACGCGAGGGCAACTGGTGCCCTTGTACTTTTCAAAGTCGGGTACCTTGAACTTGGGAGGCACCTTGAAATCAGCAATTAATCCCAATTTGGACATGTCGACACCCATAGTGTTCAGGTTTTCAAAATTCCTCATCTTGTCCTCGAGTGCCTTAAACCTCAGACGTGCTTCAGTCGTCAGCTCTCCTTCAGCACCTTTCTGTGAGAACAAATTGTCTTGACGGTCTTCTAACCATGGCTGAGGCCCATACAGATTCCCAACACCCGTGTTGCCGTTGCCCAGTCCAACATTGACATTAGCTTCAAGATTCCCATTACCGACGCCAGTCGTATTACCATTGAGCCCCATGTTGGCGATCACGTTGCCGTTACCACTGCCATTACCCCCGGTCACGGGGATGCCATTCTGAGGAGTTTCAACAGGTGGAGGGGTTGGAATAGTCCCACCATGGAGTACACCATTGCTATCAACCCTTGAAATCAGAGGCTGGACCAATGTTCTGAGCTGGTCTTGACCGTTGGCAACCACTTGCATGAGCTCCATGAAGCGGTCCATCCTCTCTCGGAGTTCTTGAACGTAAGTCTGCACTTGCTCCATTTCTCTGGCTTGATTTGCTCTGGTCGGATAGCGGTGGATGGGTCTTTGATCAATCCTGGAACAACCTGCATACACAAAGGGTTAGAAAAAATGACAAAGTGCTCGTTATGCAAATGCTTCATGCGAATGCAAACGTGTGTCTGTGCGTTAGGGAGATTTCCCTCCCGATCCTAGTGCCTGAGTGCTAGTGCTGATAATAAGAAGTCCAGTCAGGGAAATAACATCTCATATATACGAAGAAAGCCCATCAAGGCGGTGTACAATGTCACTGGGTACAAGCAGAATCAATAGCATGACCTCGACCAACAAGCCTGGTGATGGTCAGCATACAACAACGATCACAACAAAAGGATTACAAATATAGTCAAACACGGCCATGGGCTCGAAACTCTTCTAACAAATTCCTCGTTTCTGGATGATCAGGCCGAGTGAGCAACCCTTCGATGAGTAACTCCCTCTGCGTAATAGTGTACTGAAGACCTTCAACTGAGTCTTACCATGCTCCTTCGCCGAAACAATCTTCTAACTTCCGCTTCTTGGATTCAAACATCAGTTTGCGCTCCTTCAGGTTAGCAAGAGCCTTGTTGAGCAGGCCTTCAGCGGCATATCTGCGAGCGGTTTCTTCATCAAACCTCTTCTCACTAGCCTTCACCTGGGCTTTCAACTTGGAGATCTGCTGCTTCAGCTTATCCTCCCGTTCTTTGCCGTTGGCTAGGGTGGCCTTCCAATGCTGATTAAACTTGGATATTCTCCGGTATGCTTCGTCCAAGTGCTGCTTCTTGGTGGCCAGTATGTCATTGACAGCTTTGAAGTCCCGACCCAAACGCTCATGCTCATCCATCTGCTTAGTCAAATCTGTCCCTAACTGGTTCACCAGCTCTGTTTGCCTCTTGAAGGAATGGACGGCTTCGCTTCTCTCGCTTCTGAGCTGAGCCAATTCTTTCTCCAGTTCTTCATTTGCCTTTTTCAGCTCATCTCTCTCAGCTAACACCTGATTATGCTGCTGAATAGGCACGGTGGTAGGCTCTTCAATCACTGGAGGGCATTCTAGCTTGGCAGGAGGAAACGACATCCCTATAATATCTGCCCTGGCTCTGATCCAGGTCACATACGGAGCGTAGGCTTGGCTATTACTTTTCCCCAGCAATGGTTTTCCTCGCTTACAAATACCATTCCAAGCGTGCTGAAGCTTAGATAACATATCCCCCTCTATAAGACCAGTGAGGTACAGAGATTCCTGCACCTCTTCATCCTTCGGCGGAGCTCTCAGAGCATAAGCAAATTGTCGGACCAGCAGAGATGGATTATAGTTGATACAGCCCTTCCTGCCTATCAAAGGCGCATTCGGAAACCCACTGCAGCTGAAGATAATCTCAGCACCCAACCTATCTCTATCAAACCAGGCAACGTCTTCCGCCGACAGACTCATCAAATGCTCAGACCACTCAGCTGTGGTCATAGACGAAGCAAAGGGACCCTTCTAGGGTAGGTGACTATCAAGCCATCTATAGAGTAGGGGCACACAGCACGAGACAATCTTGCCCCTCTTGTTCTCGTTTTTCTAGTGGACGGAATGATAGACATCTCCTATCAAGGTAGGGACTGGATTCCCTGATGCAAAGATGTGAAATGCATCGAAGTCTATAAAGTCGGGCATATTGGGGAACATAATGATGCCATATATGCACAGAGCAAGAATGGCGTTGAACACGATCCAACATCCGTCTTTGGCGCACTGCTGAGCCTTTCCCACTAAGAACTGCAGGGAGAAACCGGGAACCCTGTTCCAACTAGACAAGAACAACTCGGAGGCATCCAGATGAAGTGAATGGGCTAGACTAGCCAAATTAGGCTCAACATCCATATGAACAAAGGGCATCTGACTCTTGATAGGCACACCTAACAAATCAACATACTCCTCTAATGTAGGTGCGAGAACAAAATCCGGGAAAGTAAAGCATCTCAAAGGAGGATCGTAGAACTGCAGCAGGGCGTGCAACCCATTCAACTCAAACACAGAGGGCTTACGAACCAGGCTGAGCAGTTTACCATAAGACTTTCTGAATTCACCTCTCACAGAATCATCTGCCAAAGCAATCAACCCAGTCAACTGAACGACATCAGGAGTGGGGAGCTTATAGGCCACAATCTTCCTTAGAGAACCCATAATAGCACAATAGAAGGCAAGAAAACCTGAACCGGGGGAAACAGTACCTGCAACACAGACACACGTTAATGAAATGCAAATGAGTATGCAAAGCAATGTAAAATGCAATCATGCAGCAGGAGATCAAGACAACTGTGCTGTTGAAGAGATGAAGGTTCTGATTCTGTATCAACAAAGCCACAATACTGCTTTGTCAAGAACAACCCTATCTCTGATGAGAAGAAAACCCTGATATCGGACCATAAATTCTGCTCTGTCAAGAACGAACACACATCTGATAATAAGGACCCCTGATACAGGACCATAAATCTGCTCTGTCAAGGACAATCATACATATGACAATAAGGACCTCTAATACAGGACCCAAAATCTGCTCTGTAAAGAACACCTATATCTGATGATGAGAACCTCTGATACCAACAAAACTGATTCACTATCAAGAAAACCAGCTAGTCTGAAGGTTAAGGTTTCCTGCAACAAACCCGACCCTGCTCACAGGTATGGACCTAAACTGACACAAGTTCGGCATCCTATGCGGTCATCAGCGTCACAGACATTTAAGAGGGGTGATACGATACCCAGAAGGTGTGGCATCACCATCTCCTGAAGCGGCCTCACTCAGCTGAATTCCAAATGATCGGTCCCCAGAGTCGACAATCCTCCAAACCAACAACCCCTCAGGCCCAAAGGGCCAGAAAAGAAGTCAACCGGGAGAACCTCGTCTGAGCGTGGATTTCATGAGACACTAGTGCCTGCAAAGCAAGCACGCGCCCACTAATTTCCACAACTAATGCTAGGTACACTCAAGCCTGGGTCTGGCTCCTCACTCATCAGAATGCCCCTCCCACAACAGCACAGATAATCATATCATACTGAAGATAAAATGCGGGAAATAAATGCGATAAATAAACACAACCCAACAAGTAATCATACAAGCGCTAGGATTGACTCTCGCGGGGGACGTTGGATCCCCAAACTGACTCGCATAAGGGACGTTGGATCCCAGGAAACTATCAAGTCCCCAGCAGAGTCACCAGCTGTCGCTTCCGCAAAAATAAGGTGCCGGCAAAACAGAAGAGTCGCCACCTTTCGTTATTTATCCCTTAGAGAGGGAAAGGAAACGATCGGAAAAACCTGACGAAAAGGTATAAGACAAGGTCATCACAACCATTGTCTGGGTTCGGGAGTCGGTTACGCAAGGGGAAGGTATTAGCACCCCTCACGTCCATCGTACTCGATGGGATCCACGCTTGTTGTGTTTATCTGACGGGTTGGTTTACTATCTACCTATCAAGGCTGGTCTAAGAAAAGAAAATGACTCGGCAAAGCGTCGCGCTTTATGCTTACGTATTCTCATCAGAGAATGAGAAATCAGAGTCAACGTAGTTCGGCTAACTGCGGGTGATGGGGGAAGGTGGCTCGCCAATACATCAGTATTGTGCCTACGTACTCTCAACAGGTATGAGAGATCAGAGCTTACGTAGTTCGGGATAATACGGATTACGGGAATTCAGATTCATCTGTTTTTTCGAGTAGGGTTAACAAACAGTTCCAGCAGTTGGATGTACGCAGCTCGACCCTTGGAGACTTAGGCGTTACCGTTTGCGGTAGAATGGTGAGTTAACGACACTCTTTTCTTCAGAAAAGCTTCCTTTGAATTATGGGCCCACGGGGCAAAAAGGTTTGAAGTTTGTTTTCTGTCTTTTACGGAAGAACTGTTTTTTATGGATGTTTGCAACCAATATCGCACTAGAGACTATGACCTGAGAGTGAATGCGTCGTATGTCACCCAAAGGGTGCCATACTAAACATCCAAGCTGTCGAAAAGAAACTCTCCGACAACCCTTTCTCAGATAGCTTAAGGCTCGTAACGTACGACATCAGTTAACCTTTATTACTGTATTTTAATTTGTTTTGAGATGAGGAGAGAGAACGAACAGGTTCAACTAAGGGGAGACTATCAAGTCCTAATATTGTCATGCCAAGGATTCATCCTATGGTTGAAGTTTGAAACAGGGAACTCCTTGAAGTTATCATGCATAGGTTTCAACCTAAAGTTCTAATCATCACTTCCTTATCAAAGGAAGTGAGATTCCTAGGGGATAATGTCAATGATAAACAGAAACAGATAAAGCTTCAGCTTAAACAGTAAACAGTAAACGACTGTAAAATGCATGCAATGCAAGTGAGGGAGGAAAGGTGTGTGGGGCATCAGCCTCCACAAGCTCGTCTCGACCTCAAGCCAGATATGAATAACTGTAATCATACAGAAGAATAAAATAAAATGCCATCAAGAAAACACAATAACTGCAATCATACAGAAGAAGTAAAATAAAATGCCATCAAGCAAATCACTAACCACATAGGCAAGGGAGCTGGGCTCTACCAAATACCCGCAAGCAAAGCCATACAGTAAAAATACAAGTAGAGGGGGCAACTCAACCTCTAGTGCAGTCACGCTCCTAGCTCAAATCAATCTAAATATGAACCTATTCTAATGCATCAAGCAAATCAAACAAGTCACATCAATACAGCTGCACAGAAAGCAAACAGACAGGAAAGAAAGCAAATCAACAGCTTCCACAGCTTCACAGCAAAGCAATCCTCTGACAGCAACTCAGTCATCAGCCTTCAATTGCTCTTCAAAGCTATCATCTTCAATATCAAGTGTCAACTTGCCTCTTCAATCTTTCAATGTATCAACCCACAAGTATCAACTTGTTTTTCTCCTTCAAGTTTTAGCTCTCAATTTGATCTTCTTCACACAAGTATCAACTTGTTCTTCTGGATCTTCAAGCTTCAGCTTCAAAGGTAGTCATCAAACACAGAGAAGTATCAACTTCTAGCCTTCAATCTTCTTCAAGCAAGGAAATCCATCCTTTAGCAAGGGAGAAAGATTCATCTAACAAGAGCAAAGTTTGGATGATTGGTAGCAGAGTGAAGACCAAAGGTCATCACTAAGCATCCTATCATCAAAGAAAGGGACCCTCAAAGGTTCTACCAACTGGTAAAGAGCCACACATCCTACCAAAGGAGGGATGAGGCCTTCACAGGGGACCTTACATCACAGGGAAGAATGGAAGGGATCAACACCTTCCATGTTTATGAAAGAAGAGAATCTATCTAGAAGCTCTGCCTACAAACCCTAATCTTAACACCTAATCAATACTACCCCAAAGAAGGGAAGTCTTCACATCCAAGCTTCTTCAAGCACTCCATAGCATCCTCAACTTGCCTTCATCTTCCACCAAGGATAAAAACAACACAAGCTTACTCTAAGGGAATCAAAGGGGTTAATCTAGTCAAATTAGTGCATTAGAATCATCCAAAGTTAGCACCTAACCTAAAATCAAACTAAAATAGTAAACTACATTATAAATTCCTACAAAAATTCCTAAGGGACCCTAATTCAATCATGAATCTACCATACAAAATTCAGAGGTTGAATCATCCACCAAGTCTTAGAAATAAAACCTAAATCATAAGGTACTAAGCTTAAACCCTAAAAATGGAGCTCCTAAAGTTTCAACTCAAATCTACTCCCTACATTCATCACAAAAATGTGAGAAACATATAAGGGGAACATGCATATCTACGCTAGCTACACACAAAAAATCAAGGCAAGAATCATCACCAAATGCTCAAACCAAATTCATCAAAACAAGGTATCAACCATGGTTATCTTAATATCAATTAAAATTCAACAAATGCAAATAAAATCAAAAATGCATGAATTATTAATATTTTTTATCTAAAAAAATCTAGATTCAATCATGAATCAAAGGAAAAAAGAATGGAATTAATTGAGTTAGTCTTCAATTTTTTATGAATCATTTACTAAGTCACATGAAATGATGAAAATTAAAAGAAATTCAAGAAATTGATTAAATCAGCGTGGCAAATAGCAATTAAAACCAGTTTATTTCAACATTTGGGCCAGAGAGGGGGTGTGAAAAGCAACCAATGCTAGGGCCCAGGCGCTTGGATCCATCTTGTTAACTTCAGTTCAAATGAATCAAAAAGAAAAAGTTTACACACGAAGACTCGAACCCATGCACCCTTGGTATACGCAGCGAAGAAGCAAGGCCTGGGATTTTCATTTATCAAAACGAGGCGTTTAAGGGGAGGGGTATGTGGCGCAACGAGGAACGTTGGATCCAGGTCTGAGTCAAAGTCTTCTTCATGAATGAACGTCCCAGATTATATCTTCCCCAATTCAAATGTCTGCAACTTCACCACCTGCGCGCGCGAAGGCCACCGCCGGTGGCTTTTTCGGTCACCATCAAGCAACCCTAACTCCCTCTACAGACCACCATTGGCCACAATTTCTGAATGAAAGTTGCTCTAAATTTCACCAGGATCCCAACTATACCACTAGTTCATGCTAAAAACGCAGGGTTTGTAAAAACACAGTCTCAACCGAAAATGGCATAAACCCTAAATTGTCTCTAATCTTCAAATTAATTATCCAGAAAGCTTCTAGCAATGATCTACAATGAATCTGCCCTATCAAAACCTAGCCAAACTACATGGATCATGCTACACGATGAGAATTACATACCTGCAAGTTTTGAATGCACAGAGCACTGAAACCTTCAAATCAACCTCCAAGAATCTCCAGATACCTTCACTAACACCAAAGGAAGCTTCTGTATGCAACAATTTGGATTGAAACTCTATGAATCCTTGAATTCGATTTTGACTTGCAAGCTATGAACTCAAGGTGCTCTCTCACGATTTTGCTATGATCTTGGCTTGAATTCTATCTGGAATCACTCATACACTCAAGAGGAAGATGTTGAAAGCAAGAATTTGGACTGAAATGGATCAAAACCGTGTAACTGAATTTGATTTGCAAGAAGAAAATTCAGTTTGCAATCTCTCTATTCTCTCTCAATTTCCACCAACCTTGGCTTTGATCCAGTTCTAAAGCTTATATAGAACCAGTAGGAATGATCTAGAAGTTCCTAGAACCATCTATATGAGATATCCAATATCTCTTGCTCTTGAATTTCTCATCTCATGCTCATCCATGACAGTTCTGCTTTGGCTTGTTGCAGCACCTCATTCTCATCCAAATTCTCCTCAAATGAGATACTGAATGTGTTTGGATGGATTGGAACATTGGTCTTGCACTTGTGCATAGTTTGGCATATGTAACTTACATCATAAGCTACTAAATACAAATCTTTAAATTGGGCCTCAAATGAAAAAACCAACATTGCCATTGTCTTTAAAATGTATTTTCCAATCAAAATGACCTATAAGTTTGTTTCATTTGGTCACAAAATGACTTATTTGAATTTTTGACCATTAAATCCTTTTAATTCTTTCTTTTTCAAAGTTTCTTGAACCAAGTCTCTCCTTGAGCCATTTCAATGCCTCCTTTATGCATGGTCAAGGTTAAAAACCCATTTTGAGCAACTTTCTAGTTGAACAAAACTTCATTTGAAGCCTCTAAGTTGGTGAAAATGGCCTATGATCACAAATGACCTATAATCACCAAATGTCCAAAATACCCTTGACTTGTCAAAGCCATAACTTGAGTTCTACAAATCCTATCACGGACTTCTAGTACTCTCTAGAAAGCTAAGAGGATAAGGAACAACATTCATGTTGACCAAAAGTTCATAGGAATCATCCTTCTAGGGAAAAGGTTTCCTGCAAGTTGGGTAACTTTCAAGCTCCAACTTCACATACCTCAGATGACTTGTAACTTGTCAAAGCCATAACTTGAGTTCTACAAATCCTATAAAGGACTTCTAGCACTCAAATTAAATCTAAGATCATGCTCTACAACAATCATGTTTAGGGTAATATGAGATGACAATCACATATTGAGCTAAATTTCCTTGAAGACAGGGGTCAAACTAGGGGATTTTACACTATCAAGCCTTAGAACCCTAGCTTGAAACTTCTCAAACTCTTAAATCATGATGAGGTAACCTTGGAACCATCCTTATAACATCTTAATGTATCAATCCATGATCACATGGCTCTTGAATTAGGTCTCAACCTCTTTCAAATCCTCAGTTGACTTAGGGTTGACCCAGTCAAACCCTAATTGCACCACTCATGGCTGAGGCTTCTCAATCTTGCACAATGACCTGTCTAGGCCTCAAGGTGATCTTCAACACTTCTCATGAGCTCTATCAAGACCTCAAGTCCATCCTCATGGCCTCAGAATCATCTGATGGTTTTCCACAACTCTCAAGTTAGGAGGCACACACTCTGGGTTTCAACCATTCTCTCTGAGGATCTTTTAACTTCTCTGACAAGGATATCAACCCTTGAGCACCTGAATAACCTTCTTAGCTGGCTTCATAGTCTTGTATAGCTCTTAATTGGTAATCATACCTTTTGATCTCCTGCACACATGTCAATGAAATGCAAATGATAATGCTAATGTGAATGAAATGAAACATAAGCTAGGTGAAGAAAAGTTGGGCAAATTTTGGGGTGCAACACGTCAGAGTCAGATTCAGATCCTGAAGTTCCTTCCTCCTGATCTTCTATGTCTGCCATCAAAGCTACATTGGCACATTCCTCTTCTGACTCAGATTCAGATTCAGATGTATCTGAATCATCCCAGGTGGCCATTAGAACCTTTTTCTTCTTATTAGATTTTCTTTTAGGCTTTTCTTTCAACACCTTTGGACATTCATTTTTGTAATGTCCAGGTTCTTTACATTCATAACAGACAACCTCCTTTTTTCCAGATCTTCTGTGTCCAGAAGACTCTTTTCTTTGGTCAGGCTTCCTGAAGTTTCTGAACTTCTTTCCTTTATGCTTCCAGAGTTTGTTTATTCTTCTAGACAACATGGAGAGTTCATCTTCATCTTCAGATGATGATTCTTCAGAGCTTTCCTCTATTACCTGCAATGCTTTAGCAGATTTATTAGATTTTAAATCAATTGATTTACCTTTCTTTTGAGGTTCATCTTCCTCAAGTTCAATTTCATGACTTCTTAGTGAACAGATTAGTTCCTCCAAGGAGATCTTGTTCAGATCTTTAGCCATTTTCAGCGCAGTCACCATAGGTCTCCATCTGGTAGGTAAGCTTCTGATGATCTTTTTCACATGATCAGCAGTAGAGTATCCTTTATCCAGAACCTTTAGTCCAGCTGTAAGTATTTGAAATCTGGAGAACATAGCTTCAACAGATTCAGAGTCTTCCATCTTGAAGGCTTCATACTTCTGGATTAGAGCCAGAGCCTTTGTTTCCTTGACTTGAGAGTTTCCCTCATGAGTCATCTTTAAGGACTCAAACATGTCAAATGCAGTTTCTCTATTTGTGGTCTTTTCATACTCAGTGTGAGATATTGCATTTAACAATATTGTTCTGGCCTTGTGGTGATTTCTAAATTCCTTCTTTTGGGCTTCTGTCATAGATTTTCTATCTACTTTCTTGCCATTCCCATCAATGGGATGAACATATCCATCTATGACCAAATCCCATAAATCAGCATCATATCCAAGGAAAAAACTTTCAATCCTGTCTTTCCAATAATCAAATTTCTCCCCATCAAACATAGGGGGTTTTGTGCTGATTCTGTCCCTTTCTTCATATTTGTTGTTAATGTTAGACATTGTATTATCAGCCATAGTAACAACCAAATATATATCAAAGTTTTTCTCACTGGATCTTTACTGTCACTGTGAAGTGGTAGCACACACAGAACCGGAGCTCTGATGCCAACTGAAGGTGAGAAAATACTTAGAAGGGGGGTTGAATAAGTATGAAGATAAAAACTTAGAAATAAAAACTCAAGCATTTTTATCCTGGTTCGTTGAACTCAACTACTCCAGTCCACCCTTCCTAGAGTGATTTGCCTTTCTCAAACAAGGACTTAATCCACTATTTAATCAACTGATTACAATAGTAAGCACTAAGAACAACTGTTCAAAGTCTTCTCAAGAACTACTGATCCTAACTAGATCTTCTTAAGGTTTTCTTACAATCAAATGTAATAACAAATACAAGTGTTAAAATGCTTCTAATAAAGCTTTATCACAACTGTGATTTTTCACTTAATATTAAGAACAAAGAAATTAATTCTAGAAAGAATGTGAGTTGTATGAGAGATTTGAATAATGAATTCTTTTTGGTAAAACGTCAACTGAAGAAGATGGGTGGAGACTTGCTTTTATAGGCACAGTGGTCCAAGAGCTTTTCACGTTGAGAAGTGTGTACCAAAAGGTCTGAGCCTTTTTGTCTTCACATCAAGTGACCTTTCCTAGAATAAGAAATCACAGAGAAATCCTTTTTGTCTATGTTCTTGTGTCTAGCATAAATAAGGAAAGAGTCGTTTAGATATTCCAACGGACATAATCTTTGAATTCTTCTTCACCAATTTTCAGCAAGAATCATTAGAGTCTAATTTGATCAGAGCCTTCTAATGTTGATCAGAGTTTTGCTGAATCAGAGTCTTTGCAGCAAGTGTGCTTTTAGCGTGTATAAGTTCAGAGCATATTTGAGTCAGATCCTCAGTACTGGAAGCTTTAGTACTCTCAGAATCTTCTGTAGTAACTATGCTTGAAAACTCTTCATACAGAATTCTTCTTTGGTTCAGATGCTTCTGACTTGCTTCAGATTCTTCTGGAGCTTCTGCTTCAGATCCTTCTGGAGGCTACGCTCAGGATCTTCTGATGGCAGCGTTCATAATCTTCTAATGGATGCATCTGACGCTTCAGAGCCTAGCATATTTCTTATGTTCAGTTCTGATTTGCTTCTGGAGTGATAATTACTTTAATATCTTTAGCAAACACTCTTAAGAAAATTTTAGAGTATATAATTCTTAATTACAAAATTCCATAATAGTTATCATCAAAACATAAAGATATTATTAAGAACCAATCTGTGTTCTAGCAGAACAGTCTCCGGTGGCTCTCACGGTGGAAACAATCGTCTTCTCCGGTGAGATGGTGGTCTCAGGTAACAGAACAACATCAAACCTTACATCAAAACGCTCAGAAACTCACAAGGATCTCAGATATCCTATCCAAATTCTTTAGATCATGCTAGGTTTTAAAACACGATCCAAGTTTCAGAAATCACATCCAAATTGCTCATCACCAAACCACAATCTAATTGCATAGAAATGATCTTCACACTTCATACATCAACCTGATCTATCCAATTTCACTTAATTCCTTAAGATCAAACCAAATCGTGTCCAAACAGAAAATGCACTTCAACCTAAATTGTCTCTAATTACTTCAATTTTGATCCAGAAACGACCTGTGTCTCCACTAGATCCTAACCACACATGCAAATTGATCTACATCTTCCTATAATTATGAGAAACTTGAAGTTTACATACCTGGTGTAAATCTATGAACAGAGGTATCTAGAGCACGAATCAAGCTTCAAAACTCTCCAGAATCACTCAATGATGCAAGAGAAAGATGTTGAAACCTTCAATTTGATCTGAATTGGCTTGGAACTCAAAACCCGATCTGCACTTGCTTGCTTGAAAATGAACTTGCTATCTCTGCTTCAGCCACGAAAATTGCACCAAAATGATTCTGAAATCATCAAAGGACTTAAATAGAACATGTCTATGGGCTTTTTGAATCCAATTGGAGCCCAATCCAGCCATTTCAATTTTCTGTTTTTCTCTTCAAAATCTCCATGTGACAGTCACGAATTTTTCCATGGATCTTGCTCTAGAAGCTTCTAATCACTTGCAAATTGCCTTGTGAATGCATTCAGATCAAAAGGAAAGCCTGAATTGCCTTGGTGAATGTTTTGGACATGTAACTTGCACATGAAGCAACACCATTGTAACTTGTGAAAATTGGCCTAAACTCAAAAATCCACCAATGTCATTGTGCTTGAAAATGAAATTTCCAATCAAAATGAGTACTTATTTGACATGTTTTGGTCACTTAACCATTAATTTGGATTTTTCAACTTTGAATCCTTTGAAAATCTCCCTTTTTAAGCCATTTCAAACCAAATCTTAATATGAGCCCAATAAATCCATCATGACTTCTTGGTTAGCCTAAAAACCACATTATGAACAAGTTTCATGTTGAACAAAAATTCATTTGACAAATGCAAGTTGGAGATTTTGACCTATGATTGAAAATGGCCTATAATCTCACTTTCCCAAAATACCCCTGACTTGTAAACCTCATAACTTGAGTTCTACAAATCATATGGAAGACTTCTAATACAATTTAGAAAGATAAGATCATTAGGAACAACTTTCATGTTGGCCAAAAGTTCAGGTGAAACATCCTTCTAAGGAAAAAATAGCTTTGAAGTCAGATGATTTTCACAGACAAATTTCAGAGGCATCTGAGGACTTGTAACTTGTATGGACCATAACTTGAGTTCTATAAATCCCCTTGAGGACTTATAGTACTAAAATTAAAGGTATTGAGATTATATAGAAGTTTCATGTTGGCCAAAGATCCATTTGAAACTTGTATCTTGACTTATGTGGTCTTGAAGTTAGGCACTAAACAGGGGATTTTACACTGAAACCCTAATTTAGCAACTTCCCACACTCTTGACTCTTCTTGACTTGATCTTGGCACAACACCACAAATGTCTCATCATATCATTTCATGAGCTCCATGACCTAAAAGTAGGCTTTGATACTCTTCAATTGCACAGTTGACCTAGGATTGACCCAGATGAAACCCTAATTGCTTGCACCTCAACTGTGGCTCTTGCATCTGATACAATGACTTGATTGAGCTCTCCCATGGCCCTATAGGCATTCTATGAGCTCCATACACATCCTCTTCTAATATTCAAAACCTCACATCCCTATGATGGTCTTCAATTGATCCTCAAGCTAGGAGAAAATCTTCATGCAAGCATCTAAACTCTTAGGCACCCGAATTACCTCCTGATGACTTTGATAACTTCTCAATCTTGAATGAGACCTCTTGCTAGGATTATCTTGATAAGAATCAAACTTGATCCCCTTCTATATGAATGATATCATAATATGCAAATGATACAACTATGCAAATGTTAATGCAATGAAACATAAACCAAGTAAGAAAAGGTTGAGCAAATTTTGGGGTGCAACACTTAGAGGTCGCGACAATGACGTCCTCTAGTATTCGGTGAGTGAAAAATAAAGCCTTGATCGTCCATTTGAGCCAACAAACAATACATGCACTCACTCTAAATTATGTTTCATCTGATTTCTAAACATTTCGACACCTAACAATGAAATCTAACTCGTTTACAACATAACTTGAATACTTACCAAAAACTCAAAAAACTTACCCGAAATTTATGATTTGGAAGATGTTGAATGATGATTGATGATTACTTGAGCCTCAGACAGATGAAATACAATTTGGTGAAGTTGTAGAAATTTGGGAATGAGAGTGGAAAGAGTTTTGTGAATGAAAATAAAAAGTGTGGGGGGACAAGAGTCTGGCGCGATAATAACCTCCAAAATGTTTCAAAAATATATTTTCGAAATATTTCAACGTTCACTTATGTTTAGATGCGTCCGAAGATATATATCCGAAATATTTTAACATTCAATTGAATTTTAGTGCATCCAAAAATATATTTCTAAAATCAAGAAACATATGTGAAAAGTCACATGGTGTAGAAGAAGTTCATGGAATGGAAAAAAAATACTCAAATAGAAAAGTTGACTTTATTAATTGTGCTCATGTAGTAGAATAGACTACTCAAAAAATTACTAGTATATATAAGACAACGAAACAGATCAAAAAATTACTAGTATATATAAGACAAGTAGACAACGAAACAGATAGCTCTAGGGTTAACCCAAACTCATTCTGTTTTAATGGTACATGACAATTATTTGGATGATTCTTTTGTCAAAAACAATTGCACAGGAATGGATGTCAACATATAAAACAACCCTCATTTTGTCATTTTTTTAAATATAATATTACTTTATTTTCTTTTAAATATATTCTCCAATTAATATTATGTAGATCACTCAACAGATAGTTAAGCAGGTTAATTTGGTAAGATTATTATTCATTCTTCTTCATTTATAAATTCTCTTAATTTATGTTAAATGATCTACTCTAACAATAAATGGGTGAAAGAAATCTAATGTATTTAATCCAAATTTAAATAAATAAATTAATATTTCCTTATTTATAATATTTTAAAAAATGGGAAAAATAAAATAAAAATTGTTAATAAAAGTGATACTAATAATTAAATTTTATAACCACTCAAAAAATTTAAAGTTAATGTCTTAAACTTATTTTTACTCATTTAACTAAACTACTAACGTATCAACATATCATTTAAGATATTTTATACAGTTCAACAAAGATAGATACTAATAAGTGAAAAAGACTTAAAAAAAACATTAAAAAAAATATTTTTTTTCTATCCTATGTATTTCTACAGAATCATTTGAAATTCCACAAATATCCCATGATTTTAAAGATATATTTTTAGATGTATCAAAGTTCATTAAACGTTGGAATATTTCGAATATATAACTCCGGACGCATTCAAAGTTCATTAAACGTTGAAATATTCAGGAGATATATTTCCGGAACGATTTAGAACTTAAAATGCGACAGACTCTTCTCCTCCCTCACACTTCTCAAACTTTTCTCTCAACATAAAATTGAAACTTCTTCACAATATCAAATTTCATCAAACAAGACTTAGAGGAACATCAAACATCATTAATAACAACATTCAACATCAACAAAACCATAAATTTCAAATAAATTTTCGAGTTTTTCGAATAAATTTTGAGTTTTTGCGTAAATGTGTAGAAATCAATGATTAGGGATAGAAATGTGTAGGAATTGCATGTAACATAGTTTAGACTTAGTATATGACTTGTTTATTGGCTCAAAATGACAAGCATGTCATGTTTTTTCAACTTGCATGAGCCACATTACGCCATTGCTATGACCTTATAGTTGCAGAACTTTCCGAAGATACATCTCCAGAATAGTTCAGCGCTTCATATACTTTGGGATATTTCAGAGATGAATATCAAAAATTATTCAACATAATTGTTTTATGGTGTTTCCGGAGATGTATCTCTGGAATATCCTACAGTCTATTTTTTTATTTTCTTTTTTGTTTGTGTTGTTTTCCTGCACTAATGATACGCCAAAACTTATCTTACAAGTATTATGGATGGTAGAGTCGAAAAACTGACATGGCAGGGTTGCCTAACACACATCAGTTCGGTGGGAGCGGAGCCAGCAGGTACTTCAGGTCAGGAAGAGACGTCGACTTCTGAGACGCAGACTACTCATGGGGTTTGTCCTTCACATCATACCACTTCATCTCAAGCCACTTCACCTTCATCACAGGTCACTCCATCTTCTTCTTCTTTCCGCAGGAGACGAGATTTAGCAGCTGACGCGTCACTCCCCCATCCTCCCGCAGTCGTCTGGATTCACCAATGTCATCTCCTACTGATCTAGTGCCACCTCCCGTTAATGTTCATGCAGATCCAATGCCACCTCCGGAGGTTGAGGTTGCTGAGGATGTCGAGTGTTAGCTCCTAAATTCGACGCCTCAGCTAGAAAGAAAGTGTCCAAAGAAAAAGGGTGGAGAATACCTTGAATGCAAGAAAATGGTCGAAAGAAGGAAGCTAAGTCGAAGGACTCACCCCGAGGCCAAAGGTTCGACCGCCTGCCAATAACGAATGGTGCGTCGAAGTATTTGAAATTTGAATGTTGGAGGGAACGGTTTTTCTTGTGGAAAATGGAGGGAAACACGTGTCACTTTATGAATAATGGATCCATGCATTTGAGACAAGTGGCGGAAGGAGATTATGGTGGAAGTTATTAGAGGTTATCTTTTTTTACTATAAATAGAGTGTCTTAGACATATCCAAAGTGTGTTGTAATTTACTATTGTACAAATTACTCTTGAGATTACTCCAAGTATCCGAGTGTAGAGAAAGCGAGTATTGTAAGAGAATGTACGTGATGTAAACACACCATCTTTTGAACTTAATGCAATTTACTTGTTTTTATTTTAAGTTTTACAAAGTCCTTTATTGCCTTTATTGTCTTTACCCTTTTGACTCCTTACCTTATTTCTCTTCTTCCTATGCAAGTCTTTTCTCTTCGTCCTCAATCCAAATTCACCTTTACCAACACACTTTCTTCCCTTTTATTAGAAGCCTTATTTTACCTTCAAATTAACCCGTAGTCGAATAGATGTTCTTTTAGGATTCTGTTTATCCCAACCCTATTCGAGTGTGGAACTTGGATAAATTCTTAAAACCAAAAATAATTCTTTTAGCACATGTCCTAGGATAAATCTGATCGATCCTGTGAGTCACCAAAGTTAGATTTGGAAGATCAGCGGTTGTTTTCCGATTTTCAAGGGAAACAAAATGGCACGCCCAGTGGGACAGTGCTAAAAAAACTATTTTCTAAAACTAAAACTTAATAAAAAAAATTCTGCAATTTTACTGGTCCCGTTTCGTGAGAAGGTACACTTTTATGTTACTGAGAAGTGGTAAAATTACCGCTATAAACGAAGAGACGCGATCAAGACGAAGCAGTAAGAACATGGCTACGAATACAAACCAGTCAGATAACTCCAACCAACAAAGAGACAGTTCCATCGAAGGGATAAGAGACGAGGGAGTTCCCCCTCCGATATCGTCGACTGGAGAACAAACGGTGCTTCCTGTGAGGCCAGTGCCGACGCCTTCAGCACTTGGAGTGGGATCGACAGTGATAAGGCCTTATACTCAACCAGTGTTGGAATACATTGGCCACCAGACGTCGAATCCTCAGATTTTTTTTGGAGGAAGCTCGACATCCAGGCAATTTGTGCCTCCTGGTTTTTCACAGTCACCAAGAAACCCCTCATATGGCATGCCCACTGCTATGATGCAAGGGCTCCAAAGCGCACCCCTTATATTTTCAGATCAGGCGATGGCTTCGCCACTGCAAGGGTCGGGGTCAGGTGTGAACATGAGTCAAAACCCCCAGAGTTTAGGGTATTCGACACAAGGCCCCAATTTGACCAACACCTCGGTTGCGTGTTTGAGACAGCAGATGGATGAAAGTAACCTACAGATGGTTCAGACTTTGTTACAAACCATGGGCGAAATATTTCAGCCATTAATCCAAAATATAACCCAGACCAATCAACAATTGGCAGTACAATTAACAAGATTGGCCGAATTCATGGGGGTACCTCCCTTAGCTAGAAACCCAGCCGCAGTAGCGAACACCCCGCGAGATAACCTGAAAAATGGGATAGAAGTCGACTTAGGAAACCAAGGAAGGATAGTCCCTCCTGTAGTCGAAGAGATTAGGGAAGAGCCGTTGCAAAACCAACCCCATGGCTTGGGAGAAAGAAATCTAGGAGTGGTGTTTGTGAATCGAAACCAAGATGCAGATAATGTAGTCCAGCATGTTCATCGAAACAACATAGCCGTAGACAATAATCTAGCGGCAATAGTCGAGAGAATTATGGCCAGAAATGGGTTAAACACCGGTTTTACTAGGCCAAATTACACTTCACCTATAGTAGACTATATTCTTCAGGCGGAGTTACCTCCTAGAAAGAAAGTACCTAAGTTCACTAAGTTCTCAGGAGACACGACGGAATCCACCGTCGAACATGTGGCTCGTTACTTAATTGAGGCTGGAGAGATAGCGAACGACGAAAGCCTTAGGATAAAATACTTCCTAAGTTCTCTTACTAAAAACGCCTTCACCTGGTTCACGACGCTTCCCCCTAACACGATATGTAATTGGACCCAGTTAGAGCGTTTGTTTCATGAACAGTTCTATATGGGTCAGACTAAAATTAGCTTGAAGGAACTAGCTAGTGTAAAGCGAAAATTCTCTGAACCAATAGAGGAGTACCTTAATAGGTTCCGTTTGCTCAAGGCCAGATGCTTCACGCAGGTCCCTGAACACGAGTTAGTCGAAATGGCCGCTGGTGGTCTTGATTACTCTATTAAGAAAAACTTGGACACCCAGTACCTAAGGGACATGGCCCAGTTAGCCGATCGGGTTCGGCAACTCGAAAGACTCAAAGACGAAAAGGCTAAATTTAATAAAAATAAAAAGATAGCTTTTGTCGAATTTAACGATAACGTCGAAGGTCTAGGTGACGAGTCCATGAGTTTCGAAGATGGTGAAGTGGATCTTGCTGAACTCAAGCAAGGGCCACCTTACTTATGCAAAGTATTAGCTCCCCCACAAGGGAAGAGTTATGTCGAAGCCGAAAAGAATGATAGGTTCCCAAAGAAAACATATACCTTTGACATCACAAAATGTGATGAAATCTTCGATTTTTTAGTTAAGGATGGGCAAATGATAGTGCCTCCTGGCGCCAAAATGCCATCCCTAGAGCAAAGGAAGAAAAGAGGGTTTTGTAAATATCATAATTTCTTGGGTCATAAAACATCTCAATGTTTTCTTTTCAGGGACCTCGTTCAGAATGCGATCCAAGAGGGACGTCTAAAGTTCGGGGAGAAAGCTGGTGGCCAAAGGAAGGTCGACTCAGATCCTCTACAGATGGCAGACGCAAATTATACAGAGCCAGTCGAGGCTAACATGATCGAAGTTGTCAGCGGTTACGACTTCTCAATCGAAGTAACAGAGGCTGCTGGCAATCCCATAGACGAAGCTGTAATGGCGAAAGTTACCATCAGTTTCGGACAGGAGAGCTGTGTCAAAATGGAAGTTGATAGCTGTGACCAGAAGGGTGAGACAAAAGGCCCAAGCAACAGGAACAATCTGGGTTGGGAGATAGTGACCAAGGAAATAGCTGATGACTTCATTAAGATCGATGAAGCCACTAAAGGCGTGGAGTTAAGCTTGGAGAAGCTTAGCCTGGCCAAAGAAATTGAGATTAATATGGTTCAAATCACTCAACATGAAGAGGTAGCGGATAGTGAGTCAAACTACCAAGAAACACACACAAGGGAAGCATACCCAGAATAAGAGGAATCCATTGTTTCTTTCCTTCACCGCTGCCAGCAAAAGGGTTCTAGTGTGATGCTCTGTCCCTGATGCAGCGCCATATTCGACAAGAAGGCTGCACAAAAATTCGAGGGGGCACGAAGGTTGAAGCAAGAAAGCGAAAGGCCAAGATTCGACCCTCGAAGAGGCCTCCAACAGAGATCTGACCCTCGCATAAGGCCTCTGACGAACAAGCCCACTAGCTTCAAGCCCAATGCTGAGGCCACTGATGGAAAGTGGACGAAGCCTAATAAGAACAAGCAGCAAGGGCAGAAGAGATGGAAAAATTTTGAAGTACAAAGGGGATCTTCGTTAAGCTATCAAAAGAATTTCAGTCTTCGAAGGCTGCTAATGTGTCAGAAAATTACAAAGGGAAAAATCCCATGTCTCGATCCCAATGGAGACGTGAGCAGAGAAGAAGGAAAGCATATAGAGAAGGTGCACATAAAGACCAACCACAATCCAACACCAACATTCCCACAAAGCAGGAAGGTCGAACCGAGGCTTTTGGGAAGACATCTGTAGGAAGAAAGTTGTTTCCAACACGGATGGAAGAACAAGTAAAGTCGGTCGATAATGAAATGACCGATAATTTTGATGAAGATTCTGATGATACGTTGGATATCTTGGTCAACGTAGTATCAGTAATGCCCAGGGAGTTCGACAGGGTTTCAGTAGTCGAGAACTCAGACGCCTATACGGACTGGGAAATAACGGCTCATAAGTCGGTATGCTATTATGTAATGAACAACGGCTGCGTCGAGGAGCCAAATGCTTTCTTTGAACGGCCAACAGAGGTGATGAAAAACCATTTGAAGCCTCTTTATATTACAGCACAAATAGAGAAGGTCCCAGTCAACAAAATATTGGTGGACTGCGGCGCTACGGTGAACTTGATGCCGCATTTCTTGCTGAATAAAATTGGGAAAAGTGAGACAGACACCAAGCCACACAACATGGTGTTATCAAATTATGAAGGGAAGGTAGGTTCGACTATGGGGGTCATTCAGGTAAATGTCACGGTCAGAACCATCACCCGTCCGACTGTCTTCATAGTGGTAGAGACCACTGCCAATTATAATCTATTACTTGGAAGAGAATGGATCCACGGAGTGGGGGCAGTACCATCGTCGATGCATTAGAGGATTGCTATCTGGAGACCAGATGGTATTGTCGAAAACATCGAAGCGGATCAGGGATACTTTAAAGCACCTATAAATCAAATTAATAGAGGACAGTTTGACAAACATTTGGCCAGTATAGGGCCATGCGAACCTGCAGACTTCGACTTTACACCTAATGACGAAGTGTATTGTTCGTTGTATCTGCATCCCGTCAAAGGTTTCTGATGGGACAAGGAAGTTCCAGGCGAAAGGTTACCATACCTTGGCGAACTTCCCGTAGACCCCACTGGCTGGGGAAGTGAGTTCAATGATGATGACTGAAGCCGCAGCGCTTCAAAAGATTTTGGCCTACGTGGCCGAGACTAAACTACAAACGGCCTTGGAGGCCGCTAATAATAAAATGGCTGAAGGAGCCAATGAAAAATCCAAACAAGCAGGTCCAGTTGGGTATTTCGACCCTAAGATTCAATACGAGGGGCAAAGACTCGACGCCATATACGACGATGAGCCTTTGGGTTTCAAAAAGGATCCTTTGGCCAGCGATGTCAAAATGTTGGCACAAGATCCACTGGAGGAAGTTGACCTGGGAGATGGAGCAATCAAAAGGCCAAATTATATCAGCGCCAGCCTCGACCCCCAACTTAGGGTCGAAATCATTCAGTTACTACAAGAGTACAAGGATTGTTTTGCTTGGGACTACGACAAAATTCCAGGTCTAAAAAGAGATCTAGTCGAGCATAGGCTACCAATCAAGCCTGGCAAAAAACCAGTCAAGCAGAATCCAAGGCGCTTCGCCCCTGAGATCCTCTCAAAAATAAAGGAGGAAATCGAAAGACTCCTCCGATGCAAATTCATCCGTACAACCAGGTATGTCGAATGGCTAGCAAATATTGTGTCAGTCATAAAGAAAAATGGATCATTAAGGGTCTGTATAGACTTTAGGGATTTGAATTCAGCAACCCCTAAAGATGAGTATTCGATGCCAGTGGCAGAAATGTTAGTCGATTCAGCTGCTGGCCACGAATACCTTAGCATGCTGGATGGATATTCTGGTTACAACCAGATTTTCATTGCTGAGGATGATGTTCCTAAAACAGCGTTCCGTTGCCCAGGGGCCTTAGGCACTTACGAATGGGTAGTGATGCCTTTTGGCCTAAAGAATGTTGGGGCAACATACCAGCGGGTGATGAACTCGATTTTTCATGACTACATTGAGTCCTTTATGCAAATTTACATTAATGACATTGTGATAAAATCTGTGTCAGGAAAGGCTCATGTGGAACACCTGCACAAATCCTTCATAAGAATGAGGAAATTTGGACTCAAGATGAATCCCCTCAAGTGTGCATTCTGTGTGCAAGCTGGAGATTTTTTGGGTTTCGTAGTCCACAAGAAGGGAATCAAAATCAATCAAAATAAAACAAAGGCCATCATGGAAGCGAAAGTGCCATCCAGCAAGAAGGAACTTCAGTCCTTGCTGGGCAAAATAAATTTCCTAAGAAGGTTCATATCGAATCTTAGCGGAAAAACACAAGCCTTTTCGCCATTACTTCGAGCTACTAAGGAGAAGTTCGAATGGACAAAAGAACAGCAAGAGGCCTTCGACAAGATCAAAGACTACTTGACTCATCCTCTAGTCCTTGCACCTCCATGTCGAACCAAAAATATGAGACTGTACATATCAGCATCAGACAAAACTCTAGGGAGCATGCTTGCTCAAGAGGATGAGAGTGGCGTCGAAAGGGCCATTTACTACCTTAGTAGAGTTTTAAATGATGCAGAAACTAGGTATAGTGAAATAGAGAAATTATGCTTATGTTTGTATTTCTCATGTATGAAGTTGAAGTAGTATATAAAACCAGTTGATGTCTACGTGTCTTCATATTTCGATGTTATTAAGCACATGTTGTCCAAACCTATTTTGCATAGTCGAATCGGTAAATGGGCATTAGCATTAACTGAGTATTCGTTGACTTATAGACCGTTGAAAGCGGTCAAAGGACAAATAGTGGCAGACTTTATTGTCGACCACTCTATAAACGAAAATACCCTAAACTTTGTTGAACTAGAGCCTTGGAAGCTATATTTTGATGGGTCTAGTCACAAGAACGGGACAGGCATAGGTTTATTGATCATTTTTCCTGACAAAATTCCAACAAAATTCAAGTATAGGGTCGAGGGCTTATGTTCTAATAATGAGGCTGAATACGAAGCTTTGATCGTCGGACTTGAAATTTTGTTAGAATTGGGGGCAACCCGAGTCGAAATAATGGGAGATTCAGAGTTGGTTGTAAAACATCTAACAAAGGAATATAATGCGTTAAAGAAAATCTCATCATGTATTTCGTAATAGCTAACAGACTGCTAAAAAAGTTTGAATTCTGTACCATTCGACACATACCGCGAATACACAATCAGATAGCCAACGACTTGGCGCAAGTTGCCTCAGGATACAGGGTCTCGAAGGAGAACTTACAGGAGGCAATTGAGGCCAGAGGCAAGGTGGTGTCCATGGGCTTGAGACCATCAGACCTGGAGGTCACGAAATTTGGCTACGCCGACGAGGAAACCTTTGAGATTTTTACAGTCGAGGATTTGACAGACAAAGACTGGAGGAGACCTCTGATCGAATACCTTCAGAACCCTTCATCGACTACAGAGCGAAAGATAAAATACCAAGCACTAAGCTACGTCCTGTTGGGGAACGAGTTGTTTAAGAAAACTTCTAAGGGAGTTTTACTTAAATGCCTTAGTGAATCGGAAGCATACTTAGCATTGTCCTCAGTCCATGGTGGGACATGCGGAGCGCACCAAGTGGGCCATAAGATGAAATGGTTGTTGTTTCTCCAGGGAATGTACTGGCCTACGATGCTGAAAGATTGCATCGAGTTCGCCAAAGGTTGTCAGGAATGCCAAATTCATGCTGGCATACAACATGTCCCAGCAAGCGAGTTGCATTCCATAGTCAAGTCGTGGCCATTTAGAGGTTGGGCTTTAGACCTTATAGGAGAGATTCGACCAGCATCCTCCAAAAATCAGAAATACATTCTGGTAGGGATAGACTACTTTACCAAGTGGGTCGAGGCTATACCTCTGCCGAAGGTAGACCAGGAAGATGTTATCGAATTCATTCAAAAGTATATCATCTACAAATTTGGCTTACCAGAGACAATAACGACAAATCAAGGGTCAGTACTTACGGGTAGGAAGATGCAAGAGTTTGCTAAAGAAATGGGATTTAAACTCCTTACCTCGTCACCTTACTATGCCCAAGCAAATGGCCAGGTCGAAGCGACAAACAAAGTAATAATTTGCATGATAAAGAAACAGATTGGAAGCAAGCCTAGGAATTGGCATAAGACATTGGATTGAGTCCTATGGGCATGTCGAACATCCCCGAAGGAAGCAACCAACACTTCCCCTTATCGACTTACTTTCGGACATGACGCAGTATTGCCAGTCGAGATACACATACAGTCAGTAAGAATTCAAAGACATCATGAAATCCCTCGAGAGATTTACTGGGACATGATGCTTGATGAGTTAGTCGACTTAGACAAAGAGAGAATAAAAGCTCTAGAACTCTTGAGAAGACAAAAGAGGAGAGTGGAGAAATCATATAACAAGAAGGTCAAAGCGAAGACTTTCCTGGTTGGAGATTTGGTTTGGAGGGTAATCCTGCCTATGGATCGAAAGGTGAGATTGTAGAAGCAAGCTTCATCTCAAAGTTTTGATGACGTCAACATCAAGATCAAGAATAATTCATCTGTGCAAAAAGACAAACGCTTTCAAAATACCAAGATCAAATGGAATGGAAGTGATCAACATTCAAAGCTTCATGAACATTTGACTGATCAACTTTCAAGTTTTGGACACAAGCTATGGTATATGAAAATCCATTAATTTAATTGATATACAAGTGTTCAACATCTTTATCATTTGATCACATTGCATTAGCATACTTTTTAAACTATTAGAATTGGTATAACACTATTTTTATAAGCATTTTTCTGAAAAATAGTAGTGTTAACCGATTAACCATATAGGTTAACCCGTTAACCATTTCAAATTTTGAATATTTTGGTATAACGTTCAAGTGTTAATCGATTAACCATATAGGTTAACCGATTAACACTGAACGTATTTTGAAAAATGGATTTGTTTCAAGTTCAAAAATGGTTTGAAAATTATACCAGTTCATATTTTGAATTATACTCAAATATACCTGTTGGAAAAGGTGTGTTTACACATATAAATTCGGAGTTTTTCAAATTGAAAAACAATCCTCCAATAATCAATTTCAAAATAATTCTTTGAATCAAATTCACCACTTTCAAATACTTTTCAAATTTTTCAAAAGTGTTCATATTGATCATATCTTTCATATGCATAGCATTGAACACTTGTGTTGAAATTAAATGAGTGAATTTTGATCAGAAGGAGAAGATCAATCTCAGCATTGACATTACCATTATTACTCTCAAATCAAAGTATTCAGATTACTTGTTTTTGACTTGTGATCCAGGTTTGTTGGACACAAGGGTGAATGTTTACAAGAGGATTGTTCTTGTACACTTGTTGATTTTTATTGTTTGATAGTAGGCCTCACCGGTTGATGGTGTGATAGGTTGTACTTTATTAAACAATAGTGAAAACTCTCTTTCGTGTTGAAAGGGGAGTGGAGTACTCTCGGATTGTGAGGGGAACCACTATAAATCTTGGTGTCCACTTTGTTTTTTTCTTTCTACTGCATTCATCACCAAGAACCTAACCAGTAAAATTTCAAGAATACCAAAAAACCGGAAAAAGTCCCTAAAAGCCTAATTCACCCCCTCTTAGGCATACTCTGTACTTACAGAGATCCCTAGGTAAGTGGTCCCCGAAATGGGAAGGACCATTCCAGGTATCAAAGGTATTCTTCAACGGGGCATATGAAGTGACAGAGCTGAGTAAGGATGAGAGAGCATTAAAAGTAAATGACAAATATCTAAAGAAGTATAAGCCTGCACTTCGAGAGGTGAAAATATCAACAGAATAATTGTTAAAGATAAAGCAAAGCCATAAATGGTAATTCAAAATATGCCAAAATGGCCCAATGTCTTACAAACAAGAAAAGTGGCTCGTAAAGGCCAGCATAATCTGCCCTTAGCTGGGCAAGTCGACTTTTGAAGGAAGATTCGCCTTTATCTTAAGGTAAGTCGACTTTACAAAAACCCAACAAATTAAAAAGGAAGATTCGCCTTCATCTTAAGGTAAGTCGACTTTTGAAGTTCGAGACGACTGTGGCATTGAGCTTTATCTGCCCTTAGCTGGACAACTTCAGATTCTAAATGACGGGCTTCCTCAGCATATGTGACGGCATGTTCAAGCTCAGCTGTTAAGGAGGTATCTTCGAAAGAAGATAATTCAGTATTCCTTTTCTTAGCCTTCGCTATCTTACTACAGAGATTTTTAATTTTTCGTTCCCAACAGGCGATCATCGCCTCGTTAGTCAGAACCTCTTGTTTATTCTTTTCCTTGGTTTCTTCCAACTCAGCAATTTTTTCCTCAGAATCTACAACGGCGCTCCAAGCGGCAGCTTCGCTGCCAGCCTTCGTTTCAATCTCACCCTCAATCTGGGGCAGCAGTCGATAATCTTTGTAAACTTGGCCGATCAGGGTATCAACCTCTCGAATAACGCTTGCAGCATCAAGAGTAAGGGATTTAATGTCTGTTGCACCCAAAAATTTGCCCAACTTTTCTTTGCCTAGCTTATGTTTCATTTCATTCACATTAGCATTATCATTTGCATTTCATTGACATGTATGCAAGAGATCAAGAGGTATGATCACCAAACAAGAGCTACACAAGACTATGAAGCTAGCTAAGAAGGTTATTCAAGTATTCAAGTGTTGATATCCTTGTCAGAGAAGTTAAAAGATCCTCAGAGAGAGTAGTTGAAACCAAGGTTGTGTGCCTCCTAACTTGAGAGTTATGGGGAAGACCCTCAGATGATTCAAAAGCCAGGAAGTTGGACTTGAAGCCTTGAGAGAGCTTATGAGATGTCTTGAAAGCCATCATGAGGCCTAGATAGGTCATTGTTCAAGATTAAGAAGCCTCAGCCATGAGTGGTGTAATTAGGGTTTGACTGGGTCAACCCTAGGTCAACTGATGACTTGGAGGAAGTTGAGACCTAATCCAAGAGCCATGTGATCATGGATTGATGCATTGAGATGTTATAAGGATGATTCCAAGGTCAACTCATCATGATTGAAGAGTTTGAGAAGTTGCAAGCTAGGGTTTCTATGGCTTGACAGTGTAAAATCCCCTAGTTTGACCCCTATCTTCAAGGCAGTTTAGATCAAGATGTGATTGTCATCTCATGTTTCCCCCAACATGAATGTTGTACATCTTGACCTTAGATTTAATTTGAATGCTAGAAGTCCTTCATAGGATTTGTAGAACTCAAGTTATGATTTTGACAAGTTACAGGTCATCTGAGGTATGTGAATTTGGGGGCTTGAAAGTTACCCAACTTGCATCAAACTTTTTCCCAAGAAGGATGATTCCTATGAACTTTTGGTCAACATGAATGTTGTTCCTTATCCTCTTAGCTTTCTAGAGAGTACTAGAAGTCCTTTATAGGATTTGTAGAACTCAAGTTATGGCTTTGACAAGTCAAGGGCATTTTGGTCATTTGGAGATTATAGGTCATTTCAACCATAAGGCCATAACTCCTATTTCCAAGCTTCAAATGGGAAAATGTTCAACATCAAATTTGTTCAAAATGATGTTTTAAGGCTAGTAAAAAGGTCATGAGATGATGTAAATGCTTGTAGCTCAAAGTTGCAAAAATGACCTAAAATAAGGGTATAAGTTAAATAAACCAAAGTTGGAAATTGATATTTTTGACCTACACATCCAAACCATGGCATGTAATATATCATTTTGACTCTAGAAAACATTTTAAGAACATTGCTTTAGCCACATTTTTGAATTGAAATTCAATTGGTGGACTTGCTTTGAAAAGTAGTTACTTACATCATAAGTAACATTTGCAAAACCTAGAATCAAGGCATAACCAAGGCCCCTTGCAAGCCAAACACTTTCAAAATGTCACTAGGGGAGAAATTGGAAGAGAATGAGATTGGTTTCAAGCTGCAAACAGAATTATGCATGTCATGGCATATGGTTGAAGTTCTCATGTCATGAGAGATTGAAACTCTCATTAGAAGGATCTAGAGGGTTCTAGATCATCCACACATGTTCTATATATTAAGTAGAAGAGGTTCAGATGAAAGGTTGGTGATGATTGAAGGAGAGAGCATAGATTGAGATTGAGATTTCATTGCTTGCAACTGAATTTGGTTTCACCAATTTCTTCACTTTCCATCCATTTTCTTTATTGCAACTTCTTCCATGGATGCTAGGGATTGAGTCCAGATCATAATCAAGAGGAATTTGTGGCTGATTGGTGTTCTTGAACTCAGATTTTTCCACCTGCAACTCACCATCGGGTTTCAAGATTCAGGAGTTTTCAACCAGTTCTATTGCATACAGAAGCAAGGAAATGATCCATTGATCGTGTCTGGAAGGTTGGAGAGCTTGATTTGAAGATTTAGTGCATCTGTTCATCAAGAATTCTCAGGTTAGTAAACTTCTTCCTCCAGCATGAATTAGGTAGAATCAATACGAATTAGGGTGTTAGATGCATTGTAGAACAGTGTAGGATTGATTTCAGATCATTAATTTGAGAATTAGTGACCAATTAGGGATGTTACCATTTTCGGTTGAGAATTGGTTATGGCGAATCTTGAGGTTTCAGAGAGAATTAAGGGCATGAATGAATTCGTGAGGGAATTTGGGACATGTTTCATTAAGGGATCGTGGCCTATGGTGGACTCTATGTTGAACTAGGGTTGTGGAAGGGTGACCGGAGAAAGTCACCGGCGGTGGTTTTGGGCACGCAGGTGACCTGAGTTTCAGAGGTTTGAATTGGAGAAGATGAATTGATAGCCATCGGATCAAGGTTTGACTTGGACTAAGACCCTCATCCAACGGTCACGCGAGCTTCTCAATTTGTGAAGGGTCTGAGTTAAATGGAACGCAGCGTTTCATTTATTTGTGGTTTTGGGCTGAATGCAAAGATTGATACTTGCACCCCCCTGATGGCCCAATCCATTATGTGAACTGATTTCCATTGCTAGTTGCACCGTGCATTTATCTTTTTCTTTGGATTTTCTTTATTTTCTTCATGTTATTCATGGTTCTTGATAAAATCATATAAAATTGAAAAATGATCCAATTAATCCCATTCTTTTTGCGTTATATTCATGATTGAGTGTAGTATTGTTTAGAAAAAAATATTTGTAGTTCATGCATTTTCTGATTTTATGGGATTTTTACATTTTAATTGATACTAAAATGGATATGTTTGATACTTAATTTTGTGGAATTTTGTGTGATCTTGTGGTGATGATTTTGATCCTAATTTTTTGTGTGTGATTAGATTAGACATGTATGCTCCCATAGAATTTTTCTCACATTTTTGTGATGAAAATAGGTTTGTTTTCTAGATTAAGCTTTAGGTGCTTCCTTTTAGGGTTTAGGTTTAGCACCTTGTAGTGTAGAATTTATTTCTAGGTCTTATTTGATGGTTTGATCTCTGGAATTAATATGGTAGAGTCATGATTGACCTAGGTTCCCATAGTTATTTTTGTAGGATTTTACAATTGGTTTTAGTATTTTAGTTAGGATTAACTTTAGTACTAGGTTTTAGGTGATCCTAACTTACTAACTCAACTAGATTAACTTCTTTAGTCCCCTTAGATTAGGGTTTTGCTTTGTTGGTCTTTGGTTGAGATTGAAGACAAGTTGAAGACAAGGTGAGGATGCTTGAAGTTGCTTGGAGCTAGGAGTTGCTTGTGCCTGAAGGTGTCTGATGAAGATTTAGGAGGTAGGAGACATAGGGAGAGCCTTATAATTAGAATGACTTCTTTCACAAATATGGAAAGCATCTTGTACTTCCATTCCTCCCAATGACTAAAAGTCCTTCTAAGATATTCACATCCCTCCTTTGGAGGGATGAGTGGCTTTATCTGGGAAGTAGAACTTTGAGGGAACCTGTCTCTCATAGTGATGAACCCTTACAGGCTTCCTTTGGTTGTCAATAAGCTGTTTATCATTTCCATTCATTCTGTTAAATCAATTGTCTTCTGGTCTGATGTATCTTGAAAGATGTTGGACTTGAGTTTGAAGATAAGGACTTCATTGAAGAGTGTGGAAGAGGATGATTCCTTGAGCATTGCCATTGCAGCTGAAGCTTGAAGAGCAAGAAGAACAAGTTGATGCTTGTGAAGAAGATCCAATGGAGATTGAGTGAAGAGCTAAGGCTTGAAAAAGAATTGAAGGATGGAGTTGACACTTCCAGGTGATTGAAGACTACTCTGAGAAGCTGAAGCTTGTAGGAGAAGAAAACCAAGTTGATACTGGTAAAGCAAAGAGAGCTGAAGCTTGAGGACTAAGTTGATACTTATGAAGAGGATTCAATGGAGATTGAGTGTAGAGCTGAGGCTTGAGGAGTAAAGGATAAGTTGACACTTACATTGATGCATTGAGAGCATGAAGGAATCAAGTTGACACTTGTAGTTAAGAGTGAAGCCTGAGGGTGGAATTGACTGAGGAGCTGAAGCTTGGAGAAGAGAGAATAAGTTGATACTTATGGATTAAAACCTTGGAGGAGCAAGTTGATGCTTGTTATTGAGGATAATAACCTTGAAGGGTGGTTGAAGTCTGATGACTGGGTTGCTGTCTGAAGAGCTGAAGCTTGGAAGTGAAAGAGGGAGTTGTTGATCTGCTTTCTTTCTTGTCTGTTTTCTTTTCTGTGCTGATGTGACTTGTTTGACTTGCTTGATGCATTAGAATAAGTTCATATCTAGACTGACTGTAAGCTAGGAGCATGATTGCACTAGAGGTTGAGTTGCTCCCTCTGCTTGTATTTTTACTGTATGGCTTTGCTTGCGGGTATTCGGTAGAGCCCAGCTCCCTTGCCCATGTGGTTTGTGTTTGCTTGATGGCATGTTATTTTTACTGTATGATTGCAGTTTATCCTATTTTGCTTGATAGCATTTTATTTCTTCTGTATGATTACTGTTATTCATATCTGGCTTGAGGTCGAGACGAGCTTGTGGAGGCTGACACCCCACACACATTTCCTCCCTCACTTGCATTGCATGCATTTTACGGTATATCTGTTTATTGTTTAAGCTGATGCTTTATCTGTTTCTGTTTATCATTGACATGATCCCTTAGGAATCTCAGTTCCTTTGATAAGGAAGTGATGATTAGAACCTTAGGTTGAAACCTATGCATGATAACTTCTAGGAGTTCCCTGTTTCAAACTTCAACCATAGGATGAATCCTTGGCATGACAACATTAGGACTTGATAGTCTCCCCTTAGTTGAGCCTGTTCTCTTCTCATCTCAAAACAACTTAAGATACAGTAATCATGAATGATTTCTTTCGTACGTTACGAGCCTTAAGCTATCTGAGAAAGGATTGTTGGAGAGTTTCTTTTCAACAGTCTGGATGTTTAGTATGGCACCCTTTGGGTGACATGCGACGCATTCACTCTCAGGTCATAGTCTTTAGTACGATTGAAATTGCAGACACAATAAAAAACAGTTCTTTCGTAAAAGACAAAAAACAAACTTCAAACATTTTTGCCCCGTGGGCCCGTAATTCAAAGGAAGCTTTTCTGAAGAAAAGAGTGTCGTTAAACTTTAGCGCCACCGCAAACAGGCTTTGTCCCTAACTGCCGGAACTGCTGTTTAACCCTACTCGATAAAACAGATGAATCTGAATCCCCGTAAGCCGTATTATCCCGAACTACGTAAGCTCTGATCTCTCATACCTGTTGAGAGTACGTAGGCACATTACTGATGTATTGGCGAGCCACCTTCCCCGTAACCCGTCGTAGGTCGAACTACGCTGACTCTGATTTCTCATTCTCTGATGAGAATACGTAGGCATAAAGCGCGATGCTTTGCCGAGTCATTTTCTTTTTAAGCCAGCCTTGATAGGTAGATAGATAAAACCAACTTGTCCAGTAAACACAACAAGCATGGATCCCATCGAGTACGATGGACGTGAGGGGTGCTAATACCTTCCCCTTGCGTAACCGACTCCCGAACCCAAACAACGGTTGTGATGACCTTGTCTTATACCTTTTTCGTCAGGTTTATCCGATCGTTTCCTTTCCCGCTCTGAGGGATAAATAACGAAAGGTGGCGACTCTTCTGTTTTGCCGGCACCTTATTTTCGTGGAAGCGACAGCTGGCGACTCTGCTGGGGACTTGATAGTTTCCTGGGATCCAACATCTCGTATGCGAGTCAGTTTGGGGATCCAACGTCCCCTGCGAGAGTCAATCCTAGCGCTTGTATGATTACTTGTTGGGTTGTGTTTATTTATCGCATTTTATTTCCCGCACTTTATTTTTCAGTATGATATGATTATCTATGCTGTTGTGGGAGGGGCGTTCTGATGAGTGAGAAGCCAGACCCAGGCTTGAGTGAACTTAGCATTAGTTGTGGAAATTAGTGGGCGCGTGCTTGCTTGGCAGGCACTAGTGTCTCATGAAATCCACGCTCAGACAAGGTTCTCCCGGTTGACTTCTTTTTCAACCCTTTGGGTTGAGGGGGTTGTTGGTTTGGAGGATTGTCGACTCTGGGGACCGATCATTTGGGATTCAGCCGAGTGAGGCCGCTTCATGAGCTGGTGATGCCACACCTTCTGGGTATCGTATCACCCATCTTGAATGTCTGTGACGCTGATGACCGCATAGGATTCCGAACTTGTGTCAGCTTAGGTCCATACCTGTGAGCAGGGTTGGGTTTGTTGCAGGAGACCTTGACCTTCAGACTACCTGGTTTTCTTGATAGTGAATCAGTTTTGTTGGTACCAGAGGATCTCATCAGCAGATATATGTGTGTTCTTGATAGAGCAGATTTATGAGTAGGATCAGAGGATCTCATCATCAGATGTTTGTTCTTGACAGAGCAGAGTTATGGTCCTGTATCAGAGGACCTTATATTCAGAGATGTGTATTTGCTCTTGACAGAGCAGGTTTATAATTGGGATCAGAAGATCTCATCAGCAGGTGTATGTGTTCTTGACAGAGCAGATTTATGGTCCTGTATCAGAGGTCCTTATTATCAAATGTTTGTTCTTGACAGAGCAGAGTTTTGGTCCTGTATCAGATGTTTGTTCTTGACAGAGCAGATTTATTATCATACGTGTGTTCTTGACAGAGTAGATTTGTGGTCCGATACCGGGGTTTTCTTATTAACAGATATAGTGGTTGTTCTTGATAGAGAAGGGTTATGGTTTTGTTGATACAGAATCTCCACAGCACAGTTGCCTTGATCTCCTGCTGCATGATTGCATTTTACATTGCTTTGCATACTCATCTGCATTTCATTAACGTGTGTCTGTGTTGCAGGTACCGTTTTCCCTGATCCAGGTTTTCTTGCCTCCTATTGTGTTATTATGGGTTCTATGAGGAAGACCGTGGCTTACGAGCTCCCTGCTCCTGATGTGGTTCAGCTGACTGGTTTGATTGCTTTAGCAGATGATTCTGTAAGAGAGGAATTCAGAAAGTCCTACGGCAAACTGCTCAGTTTGGTTCGTAAACCTTCTGCATTTGAGTTGAATGGGTTGCACGCCTTGCTGCAGTTCTACGATCCTCCGTTGAGATGCTTTACTTTCCAGGGCTTCGTTCTCGCACCCACGCTAGAGGAGTATGTTGATTTGTTAGGTGTGCCTATCAAGAGTCAGATGCCCTTTGTCCATAGGGATGCTGAGCCTAATCTGGCTAGTCTAGCTCCGTCACTTCATCTGGATGCCTCCGAGTTGGTGTTGTCTAGTTGGAACAAGGTTCCCGGTTTCCCCTTGCAGTTCTTAGTGGGAAAGGCTCAACAGTGCGCCAAAGACGGATGTTGGGTCGTGTTCAACGCCATTCTCGCTCTGTGCATATATGGCATCATTCTGTTCCCCAATATGCCCGATTTTGTAGACTTCGACGCCTTCCGCATCTTTGCTTCAGGGAATCCAGTCCCTACCTTGATAGGAGATGTCTACCATTCCATCCACTACAAAAACGAGAACAGAAGGGGCAAGAATGTCTCGTGCTGCGTACCCCTGCTTTATAGATGGCTTGATAGTCACCTGCCCAAGAAGGGTCCCTTTGCTTCGTCTGCGGCCACAGCTGAGTGGTCTAAGCGTTTGATGAGTCTATCAGCGGAGGATATTGACTGGTTTGACAGAGATAGGTTGGGTACCAAGATCATCTTCAGCTGCAGCGGGTTTCCGAATGTGCCTTTGATAGGCAGGAAGGGTTGTATAAACTATAACCCATCTTTGCTGGTCTGACAGTTTTCTTATGCTTTGAGAGCTCCGCCGAAGGATGAAGAGGTGCAGGAATCTCTGTACCTCACTGGTCTTCTAGAGGGGGATATGTTATCTAAGCTTCAGCGCGCTTGGAATGGTATCAGTAAGAGGGGAAAAGCGTTGCTGGGAAAAAGCAATAGTCAAGCCTGCGCTCCATACGTGACTTGGATCAGAGCCAGAGCAGATGTTATAGGGATGCCGTTTCTTCCTGCCAAGCCAGAAAGCCCTCCAATGATTGAAGAGCCTACTACCATGCCCATTCAGCGGCATAATCAGGTGTTAGCTGAGTGAGATGAATTGAAGAGGGCAAATGAAGAACTGGAGAAAGAATTGGCTCAGCTCCGAAGCGAGAGAAGAGAAGCCGTTCATTCCCTCAAGAGGCAGACAGAGATGGTGAACCAGCTAGGTACAGACTTGAATAAGCAGATAGCTGAGCGCGAGCGCATGGGTCGAGACTTCAAAGCTGTCAACGATGTACTGGCCACAAAGGAGCAACACTTGGATGAAGCGTATCAGAGGATATCCAAGTTTAACCAGCATTGGAAGGCCACCCTAGCCAACAGGAAAGAGCGGGAGGATAAGCTGATGCAACAGATCTCCAAGCTGAAAGCCCAGGTGAAGGCTAATGAGAAGAGGTTTGATGAAGAAACCGCTCGCAGATATGCCGCTGAAGGCCAGCTTAACAGGGCTCTTGCTAACCTGAAGGAGCGCAAGCTGACGTTTGAGTCCAAGAAGCGGAAGCTAGAAGATTGTTTCGGCGAAGGAGCATGGGAAGATTCGGTCGAAGGTCTTCAGTACACCATTATGTAGAGGGAGTTACTCGTCGAAGGGTTACTCACTCGGCCGGATCATCCAGAAACGAAGGGGTTGTTAGAAGAGTTTCGCGCCCGTGGCCGTGCTTGACTATTTGTAATCCTTTTGTGTTGATCATTGTTGTATGCTGACCATCACCAGGCTTGTTGGCTGAGGTCATGTTGTTGATTCATCTTGTACTCACTGATGATGTGTACTGCCTTGATGGGCTTTCTTCATATATATGAGATGTTATTTCCATGACTGGAATCGGACTTCTTATTATCAGCACTGGCACTCAGGCACTAGGATCGGGGAAAACCTCCCTAACGCACAGACACACGTTTGCATTTGCATGAAGCATTTGCATAACGAGCACTTTGTCGTTTTTCCTAACCCTTTTATGTATACAGGTTGTTTCAGGATTGATCAGAGACCTATCCACCGCTATCCGACCAAAGCAAATCAAACCAGAATCATGGAGCAAGTGCAAACTGATGTTCAAGAACTCCGCGAAAGAATGGATCGCTTCATGGAGCTCATGCAAGCGGTCGCCAATGGCCAGGATCAGCTCAGAACCCTGGTTCAGCCTCTGATTTCAAGGGTCGATAGCAATGGCGTACTCCATGGTGGGACTGTGCCTACCCCTCCACCAGTTGAAACTCCTCAGAATGGCGTCCCCGTGACCGGGGGGAATGGCAGTGCCAACGGCAATGTGATAGCTAACATGGGACTCAATGGCAATACGACGGGCGTCGGTAATGGAAATTTTGAAGCCAATGTCAATGTTGGGCTGGGCAACGGCAATACAGGTGTTGGGAATCTGTTCGGGCCTCAGTCGTGGTTAGAAGAACGTCAGGACAATGTGTTCTCTTAGAGAGGTGCTGAAGGGGAGCTGACTGCTGAAGCACGGCTAAGGTTCAAGGCACTCGAGGATAAGATGAGAAATATCGAGAACCAGAACACCCTGGGCGTTGATATGTCCAAGTTGGGACTGATTGCTGATTTCAAGGTGCCTCCCAAGTTCAAGGTACCCGACTTTGAAAAGTACAAGGGCACCACTTGCCCTCGCGTCCAGCTGAGATCATATTACAGGAAAATGTCGGCTCACTCTGAGGACGAGAAGTTGCTGATGCACTTCTTTCAGGACAGTCTGTCCGGACCCTCCCTCAAATGGTACATGAGTCTGGAACCTACCAGTGTGCGCACGTGGAAGGACCTTGCTGAAGCATTCGTGCACCACTACCAATACAATAGTGACTTGGCTCCGAACCGAGTCCAACTGCAGAATCTGTCGCAAAGGAACAACGAAGGGTTCAAGGAATACGCCCAGCGATGGCGTGAGTTGGCAGCTAGGGTTCAGCCGCCGATGGTTGAACGTGAGCTGGTGCAAATGTTCGTGGCCACCCTCCCAGGGGTTTATTATGAGAAATTAGTCAGCGGTATGTCCGGAACCTTCTCAGATCTCATTATCACGGGTGAGCACATTGAAAATGGGATCAAACTGGGGAAAATTCAAGGTGAGGCATCCTCAGCTGGAGGAGGCGGAAAGAAACCTTATGGTGGCAAAAGACGGGAAGGAGAAACGAGTGTCGTGACCAACGCTCGGAGGAAGAGTAAAGGCCCTCACCAACAGGTGGCCAACATAACTATCCCGGCAGTTCAACAGCCATAGCAGCAACAGCAACCGAATCAACAAGGGTACCGAAAGTACCAGAACAGGGCACCTCTGTCGAGCCGTCACCTCGAGACACCGCCCATGTCCTACGCTCAACTATTGCAGACTTTGCTGCAGCTACAGTTGATCCAGAAGAGAACCTTGGCTCCCTTGACAGGGACACCTCCGCCAGGTTATGACGCGAATGCGACTTGTGAATTTCACTCAGGGGCACCAGGCCACACAGTAGAGAATTGCAAAGCCTTCAAGCATAAGGTGCAGGACATGGTGGACGCCAAGATCATCAACTTCTCAAATAATGTGCCAAACATCACGAAGAACCCTATGCCGAATCATAGGGGAGGTGGAGTAAACGCCATTATTAAGGACGAGAGTTTGGATTTGTTGACTGACGTTAGAGATCTGAAGACGCCGCTTAGCTTCGTTAAGGCTAAGCTGATGAAAAGAGGTTTCTTTGCAGGTTGCGGAGAGCTGTGTATGGGCTGTGCGACAAGTCCTGATGGATGTGAACAGTTGATAGAGGGGATTCAAAGTCTGATGACTGAAGGGATCCTACAGTTTAGCCGGAGGGCCGAATGTGGATCGGGAGAGGTAATGCTAAAGCAAGACGATGAGGTTGCCACCATCACCATCCCTCACCAAACGATAACTATTTCTGCACCCAGGCCGCCCACGATTACCATCACCAAAGCTGGGCCGATACCCTTCGAGAGCACCAATGCTGTCCCATGGCATTATGGGGCTGAGGTCTACTGCAACGGACAGAGATTGGAACTGGAACCGTTTGGGTCGTCTGTGGAGAACCTAGCGGGCGTTAGTGGAATCACTCGTAGCGGGAGAGTGTTTGCACCACCTGAGGTTGTGACGGACAAGGTGGACAGAGCTGATGCAACTGATAAAGGGAAAAGTAAAGTCGTTGAAGAGATCCCCCGTGGGGTAGAAAAAGGCTTACTTGTTAAAGACGCCGAGGAATTTATGAGGTTGATTAAAAAGAGTGACTACAAGATCGTGGATCATCTCCATCAGACACCCTCAAAAATTTCCATCCTGAATCTGTTGCTGTGTTCTGAGGCACACCGCAACGCGCTGCTGAAGGTGTTGAACGCCGCATATGTACTGCAGGAAATATCGGTAAACCAGTTAGAAGAGGTCGTAGCCCACGTGAATGCTGGAAATGGGTTAGGGTTCACTGACCTAGAGCTGACGCCGAAGGGTAGGAACCACAATAGCGCCCTGCACATCTCGATAGAGTGTAGGGGAACAATTATGTCGCACGTGTTGGTAGACACAGGGTCATCACTCAATGTTCTTCCGAAGAAAGCATTGATGAAGTTGGATACTCGCGGAGTGATTTGCACACCCAGTGATCTGGTTGTGAAAGCGTTCGATGGAACCAAACGCCATGTTTTCGGGGAGGTGATGTTGCCAATCCAAGTCGGGCCGGAAACATTCGATGCGGTCTTTTACATTATGGGCATCATGCCTGCCTACAGTTGTCTCCTAGGCCGGCCATGGATCCATTCGGCGGGTGCCGTGACCTCCACGTTGCACCAGAAGCTCAAGTATGTTGTCGGAGGTAGCATCGTGACTGTATGTGGCGAGGAAGACATAATGGTGAGCCATTTGTCGTCCTTCAAATATGTTGAGATGGATGGGGAAATCCACGAAACCCTATACCAAGCGTTCGAAGCTGTTAAAGTCAAGGACGTAGCTCCTGTGGTCACTGAAAAGCCAGAGATGACTCTCTCTTCCTCCAAGGAAGCCCGAGCCGTTGTCCAAGCCGGATCTACCCCAGGCTGGGGGAAAATTTTGGAGATACCTAACAAGCAAGACAAGTTTGGGTTGGGATATTCTCCTGCGGCCGAAGCCTCCTCTTCTAGCAGTGCGTCGCGAGGTAAAGGGCCGATCCAGTTTACCAGCGGCGGGGTGATATTTGAAAGCATCAATGCAGTGTCTGAAGACAGCGGAGATAGCGACTGTGACCTAGACTCTTGGATCCAGCCAAGCAAGCCAGGCGAGAGCCTCACCAACTGGTCCGTCAAGGATATCATCCAGATGACAAGCGAAGAGTAATGATTTACTTTTTCCAATCATTGTACAACCCTATGTCCTACCCGGGGCATAGTGGTTTTATTGTCAGGGCCTCGTTTGATTATGTACATGCATTTTATCAATAAATCAAAAGGCGTTTTCTTCATATTCAAATATTGTGATCTATGTTATTCCTGTTTTATATTTGTTTTGAAAAACAATAAAATGGCAATGGGGTTTGTGCTAACCTGCATATCCTTGTCTTAAGCTTAACCCTTGTTATTGCAGAATCCACATAGCAGATGGCATCGACTCTGGACCTTCTACGACTCACTTCGACTTCGATTGCCCGATCTATCAAGCCAAAGAAGAGATTGATGAAGACGAAGACCTTCCCGAAGAGTTGGCCCGCTTGTTGAAACAAGAAGAGAAAGTTATTCTGCCTCACGAAGAAGAGATCGAGATTGTGAATCTGGGTTCTGAAGAACTTGTTAGGAACGTCAGGATAGGGGCTGCATTGCAGAGTGATGTCAAGCAGAGACTGGTCGAGATGCTGAGAGAGTATAATGACGTCTTTGCTTGGTCATACGAAGATATGCTCGGACTTGATACTGACATCGTGGTCCATCACTTGCCGCTGCGAGAAGATTGTCCTCCCGTTAAGCAGGAGCTTAGGAGGACGCGACCAGATATGGCCGTCAAGATCAAAGAAGAAGTGCAGAAGCAGCTTGATGCTGGCTTCTTAGCGGTCACTACCTACCCTCCGTGGGTCGCCAACCTAGTACCTGTACCGAAGAAGGATGGTAAGGTGCGAATGTGCGTCGATTATCGGGATTTGAATAGGGCAAGCCCTAAAGATGATTTCCCGCTGCCTCATATCGATGTGTTGGTCGACAATACAACTCAGTTCTCCGTGTTTTCGTTCATGGATGGCTTCTCCGGCTACAACCAGATCAAGATGGCGCCGGAGGACATGGAGAAAACTACGTTTATTACACCTTGGGGAACATTTTGCTACAAGGTAATGCCTTTCGGTCTGAAGAACGCAGGGGCCACTTACCAACGAGCAATGGTTACTTTGTTTCATGACATGATTCATCATGAGATTGAAGTCTATGTTGATGACATGATTGCGAAGTCCCAAACGGAGGAAGGACACCTGGTCAATTTGCTGAAGCTTTTTGAGAGGCTTAGGAAGTTCAGGTTGAGGCTGAATCCTAACAAGTGTACTTTCGGAGTACGATCCGGAAAGCTGCTGGGGTTTATCGTGAGTGAAAGAGGCATCGAGGTTGATCCTGCGAAGATTAAAGCGATACAAGAAATGCCAGTGCCAAAAACAGAAAAAGAAGTTCGTGGTTTCCTGGGCAGAATAAACTACATTGCAAGGTTTATTTCTCAGCTCACGGCCACGTGTGAACCGATGTTCAAACTGCTGAAAAAAGACCAGGCGATTATCTGGAACGAGGATTGCCAGAAGGCATTTGATAAGATAAAACAGTATCTGTAGGAACCTCCGATCTTGATACCCCCAGTGGCCGGACAGCCCCTAATCATGTACTTGACAGTTCTGGAGAATAGTATGGGGTGTGTTCTTGGTCAGCACGACGAGACGGGCAGAATAGAGCATGCAATTTACTACTTGAGTAAAAAGTTCACAGACTGTGAATCTCGTTACTCGATGCTGGAGAGGACGTGTTGTGCACTAGCCTGGGCTGCCAAACGTTTACAACAGTACATGCTCAATCACACCACCATGTTGATTTCGAAGATGGATCCGATCAAGTACGTCTTTGAGAAGCAAGCGCTTTCGGGCAGGATTGCCAGATGGCAAATGGTGTTGACGGAATATGACATTCAGTACGTTTCCCAAAAGGCCATCAAGGGCAGCGTATTGTCTGAATACCTCGCCGAACAGCTGATCGAGGATTATCAGACAATGAAGTTTGAATTCCCTGATGAGGATATCATGTTTCTCAAAGCGAAGGATTGCGATGAACCGTTGCCCGGCGAGGGTCCAGATAGGAAATCCCAATGGAAATTGATATTTGACAGGGCGGTTAACTCTTACGGAAGTGGCATTGGGGCGATCATCACGACTCCCCACGGATCACACATCCCGTTCACTGCGAGACTGACGTTTCCAGTCACCAATAATGAAGCGGAGTACGAAGCATGCATCATGGGTCTAGAAGAAGCGATTGATTTTAGAATCAAGAACCTAGACGTATATGGTGACTCGGCGCTCGTGATCAACCAAATCAAAGGGGAGTGGGAGACTCGTCAATCGAATTTGGTGCCGTACATGAACTATGCCAGAAGGCTACTTCCGTTCTTTGATCGAGTGGAACTAAATCATGTGCCCAGGGCCGAAAACCAGATGGCTGATGCCTTAGCCACGTTGGCTTCGATGTATAAAGTCAATTTTTGGAATGAAGCTCCAAGAATTGTCCTTTCTCGTCTTGATAGACCTGCGTTCGTTTTTGCAATCGAGGAAGCCTCTGACGGCAATCCATGGTTCCATGATATCCATACCTTCCTTATGACTAAGGAGTATCCTGCGGGAGCGTCAACCCAGGATAAGAAGACTCTGAGGAGGCTATCTGGAAATTTTTATCTCAACCCTGATGGAGTTTTGTATAAAAGAAACCATGATCTCGTGCTACTCAGATGTGTAGATGAGAAAGAGGCGAGTATGCTCATGGAAGAAGTACATGAAGGCACATTTGGTACGCACGCCGGCGGGCATGCCATGACAAGAAAGATCCTGAGAGCAGGATATTACTGGCTGACGATGGAGTCAGATTGCTTTAAATTCGCGAAGAGATGTCATAAATGCCAGATTTATGCTAATAAAGTTCATGTGCCGCCGTGCCCGTTGAATGTCATGTCCTCCCCGTGGCCGTTCTCCATGTGGGGCATCGACATGATAGGCAAGATCGAGCCCACTGCATCTAACGGTCATCGCTTCATTCTAGTAGCTATCGACTACTTCACCAAGTGGGTGGAGGCAGCCTCATATGCTAATGTGACCAAGCAGGTGGTGGCTAAATTCATAAAGAGGGACATCATCTGTCGATACGGAATTCCCGAGCGGATCATTACTGATAATGGTTCGAATCTGAATAACAAGATGATGAAGGAGTTGTGCCAGAGTTTCAAGATTGAACACCACAACTCATCTCCTTATCGGCCGAAGATGAATGGCGTCGTTGAAGCGGCCAATAAGAACATCAAGAAGATTGTTCAGAAGATGGTTGTGACCTACAAGGATTGGCACGAGATGTTGCCATTCGCATTGCACGGTTATCGTACGACGGTACGTACATCAACCGGGGAAACTCCTTTCTCCTTGGTGTACGGTATGGAAGTTGTCCTACTGTTAGAAGTGGAGATCCCTTCTTTGCGAGTTTTGGCTGATGTGAAACTCGATGAGGCAGAATGGATTAAGAACCGACTAAACCAACTCAGCCTGATGGACGAGAAGAGGTTAGCATCAATTGCATATGGTCGTCTGTACCAAAGCCGAATGAAGAAAGCTTATGATAAGAAGGTGCGTCCTAGAAGCTTTCAGACGGGTGATCTCATCCTGAAGAAGATTCTTCCTCCATACTCCGATCACCTGGGCAAGTGGACTCCTAATTACGAAGGTCCGTACGTCGTTAGCAAGGTCTTTTCGGGAGGAGCCTTGCTGTTATCCATGATGGATGGTGAATATTTTGCATCCCCGGTGAACGCGGACGCAGTTAAAAAATACTTTGCTTAAAAATGACCCGCTGGAAAGAAAAAGAATATCCAGGCAAAAATGGGGCATCCCGGCGAACCATAAAAAAGAAAAAGGTTCGGGCAAAAATTAGGGATATAAAGAAAAGAATGTACACCCGCAAAGTCGAAAACCTGGAAGGGCGACTTTGGCAAAAAAGGGTATCCCGGTGAATTGAAAACCCGAAAGGGCGATTCAGGCAAAAGTTAGGGATTTGAAAAAGCAAATGACTGCGTTCCGCGTGTGGACTTTCATTGTTTAGTGGTTTGGAGGACCTAAGGGCCGTTTATCTGAATCAATCTCTTCTGAAGCTGAAGCGTCGGAGAAGTATCGAAGTCGAGTGGGTCATAGAGGGATCAACTCATGGTGTTCGTCTACGCCTCGTTGCCGACATTTGTATATACTGATGTATATTTATGTTTTATTTTTGCGCAGCTTCCTCATTCCAGGGGCTTGCATCTGTTGTAAAACCTTTTGACCCATTCAGGGGTTCGTTATCAATAAAACGTATACTATTCAGCAATTCTGTTTGTCTGTTTAGCATTTATCTGTTTTGTTTGCAAAAAAGAACGCTGATGTTTTTGATAAAATGCGCATACATAAACTTACTGGCCTAGGCCACTGATTGTTGAAACAATGAATTACTTGAACATTGTCATAAGATGATAACCTTGATAGGTCCCTTTGAGAAGGGTGTCTTGTCTGTTTGTTGGTGTTGTTGCAGGTATGGCATGTACCAGGTAGTACGCCGCATGCGTCCCCAAGCAGGATGATTCCTCCTTCTCCAGCAAAGTTCAGCAACCTCTCCCCGCAGAGTCTGAACGTGAGATCGTAAGCATTGATATGTCTCCCCAAGCAGAGAAGATTCTATCCCCAATCAGGTGTATCCTGAAGGAAGGTCATCTCCCCAGCTGAGTCGTATACTGAAGTGTGCAGCAATTGGAAGTTCCAGACTGAAGTCTCCGGCAGAATTGAAATTCCCCACAAAGTCGTACTCTCCCCCGAGCAAGATGATTCCTTCTCCCCCAACCGAGTTTGCAGTTCCCCAAGAGAGCCGATTCCTTGGAAAGCAGTTCGGGCCATGATTGGTTTTCCCCAGTAGAGTGTTGAGTAGCTGATGTTGTATTTCCCCACCGGAGTCGTTATCTCCAGGAAGGTTTAGCCGTGAAGGTCGTGCAGTTTATTTCTGTGATTGACATCGCTTTCCTGAGCAGGTCCGGATCCTCGTAGAGCTTTATTCCCCTACAGCAGTTGACTGAATTTTGTTTCCCTAGGCGGAGTCCAATTGAGATTGGTGTGGTTCTTTCTCCTCGGCAGGATGATTCCTCCTCCCCACCAGAGTGGTGCTTTCTCCTTGACAGGAGGATTCTCCCTTGAGCATTTATTTTGTTGACGGGATCGTAGCATTTGGCATGATTGCATAGCATCTACCCTAGACGCGTAGCATTTCCACCGTGTGGAGCATTGCGCCATTGTCGAACCATATGCATATGAAGCATGAGCTAGGTTGTTACCGTTCTTGTTTTGCAGATGTTCCTCCGCAGAGTCGCTTGCTCAAGATGATTCTTGAATCCCTCTAGCAGAAGTCATTTACCCAAGATGATTCTTGAATTCTCCCGCAGAGGCGTTCGTTTAAGATGATTCTTAAAATCCCCTGTGTGGTCGCCAGAAAGGGTTGCTCAAGTTGATGCTTAGAGTCCCCGGTAGAGTGTTTTCTCAGGATGATTCCTGAAATCTCCAGCAGAGTTATTGGTTCAGGATGATTCTTGAAGTCCCCGGAGGAATTATTTGTCCAAGATGATTCTTGTAGTCCTCAGCAGAGTTGATTCATCCAGAATGATTTCTGGATCCCCGAAGCAGAGTTACTTGATAGTTCTCCAGAATCCCCAGCGGAGATGCGTCATCCCCAGCAGGTTTCCAAGCAGCAAAGTTGAAACTTCCCTCGAAGACTTGATGATTGAAGTCCAACCGTATTAACGAAGCAGTTCTCCCAGCTGATGCGGAGTGCCTGATGGCAGAAGTTTGGATATCCCCAATTGGTTCATGATTGACCGAGAATTCCATTCTCGTCTTACTGACGAAGTGCGGCTGACGCCCAAAAATTTCTTTGAATGCCCGATGGCATGATTAACTTGATTGTGGACCTGATGTGTCCCGAGGAATCTTGATGCCTGACGGCATGATCGACCGTGTATCACCGGTTACCGTGTGACCAATTCCCCAGCTAGTTGTCGTGCAGCTAATATTTCAGTTTCCGAAGATTTGTTCCCATCAGAGTACCATGTACTTGTGCAGTTGGCAAATTTCCGGGTTTGTTGGTATTCAACCGTCTTTTACCTTGATTGGTTGCGAGTCGTTCGCTTCTCACCCAGTCAGGTCCAAGCCGTTTGAATAGGGGCAGCTGTTGCACCCCAAAATTTGCCCAACTTTTCTTTGCCTAGCTTATGTTTCATTTCATTCACATTAGCATTATCATTTGCATTTCATTGACATGTATGTAGGATATCAAGAGGTATGATCACCAACCAAGAGCTACACAAGACTATGAAGCTAGCTAAGAAGGTTATTCAAGTATTCAAGTGTTGATATCCTTGTCAGAGAAGTTAAAAGATCCTCAGAGAGAGTGGTTGAAACCAAGGTTGTGTGCCTCCTAACTTGAGAGTTATGGGGAAGACCCTCAGATGATTCTGAAGCCAGGAAGTTGGACTTGAAGCCTTGAGAGAGCTTATGAGATGTCTTGAAAGCCATCATGAGGCCTAGATAGGTCATTGTGCAAGATTAAGAAGCCTCAGCCATGAGTGGTGTAATTAGGGTTTGACTGGGTCAACCCTAGGTCAACTGATGACTTGGAGGAAGTTGAGACCTAATCCAAGAGCCATGTGATCATGGATTGATGCATTGAGATGTTATAAGGATGATTCCAAGGTCAACTCATCATTATTGAAGAGTTTGAGAAGTTGCAAGCTAGGGTTTCTATGGCTTGACACTGTAAAATCCCCTAGTTTGACCCCTATCTTCAAGGCAGTTTAGCTCAAGATGTGATTGTCATCTCATCTTGCCCCCAACATGAATGTTGTAGAGCTTGACCTTAGCTTTAATTTGAATGCTATAAGTCCTTGATAGGATTTGTAGAACTCAAGTTATGAATTTGACAAGTTACAGGTCATCTGAGGTATGTGAATTTGGGGGCTTGAAAGTTACCCAACTTGCACCAAACCTTTGCCCAAGAAGGATGATTCCTATGAACTTTTGGTCAACATGAATGTTGTTCCTTATCCTCTTAGCTTCAAATGGGAAAATGTTCAACATAAAAGTTGTTCAAAATGATGTTTTAAGGCTATTAAAGAGGTCATGAGATGATGGAAATGCTTGTAGCTCAAAGTTGCAAAAATGACCTAAAATAAGGGTATAAGTTAAATAAACCAAAGTTGGAAATTGATATTTTTGACCTACACATCCAAACCATGGCATGTAATATATCATTTTGACTATAGACAACATTTTAAGAACATTGGTTTAGCCATATTTTTGAATTGAAATTCAATTGGTGGACTTGCTTTGAGAAGTAGTTACTTACATCATAAGTAACATTTGCAAAACCTAGAATCAAGGCATAACCAAGGCCCCTTGCAAGCCAAACACTTTCAAAATGTCACTAGGGGAGAAATTGGAAGAGAATGAGATTGGTTTCAAGCTGCAAACAGAATTATGCATGTCATGGCATATGGTTGAAGTTCTCATGTCATGAGAGATTGAAACTCTCATTAGAAGGATCTAGAGGGTTCTAGATCATCCACACATGTTCTATATATTAAGTAGAAGAGGTTCAGATGAAAGGTTGGTGATGATTGAAGGAGAGAGCATAGATTGAGATTGAGATTTCATTGCTTGCAACTGAATTCGGTTTCACCAATTTCTTCACTTTCCATCCATTTTCTTGATTGCAACTTCTTCCATGGATGCTAGGGATTGAGTCCAGATCATAATCAAGAGGAATTCGTGGCTGATTGGTGTTCTTGAACTCAGATTTTTCCACCTGCAACTCACCATCGGGTTTCAAGATTCAGGAGTTTTCAACCAGTTCTATTGCATACAGAAGCAAGGAAATGATCCATTGATCGTGTCTGGAAGGTTGGAGAGCTTGATTTGAAGATTTAGTGCATCTGCTCATCAAGAATTCTCAGGTTAGTAAACTTCTTCCTCCAGCATGAATTAGGTAGAATCAATACGAATTAGGGTGTTAGATGCATTGTAGAACGGTGTAGGATTGATTTCAGACCATTAATTTGAGAATTAGTGACCAATTAGGGATGTTACCATTTTCGGTTCAGAATTGGTTATGGCGAATCTTGAGGTTTCAGAGAGAATTAAGGGCATGAATGAATTCGTGAGGGAATTTGGGACATGTTTCATTAAGGGATCGTGGCCTATGGTGGACTCTATGTTGAACTAGGGTTGTGGAAGGGTGACCGGAGAAAGTCACCGGCGGTGGTTTTGGGCGTGCAGGTGACCTGAGTTTCAGGGGTTTGAATTGGAGAAGATGACTTGATAGCCATCAAATCAAGGTTTGACTTGGACTAAGACCCTCATCCAACGGTCACGCGAGCTTCTCAATTTGTGAAGGGTCTGAGTTAAATGGAACGTAGCGTTTCATTTATTTGTGGTTTTGGGCTGAATGCAAAGATTGATACTTACACCCCCTGATGGCCCAATCCATTATGTGAACTGATTTCCATTGCTAGTTGCACCGTGCATTTATCTTTTTCTTTGGATTTTCTTTATTTTCTTCATGTTATTCATGGTTCTTGATAAAATCATATAAAATTGAAAAATGATCCAATTAATCCCATTCTTTTTGCATTATATTCATGATTGAGTCTAGTAATTTTTAGAAAAATAATATTTGTAGTTCATGCATTTTCTGATTTTATGGGATTTTTACATTTTAATTGATATTAAAATGGATATGTTTGATACTTAATTTTGTGGAATTTTGTGTGATCATGTGGTGATGATTTTGATCCTAGTTTTTTGTGTGTGATTAGATTAGACATGTATTCTCCCATAGAATTTTTCTCACATTTTTGTGATGAAAATATGTGTGTTTTCTAGATTAAGCGTTAGGTGCTTCCTTTTAGGGTTTAGGTTTAGCACCTTGTAGTGTAGAATTTATTTCTAGGTCTTATTTGATGGTTTGATCTCTGGAATTAATATGGTAGAGTCATGATTGACCTAGGTTCCCATAGTTATTTTTGTAGGATTTTACAATTGGTTTTAGTATTTTAGTTAGGATTAACTTTAGTACTAGGTTTTAGGTGATCCTAACTTACTAACTCAACTAGATTAACTTCTTTAGTCCCCTTGGATTAGGGTTTTGCTTTGTTGGTCTTTGGTTGAGATTGAAGACAAGTTGAAGACAAGGTGAGGATGCTTGAAGTTGCTTGGAGCTAGGAGTTGCTTGTGCCTGAAGGTGTCTGATGAAGATTTAGGAGGTAGGAGACATAGGGAGAGCCTTATAATTAGAATGACTTCTTTCACAAATATGGAAAGCATCTTGTGCTTCCATTCCTCCCAATGACTAAAAGTCCTTCTAAGATATTCAAATCCCTCCTTTGGAGGGATGAGTGGCTTTATCTGGGAAGTAGAACTTTGAGGGAACCTGTCTCTCATAGTGATGAACCCTTACAGGCTTCCTTTGGTTGTCAATAAGCTGTTTATCATTTCCATTCATTCTGTTAAATCAATTGTCTTCTGGTCTGATGTATCTTGAAAGATGTTGGACTTGAGTTTGAAGATAAGGACTTCATTGAAGAGTGTGGAAGAGGATGATTCCTTGAGCATTGCCATTGCAGCTGAAGCTTGAAGAGCAAGAAGAACAAGTTGATGCTTGTGAAGAAGATCCAATGGAGTTTGAGTGAAGAGCTGAGGTTTGAAAAAGAATTGAAGGATGGAGTTGACACTTCCAGGTGATTGAAGACTACTCTGAGAAGATGAAGCTTGTAGGAGAAGAAAACCAAGTTGATACTGGTAAAGCAAAGAGAGCTGAAGCTTGAGGACTAAGTTGATACTTATGAAGAGGATTCAATGGAGATTGAGTGTAGAGCTGAGGCTTGAGGAGTAAAGGATAAGTTGACACTTACATTGATGCATTGAGAGCATGAAGGAATCAAGTTGACACTTGTAGTTAAGAGTGAAGCCTGAGGGTGGAATTGACTGAGGAGCTGAAGCTTGGAGAAGAGAGAATAAGTTGATACTTATGGATTAAAACCTTGGAGGAGCAAGTTGATGCTTGTTATTGAGGATAATAACCTTGAAGGGTGGTTGAAGTCTGATGACTGGGTTGCTGTCTGAAGAGCTGAAGCTTGGAAGTGAAAGAGGGAGTTGTTGATCTGTTTTCTTTCTTGTTTGTTTTCTTTTCTGTGCTGATGTGACTTGTTTGACTTGCTTGATGCATTAGAATAAGTTCATATCTAGACTGACTGTAAGCTAGGAGCATGATTGCACTAGAGGTTGAGTTGCTCCCTCTGCTTGTATTTTTACTGTATGGCTTTGCTTGCGGGTATTCGGTAGAGCCCAGCTCCCTTGTCCATGTGGTTTGTGTTTGCTTGATCGCATGTTATTTTTACTGTATGATTGCAGTTTATCCTATTTTGCTTGATAGCATTTTATTTCTTCTGTATGATTACTGTTATTCATATCTGGCTTGAGGTCGAGACGAGCTTGTGGAGGCTGACACCCCACACACATTTCCTCCCTCACTTGCATTGCATGCATTTTACGGTATATTTGTTTACTGTTTAAGCTGATGCTTTATCTGTTTCTGTTTATCATTGACATGATCCCTTAGGAATCTCAGTTCCTTTGATAAGGAAGTGATGATTAGAACCTTAGGTTGAAACCTATGCATGATAACTTCTAGGAGTTCCCTGTTTCAAACTTCAACCATAGGATGAATCCTTGGCATGACAACATTAGGACTTGATAGTCTCCCCTTAGTTGAGCTTGTTCTCTTCTCATCTCAAAACAGCTTAAGATACAGTAATCATGAATGATTTCTTTCGTACATTACGAGCCTTAAGCTATCTGAGAAAGGATTGTTGGAGAGTTTCTTTTCAACAGTCTGGATGTTTAGTATGGCACCCTTTGGGTGACATGCGACGCATTCACTCTCAGGTCATAGTCTTTAGTGCGATTGAAATTGCAGACACAATAAAAAACAGTTCTTTCGTAAAAGACAGAAAACAAACTTCAAACATTTTTGCCCCGTGGGCCCGTAATTCAAAGGAAGCTTTTCTGAAGAAAAGAGTGTCGTTAAACTTTAGCGCCACCGCAAACAGGCTTTGTCCCTAACTGCCGGAACAGCTATTTAACCCTACTCGATAAAACAGATGAATCTGAATCCCCGTAAGCCGTATTATCCCGAACTACGTAAGCTCTGATCTCTCATACCTGTTGAGAGTACGTAGGCACATTACTGATGTATTCGCGAGCCACCTTCCCCGTAACCCGTCGTAGGTCGAACTACGTTGACTCTGATTTCTCATTCTCTGATGAGAATACGTAGGCATAAAGCGCGACGCTTTGCCGAGTCATTTTCTTTTTAAGCCAGCCTTGATAGGTAGATAGATAAAACCAACTTGTCCAGTAAACACAACAAGCGTGGATCCCATCGAGTACAATGGACGTGAGGGGTGCTAATACCTTCCCCTTGCGTAACCGACTCCCGAACCCAGAAAACGGTTGCGATGACCTTTTCTTATACCTTTTTCGTCAGGTTTTTCCGATCGTTTCCTTTCCCGCTCTGAGGGATAAATAACGAAAGGTGGCGACTCTTCTGTTTTGCCGGCACCTTATTTTCGCGGAAGCGACAATGTCCACTTTCTGAAGGAGAGCTTTGAGGGGAAGATGGCTGGCAGGGCCCATCTGCAGGAGGGTAAAGAGATCCCCTTTGAAGATTTTTTGCTTGAACTTGTCGAGGGCACTGTCAGTTGGTGGCTTCGAGGTTTGCCCTTCAGAAGTCGAAGTACTGAGCGTACGGCTGGAAGAACGGCTTCTCCTACTCAACAGGAGCCTGATATATTGTCGAGGGTTGGAAACCTTCAACGCATCTAGTTCAGCGAGAGTCAGTTGAGTTTCGTTTAGGAAAGAGCTTGTTGGAATATCTTTTGGGATAGGAGGAACGAGATTCCTTGCTGCTTCAGCAGTTTCAGGTTCTTTGACAGAAGTGTCCACAATTGGTGATTCTTTATCTTTGTTTATTCTTGATCTTATCGACATCCTCCTCCATGGCATCCCCAGTGCTTTTGTCATTAGATTCATGCAATTCAAGCTGGGGCTTAGCCTGATCCTCAATGGCTTGACTACCTTCGACAACTGTTTCATCCATAGTTACTGTCTCACCCAAAGGGGAGTTGGTCGTATCGGCCGGAGTTGTTTTCTCTTCTGAAGCGTCAACCTCGTCATCCACTGAAATAGGATCAACCTGAGGATGGTCATCTTCATGATCAAACCCATCAGTCTGAGACTGCTGGGTAGTAGTCTTTGCAGGAGATGGAGGGGTTGTGAAAGAATCAGGTTTATTAATTTCGCCAAGTGAACTTACACCAGAACCCAAATCAGAAGTGGGATGATAGGTAGGCTCACGTTGGCTATTCAAGGAGTATAGTGACAGAGGAATGGCGGTGGGATTAGATCTTGAAGTTCCAGCATCATCCTAGAAAAGGTGGACATTAGAGAAAGATTCAACGCAGAGACCCAAGGAAAGATGGATGTGTGACATACCTTGACAGTTTCGTCAGCAAGACTCGAATTATCACTTTCCATGGGGACAGCCGCTTGAAGCGAAGCATCCCCTACGGGAGCAGGAGTAGGTTCTGGAGGAGGATTGGTAGGTTGAGGTGTGTTAGTCACAGTGGGAGCAGGTGGAGCATCAGGAGTATCTACATCATGAATAATCTTTCTTTTTCGTTTCACTTGAAGACTCTCACAAGGAGACTCGTCTTCGTCATCAGAATCAAGAATAATTTGGGGAGAAGCCCTTTTTAATCTCCTTTGAGGAGTAGGTGGTTTTCGACTAGCCTGAAAACAACATGAAATGATGAGATTAAGTAAGGAGATCGAGATAGTAAAAGCTGCGGAAGGTTACCTTTTGACCTTCGTCCTTGACTTCAGTCCTGGTCGTTGGGGCAACACGTTTTGGGGCAGCTGAAAAACAGATGATACTTAAAACAATTAGCAACAATAAAGCTCAGAGAGGGAAGTCCAAATCAAAGGGGGATGAACCTTCAAGAATGTCGGATTCGATGCGAACATCTTCGATACTGACATGAAGGTGCCTTTTAAACGTATCGAGTGTATGTTTAGTTGGAACCACCCGCTGTGCCTTGGGCTTAGACTGCTGTCTAAGAATTTTTATAGCATCTCCACAGATAAACCAATCTGGAAATTGAGGGGCAAGAGCCACGCCAAAACCAGCGGTTGGTAGTCGAGGGATTTTGGGGGGAAAAAGTTTAAAGGCAACCTCATATCATTTCTCATGAGGAACAGAAGAGGGAATCTTAAAACTATCCAGTTTTTTGGAAAATTTTTCTTTTAAGGTGACAGTAGCCTCGCGGATGGTTCGACTAACATCATCTGGTCGATAGGCAGTTTCGAAATATTTCTGGAAGGCTTGGATCTCTTTGATATGAGTGGAAGTACCTTTCTTGACCTTCTCCTGCACATTAATAAAAGCTTGGTCAATCAAGCGAGTAAAACCGGGAGCATCGAGAAATTCTGAAGCATAATGCTTCGACCACCAGTCATAGAAATTTTGAGAGCAAAGATAAGAGGGTTCAAAGTGAACAGGTGTGAGGTAGGACTTGTGAGCATGGCGTGCCAGTTGCGTCAAACAATCCACAGGAGACAGCACAGTAAAAGGAAGGATGATGTGTGACTTCTTATCGTACAAACATTTGGGCAAGGTTTGAATCAACCCAAATTATCTAGAAACCAAGTTAGGCTGATAGACCAACAGGATGGAGTGATCTTTTACGAGGTTTAGTTTGTGGATCAGTAGGCGGGGAATGAGGAACCTCTCCCAGATCAGCTTCGAATCCTCCTCATATTTCTTTAAGGGAGCGGGGAAGGGTCTAGTAAACCATTCTGGCCCACATTTTCGTTCTGCGAAAGGAGCCATGTTCGCGGTAAACTCATGCCGTTTTGTAAAAATATGAACGAAGCTAGACAAGTTGGATCGAAGGGAACGACCTTCCTCGCTAGGAGTAAGTTGAGCCAGGCGAGGCCACTCGACTCCCCTCTCAGCAACTGCAGGAGATTGTTCGTTAACTTCACCTTTGTTGGGGAGACTGTGCTCAAATGTGGCATTAAGCCACAGCTGAAGAATCCAGAAGGGGCCCGACAACAGCAAGTTGCCATGACTGTCAGGATCTTTCAGTTTACCTGCACCTTCGCTTAAAGCTTCGTAGAGACTAGCCAGGATCATTTCACTGAGACAAATGCCTCTCTTCAGGTGCAGTTGGTTGGCCAGGACCAGATAATTTCTCGCCACCTGTAAAGATTTGGTGCAAAATACACAGCAGGATAACCACATGGCCAAGAAGGCTATGTGTTCTTCATCCTCAACAGAGGTATTAGTCTTGTTGTGGTAGTGTTGGACAAAGATGTATAGGTGTGTTTAGTATTGGCAAAACCAATACTGTCATGACTATCGATCTCGGGATCATAAACAAGGCCATAGGGTTTTAGGCCTACAATGGCAGCTACATCAAGTAAAGTGGGTGTCATCATCCCACAAGGAAGGTGAAAAGTGTTGCGTGTCCTATCCCAGAAGAATAAGGATGAGGCCAACATAAGAGGGCAGTACGAAGGGCCTACCTTCGACATCATAATCAGATCGTAAATCCCAGTTTCCTTCCATTCCTGGGCTTTTACCTTCTCTATTTTCGTCATCCAGTTGAGATAGAGTTCATAATCTTTGAAATAGGGGGTGGCCCTAAACAATCTGGCCCCATCGTGAAGATACCTAAAGTCCACATCGAAAAGGCTCAGATTATCAGGACCATCAGTGGAAGCTTTATTGAAGTGTCTTTACCCTAGGGGTTTAGTGGTTCTATAAAAAGGGAAGAAATCTTTGATGGCGGAGTAGTCGAGACCGGGAGGGGGTAAAGGCCCAGACATGGCTAAAGGCCTCCCTACAACATTAACAGGAATGATTACCTGAGATTCGTAGATGTGTCGTTTTTCCTCCGTCAAGGGTTCGCGGATGAACTGTTGATTTTTTACCGCCTGAGGGCCACTCAAACTAGCAAAGGGAGGAAGTACGGGTGCAGAAGTTTGTCCCTTAGTTTGCGTTTTCTTTTTCTGATGATCGGCCATTGTTGAAAGAAATAAGAGTTGGTTGGTTGAGAGCAGAGAATTAGAGAAAAAGCAAGGAAAGTTATGCGGAATTAGAGAAGTTGTAAAAAACAAAAACAACAAAGGGAAGTTACTTATGTAGTGAGTGGAAGATTGAAGGTTTCCATCATTGAGGGGCTAGAGGTAGTGGGCCACGTGTATGCCTGGATGTGGAATAACAGAGGTAGTAGTTGCAAATCACGTCCCCGAGGATGGTAGAGTGATGATGGCCCACGATTTTGTTGAGTCCTGAAGAAATAGCCATGATGATAATGACGTCATAAAACGTGCATCAAGGCGGCAGAATAGTAGCTTGCATGTTCATAGCTATTTTTTCTTTTTCTCTTTCATTCCTTTCAACTTCTTAGGCTTACATTGGTGGAAAGAATACCATACGACACTCACGAGGGCAAAGCGGCGTCGAAGGTCAGACGTTGTCAAAAAATGTGCTTTTCCACGGTTGAAGTCGAAAAGACATTTTTGGGGGGCAATTTGTTAGCTCCTAAATTGGACGCCTCAGCTAGAAAGAAAGTGTCCAAAGAAAAAGGGTGGAGAATACCTTGAATGCAGGAAAATGGTCGAAAGAAGGAAGCTAAGTCGAAGGACTCACCCCGAGGCCAAAGGTTCGACCGCCTGCCAATAACGAATGGTGCGTCGAAGTATTTGAAATTTGAATGTTGGAGGGAACGGTTTTGCTTGTGGAAAATGGAGGGAAACACGTGTCACTTTATGAATAATGGATCCATGCATTTGAGACAAGTGGCGGAAGGAGATTATGGTGGAAGTTATTAGAGGTTATCTTTTGTTACTATAAATAGAGTGTCTTAGACATATCCAAAGTGTGTTGTAATTTACTATTGTACAAATTACTCTTGAGATTACTCCAAGTATCCGAGTGTAGAGAAAGAGAGTATTGTAAGAGAATGTACGTGATGTAAACACACCATCTTTTGAACTTAATGCAATTTACTTATTTTTATTTTAAGTTTTACAAAGTCCTTTATTGCCTTTATTGTCTTCACCCTTTTGACTCCTTACCTTATTTATCTTCGTCCTCAATCCAAATTCACCTTTACCAACAAACTTTCTTCCCTTTTATTAGAAGCCTTATTTTACCTTCAAATTAACTCGTAGTCGAATAGATGTTCTTTTAGGATTCTGTTTATCCCAACCCTATTCGAGTGTGGAACTTGGATAAATTCTTAAAACCAAAAATAATTCTTTTAGCACATGTCCTAGGATCAATCTGATCGATCCTGTGAGTCACCAAAGTTAGATTTGGAATATCAGCAGTTGTTTTCTGATTTTCAAGGGAAACACCGAGTCAGAGGGATTTGGCAGAGGTCCACCTGATCTGTCCCTACTGTCGCTACTGCGAAAATCGGCGCCGGCTGAACAGAAGAGTCGCCACCGTGCGTTATTTATCCCAACGGAGGGAAAGGAAACGCTCGAAGTAAACCTACCGCAAAGACGGGAAAGGAATGGTCATCGCAACCAAATCCTGGATTCGGGAGTCGGTTACGCAAGGGGAAGGTATTAGCACCCCTCACGTCCGTCGTACTCGACGGGATCCACGCTTGTTTTCTGGTACAGATTGTTGTTCTATCTACTCTACAGGTCTGGGGTTAAAAGAAAAGAAAATGACTCGGAAAAGTATCGCACTTTATGCCTACGTATTCCCGTCTGGAACGAGAAATCAGAGTCAACGTAGTTCGCCTACCTACGGGAAAGGAGGGGAAGGTTGCTCGCTAGGATATCGCATCCTATGCCTACATACTTTCATACAACATGAAAGATCAGAGCAAACGTAGTTCGGGCCACGTACGACACAAGTCTGTCTTGATTGTTTTTATCCTTCTGAAAAAGGTTTTTCCGATTACTGGTCCAAGCGGACAAAAATGACGTTTTGATTGGTTCACAGTCTTTTACGGAAGAACTGGCTTTTATTGTGTTTGGAATTGTTAGCGTATTTTTGATTGTTTTGAGAAAGAAGAGACAGCAACTCTAAAACCTATGGTTTAAAAAGGGAATCAAAATCTATCCTAATGTTGTCATGCATGGATGAGAACCTAATGTCTGTCATATTTCTCTCTTGCGCAGAGAGAAACAGAGATCCTAAGGGAATAAACGGAAAAGAAACAACATATATACAGTAAAGCAGTAAAATGCATGAATGCAGCAGTACAAGCGAGGCAAGGGAGTCCCACTCAACCTCGAACCTAGAAAACAATGAGCGAAGTGAAGAAGCTTCACCTCAATCTCAAGGGGACAATTAACAAACAATACAGTCAAGAAACTCAAACAATACATCACCAACTCTACACAGCACCAGCAGCTCTAAACAGCAAAACCTGACAGCACAAGCTCCTTCTTCTATCAGTCTTCAAGGCAATGAACTCTATCCTCAATCTTCAAGGGATTCTTAAAAGCAAGCTCTCCTAGATGAGTAATAGCTCACAAGATGATTTGGGATGTTAAATAGTCAGTTAACCACCAAAGGTGGCATACAGACTGTTAACAAAATACAGACTATTTCTCTCAAAAGTTCTATCTCCTAGATACTGTCACTAAGCCTTCCAAAGGAAGGAGGTGAGTATCAAAGAGAGACTTTGAATCATAGAGAAGAATGGAGGCAACAGAAACCATCCATGTTTATGAATCATATTTCTACTCTAAAGCTCTACCTAGCTCCTAGGTCCTATGATCTTCAATCAATCTTCAAGCAAGCCTAGCATCTCCATCAAGCTTTGATCTTCAGCTTCAACTTTGTCTTCAATATGCTCCATCATCATGCTCTTCAATCCAAGCCCACACCCCAAGCAAGCCCAATAAGCCCATACAAACAAAATAAACCCCAAAAGGGCACACCAAACAAGCATACAATTGCAAAATATATTAAAAATATTAATATAGTAGGGAAAATTCTAATATTATTTCTAGGGGGTCTAATAAACCTACCCTTAATACCCATATATGCCCCATAGCCTAACTTGTCCTAAAAAACCCAAAATCTAAAGTTATTATGGACCTATGTTGAAGTTTAACCCAATTCTACACAACCTAGAATTATCTAATCAAACTATCCTAAAAATCATCACAAAAATATGGAATTAATCCAGGGGAACCTAAAACATATATCTAACTATCCTAAAAAGATTGACCTAAAAATACTAAGGGAACTACCTAAACTAAAATCTACAAAATCATGTATCAATATAAAAGCATTAAAAAGCAATAAAAGAAGAAAATATGCAAAAAAATATTAAAATGTATGATATGGAAAATGTTTTCATTTTATATTTTTCTAGACAAAAATATGAAAAGGGAGAAAAAACTCCCATGAAAAAATATTGATTTTTCTATTTAATATGAATTTTCTAAAGATATGAAAAAAATGGAGAAAATATAATATGGAAATATGAACCAGGGGTGCAGCAAGTAACAAAATGCAATTCAATATATGCTTGGGCCCAGTGAGGGGGTCTGAATAGAAAGCGCGCATGGGCCCATTAACTAATCAGAAAACAATTGAAAAAAAAAAAGAAAAAAGAAAAAGCGCGGTGCGAAAAGCAGGAAAATACAGTGCAAATCATGATGGGCCTCGCTTGGGGGGTGGCGTTAGAAAAATCACTTAAGCCCAGGATTTGGCGTTTTAATGAAACTCCGCGTTTCATACGCGCTGGCTTCCCTCCATAATTCAAATCAAACGCGAGCCATTGGATCCGTTCTTTGGTCAATTGGTCAGCATGCATCTGACGGTCGCGAAGTCATCTTCAACCTTGGATTAGGGTTTTGAAGAAACACCATTAAAACCAGAGCTCCATGCACAGAACTTCTACCCTTTCATTCTCCCTTATTTCAGCATCAATTTTCAAAGTTTAAAACACAAAGTTGATTAGAATTTCACCCTGAATACGACTATGGCATTGGTTCTCATTGAAACAACCTCTATCATGCAACCCGATCATGAAACCAACTTAAACTCAAAATGTGATCAGTTTTCCACTTCAACCAAACTCAACTTTCTTTACATAAAAATGATCCTCATGTTACACTAATCAAAATCAGCCATTAAACTAGCATTAACACTCATTATTTCGCACGATCTTGCTCATCCAAGAATTGGCATCCATAGTTGAAACTTCACCAATCACTCCCAAACTCATCATACATGGTCACCTAATTGTCTCTAACAAGTCTACACTAATAAATTACCCTAGCCATGCCTAGATTAGGGTGTATAAATGATTTTGCAAACCTGGTTCTTGGATATGGTAGATGATGAAGATCTTCAATTCAAGGCTTGAAACTCTTCAAGAACAATCCCTGGATGATGAATCTTCTTCTGTATGCAAAAGATTTGGAGGAGAGAGCTTGTACTTCAAGATCCAATGACAATTGCCTTCTTGCAAATTCAATGTGAACACCTTCAATTCTTCATGGATGGATCTTCAACTCAGCATGAACACAATCAGAAATATCTATGGAGAAGGTTTATGGAGAAAAATTGGATTGCAATGAAGAAGAATCAAGAGATTGAATATGATTTGCAATGGAGGAATTTGGTTTTCACTCTCTCTTCTCTACACCAATTAACACCAACCTTGCATCAATGCAAGTTGCACTTGTTATATAGAATGGATTAGAACAGTCTAGAACCATCTAGGATCATCTAATGAGAACTTGATCTTTTCATGCAATGGTATTTTGAATTTTCATTTCTCACCACATGGTATCTCATGCCAAATGCCTTGAAACCTTTGTAACCAACTTGAATTTATCCCCACATGATATTTTGGATTAGTTACAATGCATATCTTTCTTGTGTATTGAGTTATTTTGAGTTTTGCCATGGTACCTTATTATGCAAGTAATCAAATTACAAGGCAGCCCTATGATGCAAGCCTCAAATCAAAATTATGGCTGAACCATTGTTCTTAGAATGTCATTTGGAGTCAAAATGACCTATTATATGACATGGTTTGGATTTATAACTTGGGATTTATGATTTTCAACTTCACTTGAATTAACTTATGCCTCATTTTTAGGCCATTTTTATCACTTTTTGATATGAGCCTTTTCAACATCCCATGACCTCCCTACTAGCCTTAAAACATCATTCTAAGAAAGTTTGATGTTGAAGATTTTTCCATTTGAAGCTTGGAAGTAGGAGATATGGCCTTATGCTTGAAATGACTTATAACCTCCAAATGACCAAAATGCCCTTGGCTTGTCAAGATCATAAGTAGAGCTCCACAAATCAGATTGAGGCATAACATACCTTTATAGAAAGATAAGATCATGGGGAACAACTTTCATGTTGGCCAAAAATCCAATTGAAAACTCCTTAAGGGGCAAAAGTTGCTTGGAAGTCAAGTAATTTTCACAGACAAATTTCAAATGCCTCTGAGGACCTGTAACTTGCAAGAACCATAACTTGAGTTCTACAAATCTCCTTGATGCCTTCCACCACTCAAATTAAAGGTCTTGATATACTCTACAAGTTTCATGTTGGCCAAGGATCCATTTGAGACTTGCATTTTGAATTACTTTGCTTGGAAGTTTGACCTAAATCAGGGAATTTTACTCAGAAACCCTAATTTAGAAACTTCTCTTCTTCTTGATTTCTTGTGATTTCTCCTTGGCACAACACCACATACATATCCACATATCAAATGATGAATCCCACATCCTCCAAATAGGCCTTGATGCTCTTCAATCAAGCATTTGACCTAGGGTTGACCCAGGGTTGACCTAGATGACACCCTAGTTGACTGTCTTCAATTGTAGCTCTTGTAACCAGGCCAATGACTTGTCTTACTTTCAAAAGGACCCTCTAGGTCTTCCATGCCCTCAATTCATAACCCATAACTTCTCTGATGATCTTCACATACCCTCAAGATAGGAGAGAAACCCACTGCTTGGCCTTTAAACTTCCCAAAGCTTCAATTTCTTTCTTGGTGACTTGAATAGGCTTGAATCTTGATAAGAGCCTCTTGAATACATTCCTTGAGATGAAAAATAGCACTTGATCCCTTGTCATATGACTTGTTATGCTATGCTATGCAAATGATTAGACTATGTACATGACTTTTTATGCAAATGACAATGCAATTGAAACATAAACCAAGTAAACCAGTTGGTCAAATTTTAGGGTGCAACACCTACTTCCTCTATATTTAAACCATACTGCCAGACATATATGGGACGTAGAGGTAGCATTAGTTAAATTTTTGGATTTATTTTTTATGTTCATTTAAATTGATGACATTGATTATTTTTAACATTGATTATTACTGACATTTCTTATTTATGGATAATTTTAGGTGCGTGATCCTCATAAGTTTCTGAACAATATGAGTAAGATTGTTGGCTTAACTCAGCCTGATAAGGAGTGGTTTCAGTCGGTTTTAGCCTTATCTAGGTTGAAGGACCTATGCATGACTGGTTAAACTCTGATCAACCATAGGATGCTTAATGCATTCTTGGAGAGATGGAATTCTGAGACATCTTCTTTTCATATTCTGCATGGTGAGATGTCTATCACACTGGACGATGTCTCGTATTTGTTATATCTTCCAATCAAGGGGAGATTCCTCGATCATGATATGATAACCAAACACGAAGCAGTCGAGATGATTCTAGAGCATCTGATGGGTGATCCAACGAAGGAGATTGAGGAGGTGGATAGGACCACGGGTGCTCATGCTAGTTTTGAGTTCTTAAAAGAGATATATAATGAGGAGATTGTTGCTGCACATCATGCTGATGGTGATGTTGAGCAGGTGGTGGTACAAAAGGCTCGTGCTTTGAGGGCATATTTTCTTCTTTTGGTTGGCACTTGCATTTTTGTGGACACGAGTGACACTTATACTAATGTTGCATACCTCCGGTACTTCTTGGATCTCACTCGAATCCATGAGTGCAACTGGGGGGTGGCTTGTCTGTGCTATCTTTATTAGAAGTTAAGAGATGGGTTTGGTTGGAGGACGAAGCAGGTCACAGGCAACGTGACACTACTAGTGGTAATAATTCTTGATACTTGTTTTTTTTTTTTTTTTCATTTTCACTCCATATTTGCGAAACCAATGCAGATAATTCTTGATCCTTGAATTTTTTTTCTTTTTATTTTCATTTCAGGCTTGGATCCTCCAGCACTTCTCGCGCATCGCTGCCTGGGCGAGTGTGGATGAGTACACTGAGGACATGCCCTGTGCCTGTGCTTTTATCCTACTAAGAGAGAGCTAGGTGGTAGAGCCTTTCAGAGTCTACCTTGACTGTTTGGTTGTTGAGTGAAGGTGTGAGAAATACACAAGAAAGGGGGGTATGAATTGGGTATTTACTCTATTAAAACTTTTTCTCGGTTTCTTCACTTGTTGCTTTCTATAGAATTCTTTAAGATGCATTGTGGAAACATATATAATAAAGCATAACACAAGTAAAGAACACATGATATATCCTGGTTCACTTGAGCAACTCTCAAGCTAATCCAATCCACCCTTCCAAGGTGATTTTACCTTACTCAAGCAAGGACATAATCCACTATAACCAAACTGATTACAATTACAGAAGCTAACTGCAGGTGACTAACAAATAGACAATGACACGTTCAGGGATCCCTTAGGACATAACATTCATTGACATCCAATAAAATCCGATCACAAAGGATCTCCTATTAGACTTCCACAAATGACAATTGTCACTTGTCATCTCAAGTATTCTGATCTTCACAAGATCACTTGAGGAACCACTAATTCTAAAATGAATTTATGTTGCCGGAGATTACATGAGTGCTTCTTATCAAGCAGATTACTCCTAATTAAGTACAAGGCAAGTATTGAGCAACAGCTCCTTGCTTCCTAATACAGAAACTAATCTAAAGATAAATCTCTATGAGATTATTAGAACAGTAGTTTCCATATTGCTTAAAAGCTTTCTTATGTGAGCACTGCGACTTCTTAGCATAAAGCTTTTCTTGTTAATCAACTAGCTTGCTAACATGATTGTCAACCAGCTACGTTGCTAACATTGCTAAGCTGTCTTTCTCACTGACTAGCTAACATTTGAATGAATCAAATGTTTTTCTTTTATAGTGCATCCAAGAGAGACGTTGTGAGGGCAGAGGTGTCCATTCAAATATTCCAACGGATAGAATAAGCATGTGTTGGATAGTACATCACTTACTTTATCCTTTTCTTGTAACGTTAATATAACATTGTGGGAGACAACTTTTATCCACCAATGATGTGATCTTCATTTATCAGCTTGGATAGATCAGCTTCTAGATTTGGTTCTTCTGATGATGTATCAGATGAGTAGTTCAGAAACTACTTTGGTATGATAGTGTAATAACATCAGAGTCTGACTTCAGCACCTTGTTTATCAGAGTTGATAGAAACTGCTTATCTGATTAACACGTCTTATCTGGGTGAAGCTACATAATCTTCAACTTCAGAATCTAGTCTTCAAAGTCTTTCTGCACTTGGTCTTCAGAGCCTTCAGCCTTCAAAGCTTCAAGTCATCAGAGTCTTCAGCATGTAGATCTTTAGAGGATTATATCTTCAGAGTCTTGATCTTCAGAACCCTTAAGTCTTCAGAGTCTTTCTGCACTTGGTTTTCAGAGCATTCATCCTTCAGAGCTTCAAGTCATCAGAGTCTTCAGAGCTTGGTTCTTCAGAGGACTATATCTCAGATGCGTTGATAGCTTCCTGATTAGATACACTTCTCAGAGCAGAATCCACAAGAGCATTGCAACTACAATATACAACATCTTTGGATCTTTCTGATTGTAATCAGATACAAAGCCATTCTTGCTTCTTTAATACGCTTTATGTCACGTCACACAAAGTAACTCCATATTGAATTTAATGCACTTCTTGATATTGTTTGTTGATTTGATATTTTTATTTAACAATCTGCACACAACAAACATTAGACCATAAAATGGTTCTTTCACAAATACTTAATTGTTATCATCAAAGCATAGAGATAATCCTGTAGAGACAAATCTTGATCTTACAATCTTCCCCTTTTTGATGATGACAAAAACATGTATTTTGATATAACATTTTATACAGGGTAATCACCAAGCATTAACATATTCAGAATTTCAAGCAACAGCTCCCCCTGAATGTGTTAACCTTAAAAATTCTTTTTATGCTTGTTCAGAAACTTTCTATGATCCCAAGACTCACAAAATTTTTAAAGACAAAAACAAATAGAAGAGAAGGAATACTTCCCTACGATATAAGAGAGCATAAGTCTGCAGCATCTGGACTAGTTTAGCAGAACTTCCATCTTCAGATCTTTAGAACTTGTTTTCTCTAAACATCGTATCAAAGCCGTATAACTTCAGAGCCTTCTAAATCATTTGCACATCTGTAGCACAGATACAAAACAGTTCTTTTCTAATAACTTAGCCACGCTATTTATCAGAGGCAGAACTAGCTTTTCTTCAAATGAGAAGCTCCCTTTGAGTTTCAGACTTGGTGAAAATCAAATATTCTGACTTGTGAACCTTTCTGGGTGAACTCCCCCTGGCTATAATAGGTCAGATATTTAGATCTTCAGAACTTGATATAGTCTTGATTCTTGGTCTCTTGAAGCTAATTGATTCTGAGTCTGATACCACTTAGTTTAATATTGAATCTGATACAAATTCTTGATTCTGAGTCTGAGACCAATTCTTGCTTTTCTGAAGATTTATGATTCTTATGTTCTGATTATCGTAATCACAGACAGTCTACATCTTCTGAACATTAGGATTCCAGATGACTTTAACTTTCATCCTTTGAACAGTATTGGGTCCCTCTGATTCTGAATCTATGTTCACGAAGTGTATAACTTCTATTAAATGAACAACCAGTTCATTCAAACTCAGAGTTCTTTCATTTGACCTGTCTTTAGAATGCCTAGTGAACTTGTTTAGAGTTCCTCGGTAAAACATCAAATATACAGTTAGTAGTAAATGCAGTTTATCAGTTGATGTTTTGAATTCTCTTTAGATTATATCAAATATATTCTATTTCTCCATGTTATATCAAAATCATTTTCTATTTCTCCCCCTTTTTGACATCATCAAAAAGGTGAGTTTTCATTAGAAACAAGATTTAAAATATATTATGTTTCTCCCTCTTATATATCAGAATTAAAAATAAATAAATTAATAGAGTCAAGAAATAAAAACCTGAGTACTTAATTCTTATAGAATGACACATTTTCCAGAATTTGTTGAAGCATACATAGAAGAGAGTTGTTGACAATTTTCTGTTCAGCAAAGCTTTCTCTGAAAACTTATTGTTCTTTCTTCATAGCTTGTTGATCTTCTTGAATCTCACTACTGTCACGTTCTCAACGTACAAGAGTAGTTTTAGAAGAAGAACCAACTACAGCAACTTGCTTAGCCTTCTCAGCATCTTCAGCTTCTTGTGTCAATCTGACAGTTTCTTTTCTTGAATCTTCCTCTGCTAGAATTCTCGCTTCTTCAGCAGCTCTTTCTTCAGCTTCTTTTTGCTTCTCAGTAACAAATTTGAAGTTTCTTATCCTTTCTAGATTGTCTTCTCTTTCCTAAACCAGTTGAACTTCAGCTTCTAGTGACTTTGAAAAGCGTCCAGATTCAAATTTTAACCACTTCTGAAGGACGTTCCAGAAAGTCTCAAACTCTAGAGGATGGAGGTTCAACAGAGGATGAAGGTTTATTGTGTGTGAGGAGAGGTTTCAGAAACATGAACATACTCAGATAAATGAATAGTGCTCAGAGGTGTGAATGGTAAAGTGATGAGGGGACATCATCAGAATTGGTTTCCTGAGGAATACCAATTGAAGGAGGTGTAGGAATTGTTGAAAACATATTCTCTTTTAACAGAGCAGATGCAGATGATGAGAGGAGCTCTCAGAGTCAAAACTTTCATTTTTCAGAGAGCTCATATTCCTTTCAGATTCTGAGATCTTCAGAGATATTCTTTTTCTGAGAGCTTTCCATTATGACTTTTATCTTTCTTCATCTTCTTTCTTCAACATCAAAACATAATACTTCAGAAGTATCAGAGATTGATTTGACAGAACTTCTTCTCATTGAATCTTTTATCCAGATCTTCCAGATAATCCAAATCTTCAGATGATCTACGACATCAGATTTGCTCAAGACTTTAGAAAAGCATTGTAATACCCCAAATTTTGCCCTAAGATTTGTCGTCGCATTTCATTGCATTTCATCAATTACTAACAAATTTGTGTAGTCGTTTGACTTTTTGCAGGTAAATATCATATGGCATGTATTTTTTCTCTAAAAAGTAAAAATGACACAATTGGCAAGAGGACATGTGTAAGGAGTTGTGAGTGTGAGAGGTTGAGAGTTCGAATCTCACCTTAGTCACTTTTTGTTTTTTATTATTTTTACTCTAAATGTTTCTATCTCTCATTAAAAAATAACAAAAATAGTTTTTTATTATTATTTAATTATTATTTTCGTATTTTAATTAAATCATTTTTTAAAATATTATTTTTTTTCACTTTTTTCTAAATTATTCATAAAAATATCCAAAAAAATCATAAAATAAAAAATATTAGAAAAGATTTTGTTCTTTTTATAATATTTTTGATTTTAGGAATCAATAGGATTATTAGTTTTTATTTTAAGTTTATTTTAATTATTTTAAATTATTTAAATTTTATTTTTTCTTAACTAATTATTTAGTTTGGGCTTTAAAATGGGTTTTAGGGACATTATTGACAATTTGGTGTTAACCCTAATTTGTTCCCTATATATACATGTGTTGCCTTGTTGAAAAAAGGGGGAGAATGAAAAAAACCTAAGAGGAGTGAGTGCCGTTTACCGTTATTTCTTTTTCTTCATCTATTACTGTTGTTTCTTTTTCTTCATCGTTTACCGTTATTTCTTTTCCTTCATCTATTACTGTTGTTTCTTTTTCTTCATCTTTTACCGTTATTTCTTTTTCTTCATCTATTACCGTTATTTCTTTTTCTTTATCTATTACTGTTACGTTTATATATTTATAATTTTTAAATTGTTAGAGTTTATATATATATATATATATATATATATATATATATATATATATATATATATATATATATATATATATATATATATATATATATATATATATATATATATATATATATATATATATATATATATATATATATATATATATATATATATATATATATATATATATATATATATATATATATATATATAAGATTAATTTTTGATCGAATTATATCGATACGATGTTTGCACATTTGTGTGCATGACGCGTGACATTTGTGTTAGTTCGATCTGGTTGCGATGATCGCATTTTTGTGTGAGCAATAATACTGTTTTTTTTGCTTAATTTCTTTTTCTTTGCGATAAATTTTGTTTCGTCCGATTTAGATCTGGTTGCGCTGAGCGCATTTCTGCGTTAGCAACATTGTTGGGTTACTTGGCACATTTAAAATTCATTATTGCTTTATTATTATTATTATTATTAGTATTATTATTATCATTATTTATTATTATTATTATTAGTATTATTATTATTATTATCATTATTTACTATTATTTTCATTATTTATTATTATTATCATTATTATTATTATTATTATTACTATTATTATTATTGTTATCATTAATTTATTAAAACTTGTTATAATATAAAAATCTGTTTTTTAAAATAAATAACATTAACATCTTTTCAAAATTAATATGAAAACCTATTATTTTTAAGAAAAAATTTTTTTTAGATAAATTTAAAATAATAACCAAAATCTTTTTTTAAAATAATAACTAGAACCGTTTTTAAAAAAATATATAATAATAACATTAACCCTTTTTTTTTAAAAATAAAACCTTTTTGTTAGATAATTAAATTAAGACTATTTTTGAAAAGTTTTTTAATAATATTAAAACCTCTTTTTTAACTTAAATCAAAAGCTTTTTTATATATCACAAATAAACAACAAAGAATATCTATAACTTTCGCACTTCCGTTTCATAACTCGTCTGATTACTGTCTGACTCTGTCTACTAACGTTGTGTATTCAATGTGCAGCTTGTTACGTTGCTATTAGCTATTTTAATGTGTTTTTCAATTCAAGTTGTATTATAATTGTATCTGTTTCTCATTTGTAACTTCGCGAACAAATTATCGCGTTTACCTTTCCGCACTTTAATTTCTGCTGTTTGTATGGTTTAAATTCGCGCATTTGCATCGTTAATTTGTCCCATTGCATTCCTCCGAAGGATTAGGTCTAGCCGTTTGGCCGCCACGCCAATAGTCCTCAAAACTTCAAACCCTTACAAACCCTAACTTTTCACAAATGTCTTGCCGTGGACAAAAATTACAAAACTACCCCTAGCTTTAGGTCAAAGAGTCGCCGCACTCATTTTAGGGTTTCCCGCCGCGGAATCCCTAACCTAACCCTAATTCACTTAACAATTTACAACGTAGATATTGGAGTTTCTACACTCCGCGTAAGCGTGTCCCTAAGATACGTTTATTCCCCATTGAAACCTTGGCCACAGTCAAGACGTTTCTAACCTCCCTTTTGAGGGGAACTACAGTTACTCTGATTCCATTCCCGTAAGGATATGTAGGCACAAGATGCGATGTCTTGCCGAGTAAACTTAGAATTAACCCCTAGGTCTTTTTTAATTTTCAATCCTTTGTATATACCCTAAAGCAAAATAATTAATGAAATAAATAAAAAAAATAAACAAAAGGTTCCCGTAGAGTACTACGGAAGTTTAGGGTGCTAATACCTTCCCTAAATTTAACCAACCCCCGAACCTTAGATCTCTCCCTTTTAGGTTTTTCCTTTCTTTAACCTTTCCTTCGGATAAATCAAAGACCGGTTGTAAATGAATTAAGATTCAAGTTAATCAATAGCTTGACATCCAAATTTCACCGCAACAAGCATCTTTGACACCAATAGAAGGTAATGTGCGAAAAATGTGTTCTGATTTTTCAGGCTTATGCATATGATAATTCTCCAGCTAATTCTTTATCCAGCGCATCTGATACTTCAACGATCAGCAGCAACATATTCTGCTTCTACAGTAGAGAGTGCTATTTTGAGTTGCTTCTTGCTGTAACAAGGATCAGATTGTTTGACAGCTTTCAGATGTGCTCTTGCGTTCAACTCTGTCTCCAGCAAAATCATCATTACAGAAACCTACTAAATTGTATTTATCTGATTTTTTGTAACACAGAGCGACGTTAGTAGTACCTTTCAGATACCTCAGAAATATCTTAACAATTGTTAAGTGAGATTCTCTAGGATCTGATTGGAATCAAACACATAAACATATATTGAAAAGAATGTCAAGTCTAGAAGTAGTAAAATACAGAAGAGAACAGCTCATACCTCTGTACAGCTTTTCATCTACCTTTTTACTAACCTCTTCTTTCTGCTACATCTTCTTTTGAATCATAATGACTTCTTCAGCTTCCTTTCTTTTGACTAGAAACATATCTCCTATGATGTTTGTATCATCCTGAACAATAGTTATGAATTCTAGATTCTTACTTTGGTCTTCATATTCTGATCATCTATCTTCTTCCAGACAATTCTTGCATCATAAGAACTTATCCTTTGAATAGATGTAGTTGATCATCACAAACTGTCATCAAACCAAGATGTATTCCTAGCATCTATTTGGGTGACAATCTTGCTCTTTATCAATCAGTATCAGTTCATCTGAGGGTGACTTCTTCTGCTAGAATTCTCGTACCAATTGAAGGTGTGATACCAACTGAAGGTGTGAGAACTTCTACTAATCCACCTTTGGTTTCTCCTCCTTTGGTTTTTGATTCCAAGCTTGTTATCAAATCAATCATGACTTGAATCTTAGTAACAATGCTTTAATTTTGAGTCCTTGATACCAAATTTGGTCTTCCAGAAACAATATGCATCATGATAGATACTAATTGCATTCGGTTCTGAGTAACCATTCTGACTACTATATAGAATACTTTCATTCTTCATGATTACATACATTTCTTTTAAAGTTTGTTCTTTCTTCAATATCTGTACTTGATCTTGGAGAACTAGAGCTTTGGATACTTCTACTTTATCTTCAAGAGAGATTCTCTACATCAGACTTTCTAACCATAACTATTTGAGTTATGTTAGTTAGTCCTTCTTGTCATCGACATACAGTCTTCCTAGAAGATCTTTTGATTAAGTTCTATTTCTCCCCTTATCAGAGTAATCTTCAGATCTTCTGATGAAGTTACAGAGTAAGCTTCAGATCTATGCAACTTAGCTCTAGCGAATGTTTTAGTAAACTGTTCATCCAGAGGAACGCTTCAGATCAGAGCAGATCTTCATTCTTTAGATGTCCTTGTTATCCAGATGTAAGCTTTGTTGCTGATGTTTTAGAGCCATGCATAATCTGATTCTCAGAGCCTCTGCAGTTGCAGCCTTTGAGATAAGTACGCTCAGAGTCTTCTGAAACATTGCTTTATACCAACCGCTCAGAGTCTTCTATAGAGTTGCTTTCTCAAAGTCTTCTGTAGCTTCGCTTCTTGTAAAACACTCAGAATCTTCTAAAGTGTTGTGGCTTAATGTTCAGATCATTATGTAGCTTAGTTTTAACTTCTGCCTGTATACACTTAGCAAAATCCTTTCCAAGTGTAATATTCGTTGTTCCAAAAATAATATCATCACATAAATTTTGCCACAGAAGCATATGTCTTTGTGTAGTCAAAAACCTTCTTGCTGACTAGCCTTGAATATATGAGGAAGGATCTTGTTCTTGTGAGAGGAGCTAGTAACAACATCTGAGTTAGGATCTTCTAAATTTCTCTTCTGAGCTGATCTCATATCCTTTGATTGCGTTCTGCAGTATCTTCATCAACACATCATCCATTTGATTTCTGAGAGACATCTTCAGAGCACAGATATTCTGATCTTCAAGATTTAGAGCATCTAACTTCCATCAGGCTTTATCTTCTGATTTTGTTTGATTGAAACAAATGCAGATCCAGTTTAATACAATTATCATCAAACTCAGATGCATCAAATGACACAGTCTAAATGATAAATTTGCTCTTGCAATGCTGAGCTAACTAAGAGGAGTTAGTTCAACCAGAGTTGATAGTACATTTGCTTTTGAAAAGAATGTCAACTGACTTATTCATTATGAACAACACCAGTGACTTAAATCCCTTTTAAAAATAGATTGAATAAATTTTGTCATTGTATCTATCTGAACATCTTGACTTCAGGATCCAATCATTATGAACTTCTGAGAAAGAATGTCTGATAACATCTTGACCAATTACAGTTTGTTCAACTGAGATAAAGTCTCAAGTTAACAGAACTTAATTGTTCATGCTTGATCGCGACTTTCTATGTCTAGTACAACTTAACTGCAAGTGCACAGTCTATCGCGTAGTAATAAAAGATATCAATCCCACAAGGACTCGTAATCAAACTAGTGTTCTCGGGAGTTACTATGTTTAGCTAGGTAGATAATGTTTAAGGGAATAATTGCTATTACTAAAGGGAACTAAAAATGTTACTTAAATTATAATTACGCGAATCGATATGCAATAATTATGTTCTTCGGGGATTTGACAAGTTACCGGTATTTAAAATATTTTCAGAATTTATTTAAGAAGAAAATAATGATCTAAAGACCTTCGTCTCACGATGGTTGTTGACGCTAGTCGCAACTTTAAGGCGGAACGTATGTTGTCGCTATCCCGTTCGGGGTTAAAATCGCTTTTTGGAAATCTCTAAGTTCTAATCTATTTTAAAGTGCTTTCGCTGTTATTAAAACAAATGCCTAGTGTTTACTATCTGGTCCTAGCCGCAGCTGTCGCTTGTTGGTTCGTACCTTAATTAATTTCCCACTGTCGTGGCAAAACTACTTTTAAATAAGTTCTCGCTGTCGCGACGAACGTTTATTCAGGAAATAAGTTTAAACACTCAGGCCATAAACAACTTTTGAAAAAGAAAGGTTTTAACCGGTTATTATCAAATTCCGTCTGAATTATTATTACATACAGATTACTCTGGTTTAGCTAGACATGGATTTGGAATAAGTAAAGCGTAAATAAAAGCAGAAATTTAGAACATTCATACTGCTGGGAATTAAAGTTACAATTAACGAAATAATAAAAACATGTAACGTATCCAATTGGCTTTTGGCCAAATCCCAACGATGTCGGCAGGATTGTGTCTTCAAACCAATAGAGCGCACAAATGAATATTGCAGAAATGGAATACAGGAAAAAGGAAAAGAAAACAATAACAAGACTTAAACTAAATTTGCTCTGGAAAATAATTTGGGCAACACTTCGTTATCTGAATGCGGCTCTCTTTCTCAGCTCCCCTCCTTCCCCTTTTATAGAGGTGAAATGCTAACGGTTATAATTTTCAGAAGGTGGACTTGGAGTCAGAGAAAATAGGAAGTAGTGGTCCATTATTTTGGGACTTGGAACTGATTTTTGCACGTTAAATGAGGTTATGCGTTTTTGCCTGCATGACGGTCGTCATGGTGTGTAACGGTCGTCACCCGTGTGACGGTCGTCATGGTGTGTGACGGTCGTCATGGATGTGTGACGGTCGTCACAGCAGCAAAATTCGCATTTGCTGGTTTTCATGTTGTTTTCATCTGGTTTTCGTCCATATTTCATCTGTAATTGATTCTTTTTGTTCATATTGCTTTGTTTGGACATGATCTTCAAATACTTGCAAAATATCAGACAAATAACATGGAAAAACCCGAAATCGGATTGAAACCAGTCAAATATTAGTTGAATTATACGTCAATATATATATACGATTTCGCGTTATCAAACTCCCCTAAGCTTGAATCTTTGCTTGTCCTCAAGTAAAAACAGGAAGAATAAAAGTCGGCAAGCACGAGGCAGCTTCCTCGTTCAGAAAGTTGGGAAAAACCGGGATTCTAAATAGGAACAAAACGAGTACGGTGACGACACTGGACTATAAGTCTTCGGAGGTCTCCTTTTTATGCAAATCGGTCCCAATCATGCTACTGCAGCTCGGTATCAAGGTTCTCGCATCAAGTTTACCCTATTTGTTCTAGCGCAATCACATTAAGCCCGTTGTCCATACACTTTCATGGCAAGTCAACCTGTTAGTGAATATGATCTCATTGCTGTTTTGATCTTTTCATTGCTCATAAGCTTATACTATTGATTTTTCAATGAGTTTTTGTACCGTTGGGCTAAATGCTCGGGTGAGGAGCACCTAACTTAGAGGGAACATGTCTCTATACTTGGGCTATATGGCTTTCTTTTCATGATTTTTCATCTTTTTAGAGATCATACACTTATTTGCATTGGTCGCTCGCTTAGAAGTGTTTAGGATGGTGTTGACTGCTTGTATAAACTACTTGGGGCTGAGTTTGCGTGGAAACTTGAGACTTTGGTACACGTAGGTAGTGAAACCGACTCGCATAAACCGGAGGTCTAAGGTGTCAGGACGGTACTGGTTTTGTTAGAATTTTCGTCTCGGAGTTTCAAAACTTGGTTTGAACTTTGGCGCATTCTCGTGATGCTTTTGAGGAACAACTGAAAAATTTTGTTTATGTCGAATAAAATGGGGGAATTTGCGTAACAGAAAAAGACATATAAATAAGCTGTTATTTGCTAGAGTGGGAAAATGTTTGAATTGAAATTACTGAATTGAAAGTATAAGGAAACGGGAAATAAACGCTCTGCTCCCACACTATCTCAATCAGTGTCCTCACTGATTTGAAAGAATGCGAGAGGGAAATACAAGGGAAATGAAAATACAGGAAACCGGAAATACAGGAAACAAATAAAGAAAGAAAGAACTAATCACAGCCTCTGCCTCGGTCACGTCTTCTGTCTCGTCCTCTACCTCTGGCTTGGTCGACTCGGGCCTCAAAGTTCAGAGCTCCGGTGTGATAGACATGATCTCGGAGTCCTTCGAATTGCAAGGTAAGATTTGCCAAGTTCTCAGTGATGGTTTCCTGGCCAGTTTGGAGCTGTTGCATCGTGGTCCTATGCCAAGCTTCGTATTGCTCTGCCCGCTGATTTTGTTGCTGCAACATGGCGAGTATCTGTGCTTGTTGGTCGAGGGATCGGCGGAGGTCTTCTTCAGAGAAGTCGGGCTCTGGACGGTGGCGGCGGCGACGGTAGGATGTGCCCTCAGAAGGAAGTGGTTGCGATGCCTCAGGTTGCTCAGTTCTGTCCAACTCATCTTGCATTTCGTCAACAGAACCTTGGGTGTTGGTTTGAGTTGGGGAAGCGGTAGCAGCAGGGGAATTCAGGTCAAAAAGCCAGTTGGCACGATCCTGTGGGTGCATCCGGGTACGTGACGGCATGATGATACTTCTGATGGTTTTGCCACGCACGACCGAATGGTATTTGCCATCGGACCTGGAGCGGATGAGGTGAGAAGCTCTGCAATGGTCGGTGTCAAGAAATACCGAAGGAATTGTATGGAGATTCTGGAGTTGGCTACCGAGGTTCAGGCCTAGTGCAATGGAGGTAACAATCCCGCCAAAGTAGAATGGCTTAGAGCCACGGTTGCAGTTGGCCTGAATGTGGGCCAGGAGGAACGGAGCGGCGTTGATGGGCTCGGAATTGAACACGCAACGGAGAAAGAAAAGTTCTTTGGAGTTCACCTTGTGGTTTTTATCCCTTGCGAAGATGGTATTGCTCAGTGCTCGGTGGAAATACCGGATGGTTGGGTTGTGGATGTGTGTTGCATGTAGAGAATCCCAGTCGTCGGCATTGATTCCGGTCAATTGGTACCAAAGCGCAAAGGCTTCATATTGAAATTGTTCGGTAATGCGGCGGTGAGCATCTTCGTCGCGAGGGAAATGTAGGATGTCGACAATCTGATTTTGATTCAATTGGTAGTTCATGCCGAACATACGGAAACAGGCGGCGCCGGAATGTTGGCTGAGGTCGCCGCTGGAGGTGAAGTAACTGAACGAACTGAGGAACTCAAGGGTGAGTTGTTCGTAAGTGGGCTGCGGATTTGTGCACAGATGCCAAATGCCGACTCTCTGGAGCATCCAAGTGACGCCGTCAAGGAGGCCGAGCTCCGTGAGAGATGGTATGTGCGGATAGTGGGTCGGCTGTAGCGACCGTTGATGGAAGGCGACATAGTTTGCTCTCTGTTTCTCGCCGGAGTCGCCTTCGCTGAAAATGATATTGCTAAGGTCAGGGGTTTCATTGTTTCTTGCCATGGTTGGATGATGCTGATGAAATGAGGAAGAATGTGGTTTCTGTGGAATGAGATATGTCACAAAAGTGGATTATGAAGATGAAATGGGAGTTGGGATTATATGTAGTAAGGAGGGAAAACGAAATTTTAAAGTGGGGTTTGAATGTGTGGTGATTGGAAGTTGATAAGATGGGAGTGGGGGAAGAAACGTAACCTCTGTTATAGCCGATATCAGATTTTGGACTCGTGACGGTCGTCACACATCTGTGACGGTCGTCACCCATGTGACGGGCGTCAGGCTTCTGTGACGGTCGTCACACCAGCAAATTCTGCAGAACGCAGAATTTTGCTACAGGGGTGCTTTTAACATGGTTTTAAGGCTTGTAAATGATATCGCAATGTAATAAATCAGCCAAGAAGCATATGATAACATAAAAACAGAATAAAGGAATAATGAATAAAATTGAAATAACATTTAATTAAAATGATTGTTTTTAATGTAATACATAAGTGAAATGAAACAATGCGAAAATCAAAATAATTGAAAACGTACGGAAAAACAGGAAAAATAAACTAAACTAAAGCTAAAATCTCAGTCCTTTTGTGCCTTCAATTCGTCAAACTTCCGGGCGTAGTAATCGAGCTGGTCACAAACTAAGTCCATGAAAACTGCTAGTTCGCTGTGTATGCTGGTTATTTCTTCTCTTATAGTGGTCAGAGCTGCGTCGATGTTGTCTAATCGGTGCAGAACAGTATCCATTTTGTTAGTGGTTTCTTCAGGAATGGGCTCAGGATAGGTGTTGTAATGTGGAGGGGTCTCAGGGTCTACCTCAGCTTCTGATACAGCATCCTCATAGTACATATAATCATGTGCTTCAGAGATGTGATCACTGTCGTACATGTAATTCTGTGGTGTTGATTGAGGTGAAGGAGGTCCCATAGGCTCATCCAATTCATAAACCCAATTGTCCGTGTTATGGATACTCGTCATCTGATGATTTGGCAATGTGAATAGCTGGACAGGTTTGTCATTGATAAGGTACTCGCAAGGTCCAGGTCCCATGGTTCTTAAAATGCGCCTGTTAAAGCAAAACTGGATATTCATGGGTCGGACGGTGCCAAAACTAGTGCTTGCATTTAGGTGGAATCTAAGGCCAAGCTCGTGGGCAATCATTGTCACGAGGCCTCCTATTAGAATAGGTGATTGTGGTTCCTGAGTGAGGCGTAGGAAGGATCTCATCATAAAAGGCACGACATTCACTGGACGGCCCTGAGAAGCACAGAACAAGATAAACAACTCTTCTTTAGATACTGTAGTAATGTTTTCTTCCTTTCCGGAAAGGGTGTGAGCTAGGATCTTATGAAAGTATCTGAAAGCGGGGTTATGAATCTCATCGTTATACATGCCATTTGGGTCAGGGTGATAGTCGCCTGTGAGTTTACCCTAGAACTAGTTTAGTTCAAAATCAAGATCGTCATCTTCGGCACTGATGAACACATGTGGTCCGCTAGGAAATCCTAGGAGGTTAGCTAATAACATACGGCTATGGGTTTGGTCCATTCCAAACATCCTAAAGGTGATCAGCTCTGTGTTTGATCCAAAACCATAGTTGGGTAAGTATCTGAAGGAACTAAGGAAGGAGGTGTTCTCCCAACCTAATTGATTAAACAGGAATTGAATGCTATCAGTAATTCCTAGCTTCTCCATGGTAGACTTATCATAATACAGTGATAAGGCTATGTCTCTCTCAGTTAATGCTTCAAATCTTTCCTTTTGAGCTAATCCTCGAAAATGAACCTTTGTGAAGTCGTACGCGGCCATACTCGCAGGTTAGTCGGAGAAAAACAGGAGGAAGGTTTGAAGGCTTTTAAAATCCTGAAAAGTTTAAAACAGAAATTTTAAGTCAGAATTTTTAGAAACAAAAGGTGGTAGAAATAAAAACAAAGTTTAAATGAAAGAGAAAATAATGAAAATAAAATAAAAATAGTAGCAATTTAAGTTTAAAATTTTTGTTAAAATTTCAAAGTAAGATTTCAAATAAAAATGAGAATGAAATACAGTAAAGAGGGAAATACGGGCAAATTGAGTTGCCTCCCATTAAGCGCTGTTTTTAACGTCTAAAGCCTGACGATAGCTTGGTGACAAGCTATTCGGGGGTTTGAGCAGGAAGCTCGAGCAATGTTATACTGCTGACTTGAGGGCTGTTTTCGTTCTTATTATAGTGTTTTAGACGTTTCCCGTTTACGATAAACGGTGCATTCGTCTTATCGGTAATTTCAACAGCTCCACTTTGAAGTACTTTAGTCACTTCAAAAGGTCCAGACCACCTAGATTTTAGTTTACCTGGGAAGAGTTTCAATCTTGAATTAAATAGAAGTACGATGTCTCCCACACTGAATTGTTTCCGGACTGAATGTTTATCATGCCATTTCTTAGTTCGTTCTTTGTAGATACGAGCATTTTCGTAAGCGTCCAATCTAAGTTCTTCTAATTCATGTAAGTTCAAGATTCGTTTCTCTCCTGCCTCAGTGTAGTTGAAATTAAGTGTCTTAATGGCCCAGAAGGCTTTATGCTCTAATTCTACAGGGAGATGACAGGATTTACCGTAAACTAATTTGAAGGGTGTAGTACCTATTGGTGTCTTAAAAGCGGTCCTATAAGCCCATAAAGCTTCATTTAGCTTTGATGACCAATCTTTCCTTGAGGTAGCGACAGTCTTTTCCAATATTTGTTTTATTTCCCTATTCGAGACCTCTACTTGTCCGCTAGTTTGCGGATGATAAGGTGTAGCTACTCGGTGTCGGACTCCATATTTAGAAAGAAGTTTGTCAAAGATTCGCGATATGAAGTGTGATCCGCCGTCACTAATGACGAGTCTGGGTACACCGAATCTAGGAAAGATTGTGTTTTTGAAGAGTTTGATTACTACTCGTGCATCATTTGTTGGAGCGGCAATGGCTTTTATCCATTTAGACACGTAGTCTACAGCGACGAGTATGTAATTATTACCAAAAGAAGACGGGAAGGGTCCCATGAAATCTATTCCCCATACGTCAAAGATTTCTACCTCTAAGATTCCTTTCTGAGGCATTTCATCGCGTCGTTAGATGTTTCCCGTTCGTTGGCATCAATCACATTTTAGCACAGCGACGTGAACGTCTTTCCAAAGGTTAGGCCAGAATAGGCCGGCTTGGAGAATCTTAGCGCATGTCTTGGATGTACTGGCATGACCACCATATGGTGCTGAATGGCATTGGGAAATAATGTTTTCTATTTCTTCCTCTGGGACACAGTGACGGTATATGTTGTCAGCCCCTCTCTTGAAGAGTAGAGGTTCGTCCCAATAATAGTGTTTCAGATCGTGGAAGAATTTCTTCTTTTGCTGATAAGTGAGATCCGGTGGAAGCACGCCTACAGCTAGGTAATTAACGATGTCGGCATACCAAGGTAATGTAACTTGGGCATAGACGGCTTCTATGGCTTTTTCGAGTTCGGGATCTTCCGAGGTTAAGTTAGGCATGTCACTTTCTAATTTGGCTATCAGATGTTCGTATGGAAAATCGTCATTTATCGGTACTGGTTCATGTTTAATGCCTTCTATTCGGGATAAGTGATCTGCAACAACGTTCTCGGTTCCTTTCTTATCTTTGATTTCTAAGTAAAACTCTTGTAATAATAGGATCCATCTCAATAGTCTTGGTTTGGCATCCTTTTTGCTTATTAGGTACCTAATGGCAGCGTGGTCTGTGTATATGATAATTTTTGCTCCTACTAAGTAAGAACGGAATTTGTCAAGCGCAAATATAACTGCTAGAAGTTCCTTTTCTGTTGTAGCGTAGTTCATTTGGACAGGATCTAAGCTTCTACTGGCATAGTAGATGGCATGAAGCTTCTTGTCCTTCCTTTGTCCTAGAACTGTGCCTACAACATAATCACTCGCATCGCACATGATTTCGAACGGTAGTCGCCAATCGGGTGGTTGCATAATTGGTGCGGTGATAAGGGCTGATTTTAATGTTTCGAATGCTTTTAGACAGTCGTCATCAAAGACGAACTCAACATCTTTCATCAACAGGCCGGTCAAAGGTTTTGTGATTTTTGAAATTTTTTTTATAAATCTGCGGTAGAAACCGGCATGTCCTAGAAAACCCCGTATTTCGCGTACGGATTTTGGAGGTTGGAGGTCTTTTATAATTTCTATTTTAGCTTTGTCGACCTCAATCCCTTTATTTGATATGACATGTCCTAGAACTATTCCTTGTCGGACCATAAAATGGCATTTTTCCCAATTTAGGACGAGGTTCACTTTTACACAATGTTCTAATACCATTTCTAAGTTTTGTAGGCATCCTTCGAAACTTTGTCCACATACTGAGAAATCGTCCATAAATACTTCCATGATGTCGTCTATGAAATCTGCGAAGATTGCCATCATGCATCTTTGGAAGGTTGCTAGAGCATTACAAAGTCCGAATGGCATTCGGCGGTAAGCAAAAGTACCATAAGGACATGTGAATGTAGTCTTTTCTTGGTCATCAGGATGAATGGGAATTTGGAAAAATCCTGAATAACCATCTAGATAGCAGAAATATGAATGTTTGGCTAATCTTTCTAACATTTGGTCTATGAAGGGTAAGGGGAAGTGATCTTTTCGTGTGGCTTTGTTAAGCTTTCTATAATCAATGCACATTCTGCTTCCAGTCACGACTCTTTTTGTTATTGATTCGCCTTTTTCGTTCTTAACTACTGTGACTCCTCCTTTCTTAGGTACGACATGAACTGGGCTGACCCATTCACTATCGGAGATTGGATAGATGATTCCTGCATCTAGCAATTTCTTTACTTCGTCTCTGACTACAGTGCTTAGGATGGGGTTCAGTCTCCTCTGATGCTTTCTAGAGGTTTTACAGTCTTCCTCTATTGTAATTCGATGCATACAGATCGAAGGGCTTATACCTTTTAGATCGCTTATGTTATAGCCTAACGCGGTGGGGTACTTCTTTAGGACTTCTAATAGCTTTACGGTTTCTAGTTGTCCTAAGTCGGTGTTGACTATCACTGGTCTTTCTAGTTCATCGTCTAGAAATTCATATCTAAGGTTTTTGGGTAGTGTTTTAAGTTCTAAAGATGGGTTCTTCGGCCCTGGCATATGGTTTGGGGTTAGTGCTAAGCTTTCGCTTAGACTGTCGTCTTTATACAGTTTACGTCAATCATCGTCTTCAGAAATATTGGGTATTTGAATCTTTATTATTTCTGAATACGTGGTCTCTTCTTTTTCAAGTTCTCTTATGCATTCGTCAATTACATCTACTAAATAGCAGGTATCGTCTATGGCTGGTGCTTGTAAGAACTTGGTGAGAATGAACTCTATGTTTTCTTCTCCTACTTCAAATGTTAGCCTTCCTTTCTTTACGTCTATAATAGCTCCGGCTGTAGCTAGGAACGGTCTTCCTAGGATAATTGGGGTAACAGAGTCCTCTTTGATGTCCATGATTATGAAGTCGGTTGGGATGTAGAATTGTCCTATGCGTACTGGAACGTTTTCCAGTATTCCGACGGGGTATTTGACTGATCGGTCAGCTAATTGAACGGATATTTTGGTTGGTCTTAGTTCTCCCATATTCAGCTTTTTGCATATAGATAAAGGCATAACACTGATACTGGCTCCTAAATCGCATAGAGCTTTGTCTATTACGGACTTTCCTATGACGTAGGGTATGGAGAAACTACCTGGGTCTTTTAATTTAGGAGGCATGTGGTTTTGAATAATAGCGCTACACTCTGCAGTAAGTGTAATTGTTTCGTTATCCTCTATTTTCCTTTTATTAGACAAAATTTCTTTAAGAAATTTAGCGTATGACGACATTTGAGTTATCACTTCTGTAAAAGGAATAGTGATATTCAACTGTTTAAGGAGCTCTACAAATTTCTTAAATTGTCCTGAAGTTTTGGAGTTTATTAATCTTTGAGGATAAGGGATAGGTGGTTTATATGGCGCTGGAGGTGTTTGAGTTTTTTCACTTGCGGTGTCCTCCTTCTCGTTGTCTTCCTTCTTCTCTAACTCGGATTCCTTTTCTACTTGTTTAGTTGGTGTTTATTGCATGGCTGAGTTTTCGGTTCTCGGATCGATCGGTTCGTCCAATTCTTTTCCGCTTCTTAATATGACAGCATTTGCTTGCCCTTTTGGATTCTGTTCGGGTTGTCCAGGAAATATTCCAGCGGGTGCGGCAGTAGAGGCTTGTTGTTGAGCCACTTGTGATATCTGTGTTTCTAGCATTTTGTTGTGGGTGGCTAAAGCGTCTACTTTTCCGATCAGCTGTTTAATTTGCTCGCTAGTGTGTATGTTTTAATTTAGGAATTCTTTGTTTGTTTGAGCTTGAGTAGCTATGAATTTTTCCATCATCAACTCGAGGTTTGATTTCCTAGGTGCAGTCTGGGCAGCAGCTGGTTTCTAATATCCTAGCGGAGCAGCAGGCATCTGCAATGCATTATCGCTGTTGTAAGAAAAGTTTGGATGGTTTCGCCAACCTGGGTTGTAAGTATTTGCGTAAGGGTTTCCTTGAGCGTAACTTACTTGGTCTGGTGGGATTCCGGCCAACAATGGGCACTCGGGCGCATTATGAGTGGCGATTCCGCATAACTCGCAGTTTGGAGTTACGACAACGACGGTTGCAGTGGAGTTAGCAGTCAGACTGTCAATTTTCTGTGCTAGAGCATCTACTTTAGCGTTGAACTTTTCAAGGCTGCTGATCTCGTACATCCCACCTTTCGCTGCGGGTTTCTCTGCTGGAATGCGTTCACCTCCCCATTGGCAGTGGTTCTGAGACATGTTTTCGATTAGTTGATAGGCTTCGTCGTATGGCTTATCCATAAGTGCACCGCTCGCGGCGGCGTCTACCGTTAATCTGGTGTTGTATAGAAGCCCATTATAGAAAGTACGGATCGTCACCTAGTCTTCTAGACCGTGGTGAGGACATGTTCTCATCATATCTTTGAACCTTTCCCACGCTTCGTTGAGAGATTCATTATCTTTCTGTCGAAATCCGTTGATTTGAGCTCTAAGCATAGCAGTCTTGCTTGGTGAAAAATATCTCGCTAAGAAAATGTTCTTCAACTGTTCCCATGTCGTAACGGAGTTGGATGGTAAGGATTGTAACCATGTCCACGCTCTATCTCTAAGAGAGAAAGGGAAAAGACGAAGTCTTATTGCGTCTGGAGTTACTCCATTTGCTTTCACTGTGTCTGCGTATTGTACAAACTTCGTTAAATGTTCGTTCGGATCATCAGTTGCATTTCCTGAGAATTGGTTTTGTTGTACAGCTAACAGCAATGACGGTTTCAGCTCAAAATCGTTTCGAGTAATAGCTGGGGCAGCAATGCTACTTCTAGGCTCCATCTGAGAGGGTGTAGCGTATGCCTTCAGCGGTTTGTTTTGAGGTCCTTCAGCCATCTTTGGTTCTTCTTCAGATTTGGGAATGTGAGTGAGAGGATCGGGAATGTTATGTTTTTGTTGGTACTCAATGATGCGACTTCTTAAATGTAAGAAGCGCTCTAGTTCTGCGACTGAAGGTTTTAAGATATCGCCTTGTGGGCGATTACTTGGCATACAATCGACAGAACCAGTAAAGGGAAAATAAAAATAGTTAACCTAGTCTATACGGCGTAACAGAAGGTTACACTATTGACTAAACGGGTCACCGGCAACGGCGCCAAAAACTTGATCGCGACTTTCTATGTCTAATACAACTTAACTGCAAGTGCACAGTCTATCGCGTAGTAATAAAAGATATCGATCCCACAAGGACTCGTAATCAAACTAGTGTTCTCGGGAGTTACTATGTTTAGCTAGGTAGATAATGTTTAAGGGAATAATTGCTATTACTAAAGGGAACTAAAAACGTTACTTAAATTATAATTACGCGAATCGATATGCAATAATTATGTTCTTCGGGGATTTGACAAGTTACCGGTATATAAAATATTTTCAGAATTTATTTAAGAAGAAAATAGTGATCTAAAGACCTTCGTCTCACGATGGTTGTTGACGCTAGTCGCAACTTTAAGGCGGAACGTATGTTGTCGCTATCCCGTTCGGGGTTAAAATCGCTTTTTGGAAATCTCTAAGTTCTAATCTATTTTAAAGTGCTTTCGCTGTTATTAAAACAAATGCCTAGTGTTTACTATCTGGTCCTAGCCTCAGCTGTCGCTTGTTGGTTCGTACCTTAATTAATTTCCCACTGTCGTGGCAAAACTACTTTTAAATAAGTTCTCGCTGTTGCGACGAACGTTTATTCAGGAAATAAGTTTAAACACTCAGGCCATAAACAACTTTTGAAAAAGAAAGGTTTTAACCGGTTATTATCAAATTCCGTCTGAATTATTATTACATACAGATTACTCTGGTTTAGCTAGACATGGATTTGGAATAAGTAAAGCGTAAATAAAAGCAAAAATTTAGAACATTTATACTGCTGGGAATTAAAGTTACAATTAACGAAATAATAAAAACCTGTAACGTATCCAATTGGCTTTTGGCCAAATCCCAACGATGTCGGCAGGATTGTGTCTTCAAACCAATAGAGCGCACAAATGAATATTGCAGAAATGGAATACACGAAAAAGGAAAAGAAAACAATAACAAGACTTAAACTAAATTTGCTCTGGAAAATAATTTGGGCAGCACTTCGTTATCTGAATGCGACTCTCTTTCTCAGCTCCCCTCCTTCCCCTTTTATAGAGGTGAAATGCTAACGGTTATAATTTTCAGAAGGTGGACTTGGAGTCAGAGAAAATAGGAAGTAGTGGTCCATTATTTTGGGACTTGGAACTGATTTTTGCACGTTAAATGAGGTTCTGCATTTTTGCCTGCATGACGGTCGTCACCCGTGTGACGGTCGTCATGGATGTGTGACGGTCGTCACAGCAGCAAAATTCGCATTTGCTGTTTTTCATGTTGTTTTCATCTGGTTTTCGTCCATATTTCATCTGAAATTGATTCTTTTCTTCATATTGCTTTGTTTGGACATGATCTTCAAATACCTGCAAAATATCAGACAAATAACATGGAAAACCCGAAATCGAATTGAAACCAGTCAAATATTAGTTGAATTACACGTCAATATATATATACGATTTCGCGTTATCAATGCTACTTCTAATGAAATCTCAGAGTTCATCTTACATCATATCCATGATGAGTTAGTGAACTTCTTTACACGAAACATCTACAGATTTCTTTGAAGCTTCTCAAGGACAAAAGCATTTTGATGCCTTGAATCAGGAGGATTATTGCTTCAAAATTTGAACTATCTCTATTCCAGCCCTTTTCTGCAGACTTTATTCTAAAGTTCCTATGAGTCGAATTCATTAGCCAATAATATTTCTTTACTTACTAAAGATAATTCCCAATGAGCTTTTCATGAGAAAGTCAAGAGTGGACTACGTTGTATATTTCTTTACATCTCATACTCACATAGAAACAATCTTCAGCAAATAAGATTTCTTGCTTTCTGATGATTTGATCTTTTTGTGCGAATACGTTGTATATCTAAACATATTATAAGATAAACATTCAACAGAGAATTTCTTATCTGATGAATCTCTCTTGTCAGCTGATTCTTCAATCTTCTTCCAAGCTCTAGTGGAGAAGATTCAGTTGTTGATAACTTCAAAACTTCAAACTTCAACGAATCACTGACTTGCTCAAGATAACCCATTTGATTACAATTTAAATACTCATTTTCATCAAAAACTGATATTAGACTGAAATTGTAAGTGAAGTGAAAAACCACCAAAAGTATTTCTTCACACAGCTTTTGGATCTTTTCTGACACTGTTAGGTGTTTGATATCCATCAATAACAGAACCGGAGCTCTAATACCAACTGAAGGTGTGAGAAATACACAAGAAAGGGGGGGTTTGAATTGGGTATTTAATCTATTAAAACATTTTCTCGGTTTCTTCACTTGTTGCTTTCTATAGAGTTTTTTAAGATGCATTGCAGAAGCATATATAATAAAGCATAACACAAGTAAAGAACACATGATATATCTTGGTTCACTTGAGAAACTCTCAAGCTAATCCAGTCCACCCTTCCAAGGTGATTTCGCCTTACTCAAGCAAGGACTTAATCCACTATAACCAAACTGATTACAGTTGCACAAGCTAACTGCATGTGACTAACAAATAGACAATGACACGTTCAGGGATCCCTTAGGATATAACGTTCATTGACATCCAATAGAATCCGGTCACAAAGGATCTCCTATTAGACTTCCACAAATGACAATTGTCACTTGTCATCTCAAGTATTATGATCTTCACAAGATCACTTGAGGAAACACTAATTCTAAAATGAATTTGTGTTGTCGGAGATTACATGAGTGCTTCTTATCAAGCAGATTACTCCTAATTAAGTACAAGGCAAGTATTGAGCAACAACTCCTTGCTTCCTAATACAGAAACTAATCTAAAGATAAATCTCTATGAGATTATTAGAACGGTAGTTTCCATATTGCTTAAAAGCTTTCTTATGTAAGCACTGCGGCTTCTTAGCATAAAGCTTTTCTTGTTAATCAACTAGCTTGCTAACATGCTTGTCAACCAGCTACGTTGCTAACATTGCTAAGTTGTCTTTCTCACTGACTAGCTAACATTTGAATGAATCAAATGTTCTTCTTTTATAGTGCATCCAAGAGAGACGTTGTAAGGGCAGAGATGTCCATTCAAATATTCCAACGGATAAAATAAGCACGTGTTGGATAGTATATCACTTACTTTGTCCTTTTCTTGTAACGTTAATATAACATTGTGGGAGACAGCTTTTATCCACCAATGATGTGATCTTCATTTACCAGCTTGGATAGATCAGCTTCTGGCTTTGGTTCTTCTAATGATGTATCATATGAGTAGTTCAGAAACTACTTTGGTATGATAGCGTAATAACATTAGAGTCTGACTTCAGCACGTTGTTTATCAGAGTTGATAGCAACTGCTTATCTGATTAACACGTCTTTATCTGGGTGAAGCTACATAATCTTCAACTTCAGAATCTAGTCTTCAGAGTCTTTCTGCACTTGTTCTTCAGAGCCTTCAGCCTTCAGAGCTTCAAGTCATCAGAGTCTTCAGCACGTAGATCTTCAGAGGATTATATCTTCAGAGTCTTGATCTTCAGAACCCTTAAGTCTTCAGAGTCTTTCTGCACTTGGTCTTCAGAGAATTCAGCCTTCAGAGCTTCAAGTCATCAGAGTCTTCAGAGCTTGGTTCTTCAGAGGACTATATCTCAGATGCGTTGATAGCTTTCTGATCAGATACACTTCTCAGAGCAGAATCCACAAGAGCATTGCAACTGCAATATACAACATCTTTGGATATTTCTGATTGTGATCAGATACAGAGCCATACTTGCTTCTTTAATACGCTTTATGTCACGTCACACAAAGTAACTCCATATTGAATTTAATGCACTTCTTGATATTGTTTGTTGATTTGATATCTTTATTTAACAATATGCCCACAACAAACATTAGACCATAAAATGGTTCTTTCACAAATACTTAATTGTTATCATCAAAACATAGAGATAATCCTGTAGAGACAAATCTTGCTCTTACATTGAGGACACGAACTTTAACAATTATGTGGATCATCGTCAAACACGATCATTTGACGACATAGTTCTATACTCTGGATGGTTGACTTGCGAATCACGTATGACTGCACTTCATCTGCCCAAGCGTGCCATGTGACAGTTCGGGTACACCTAAACAATCCCCAGACACTATGTTGTATGTGATCCTCATGTCTTGTCTCGTAGACAGATAAAGGAGATGTTTGTTGATTTTCAAAGTCACTTGGTACCGGACGAGGCTCGGGCAACCATAGTGCTAAACGATTGGAGTTACGTCGACGAATACATTGGGTGGTTCTTCAGGGTCTCACATCCGTACATGGTGCAGACTGCTCCAGCAGATCCTTTGAGACCAGCTCATATGGAGACTCTAGATGAGGAACAGGCTCAGCTAGATTATACTGAGGATGTCTTGCCTCGGTGTCGTCGCATAGTTGAGATTGCGCTGGCAGGCATTGACGAGGGTATCTTCCCTAAGGGGTCTGCTGTCACGTGAGTCCTGAATGCCATGGTGGTGGAGGCACAGGGGGCACTGCTGTACCAGAGACATCAGCGGAGGATGGGGGGATCGATGGACGAGGAGGCAGAGAAGGCGAAGGAGGCAGAGGAGGTAGAGGAGAGGTTGCCAGGCACACCTAGTAGTAGTCTGTTATTATTTTGATATTTTATTATAGTTTGTACTTTATTTCTGACACTGTTACTACATTTTGATCTCATGATGTACAACATTTTACTATTATATTGCTATATTATTTTCGACACACACAATATTTGTCTTTTATTAATTTGTATGTCTATTTTTTATTCGAGATCGTTCTTCATACTTCATCTGAAAACAAATGAACAACTCGTTATTGTTCTGATAAAAATTCAAATGTAAATGAATTAGGGGTGACATGTTCTGAATGTATAAAGTTTAAAATTGTTTCGGAGATAATCTTCGAAATATATCAACGTTTACTCAAAATTGGGATCATCCAAAGTTGTATCTCCTAAAATAGAGTATATTTGTGAAATTTCACACGATGAAGTAGAAACATACAAGATGCAATAAAAAATTATAAAAAAAGGTAATATTCTTTTCAAAACAAAAATTTGATATTTATAAAGGAAATGTAAAAAATGTGTGGTATGTGAATAATTTAGGAGAGGCTAGTATAGCATTCAGACATTTAGATATTAAAAATAATTATAAATAAATAAAAATGAGAATTTTATGCTAAAAAAATGTGTGTGTGTGTGTATATATATATATATATATATATATATATATATATATATATATATATATATATATATATATATATATATATATATATATATATATATATATATATATATATATATATATATATATATATATATATATATATATATATATATATATATATATATATATATATATATATATATATATATATATATATATATATATATATATATATATATATATATATATATATATATATATATATATATATATATATATATATATATATATATATATATATATATATATATATATATATATATATATATATATATATATATATATATATATATATATATATATATATATATATATATATATATATATATATATATATATATATATATATATATATATATATATATATATATATATATATATATATATATATATATATATATATATATATAGCGGAAGCAAGATCGGAATAGTTTGAGTAAAAAGGAGTATAGAAGATGGTAGAGACAATATTACAAGAAATTTCAAACTTGTTATTCAAAAGTGTGTTTACAAAAGAAACTGAAATCCCCTTATATAGGGAAGAAAATACTTACTATTTAAGCCGGTAAGCGCTACTTACAATAGCCGGTATACTAAAACACAACTTGTATAATTATTGTCGGGTACTCTTTGGGCCTCATCGACACAACAATTAACAAGTAACCAAAAACTTTAACAAAAGAAAGAAAATGCATGCCTAGAAATTTTAAAGATAGGAAAAGATTTTTATTCCCTTGTTTTTTACAAAAGAAAGAAAATGCATGCAATTATGCCTAGAAATTTTAAAGACAAGATAAGATTCCCTTGTCTTTTGCTTTTGTAAAGATTCTTCTTCTATTCTTCTTCTAGAAATTTTAAAGACAAGATAAGAACCCAATTTAACAAAAGGAACAAAATCCTGCTCAGGGTTCATGAATGATGAGTATCTCTCATGTTGAAACTCATCATTCATGAGTTATCTCATCTTACTACCAGGGGAGTAATCTATCATTATAAATGGAAATCCATATCTGACTGAGTAGGTGATTCTACTCTTAGAGTATGAGGTTTTTGATAAATTCCATGGGGAACTCTATTTTCGCTTAGTCTTATATTCTCAACGCCTCTATTTCTTATCTTATTTGAGAAGTAGAAGGTCTAGGTAATTGACTAGGAGCTATATAAAATTCACTAATTGAGTGCCTAGCAGATAGAGACCTGGGTATTCTAGTTATTCTTTTTGAAGTGAAGTTTATTTTCAAATCTCCTTCAGTAGTCTGAATAATTTGGTCTATATCCCTATTAAGGATAGGTTCAGGATCTATTTCCTGGGGGAGAGACCATGTCTCTGGGAAGTTTATTTCATCCCAGTTTATTAACCTATTGTTTGCAACATTGGATGTTAATAAATTTGTTTGAACCAAAGTAGTTGTTCCAGGAAATGATAAATGATTTGCTTTAGGATTAAGCGTAGTAAGAACCTTATAGTATATTCTATAGCATACTGCTATGATTTCACTTCCAGGTTTAAAATTGTAACCATTAGTATGAACTGTTAATTGCATAGCATCTAATAAATTTTTATCAGATAAAGATAGATTTAAATTAGGTGAGACCTCAAAGTAAACTGGTCCATGTCACAGACTTGTCTCAACTATAGCAGCTAAAGATTGTTTGAAATCTTTACATCTACCATCTCTAACATAAGCTTGTCGCTACTCGAAAAATGCATCGCGCAACGACGGGGAGGCGAAAAGGGAAAGACAGAAGAGTCGCCACCAAACTTTATTTATCCCATGAGGGGAAAGGAAAATATCAAGAAAACCTTAAGAAAGAAATGGATAAGATGGTCTCGCAACCAAGAACGGGTTCGGAAGCCGGTTATGCGAGGGGAAGGTATTAGCACCCCTCGCATCCATCGTACTCGATGGGAACCATTTGTTTGTCGACATGTGATTATATTTGCTTAAAAATTATGCTATAAAAGTGTTCCAAAAGATATAGAGAGAGAGAAGGGTTAGAAATAAGGGAAAGAGAGGTTAGGAGGAATGAGAGAACGAGGAGGTAAAGAGAAAGAACAGACTCGGTAGGACTTCGCGGTCCTAGGCCTACGTATTCTCAACAGGCATGAGAAAGTCAGAGTCGACGTAGTTCGGGGCTACGGATATATGGGGGAAATGTGCTCGGCAAGGATTGTGGCCCTTGTGCCTACGTATCTTTACTTGAAGAAGTAAAGAATCAGAGCAGTCGTAGTTCGGCCTACGGTTTGTTGATATTTTGTGGATGATGCTATCGTGCGCATTCTAGCAGTTTAGGTGTTTTGCTGCTCGTATGTGAGGAGACTTATGCGTTACCTGTTTGTGGTAGAACGGACGTAACATATCCTTTTTGAAAGGTTGGTTTTTGCCATGCGAGGCAAGGTGTCACATTTGATTTGTGGGAGAGTTATTTTTGGGGCGAGATAGGTCCTCGGATAGTAACCCCTATGGGTAGTACCCAATTCTTTATCTCAAAGTTTTTGTTATGAAAGGATGTGGCGAACATAGAGTCTTCATATTGAAAGACAAGTGTCGAGACCACCCCCACTACAGTGAGCATCCCAACACTCGGAGAGGAAGAAGACTACACTTAATCCTTTCTCTTTAATTCAATGCAAAGAGAACTTTGTTCTCTTATTACAGATGTTTTTTGGTTTTAAATGGTAAGTGCTTTTGTGACAGAGAACCCTACGGTAAACGTCAAGCACTCGGGATAGGAGAAGGCCTACGCCTAACCACTCCACGACCATTCAAATATTTGTTATGAAGAGAGTTCGAAAATGCACTTGGTACGGGACCGAGGTTTTAGGTGAGAAAGTTGCGGAGGGAAGTTATGGAAGAAGAGGTGATGAATACGGATGCATCTTCGTATTGAAAGACGAGTGTCTAAACCACCCACACTACAGTGAGCATCTCGACACTCGGAGAGGGAGAAGACTACACTTAATCCTCTCTTTTTAATTCAATACGAAGAGAAATTGATTCTTATTGAAAGAGATTTTGAAAATGCACTCAACGCGGGGCCGAGGTTTTTAGGATAAAAGGGGGTGGAGGCGTCTTTGCATTGAAAGACGAGTGTCTAAACCACCCACACTACAGTGAGCATCTCGACACTCGGAGAGGAAGAAAGTCTACACTTAATCCCCTCTTTTAATTCAATACAAAGATAATTTAGTATGATTGAAGCGATTTGAAAATGGACTCGGCGCGGGGCCAAGGTTTTTAGGAAGGAAAGTTGAAAATGGAAAAGAATGGAAAGAAAGACGTCCTCGTATTGAAAGACGAGTGTCTAAACCACCCACACTACAGTGAGCATCTCGACACTCGGAGAGGAATAAAGTCTACACTTAATCCCCTCTTTTAGTTCAATACAATGATGATTTATTTTAGGAAGATGGTTTGACGATGTCTTGAATCGAATCGGGGTACAATATGGATAGAAAAGAGGTGATCTCAGATCCAACATTACTCATCAATAATTTGACTGGTAATGAATTACGGAGGTCTCGTCATCGACCCAAAACAAATGAAAATGGTCCAAAATGCCCAAAAAGAAAAGAGAAATGGAATTTATCTCTAAAACTTAAATTACAAATAAAAACTTAAGAAATTTTCTAAGAAAGTTATTTAAAAGAATATCTAACTCTAAAAATATACATATTTTAAAAATATTAAAGAGTTCCTAAAAATTAAATATAAAACCTATGCTAGCAAAATAAATGAGTTAATTAAAAAAGAATAAGAGGGGTTTGATAGAAACAGAGGGTATATGTAGAAACCAACATGGGCTTTAAAAAGCCCAAGAGCACACACAACACAAGTGACAAAATGCAAGGGATGTTGTGTAGTAAAATCAACGGCCCAGGAATCCCACCAAGACCCACACGGTTTTAGATCCACAACAACTACATAGGATCCTTCCTCGCGCACGATAATCCCTTCTCCTTCAACTCTTTTTACCGCTCGTTCTCCACAATCGCTCAGTGTGCAAGCCCTCAAATCAGGTTCGTGGCCTTTGGTTTAATTTCGTGATTCACGCTATATTCTCTTTCTGGTTCCTATTTGGGTTGATGATTTCATTTTGGAGTGTGTTTGTTCACGGTGTTTGGAAGAAATTGAAGGGAAATGGGTTGATTTCGCGATAGGTCATAACGAAGATGGATTTGGGAAAAAGTTAGGGTTCTATGGATGGAGGGTTTACGAAGGTGCGTCTGGATTTTTTGTAGGTTTGAGTTGAGATTTGAATAAGGTTAAAGGCGGAGGAGAAGAATTGGAGCGAGGCGATATGGGGACTGTGTGGGGTTTTGATGAGGAGAATGCAAAGGTTTGAGGTGAGGGGCTTGTAAAGCTATTGAATTGAGGTTGAAGAAGAAGAGGAAATGTTCGTGGTGGTTTCTGTTGCAGTGGAGGTTGGCATTAGAGGGTTTGTTCAGTTGGCTATGTTGTTGTAGGTGAAGATAAGGAAGTTTTGATGATGATGATGATGATGGTTGGTGAGTGTTGGGTCGTGTTTGATTTTGTTGGGAAGAAGTATGAGGATAGGATTCGTAGTTTTGAAGAAGTGGTGTCTGTTTGAAGTTTTTGCTCGGTATTTTGTTTGAAGAATGGTGTTCTTGATGAAGGAATTTCGAAGGGGGAGAAGATGGTTTTTGGCGCCCTCTGTTTTCGTGGATGTGTTGTGGTGAGAGCTGTGGAAGCTGGGAGTTTACGATTGCGAAGGTTCGTGATGTGGGTTTGGGAGATTTACGGCTATTCCGGGTTTGTAAGGATGCTGGGTGTATGAAGTTTGAAGTGGTTGTTTGTTTCAGATGGTTGTGGTGAAGAGAAGAGGATGAAGCATTAATGGAGGGTGGCTGCTCCAGGGTTGGTGATTTTCACAGTTGGAGGTGGAAGAATAGTGAAGGTGAGAGGTTGGTTAAATGAGTTAGTGTCGAAGGTGAGGAATATGTGAAGAGCGCTCAGCTCTTGCAGCAACTCAATGGTGTGTTTGGAGGAAGTTGTAGGTTTGTTTATTGAAGAGGGTTATGGTTTTAAATTGAATATGGGGTTTTAAGTGAAGCTTCAACGACTTTAATGGAGTTTCCGGATTGTTGGTTCGGTAGAGTGGAGGAAGAGTTTCGTTCTGGGTTTGGAATGGAAGCAGGTGGAAGGGTTTGTGATTCTTTGTGCACCAACTATTTGTAAAAAAAACATTGTTTATAGTTGTTATGGTTGAAGAGATGATGTCATTATTCTAAGTTTCGAAAATGGATGCTTGAAGGTAATGTGATGGTGGTTTGATGTTCTGGTTTGAAGGTTGAATGTGTTTGATTTGAGTGAGGTTTGAAGCTTTGTTGAAGTTTCGTATGGATTTCTGGTTTTGCGTTTCTGGTGATGAAGTTGACGGAAAAGTTGGAACAGTTTTGAGTTTCGATTATGCAGCAAGAAAAGGGGTTTATTGTGATTGTTGTTTTTTTCTCTCTCGCAAACTCACGGCCAGGAAACAAATCAAACAACTTAAGATTATGAAGACAGAAAAAAAATAGAATACTTACAGAGTTGGAGCAAATCCGACAAGTTCCCACGCTAGCAACGAGGAGTTTGGATGATGGAGACTTGAGCCTGCGATGCGAAGCTTTTTGTTGGACTGGTACCACCAGATTGCTAATACCGAAAACAGATAAGTTGAATCTTCAATCTTTTGTCTTCAGCTTTGTGTGTGTTGGTATTATGAAGGTTGAATACTGTGGTTTGTTGATGGCAGTTGAATAGGGAAGAAGGCTCCAGGCAAATGAAAGCTACAACTTCAAGGACAATGGAGAAGGTGGAGAGAGGAAGAGTTTGAAGACAGGGTAAAGTGTTGTTGTCTTTTGGTTTGTTGATGTTCTAAGAATGATAATAGAGGTTGTGCTGTTGAAGAAAAAGTGAGAGAGAGATTGATGTATGCGTGAGAAGAACAAGGAGTGTTTTTTTTCTTCTGAGTTATCCAAATGGTCGCCCCTTTTAAGTTGTGTTGATGAGAAGTTATGTTCAAAATCTGCTCATGACTTGTTTGGAATTGTTTTTTTAAGAAGTGCTTTCATATGTGCAGGTTTTTGTTGCGAAGATTGGAGCAAGTTTTTTTGAATTCCTGCTGCAATAACAGGTACAGGTCGCTTTCTTGCAGCTGGTTATGGGGTTTATGCAGGTCTTGTCTGGCATGGGTTTTCCTGCGGTTTGTACTGGCCATAGCAGGTAATGCCAGCTGTGAGGTTTGTCCTTGTGAAGCTTGTAGCAGGGTAGTGGTCCTGCTGTGTTGGTGGTGGTTTTTCGGTATGGTTTCGCAGGTGATAGGAGGCTGTTATTTCTCTTCACTTTCTGCAAGTTTTGATTTCTTTTTCTTTGTGTAAAGTGATGAAAGTTATGGCCTTGTTTTGTATGGTTTTGCAGGATTGTATTTTGGTGGCTGATTGAAGGGTTTTTGGCTTGTTGTTGCAGGTTGTCGGTTCAAATTATGTAGTGGTTGTGCAGGTGATGGTCAGCAGTTTACGGGTTGTGGTGGATGTATGCGTGGTACCAAAGAAGAGATTATTACATGAAGACTGAATCATGATCCTTGTTGTTTTGGTTGTTCAGGCTGCAACCAGTGGTGTTGTTTGTGATCCGCGTGTGGTTTAATGCATCAAGGTCTGGAGCTATTTGGAAAGACAACTTATCACTTTTGAATTTTTTGCACTAAGTGGAGGTGAAGTGGGCCGTATGGGAAAGCTCCTTTTTTTTTTAATATTTTTTATCTCCTTTTGCAATTGATTGTAACTTGTATGTATAGTATACAGCAGCACTTGTGGAGAATTTGTGAGTTTTGTAGGCGTATGAGCCTTTTTATTACTTTAAACAAGTTTATTATGAAATAAACCCTTGTTTATTGTACATTGGACTTTTGTACTTTCCTAATGGTTCTGATAGTCTTATGAATCATAACATAAACAAAATTATGGTATTGTGTTTTGTGTTAACTTATGAAAAGTGGGTGAAAGTATGAATGGCTTGACAATTTAGTAGTGGTAGCATTTTGGCACTTGTGTTGGAGATATGATTAGGCCACGAATGATTTTCATGGGCTCATCCTTTATTCTTTGCAAACGAGTTTGTATGGGATTTCTCTTGTGAAATGAAATTTATTTGGATAATGTATTTCTTTGGGATTAATGGATGGATTTGGACCTGAATGGATCTAAAACCTCTCAAATTTTCCTTGAATCAAAGCTCGACTTCATCAAATAAAACTTGAACCTGCACCACCTTCGGCGGGAACCATGCCTTGAAATCATAAGGCTTATGAATTGATATATGAACTTCTGAAATTTGCATAAAAACCCCAATTGAATCCTGAGACATACAACTTTTGAACTGTCTATACAAGCCTTGATCTAAATGAAACTAAATCCATTACTTGAATGACCAGTAGAAACAACATATATATATATTTTTTTTTTGGACTTTTTTGAACAGTAGACGGTGAGCGGATGTACAGATGAAGGCTACATACAGGTAGGATAAATTTGGGGTATAACAAAGCCATTATGCTAGAATTTAAACCTAATAATGTTAAAGGTTTTAAAGCAATTTGAACCAATCCAATATGGATAAAATTATAATTTTTAAAAGGTTTCGAATCTTTTTTAGTTAACAGTTTTATTGTCTGAGTTTCTTTAGAAATTTGAATCGTTTGCTCTAAAGTTTTAACAGCAAAACGAGATAAAACATCTATCTTACCAAATCTATAAATTTGATTAGAAGGAACTGAGAGTATAACCCATCTATTGAATTTATCCATATTTTTTGGATGTTCAACTAATTCTTCATTTTTTATTAAATTATTTTAATGATTATCATCATTAGAATCCATAAAGCAGCAGGCTAAGAATGTTGTGATTGGTTGATACGCAAAGTTAAATCTAAATAGATAACTTGGAGTCATAACATAATGTTAATTGAAACAACAACCAATTAAAAGTCATCTAAGCAAACAACAAATTGTTTAACTATCACCCCAAAGGGATAGAAGGATTTCTCCCAAATCAATGATGTCAAAATGTTTTTAGCAAAAATTTTCTTTTTTGAAATCATCAACAACTCCCTTCACTGGGAAAAAAAAGATGAATATGAGAGAAAACACTAAAAACACTTTTTAGTTTTTTAAAAACACTTTGAAAAGGTTGTTAGCTTGTTAATAAAATGTTATGAGAAAAAGTTATCTACTTAGTTTTGGCTAAGCATAATCAACCTCTCACAACATAAATTTAGCCACTAATTTTCACAATAAATTATGCAAAGAAGAAATATACCTTAGATTTGATAAGCCCGGGTGATGATGCCAAAGTTTGTATATAGCGGAAGCAGGATCGGAATAGTTTGAGTAAAAAGTAGTATAAAAGATGGTAGAGACAATATTACAAGAAACTTAAAACTTGTTATTCAAATGTTTGCTTATAAAAGAAACTGAAATCCCCTTATATAGGGAAGAAAAGGCTTACTATTTAAGTCGGTAACCGCTACTTACAATAGCCGGTAAACTAAAACACAACTTGTATAATTATTGTTGAGTACTCTTTGAGCCATCGACACAACAATTAACAAGAAACCAAAAACTTTAACAAAAGAAAGAAAATGCATGCCTAGAAATTATAAATACATGATAAGATTCTTATTCCCTTGTCTTTTACAAAAGAAAGAAAATGCATGCAATTATGCCTAGAAATTTTTAAGACAAGATAAGATTCCCTTGTATTTTGCTTTTGTAAAGATTCTTCTTCTATTATTTCTTGTCCTCTAGCCTTTGTCCATTGATTCTTATTCCATTGTTTCTAGACAAGATAATAATTTAATTCTTTGTTTTTCCTTTTACTTTCATAGATTAAATCATTGAATCCCAGAAATCTTCTGCAGTAGGTTCATCTGCTTGACCTTCTCTTGTCAAACCATCAAAGTTATGGGAATCCATTAATCCCATAGAAGAGCTTGTCTTCATAGATGAATCCTCATATTTTGATGCTTTTGTTGGAAAAGTAGAGAAGAATTGGTTCTTCATATGATCCAAAATTCTAACCATGATTTCATCTTCTGATTCATTGGGATATTTCCTCTGGAAGAAGCTCTTCAAGTTTACCATAGACATTTGTTGGGAGCTTTGATCCTTGACCTTATTATTTTGGTCTTCAGCTATAGCTTCTTGAATTAATTTTATTTTATTCTGGACATCCTCTGAACTCATCTTGTTTCATCATTTATAGAAGAAATTTCTTTCTAAAATGGGAATGTTGAATTTGTTTTTTGATATGGTGATTGACCATCTCCATATCCATGGAATCTGAAATTTAGTAAAGAACAAGAATGGACATTGTCCAGTGATCAAATTATCAAATAAATTTTTTACAATAAGTGGACTATTATCACACCATGGATTGTATAAGTTAATAATTTCTTTAGGAAGAATCTCTAAAGATGGGCCAAATTTAGCCCACCATTCATAAAACCAATCTGGTATGGGTTATTAACCATCTCTTGATTAATAGAGAAAAACCAAGAATGCTTGTTCTTGGAATTTTGGTAATAAAAAGCTTGAGTGAAAGCTTGGACATAGTCCCAATAATTAAAGTAAATATACTTTCCTTATGCAATTCTTATTGCCCTTTCAGCATTTGGGTTGAGACCCCATTCTCTTGGTAACAAAACTTTGTTAATGTGACATTTACTGAAGTTTATAAAACTTTCAGGATTATTGTTTTGGTAATGGTGAGTAATTGTTACCGATTTGGTAACAGTCAGGAGAATTTCTAGGTTGGGCCTAGATTTTCCATAAAGACATGGATATCCTCTTGATTCGAGGTATCTAGTTTTGATAGACCAACCATCATTTGGATTTATCTTCATATCTTCATCATCAATATACATGATTTTTTTAGTTACTGGATTTTCAAAATAATCCATTTGTTCTTGAGGTGGGTTATTAACCGCAACTTCCTTGTAGGATGTAGTTTTATTAGAGGAAGAGGAAGCAATATCTTCCTTTTTTGCTGAAGATGCAGGTAATTGCTGCATTTTTCTATCTTTGTAGACAGTAGTCCAATCCCTATTAGAGGAATGTTTAATTCTGGCTGTGGTAACATATTGTTACTCCCTCTTCCACCACGGTCATAACCGCGGCCTCTACCCCTATATGGGGTCATCATTTTTTCCCTTATTTTTAATTCTTTGGACTGCCTGAGAATGTTTTTCATTCCAAGGGTCAGAATTCTTTTTAAGCCTAGCATGTAATATTATCGTATCTTGAGCAAGATTTTTATAATAATCTGCTATGTAATTGAGGCTACCAAGAAACCTTTGTAATTGTTTCTTATTTGTAATAATATCAGGGAATTTAGAAGCAAATTCAATACTTCTTTATATAGGAATTATAGTTCCTTGGTCAATTTCATATCCTAAAAATCTAACCCTTGTTTGAAAAAGTTTCATCTTAGAACCAGATATTACTAATACATTATGCTTAATTAATCCTTTGAATATTTTCAAATGTTTAATATGTTGATCTATAGTTTTTGAAAAAACTAAAACATCATCAATATAAACAATTATAAATTATGTATAAGGATTAAAAATATCATTCATAATATTTTAAAATTCAGAGGGGGCATTTTTAAGACCAAAAGGAAGGACATTCCATTCATAATGTCCAAAAGATACAGTAAAGGCAGTTTTATACTTATCAGATTCATTAATCTGAATTTGCCAATAACCAGATTTCATATCAAATTTAGAGAAGATTAAAGCATTGTTTAATCTATCTAAAAGATATTTTTTATTAGGAATAGGATATCTAATCCATTTTAACACTTTATTAAGTGGTTTGTAATTTATAACAATTCTAGGGACTCCACATTCCCTTTCGGCAGTATTATTAACATAAAAAGCTGTGCAGATCCAAGGAGATTTGGACTTTCTTATTAAATTTTTCTCTAAAAGAGATTCTATCTTTTTTTGCATAAATCCAAATACTCGTGGTTCATTTGAGCAGACCTAACTTTAGTGGGAATCTGACTTTCATTAAAGTCATCAAGATAAGGTAAGGAAATAACATGTTTCTTTCTATCCCAAAAGGCATTAGGTAAATCATTGCATATTTCATCTCTAAACTGTTGATCAATTAATTTAATTTGATTTTGAATTTCAGGTTTTTTAAGTTGAGAAGTGATGTTTAATAACCCACTTCTTCTTTAAGAAAACATTTTTTTTCTTTTTTAAGAAGAATATCTTTAACTTCATTAATCATCCTAGTATGAGGACCAGTAATAAATTCAAAGGTAATTCTTTTATTATTGATAATGGAAGTACTTCCCTTTTGATCAACATTAATCAAAGGCATTATTTTATGCAGAAATGGAGTTCCTAATATAATTCTATGAGTTAAACTTTTTACAAGAATGAAATGAGTATGTAAACAAATCTCTTTGTTACAAACATAAGCATTAGACAGTTTATAATTAACTGTGAGTTTATCTCCTCCAGCTTGGGTAAGAGATTGGGTAGTTTTATCAAAATATTTAGTAGGAATAATTCCTTCTTGAAGGCAGTTTAAATCAGCGTCACTATCAATAAGCGCAACCTCATTTTCTAATATGAAATTTCTATTAATAACTAAAGTTATTCTAACAAACCATTTTTGAGAGGTGTTGCACCCCAAAATTTGTTCAACATTTCTTTGCTCAACATTCCCCGTCAGAGTACCGTGTACTTGTGCAGTTGGCAAATTTCCGGGTTTGTTGGTATTCAACCGCCTTTTACCTTGATTGGTTGGGAGTCGTTCGCTTCTCACCCAGTCAGGTCCAAGCCGTTTGAATAGGGGCAGTTGTTGCACCCCAAAATTTGCTCAACATTTCTTTACCTAGCTTATGTTTCATTTCATTCACATTAGCATTATCATTTGCATTTCATTGACATGTATGCAGGAGATCAAGAGGTATGATTGCCAATCAAGGGCTACACAAGAGTTTGAAGCTAGCTAAGAAGGTTATTCAGATGTTCAAGGGTTGATATCCTTGTCAGAGAAGTTAAAGGATCCTCAGAGAGGGTTGTTGAAACCAAGTATGTGGGTCTCCTAACTTGAGAGTTGTGGGAAGTCATCAGATGATTCTGAAGCCATGAAGTTAGACTTGAGGTCTTGAGAGAGCTCATGAGAAGTGTTGAAGATCACTTTGAGGCCTAGACAGGTCCTTGTGCAAGTTTGAGAAGCCTCAACCATGAGTGGTGCAATTAGGGTTTGACTGGGTCAACCCTAAGTCAACGGATGATTTGGAGAAGGTTGAGACTTAATACAAGAGCCATGTGATCATGGGTTGATGCATTCAGATGCTATAAGTATGATTCCAAGGTCAACTCATCATGATTGAAGAGTTTGAGAAGTTTCAAGCTAGGGTTTCTAAGGCTTGACAGTGTAAAATCCCCTAGTTTGACCCCTATCTTCAAGGCAATTTAGCTCAAGATGTGATTGTCATCTCATCTTTCCCCCAACATGAATGTTGTAGAGCATGATCTTAGCTTTAATTTGAGTGCTAGAAGTCCTTGATAGGATTTGTAGAACTCAAGTTATGACTTTGACAAGTTACAAGTCATCTGAGGTATGTGAATTTGGAGCTTGAAAGTTGTCCAACATGCATGACACGTTTGCCCTAGAAGGATGATTCCTATGAACTTTTGGTCAACATGAATGTTGTTCCTTATCCTCTTAGCGTTCTAGAGAGTACTAGAATTCCTTTATAGGATTTGTAGAACTCAAGTTATGGCTTTGACAAGTCAAGGGTATTTTGGTCATTTGGAGATTACATGTCATTTCAAGCATAAGGCTATAACTCCTATTTGCAAGCTTCAAATGGGAAAATGTTCAACATCAAACTTGTTCAAAATGATGTTTTAAGGCTAGCCATGTGGTCATGAGAGGTTTGAATTGCTTGTAACTCAAAATTGCAAAATTGACTTAAAAAGGAAGAATTAAAGTTCATTAAAAGGACCAAATTTGTGATTTTTCATTTGATGACCAAATGAGACAAACCTATATGTCATTTTTATTGTAAAATGCATTTTAAAGACAATGGCAATGGCACTTTTCTCATTTTAGGTCAAAATCACGGAGTTGTATTTTGCTTGCTTAAGACTTAAGTAACATATGCCAAACTTCTCATAAGATCAAAACCAAGGTACAAACACATCCTAGCACTTTCATAATCTCATTTGGAGAGAATTTGGATGAAGAGCATAATGAATACAAGCTGCTGCAAGGACTGTCATACACATAGCATATCATGAGATTTCAAGTGAGATGAGATATTGAAATACTCATTGGATTGATCCAGAACTTTCTAGATCATTCAGTCATGTTCTATATATGATCATGAAGTGATCCAAGGCCAGGGTTGGTGAGAATTGAGAGAGGAGAGTGAGATTGCACTTTGAAATTTCTTCTTGCAAATCCAATTCCGTTACAAGGTTTGAAGCCATTTCAGTCCAAGTTCTTGATCCCAATAGCTTGCTCTGAGGTTGGTGATCAATTCCAGATCAAATTCAAGGCAAGATCGTGGGAGAATTGGGAGTTGGCACTTGGATTTCTTCATCTGCAACTCATAGTCGGGTTCAAAGATTCAGAGTATTTCAATCCATTTGGTTTCATACAGAACCTTCCTTGGAGGCTAGTGAAGGAGTCTGCAAGTTCTTGAGGGTTGATTTGAAGATTCAACCACTCTGTTCACACGATTTTACCAGGTATGCAATTCTCATTCCATGGCTTAATTTAAGTAGAATCAATGGGAATTGTTAGGTTAGATGCATTGTAGATTGATGTAGGAAGGTTTCTGGATCGTTAATTTGGAGATTAGTGACCAATTAGGGTTTATGCCATTTTCGGTTGAGATCGTGCTTTTGCAAATCTTGAACTTTTAGAATGATTAAGTAGCATAGGAAGATTCCTTGTGAAATTTGGGATAAGATTCATGTAGAGACCATTTGGAATGGAGGTCTGTGGAGAGAGTTAGGGTTGGGAGAGGATGATCGGAGAAGTCACCGGTGGTGACTCTAGCGCGCACAGGTGAGGGGAGTTCAGAAATTCAAAAGGAAGAAGATGATCCCAGAGCCATTGGATTGGGCTGAAGACTTTGACCTGTGAGGGATCCAACGGCCACAAGTGGTTTTCATTTTGTGAAGAATTCTGAGTTATGTTCAAACGCAGCGTTTCATTAATGTAATCTGGGTGGGCTTAGTGCAGATTGATACTCACATCCCCTTTTTGGGCCCAACCCTGAAATGAACTGAATTTTGTTGCTACCTGCACCACGCGTTTATCATTTTCTTTTGATTTTCTTTTAATTTCTCATTTCATTCATGGTTATTGAATAATTCATAAAAAAATTGAAAAATGACTCAATTAATTCCATTTTTTTTGCCATGGATTCATGATTGAATCTAGTTTTTTTTAGATAAAAAATATTAATATTTCATGCATTTCTGATTTTATTATCATTTTTTACATTTTAATTGATATTAAAATAATCATGGTTGATGCTTGATCTTGTTGAATTTGGTTTGATCATTTGACGATGGTTCTTGCCCTGATTTTTTGTGTGTAGCTAGCATAGATATGCATGTTCCCCCTAGATGTTTCTCACATTTTTGTGATGAATTTAAGTGGTAGTTTTAGGTTGAAACTTTAGGTGTTCCATTTTTAGGGTTTATGGTTGATACCTTATGATTTAGGGTTTATATCTAGAAATTGGTGGATGATTCAACCTCTGAATTTTGTATGGTAGATTCATGATTGAATTAGGGTTCCTTAGGAATTTTTGTAGGAATTTACAATGTAGTTTACTATTTTTGTTGGATTTTAGTTTAGGTACTGACTTTAGATGATTCTAATGCACTAATTCAACTAGAATGACTTCTTTAGTTCCCTTAGATTAGGATTTTGCCTCTCTTGCTCTTGGATGATGTTGAAGACAAGCTTGGGCTACCATGGAGTGCTTGAGGAAGCTTGGATGTGAAGATATTCCCTTCTTTTGGTGTAGTGTTGATTAGGTGTTAAGATTAGGGTTTGTAGGCAGAGCTTCTAGATAGATTCTCTTCCTTCATAAACATGGAAGATGTTGATCACTTCCATTCTTCCCTATGATGTAAGGTCCCTTTGTAAAGGCCTCATCCCTCCTTTGGTAGGATGTGTGGCTCTTTACAAGTTGGTAGAACCTTTGAGGGTCCCTTTCTCTGATGATAGGATGCTTAGTGGTGACCTTTGGTCTTCACTCTGCTACCAATCATCCAAACTTTGCTCTTGTTAGATGAATCTTTCTCCCTTGCTAGAGGATGGAGTTCCTTGCTTGAAGAAGATTGAAGGCTAGAAGTTGATACTTCCCTGTGTTTGAAGACTACCTTTGGAGCTGAAGCTTAAGGAACAAGAGAAGCAAGTTGATGCTTGTGGGAAGAAGATCAAGCTGAGATTGAGTGAAGAGCTGAGGCTTGAAGAAGAAAGAATGAGTTGACACTTATGTTGATACATTGAGAGCCTGAAAGACAAGTTGGTACTTGCAATGGGGATTGAAGCCTGAAGGTGGAGTTTACCAAAGAGTTGAAGCTTGAGGAAGAAGAAAGAATAAGTTGATACTTATGTTGGATGTATTAAAAGCTCAGAGGAGCAAGTTGACACTTGCTATTGAAGATGATAGCCTTGAAGAGTGGTTGAGGACTGATGACTGAACTACTGTCAGAGGGTTGATTTGTTGTAAAGCTGTAGGAGTGGGTGATCTGCTTTCTTTTCTTGTCTGTTTGCTTTCTGTGCAACTGTATTGCTGTGACTTGTGTGATTTGCTTGATGAATTAGAATAAGTTCATATTTAGATGATGTAAGCTAGGAGCATGATTGCACTAGAGGTTGAGTTGCTCCCTCTGCTTGTATTTTTACTGTATGGCTTTGCTTGCGGGTATCCGGTAGAGCCCAGCTCCCTTGCCTATGTGGTTTGTTATTTTGCTTGATAGCAGTTTACTTCTTCTGTATGATTGCAGTTATTGTGTTTGCTTGATAGCATGTTACTTCTTCCGTATGATTGCAGTTATTCATATCTGGCTTGAGGTTGAGACGAGCTTGTGGAGGCTGATGCCCCACACACATTTCCTCCCTCACTTGCATTGCATGCATTTTACTGTTTACTGTTTACTGTTTAAGCTGATGCTTTATCTGTTTTTGTTTATCGCTGACATGATCCCCTAGGAATCTCACTTCCTTTGATAAGGAAGTGATGATTAGAACTTTAGGTTGAAACCTATGCATGATAACTTCTAGGAGTTCCCTGTTTCAAACTTCAACCATAGGATGAATCCTTGGCATGACAACATTAGGACTTGATAGTCCCCCTCTTAGTTGAACCTGTTCGTTCTTTTCTCATCTCAAAACAAATTAAAATACAGTAATAAAGGTTAACTGATGTCGTACGTTACGAGCCTTAAGCTATCTGAGAAAGGATTGTTGGAGAGTTTCTTTTCAACAGTCTGGATGTTTAGTATGGCACCCTTTGGGTGACATGCGACGCATGCACTCTCAGGTCATAGTCTCTAGTGTGATATTAGTTGCAAACATCCATAAAAAACAGTTCTTCCGTAAAAAAACAGAAAACAAACTTCAAACCTTTTTGCCCCGTGGGCCCATAATTCAAAGGAAGATTTTCTAAAGAAAAGAGTGTCGTTAACTCCCAGTTCTACCGCAAACGGTAACACCTAAGTCTCCAAGGGTCGAGCTGCGTGCGCCAAACTGCTGGAACTGTTGGTTAACCCTACTCGATAAAACAAATGAATCTGAATCCCCGTAATCCGTATTATCCCGAACTACGTAAGCTCTGATCTCTCAAGCCTGTTGAGAGTACGTAGGCACAATACTGACGTATTGGCAAGCCACCTTCCCCGTAACCCGTAGTTAGGCGAACTACGCTGACTCTGATTTCTCATTCTCTGATGAGAATACGTAGGCATAAAGCGCGACGCTTTGCCGAGTCTTTTTCTTTTCTTTTAAGCCAGCCTTGATAGGTAGATAGATAAAACCAACCCGTCAGATAAGCACAACAAGCATGGATCCCATCGAGTACGATGGACGTGAGGGGTGCTAATACCTTCCCCTTGCGTAACCGACTCCCGAACCCAGACAATGGTTGCGATGACCTTGTCTTATACCTTTTCGTCAGGTTTTTCCGATCGTTCCCTTTCCCGTTCTGAGGGATAAATAACGAAAGGTGGTGACTCTTCTGTTTTGCCGGCACCTTATTTTCGCGGTAGCGACAGCTGGCGGCTCTGCTGGGGACTTCATAGTTTCCTGGGATCCAACGTCCCTTATGCGAGTCAGTTTGGGGATCCAACGTCCCCTGTGAGACTCAATCCTAGCGCTTGTATGATTACTTGTTGGTTGGTGTTTATTTATCGCATTTACTTCCCGCACTTTATTTTCAGTATGATATGATTATCTGTGCTGTTGTGGGAGGGGCATTCTGATGAGTGAGAAGCCAGACCCAGGCTTGAGTGTACCTAGCATTAGTTGTGGAAATTAGTGGGCGCGTGCTTGCTTTGCAGGCACTAGTGTCTCATGAAATCCACGCTCAGACGAGGTTCTCCCTGTTGACTTCTTTTCCGGCCCTTTGGGCCTGAGGGGTTGTTGGTTTGGAGGATTGTCGACTCTAGGGACCGATCATTTGGAATTCAGCTGAGTGAGGCCGCTTCAGGAGATGGTGATGCCACACCTTCTGGGTATCGTATCACCCCTCTTGAATGTCTGTGACGCTGATGACCGCATAGGATGCCGAACTTATGTCAGTATAGGTCCATACCTGTGAGCAGGGTTGGGTTTGTTGCAGGACACCTTAACCTTCAGACTACCTGGTTTTCTTGATAGTGAATCAGTTTTGTTGGTATCAGAGGTCCTCATCATCAGACATGTATTTGTTCTTGACAGAGCAGAGTTTTGGTCCTGTATCAGAGGTCCTCATCATCAGACATGTATTTGTTCTTGACAGAGCAGAGTTTTGGTCCTGTATCAGAGGTCCTTATTATCAGATGTGTGGTTGTTCTTGACAGAGCAGAATTTATGGTTCGATACCAGGGTCTTCTTCTTATCAGAGATAGTGGTTGTTCTTGATAGAGCAGTATTGTGGTTTTATTGACACAGAATCTTCACCTTCATCTCTTCAACAGCACAGTCGTCCTGATCTCCTGCTGCATGATTGCATTTTAAATTGCTTTGCAACTCATTTGCATTTCATTAATGTGTGTCTGTGTTGCAGGTACCGTTTCCCCCGATTCAGGTTTTCTTGCCTTCTATTATGCTGTCATGGGTTCTCTGAGGAAGACTGTGGCTTACAAGCTCCCCACTCCTGATGTTGTTCAGCTGACTGGTTTGATTGCTTTGGCAGATGATTCTGTGAGAGATGAATTCAGAAAGTCTTACGGTAAACTGCTCAGTTTGGTTCGTAAGCCCTATGTGTTTGAGTTGAATGGGTTGCACGCCCTGCTGCAGTTCTACGATCCTCCTTTGAGATGCTTTACTTTTCGGGACTTCATTCTCGCACCCACACTAGAGGAGTATGTTGATTTGTTAGGTGTGACTATCAAGAGTCAGATGCCCTTTGTTCATATGGATGCTGAGCCTAATCTGGCTAGTCTAGCTCCTTCACTTCATCTGGATGCCTCCGAGTTGGTCTTGTCTAGTTGGAACAAGGTTCCCGGTTTCTCCCTGCAGTTCTTAGTGGGAAAGGCCCAACAGTGTACCAAAGACGGTTGTTGGACCGTGTTCAACGCCATCCTTGCTCTGTGCATATATGGCATCATTCTGTTCCCCAATATGCCCGACTTTGTAGACTTCGACGCCTTCCACATCTTTGCATCAGGGAATCCAGTCCCTACCTTGATAGGAGATGTCTATCATTCCGTCCACTACAAAAACGAGAACAGAAGGGGTAAGAATGTCTCGTGCTGTGTGCCCCTACTCTATAGATGGCTTGATAGCCACCTACCCAAGAAGGGTCCCTTTGCTTCGTCTGTAGCCACAACTAAGTGGCCTGAGCATTTGATGAGTCTGTCAGCGGAGGATATTGCCTGGTTTGATAGAGATAGGTTGGGTACCGAGATTATTTTCAGCTGCAGCGGGTTTCCGAATGTGCCTTTGATAGGCAGGAAGGGCTGTATCAACTATAATCCATCTCTGTTGGTCCGACATTTTGCTTATGCTTTGAGAGCTCCGCCGAAGGATGAAGAGGTACAGGAATCTCTGTACCTCACTGGTCTTCTAGAGGGGAATACGTTATCTAAGCTTCAGCGCGCTTGGAATGGTATCTGTAAGGGGGGGGAAACCATTGCTAGGGAAAAGTAACAGCCAAGCCTACGCTCCATATGTGACTTGGATCAGAGCCAGAGCAGACGCTATAGGGATGTCGTTTCCTCCTGCCAAGCCAGAGAGCCCTCCAGTGATTGAAGAGCCTACCACCGTGCCCATTCAGCAGCATAATCAGGTGTTAGCTGAGAGAGATGAGCTGAAGAAGGTCAATGAAGAACTGGAGAAAGAATTGGCTCAACTCAGAAGCGAGAGAAGCGAAACCGTCCATTCCTTCAAGAGGCAGACGGAGCTGGTGAACCAGTTAGGAACAGATTTGACTAAGCAGATAGTTGAGCGTGAGCGCTTGGGTCGAGACTTCAAAGTTGTCAATGATGTACTGTCCACTAAGAAGCAACACTTGGATGAAGCGTACGGGAGAATATCCAAGTTTAATCAGCATTGGAAGGCCACCCTAGCCAACGGCAAAGAACGGGAGGATAAGCTGAAGCAACAGATCTCCAAGCTGAAAGCCCAGGTGAAGGCTAGTGAGAAGAGGTTTGATGAAGAAACCGCTCGCAGATATGCCGCTGAAGGCCAACTCAACAAGGCTCTTGCTAACCTGAAGGAGCTCAAGCTGATGTTTGAATCCAAGAAGCGGAAGTTGGAAGATTGTTTCGGCGAAGGAGCATGGGAAGATTCGGTTGAAGGTCTTCAATACACCATTATGCAGAGAGAGTTACTCGTCGAAGGGTTGCTCACTCGGCCTGATCATCCAGAAACGAAGGGGTTGTTAGAAGAGTTTCGCGCCCGTGGCCGTGCTTGACTATTTGTAATCCTTTTGTGTTGATCATTGTTGTATGCTGACCATCACCAGGCTTGTTGGTTGAGGTCATGCTATTGATTTAGCTTGTACTCGGTGACGTTGTGTACCGCCTTGATGGGCTTTCTTTATATATATGAGATATTATTTCCATGACTGGACTCGGACTTCTTATTATCAGCACTGGCACTCAGGCACTAGGATCGGGGGATATCTCCCTAACGCACAGACACACGTTTGCATTTGCATGAAGCATTTGCATAACGAGCAAATTGTCATTTTTCTAACCCTTTGTGTATGCAGGTTGTTCCAGGATTGATCAGAGACCAATCCACCGCTATCCGACCAAAGCAAATCGAGCTAGAGCTATGGAGCAAGTGCAGACTGACGTTCAGGAACTCCGAGAGAGGATGGACCGCTTCATGGAGCTCATGCAAGTGGTTGCCAACGGCCAGGACCAGCTCAGAACATTGGTCCAGCCTCTGATTTCAAGGGTTGACAACAATGGTGTACTCCATGGTGGGACTGTTCCAACCCCTCCACCTGTTGAATCTCCTCAGAACGGCATCCCCGTGACTGGGGGGGAATGGCAGCGCCAACGGCAATGTGATCGCTAACATGGGGCTCAATGGTAATACGACTAGCATCGGTAATGGAAATTTTGAAGCTAATGTCAATGTTGGGCTGGGCAACGGCAACACAGGTGTTGGAAATCTGTATGGTCCTCAGCCATGGTTAGAAGACCGTCAAGACGATGTGTTCTCACAGAAAGGTGCTGAAGGAGAGCTGACTGCTGAAGCACGTCTGAGGTTTAAAGCACTCGAGGACAAGATGAGGAATTTCGAGAACTTGAACACCATGGGTGTTGACATGTCCAAGCTGGGACTGATTTCTGATTTCAAGGTGCCTCCCAAGTTCAAGGTACCCGACTTTGAGAAGTACAAGGGCACCACTTGCCCTCGCGTCCATCTGAGATCATACTATCAGAAAATGTCCGCTCACTCTGAAGACGAGAAGTTGTTGATGCACTTCTTTCAGGATAGCTTGTCCGGGCCCTCCCTAGAATGGTACATAAGTCTGGAGCCTACCAATGTGCGCACGTGGAAGGAACTTGCTGAAGCATTCGTGCACCATTACCAATATAACAGTAACTTGGCTCCGAACCGGGTCCAACTGCAGAATTTGTCGCAGATGAACAACGAAGGGTTCAAGGAATACGCCCAGCGGTGGCGTGAATTGGCAGCTAGAGTTCAGCCGCCGATGGTTGAACGCGAGCTTGTGGAAATGTTCATAGCCACCCTCCCAGGGGTTTATTACGAGAAATTGGTCAGCAGTATGTCTGGAAGCTTCTCAGATCTCATTATCACGGGTGAGCACGTTGAAAATGGGATCAAACTGGGGAAAATTCAAGGGGATCTGTCCTCAGCTGGAGGAGGAAAGAAACCCTATGGTGGCAAAAAGAGGGAAGGAGAGACGAGCGTCGTGTCCAACGCTCGAAGGAAAGGCAAGGGCCAGCACCAGCAGGTGGCCAGTATAACCATCCCCGCGGTCCAACAGCCACAGCAGCAGCAGCAGCAGCCGAATCAGCAGGGGTACAGAAAGTATCAGAACAGGGCACCTCTGTCAAGTCGTCACCTCGAGACGCCGCCCATGTCTTATGCTCAACTGTTACAGACTCTGCTCCAGTTACAGATGATCCAGAAGAGAACCCTGGCTCCCTTGACAGGGGCACCTCCGCCAGGTTATGATGCGAATGCAACTTGTGAGTTTCACTCAGGAACACCAGGCCACACGATAGAAAATTGCAAAGCCTTCAAGCACAAGGTGCAGGATATGGTGGACGCTAAGATCATCAATTTCTCAGATAATGTGCCAAACGTCACGAAGAACCCTATGCCGAATCATAGGGGAGGTGGGGTAAATGCCATTATTGAAGACGAGAACTTGGATTTGTTGACTGATGTCAAGGATCTGAAGACACCGCTTAGCTTCGTTAAAGCCAAGCTGATGAAAATGGGTTTCTTCCTGGGCTGTGGAGAACTGTGTATGGGCTGTGCGACTAGTCCTGACAGATGTGAATAGTTGATAGAGGGGATTCAGAGTCTGATGACCGAAGGAATCTTACAGTTTAGCCGAAGGGCCGAATGTGGATCTGGAGAGGTAATGCTGAAGCAAGATGATGAGGTTGCCACCATCACCATCCCTTGCCGGACGATCACTATTTCTGCACCCAGGCCGCCCACGATTACCATCACTAAGGCTGGGCCGATACCTTTTGAAAGCACCAATGCTGTCCCATGGCATTATGGGGCAGACGTCTACTGTAACGGACAGAAGTTGGAATTGGAACCATCTGGGGCGTCTGTGGATAACCTAGCGAGAATTGGCGGAATCACTCGTAGCGGGAGAGTATTTGCTCCACCTGAGATCGTGGCAGACAAAGCGGACAAAGTTGATGTAACTGATAAAGGTGAGAGTAAAGTCGTTGAAGAAACCTCTCGCGGGGTAGAGAAGGACTTACTTGTTAAAGACGCTGAAGAGTTTATGAGGTTGATTAAGAAGAGTGACTACAAGATCGTGGATCATCTCCATCAAACACCCTCGAAAATTTCCATCCTGAATTTGTTGCTGTGTTCTGAGGCACACCGCAACGCGCTGCTGAAGGTGTTGAATGCCACGTATGTACCGCAGGAAATATCGGTCAACCAGTTGGAAGGGGTCGTAGCCCACGTGAATGCTGGAAACGGTTTAGGGTTCACTGACCTGGAGCTGACGCCGAAGGGAAGGAACCACAATAGTGCTCTGCACATCTCGATAGAGTGTAGGGGAACAATCATGTCTCATGTGTTGGTGGACACGGGGTCGTCACTCAATGTTCTTCCGAAGAAAGCACTGATGAAGTTAGATACTCGAGGATTGATCTGTACACCCAGTGATCTGGTGGTGAAAGCGTTCGATGGAACCAGACGTCATGTTTTCGGGGAGGTGACGCTACCAATCCAAGTTGGGCCAGAAACATTCGACGCAGTCTTCTATATTATGGACATCATGCCCGCCTACAGCTGTCTACTAGGCCGGCCATGGATCCATTCGGCTGGCGCCGTGACCTCCACGTTGCACCAAAAGCTCAAGTATGCTGTTGGAGGTAGCATCGTGACTGTTTGTGGCGAGGAAGATATAATGGTGATCCATTTGTCGTCCTTCAAATATGTTGAGATGGATGGGGAAATCCACGAAACCCCATGTCAGGCGTTCGAAGCTGTTAAAGTCAAGAACGTAGCTCCTGTAATCACCGAGAAGCCAGAGATGACTCTCTCTTCCTTCAAGGAAGCCCGAGCCGTTGTTCAAGCCGGATCTACCTCAGGCTGGGGGCAGATCCTGGAGATACCTAACAAGAAAGACAAATTTGGGTTAGGGTACTCTCCTGCGGCTGAAGCCTCCTCTTCTAGCAGTGCGTCGCGATGTAAAGGGCCGATCCAGTTTACCAGTGGCGGGGTGATATTTGAAAGTGTCAACGCGGTGTCTGAAGACGGCGAAGACGGTGACTACGACCTGGACTCTTGGATCCAGCCAAGCAAGCCAGGCGAGAGCCTCAACAACTGGTCCATCAGGGATATCATCCAAATGACAGACAAAGAGTAATGATTTACTTTTTTCAATCATTGTACAACCCTACGTCCTACCCGGGGCATAGTGGTTTTATTGTCAGGGCCTTGTTTGATTATGTACATGCATTTTATCAATAAATCAAAAGGCGTTTTCCTTCGTATTCAAATATTGTGATCTCTGTTATTCCTGTTTTGTATTTGTTTTGAAAAACAATAAAATGGCAATGGGGTTTGTGCTAACCTGCATATCCTTGTTTTAAGCTTAACCCTTGTTATTGCAGGATCCACATAGCAGAGGACATCGACTCTGGACCTTCTACGACTCACTCCGACTTCGATTGCCCGATCTATCAAGCCGAAGAAGAGATTGATGAAGATGAAGACCTTCCCGAAGAGTTGGCCCGCTTGTTGAAACAAGAAGAGAAAGTTATTTTGCCTCACGAAGAAGAGATCGAGATTGTGAATCTGGGTTCTGAAGAACTTGTCAGGAATGTCAGGATAGGGGCTGCGTTGCAGAGTGATGTCAAGCAGAGATTGGTCGAGATGCTGAGAGAGTATAGTGACATCTTTGCTTGGTCATACGAGGATATGCCCGGGCTTGATACCGACATCGTGGTCCACCACTTGCCGCTGCGAGAAGACTGTCCTCCCGTTAAGCAGAAGCTTAGAAGGACACGACCAGATATGGCCGTTAAGATCAAAGAAGAAGTGCAGAAGCAGCTTGATGCTGGCTTTTTAGCGGTCACTACTTACCCTCCGTGGGTCGCCAACATAGTGCCTGTACCGAAAAAAGACGGTAAGGTGCGAATGTGCGTCGATTATCGGGATTTGAATAGGGCGAGCCCTAAAGATGATTTCCCGCTCCCCCATATTGATGTGTTGGTCGACAATACAGCTCAGTTCTCCGTGTTTTCGTTCATGGATGGCTTCTCCGGCTACAATCAGATCAAGATGGCTGTCGTACCTCGAAAAATACGATCCTCGCGATGGACGTGGAAAATACTGTTCGAAACAGAGTCGCCACCGAACTTTATTCATTCCAAGGAAGGAATAGGAAAATATCGATAAAACCTTTAAGGAGATAAGAACATGGTCATCGCAACCAATATTCTAGGTTCGAGAGTCGGTTACGCAGAGGGAAGGTATTAGCACCCTCTACGTCCGTTGTATTCAACGGGAACCTCTTGATCGATTCGAGAGTAAAGTTATCTACGCTTGTTAGTTTTCTTCTAAGGTTTCTCCTATAGGGAAATGAGTGGTTTTAAGATAGGGTGCTCGCTAAGGATTGGGGCCCTTGTGCCTACGTATCTTCACTTGTAAGAAGTGGAAAATCAGAGCATTCGTAGTTCGTGGGACTACAGGAAAAAGAGGGGATTGTGCTCGCCAAGATCATCGCAATCTTGTGCCTACGTATCTTACATTCAAAAGTGAATGAAGAATTAGAGCAGCCGTAGTTCGGCTAACTACGGTAAAAGGTTTGGTATGTGAACGAGTGTTTAGGTCGCATTCTAACTGATAAACATTGGCTTGTCTGCTCGCTAGGGGAGGCTGAAGCACGAGTTTGTTATGCGCGGAAGAAGGGACTAAACAAGGTTCTTGGTAAAATGTGGGTATGAGTTGAACGAGAGTTTAGGTCGCATTCTAACTGCTAAACATTGGCTTGTCTGCTCGCTAGGGGGGGCTGAAGCACGAGTTTACATGCGCGGAAGAAAGGAATAAACAATGTTCTATGGTAAAAGGTATGGGAACCTAAAGGTGGGAAAGAAAGGAAAGTGCTCGCTAGGATCATCGCAATCCTATGCCTACGTATTCTCAACGGAGGTGAGAAATCAGAGCAGCCGTAGTTCGGCCAACTTGCCGGGGAGTAGAATTCCCTGAACTCGTGGGGTCTTAACTCCTTTCAGAGTCATGCTGCCAACTTCACTGGAGGACTGACCAGGATGCTTGCGAACTGATCCTGGATCCTGCTACATTGCTATGCAATGCAATGTTTTATGATGCCCAAACATGCAACTAAGATGCAACTGCTAGGGAGTGCACGATGCGAATGCAAATGATATGTTAATGCTTGATATGATTATGTATGTCGTGCTTATGATAATGCAACGACCAGGTATGCTGGGGATGAAATCCTGTCAGGGACATCATCAGGGATTGGATTCGGTAGTTGCCAAATGGATTTGGACTTTGGTTTTATGAGGATGCCATCGAGGGTGGACTCTGGTAGTTGCCAAATGGATTGGCCTTTAGAATGATTTTCCAGACGAGAACTGGACTTTAAAGGATTTGTTTCGGTTACAAAGCTCTGACAGGTATCAGGTCCAGGCCGTGGGGGTGAAACCCAATGACAGAGAGGCTCTTTCAAGAGGTTAAGGTTATTTGGTGGGGTGATGGCACGATTCCTCGACACTCAACTTTTGCTGACGAGAATAAACTTGCTTGAGTAACTGCCCCAATGTTGTTCAACTTTCCCTAGTTTGGGTCTATGAAGGAATTTTCCTTGAACGGAAATTGGAAGCAATCATACCATGAGACGAACTCGAGATGGCTTGCCCCAGCATTCCAAGTCGTGAAAGGAAGTTGGAAACAGTTGTACCATGAGATGAACTCGAGATGGCTTGCCCCAGCATTCCACATCGTGAAAGGAAGTTGGAAGCAGTTGTACCATGAGATGAACTCGAGATGACTTGTTCCAAAACTCCAAGTCATGAAAGGAATTCGGACGCAGATATACCATGAGATGATCTCGAGATGGTTTGTTGCAAATTTTAGTCAGGAAAGGGTTTTGACCTTGATTAACTGACCCTTGGGGTAATTGGCTTCAAATTATTCTTGAGGTAGTCTGCTCCAGAATGAGCGTTGAAGCGACATGACTTGTGCTGATTGAGCGTTGGTGGGACTCTCCCTTAATCAAACGAAACTCTGGGTAGCCTGCCCCTTGTTGGATCCTTTGCAGAAGTGGTATACTTGTTCTTGTAAGAACCTTGCTTCTAGCTGATATGTCATGATGACTTACAAACATTGAGCGTAGCGACTTATCCAAAGCGTGTTGACTGCGCGAGCGTAGCGACTTAACCAATGCATGTTAATCGTTTGAGCGTAGCGATTTAACCAATGCATACGGATTGCGTGAGCGTAGCGACTTAACCAATGTGTTTGGATTGCGCGAGCGTAGCGACTTAACCAATGCGTATTAGTCGTGCTTTTGCTCTGCCCCAAGGCCTTTGACGCTTGTTGACCTCAACCATCAGCTAGTTTGCCCCAAGTTCAAACAGTTTGCCCCTGTCTGTCGGGTGTTTGAAGGAATTTCTTCTGGGATGAGAACTTTAGCGGTGATTATACCAGGATATGGCTTGAACCCCTTTGCCCCAGTGTCCGGACCTTGTAGTGGTTTGCCCCAGTTTAAACCTCAGAAGGACTTACCCCAGATTCGTAAGGTTAGGAGAAAGTCTTAATTCAGGTCAACACCAATGAGTGATCAAGTCCCTCTTTGATTGCACTTTGCTGGAATTTCCATTATGCCAATTACTAATTTGCAATTAAAATCGTTCATTCAAAAATGGTAATTTTAATGCGACATTCATGCAAGTTATGAAAATATCATTTATTGGGAATGATGTGAAAATGCGTGACGATTGAACCGTTAATCCAAACGCGATGCTGGTTTAATTGGTGTGAAAGATATAGCAAGAATATGACACCAATACATAAGATTAGCAAATATGTAGGAGTCTGTTTACGCAACCTTGCTGTAGTTATGCTTTCAGAATAAAACTCCGCCTCAATTAGGTCTTTTGAGGGTTGTATTGTGGTCTGGTTCACGGTTATGAAAACAAAGGATATTAGGCTCAAAGTATGATTTGGTACCCACCCCTTCTTCGTGATAATCTCCATATCTACGTTCAGTTAATTCTGCAAAAGTTTACCTTGACGGTGTAAGCTAGATGGTTCAAGGCTCGCTCGAGATGGCAGTCACCTTATTTTGCTCTTTGATGGATGTCAGTGCCCCTTGATTTGGGTGGCCACTGAATCTTATTTTGCTTTTTTTTTGTCGAGGGTTTGAGGACCTCTTTTTGGTTTTGTTTTTGATCCCTAACTTTTGCATGGACTGACTTTGCTTGTCAGATCCATCGGGATTGCCTTGATTTTTGCCTAAGTCCCCTTTTGAGGTGTTCGACTTAGCAGGCTTTTGAAATTTTTTTCTTTGAAGGATTTGTGACTGCCAAGTCATTGGTTATTGATGAACCGTCATGACTTTTGGATTTTGCCTCGTGATTCGAGTGCGTAATCAGGTTAACTGAACACTACCCTGCCCCAGGTTAAGCGTAAGGGTTTAGCAATCCGAAGGAAACTCCTACTTCTAGGCTCGAAGTGGTTGACTAGGGACTAACTCCTTATCTCTCCGGTGTTTGGGAATTTGAAACAATGCCTGTACATCATCAGCAGAATTTTATCCAAAAGCATACTATCAACAATTATGGGTATTTCGTTTTCGTCATCCTCCCTCAAATCTTTGCTAAACAGCAGTGCGATGAAGGAAGTGGAGTGGAAAAAAAATTTGTGATTTTTTGCAACAAGTGAGAAAATGTGAGTGAATACGAATGGATTTGATTGAAAGCATGCATAATCATCACATTAACAATACCATTGATAAGAAACAATGTCTAAAAGCAAGTAGCACTTAACATAAAGGAAACTACAAATGCACAAAAATGATAAGGAAACTGCCAGTATTAAGGAACTGAGCTCTTCTTTCTTGCTTCACAGTTGGGCTAACTTCTGGCAGCTGTTTCATCTTGCCCTCTGCGTTGTTCTCGTCTTTTCTTAGCTCAAATTGATTCTGTCTCAAGTGTTCCATGGTCTTCCAGCACTAAGTCAAGTTCATTACTTGTGTCGGGAAATCAACCGCGGATTATGGATAAAGGGTGGATAGGCTTTTTTTTGGTTTTGGAATATGTTATACGATGCAAATGAAATGCAGATGCAATGATATGTAAATGCAATGCAGGCACAAACAAGATCCAGGAAAACATAAGCAGGTCAAAGCGCTCCTAGCAGATAGACTATACAAGGCAAGTTCTAGATTTTGTACCCACATACCCACTCACAGGATAGCTTCTATGTTGACAGATAAGGTTCCCAAGATCACGGACACCAATCGCATCAACATTATGCAACAGGCTAGCTGTATTATAACGAGAGTACGATAGGGTCTCTCCTGAGCGGAGTCCTCATGCTAGGCACACGAGGAGCGGGTCCTCAGAGAATAACATTACACGACCACCAATATAGAAACTGGTTCTAAGAGCGGTTCCCAGAGTCACGGACCCTTCATGAATAAAATCGTGCAACAGACTAGCTGTGTTACGATAGGATCTACGAAAAGGTCTATTCTGGAGGAGCTTTCATGCTAGGCACACAAGGAGCGAGTCCTTGGGGACTAACACTAATCACTACCAATTCTAAGCTATATTTTCTCTCTTCTTTTTCCAAAGCTCGGGTGTAGAGCTTTACTTGTGATATTTTCCCAAAATCCAACAAGCAAATATAATACAGAGCATATAATAGAAAGAGAAAACAATAAATAAACAATAGGAGAAAATAAATATAAGAAAACAAGTAAGCAAAAAGTTAGTACTCTCGAATCGAGTCAAGTTAGGCTTGACTCTCTCTTGCATAGGGCAATGCATTTCCCCAGCAGAGTCGCCATCTATCATACCTCGAAAAATACGATCCTCGCGATGGACGCGGAAAATACCGTTCGAAACAGAGTCGCCACCGAACTTTATTCATTCCAAGGAAGGAATAGGAAAATATCGATAAAACCTTTAAGGAGATAAGAACATGGTCATCGCAACCAATATTCTAGGTTCGGGAGTTGGTTACGCAGAGGGAAGGTATTAGCACCCTCTACGTCTGTTGTATTCAACGGGAACCTCTTGATCGATTCGAGAGTAAAGTTATCTACGCTTGTTAGTTTTCTTCTAAGGTTTCTCCTATAGGGAAATGAGTGGTTTTAAGATAGGGTGCTCGCCAAGGATTGGGGCCCTTGTGCCTACGTATCTTCACTTGTAAGAAGTGGAAAATCAGAGCATTCGTAGTTCGTGGGACTACGGGAAAAAGAGGGGATTATGCTCGCCAAGATCATCGCAATCTTGTGCCTACGTATCTTACATTCAAAAGTGAATGAAGAATCAGAGCAGCCGTAGTTTGGCTAACTACAGTAAAAGGTTTTGTATGTGAACGAGTGTTTAGGTCGCATTCTAACTGCTAAACATTGGCTTGTCTGCTTGCTAGGGGAGGCTGAAGCACGAGTTTGTTATGCGCGGAAGAAGGGACTAAACAAGGTTCTTGGTAAAATGTGGGTATGAGTTGAACGAGAGTTTAGGTCGCATTCTAACTGCTAAACATTGGCTTGTCTGCTCGCTAGGGGAGGCTGAAGCACGAGTTTATATGTGCGGAAGAAAGGAATAAACAATGTTCTGTGGTAAAAGGTATGGGAACCTAAAGGTGGGAAAGAAAGAAAAGTGCTCGCTAGGATCATCGCAATCCTATGCCTACATATTCTCAACGGAGGTGAGAAATCAGAGCAGCCGTAGTTCGGCCGACTACGGTAAAATGTCTCGATCGCACTGGGGCGAGAGAAGAGGTTTTGAATAACAGGTTGGTCTCAATTGCACTAGGGCAAGAGAAAAGGGAAGTTAGTTGTTAGTGTGCTCGTCAAGGATAGAGATCCTCGTGCCTACGTATCCTCATTAGGGAATGAAGAATCAGAGCAGCCGTAGTTCGGCTAACTACGGTAAAAGGGTTTGGATTTGAACGAGTGTTTAGGTCGCATTCTAACTGCTAAACATTGGCTTGTCTGCTCGCTAGGGGAGGCTGAAGCACGAGTTTGTTATGCACGGAAGAAGGGAATAAACAATGTTCTTTGGTAAAGTATTTAGGTTGGAGATCGCACGAGGGCGAGTGATTAGGTTTATCGTATTGGAGGTTAGAGGATATGTTCGAATAAACTTAAGGTTTCGATTGCACGGGGGCAAGAAAGAGGAGTTTAGTTAGGTAATTTGATGGAGAATGACGACTATTCGATAAACAAGACGTCAGCCTCGCAATCAATTAATCGGGGTATCATTGGAATGCTAGATTCCAACGACACCCTTTTTCATTCGAATAATTACGAAATATGTGTTTGAGAAAGTTTCAATCGCACGGGGGCGAGAGAAGAGAGTTGGATTGAATATTTGAAGAGAGAATGATGATTACTCGATAAACGAGACGTCGGCCTCGCAATCAATTAATCGGGATATTATTGGAATGTTAAATCCCAACAACACCTTTTTTCATTCAATTAATTATGAAATTGTATTTGGATGGACAATGACGATATTTATCCAAATTGTTAGGGCACGTGTTTTATAGACGAAAGGTCGAGTAATTCACAACCTAAAGCGTACGCCCCAAGAGTGGTCACTCAAGAATTCAAGGAGTGCGAGACTCCAAGAACTCGATTCTTTCGTAATTTAATCACGAAAATAGTTTGGATTTGACGTATGGTTTAGAGACATACTAGGGTTTAGACTCGATCGCACGAAGGTGAGGAACAAGGTTAAACGGGTTGAAAGTTTGGGCAGAATGACGACTATTCGATAAACGAGACGTCAGCCTCGTAACCAATTAGTCGGGATATCGTTGGAATGCTAGATCCCAACGACATCTTTTTTCATTCCATTAATTATGAAATATGTTTATTGGACAATAAATACTTGTCCAAATAATTAAAGGAGGTATTTTAGAAACGAAAATTCGAACGACACACCATTCAAGGCGTACGCCTCAATAGTAGTCACTCTCGAATTCGAGGAATGCGCGACTCCAGGAACTCGATTATTTCGTGATTTAATTATGAAAATAATTTGAAAATATTAGCGTACTCGGATTAGGCGCGCTAGGTATTTTAGAAAATAAGATCGGAAGGATCACAACTCAAGGTGTGCACCTCGAGAGCGCTTAAAAATTTAAGGAAGGCGAGATCCAAGAATTTAATTATTTTGAAATTTGATTAAGAAAAATAGTTTAATTTAATCAAGAAAATAGTTTTAATTTTTATATATAAAATTAATTAATCGATTGCTTATAAAAGATTTTGAGAAAAAGCTAATTATAATTAATTATTTTGAAAAAAGTTTAATATCCTAAAAAAGATTTTAACTTTAATAATAAAGTAGTTTTTTTAATTTAATATTTAAAATATTATTTGATAATAATTTAGAAATATATTTTCTTAAGAAAGGATAATTGGAATATTCTTATATAAAAATATCTAATAAAAAAGTAATTTAAAAAATATATTTTAAAAATTTTAATTGAGTGAAAAAACGATTTTGGAAACCGAAAGACGGAACAACCACAACTCAAGGGTGTGCGCCTCGAGAGCGGTTGTTCAAGGACTCAAAGGATGCTAGACCCCAAGAGTCCACTACTTTCGTTTATTAAAAATAAAAGATTTTTATTAATAAACACAATTTGAAACTAATTAATAAATGACGGCATTTGTTGTAATATTTTCAAATCTAAAACTCATCATTCATTAGTGCATATGGAAAAGGATATTAGGCACTACTTAATGGCACAATACGGACCGGTTCTCTGCACAGCAACTGCGGAAGCAATGTTTTTTAGACAAAATAGGAAAAGCCATGATCTAGCAACCAAGAAAAAACTGCAACATTAGTTCTTAAAAGATCATGGTAGAACAAAACATCATCGGAATGTCCATATGTCATTAAATCAAAATAACAACGAAAAAACTATATCATTAACCGAATTGAAACAACACCCGAACATCGAAAACAAGGGAATGGAAAATTAGCATTGAAAACAAAATCCTTATGAAATTCAAATGTCAGAAAATTAACCGTAATATCGTGATTCTTGCTGTCAGAGTGAAAGTAACAGAGCCTTTGTGGGTACGCCGCTTTAAGCTTTTGCCGCGTAACCGACATGATGTCGCCATCCATGAATCGAAACAGAAATGGCTGCCGCGGTCGAGTTAGCTCTTGTTGAGGCTGAATCCACAAGGTCCGTGGCGATCCAGCATGATGGATTTCAAGTTTTGTGGTGCGAGTTGATGCAGCTGCGGTTGCTGGGAAATCTTTGCTAAAACTGAGTTGCCGCTAAGACGAGCCAAAGCCAAATTGTCATCGCGTGTTGCTTCAATGTTTTTGTGGTGACAGATGCTTTGAGGATGATGTAATTATCTTCGGAAACTGAATTGGGACAGATTATACTCTAACGCTGAGTTAGTTGTGTTTCTGTCGTTGTCGTAAACACTAAATCAACCAGAATCCTTCTTTCACTTTGCAAGGACGAACTTTGTGGCGAGGACGAACTTTGTGGCAATTCAATCCTGTAAAAATGACAAGAAAAAAAACAGGCAGGAAACTAGGAAAAGAAAAAAAAATGATTATAAGATATTCAAAACATAAATTCAGCAAACATTCAAAAATGCCAAAAGATTATCACGTAAGCATTTGGAAATAACCGATGTTGTTTTGTTGCCACCAGAGTTGTTGTTGGGAAGTTGTTGTTGATGAACTGCTATTGTACCGTAAAGTTTATGGTACTCTGCTGGAACTCGGACCAGGGGAAGGCATCCGCCAGAGTGTTCGAGCAACCTTATTAACTGACCCTTGAGACCATTTAAATCTCCAGGTTGTACCCATGTGTGGCAATCAGTATTGTCGCTAGAAGGCATAGGTCCTCCAGCAACATCATTCAATCCAGTTGGAAGGCTGTATGATCTCATAGATGTTGGCAAGTAAGACATGTTTGGTGGGTTATATTCAGATAGAGATTGTGATACCAGCGAAAACTCTCTCGAGTTGTAATAGCTCTGTGACATCCCTCTATAAACTATTGCTTCCTCTTCATTTTGTCCATCCAAGCTATCATTGATATGGCATCCCATCAAATATCCAGCATGCTCAACTGAACTTCCGCGTGGTTGCGCCAACAACTTTGAGGGAGGGACAAAACCAAGTTGAGTTGAACGACTTGATCTCAGCGGCTATTGAAATGTCGTTGCTGCAGGTGTTGAATGTTATACTATTGCTGAAGCGAAGCTCGCGCACGACTCAAAATGCCAAATGCTGCTGCGAATACAAGCTGGTGTTGTCGTTGCTGCTGAAGTTCAATGGTGAAGTTATTTGCACCTCTACTTCGCGTTATCGTTCACGTCTTCGAAATTCGGCAACGTTGCAACTTGTACAGAAACAATAGCCAGCCAAATAGAAAAGAAAGAAAACCCTGCAACCTGTATAAAATCAACAGTAGCCCAAAATAGAAATCGAAAACATAACTTGGTGAAAATAAAATCCACGAAAATAAAGTTGAGCTGAAGCTGCGCCCCTGTTGTCGCTTGTGACTGAAATACTCTTACTGCCGTTACCGTAACTTTTTGACCTCGCCGTGTGCTGCAAAACAATAATCAGATTACGGGAGAAGATGATGTTCTAGAGACGGATGTTCACTCTCAAACTGGAAATTATTTACTTCGTGTAATAATCCAATGAACAAAAGCATGCCTCCATTGTGTTGCCAGCTGATGCAGCAACTACATATCTTCCAGAGCAACCATCTGAACCTTGAGCACGAATTAGCCAGCAAATCTCTCCATAAGCTAGGTGAAACTCCTGGAGGGGGAATCTATACAGACTTTTCCTCGGAATTGGCCATATCATAATAAGAACAAGAAGCATCATCATGAGCAAGAAGTACAGCTTCCCCTTCAGATGCAAACCAACCAGCCGCAGCAATCTTGCTCCCTATCCCATTAAGCTTAAAATTAAAAGCTTCATCAGTCTCATCACCAACAAACTCTTGATGTAATCTGGCCTAAGTGACTGTCTGCGCAGCATGTCAAATACACGACCAGGGGTACCAACAACAACATGAACTCCATTTGAAAGAATACGTTGGTCCTCATGAACACTGGTCCCTCCCACACAAGCATGCACCTTCACACCTAGATAATCTCCAAGTGCCCGTATAACCTTCTCAATCTGCTGAGCAAGCTCGCGAGTTGGTGCCAAGACCAAGGCCTGGCATTCCGTTACACTGTAGTCAAGTTGCTGCAGAATCCCAGAGCAGAAAGTGGTGGTCTTCCCTATTCCAGACTGATCCTGTTGTATAACATCAAGTCCCTTGCAAAATGGAACTATTCCCCGTTGCTGAATAGCTGATGGCTTCTCAAAACCATATGCATAAATGCCTCTAAGAAGATTCTCTTGTAAGCCCATAGCATCAAAACTATCATAAACCTCCTCATAAAATGTGTAGAAGTCTTGTCCTTCAGTGGTGAGTAACTCATTCATTTTGGTATCAAATTGCTTAGCATCAAACTGAGAACCCTCTGGTGAGAAAATTTATTTTTGCTAAAAAATACGCTACGCTGTACAAGCGATGCGAATTGAAAAATAAAGTCGGGCTAATGAAGATTTTAAAAAGGTAGGATAAATTTGGGGTATGACAATGGCGCCGGAGGACATGGAGAAGACTACGTTTATTACGCCTTGGGGAACATTTTGCTACAAGGTAATGCCTTTCGGTCTGAAGAACGCAGGGGACACTTACCAACGAGCAATGGTTACTTTGTTTCATGATATGATTCATCATGAGATTGAAGTCTATGTTGATGAGATGATTGCAAAGTCCCAAACGGAGGAGGGACATCGGGTCAATTTGCTTAAGCTTTTTGAGAGGCTTAGGAAGTTCAGGTTGAGGCTGAATCCTAACAAATGTACTTTTGGAGTACGATCTGGAAAACTACTGGGGTTTATTGTGAGTGAAAAAGGCATTGAGGTTGATCCTGCTAAAATAAAAGCAATACAAGATATGCCAGCGCCAAAGACTGAAAAAGAAGTTCGTGGTTTCCTGGGCAGAATAAACTACATTATAAGGTTTATATCTCAGCTCACGGCCACGTGTGAATCGATGTTCAAACTACTGAAAAAAGATCAGGCGATTGTCTGGAACGAGGATTTCCAGAAGGCATTTGACAAGATAAAACAGTATCTGCAGGAACCTCCGATTTTGATACCCCCAGTGGCCGGAAGACCCCTAATCATGTACTTGACAGTTCTTGAGAATAGCATGGGTTGCATTCTCGGTCAGCACGACGAGACTGGCAGAAAGGAGCATCCATTTATTACTTGAGTAAAAAGTTCACAGATTGTGAATCCCGTTACTCAATGCTGGAAAAACATGTTGTGCACTCGCGTGGGCTGCCAAACGTTTACGACAGCATATGCTCAATCACACGACCATGCTAATTTCGAAGATGGATCCGATCAAGTACGTCTTCGAGAAGCAAGCGCTTTCGTGCAGGATTGCCAGATGGCAAATGGTGTTGACGGAATATGAAATTCAGTACGTTTCCTAGAAGGCCATCAAGGGAAGCGTATTATCTGAATACCTGGTCGAACAGCTGATTGAAGATTATCAGCCGATGAAATTTGAGTTCCCTGATGAGGATATCATGTTTCTTAAAGTGAAAGATTGCGATGAACCGTTGCCCGACAAGGGGCCAGATAGGAAATCCCAATGGAAATTGATATTTGACGAGGCGGTTAATTCTTACGGAAGTGGCATAGGGGCGATCATCACGACTCCCCATGGATCCCACATCCCGTTCACTGCGAGACTGACGTTTCCGGTCACCAATAACGAAGCGGAGTACGAAGCATGCATCATGGGTCTGGAAGAAGCAATTGATTTGAGAATCAAGAACCTAGATGTATATGGTGACTCGGCGCTTGTGATTAACCAGATTAAAGTGGAGTGGGATACTCGTCAATCGAATTTGGTGTCGTATATGAATTATGCCAAAAGGCTGCTTCCGTTCTTTGACCGAGTGGAACTCCATCATGTGCCCAGAGCAGAGAATCAAATGGCTGATGCCTTGGCCACGTTGGCTTCGATGTATAAAGTCAATTTTTGGAATGAAGCTCCAAGAATTGTCCTTTCTCGTCTTGATAGACATGCATTCGTCTTTGCGATCGAGGAAGCCTCCGACGGCATGCCATGGTTCCATGACATCCAGACTTTCCTTATGACTAAGGAGTATCCTGCGGGAGCGTCAACCCAGGATAAGAAGACTCTGAGGAGGCTGTCTGCGAATTTTTATCTCAATCCTGATGGAGTGTTGTATAAAAGAAACCACGATCTCGTGCTACTTAGATGTGTAGATGAGAAAGAGGCGAGTACGCTCATGGAAGAGGTCCATGAAGGCACCTTTGGTACGCAAGTCGGCGGACATGCTATGACAAGAAAGATCCTGAGAGTGGGATATTACTGGCTGACGATGGAATCGGATTGCTTCAGATTTGCGAAGAGATGTCATAAATGCCAGATTTATGCTGATAAGATTCACGTGCCGCCGTGCCCGTTGAATGTCATGTCCTCCCCGTGGCCGTTCTCCATGTGGGGCATCGACATGATAGGCAAGATCGAACCCACTGCATCTAACGGTCATCGCTTTATTCTAGTAGCCATTGACTACTTCACCAAGTGGGTGGAGGCAGCCTCCTATGCTAATGTGACCAAGCAGGTGGTGGCTAAATTCATAAAGAGGGACATCATCTGTCGTTACGGAATTCCCGAGCGGATCATTACTGATAATGGTATGAATCTGAATAATAAGATGATGAAGGAGCTGTGCCAGAGTTTCAAGATTGAACACCACAACTCATCTCCTTACCGGCCGAAGATGAATGGCGCCGTTGAAGCGGCTAATAAGAACATTAAGAAGATTGTACAGAAGATGGTTGTGACCTATAAGGACTGGCACGAGATGTTGCCATTTGCACTACACGGTTATCGTACAATGGTACGTACATCAACCGGGGCAACTCCTTTCTCACTGGTGTACGGTATGGAAGTTGTCCTACCGTTGGAAGTTGAGATTCCTTCTTTACGAGTTTTGGTTGATGTGAAACTCGATGAGGCAGAATGGATTAAGAACCGACTAAACCAACTCAGCCTGATGGACGAGAAGAGGTTAGCATCGATTGCACATGGTCGTTTGTACCAGAGCCGAATGAAGAAAGCTTATGATAAGAAGGTGCGTCCTAGAAGCTTTCAGACGGGTGATCTCGTCTTGAAGAAGATTCTTCCTCCACACTCTGATCACCGGGGCAAGTGGACTCCTAATTACGAAGGTCCGTACATCGTAAGCAAGGTCTTCTCGGGAGGAGCCTTGTTGTTATCCACGATGGATGGCGAAGATTTTGCATCCCCGGTGAACGCGGACGCAGTTAAAAAATACTTTGCTTAAAGAATGACCCGCTGGAAAGAAAAAGAATATCCAGGAAAAAATGGGGCATCCCGGCGAACCGAAAAAAAAGGAAAAAGGTTCGAGCAAAAATTAGGGGTATAAAGAAAAGAATGTACACCCGCAAAGTTGAAAACCTGGAAGGGCGACTTTGGCAAAAAAGGGTATCCCGGTGAATCGAAAACCCGAAAGGGCGATTCAGGCAAAAGTTAGGGATTTGAAAAAGCAAATGACTGCGTTCCGCGTATGGACTCTCATTGTTTAGTGGTTTGGAAGACCTGAGGGCCGTTTATCTGAATCAATCTCTTCTGAAGCTGAAGCGCCGGAGAAGTGTCGAAGTCGAGTGGGTCATAGAGGGATCAACTCATGCTATTCGTCTACGCCTCATTGCCGACATTTGTGTATATACTGATGTATATTTATGTTTTTATTTTTGCGCAGCTTCCTCATTCCAGGAGCTTGCATCTGTTGTAAAACATTTTTACCCATTCAGGGGTTCGTTATCAATAAAATGTATATTATTCAGCAATTCTGTTTGCCTGTTTAGCATCTATCTGTTTTGTTTGCGAAAGAGAACGCCGATGTTTTTGATAAAATGCGCATACATAAACTTACTGGCCTAGGCCACTGATTGTTGAAACAATGAATTACTTGAACATCGTCACGAGATGATAACCTTGATAGGTCCCTTTGAGAAGGGTATCTTGTCTGTTTGTTTGTGTTGTTACAGGTATGGCATATTCCAGACAGTACGTCGTATGCGCTCCCCAAGCAGGATGATTCCTTCTTCTCCAGCAAGTACAGTAGCACCTCCCCGTGGAGTTTGAACATGAGATCGTAAGCATTGATATGTTTTCCCCAAGCAGAGAAGATTCTCTCCCCAACCAGATGTATCCTGAGGGATCATCATTTCCCCAGCTGAGTCATAAACTGAAGTGTGCAGTACTCGAAAGTTCCAGACTGAAGTCTCCAGCGGAGTTGAAAGTCCCCACAGAGTTGTGTTCTCCCCGACATGCAGGATGATTCCTACTTCCCCAGTCGAGTTTGCAAACCCCAAGAGAGTCGAGCCCTTGAAAGCCGTGGGGGCCATGATTGGTTTTCCCCAGTAGGGTGTTGAATAGCTGATGCTGTATTTCCCCACCGGAGTCGTTATCTCCGGGAAAATTTTATCGCAAAGGATGCGCAGTTTATTTCTGTGATTGATGAGCGAGTCCAAGTTCTCGGAGAGCTTTATTCCCCTGCAGCAGCCGACTGAAGTTTGCGCCATTGTCAAAGCATATGCATACGAAACATGAGCTAGGTCGTTACCATTCTTGTTTTGCAGGTGTTCCCCGACAGGGTGTCTGCTCAGGATGATTCCTGAAAGCTCAGAAGAGTTGTGTGGCTTAAGATGATTCTTGAATTCCCCCAGCAAAGTCGTTTGCCCAAAATGATTCTTGAATTCCTCAGCGAAGTTGTTTGCTTAAGATGATTTTTAAAATCCCCAGTGAATTCGCCAGAGTTGGTTGCTCAAGTTGATGCTTAGAGTCCTCGGCAAAGTGATTGCTCAGGATGATTCCTGAAATCTCCAGCAGAGTTATTGGTTCAGGATGATTCTTGAAGTCCCCACGGAGTTATTTGTTCAAGATGATTCTTGATTTCCTCAGCTGAGTTTATTTGTCCAGAATGATTTTTGAATCCCCGAAGCAGAGTTACTTGATAGTTCTCCAGAATCCCCAGCGGAGATGTGTCATCCCCAGCAGGTTTCTGAGCAGCGAAGTTGAAACTTCCCTTGAAGACTTGATGATTGAAGTCTGACAGTAGTGCCGAAACCCCAGACTTACTGATGAAGTCCGGCTGACGCCCGAAGGTTTCTTTGAATGCCCGACGGCATGATTAACTTGATTGTTAAAATGTTCCTAATGACCTGATGAGTCCCGAGGAATTCTTCTGCAGCAGTGCCGCAGAATGCCTGACGGCATGACCAACCATCCATTACCAGTTACCGAGTAACCCGTGACCCCTTGATGAATTGAGGACGAAGATCTACAGCAAAATCAGGTGATCATCCTGACGGAGATTTGAGATTAGACCCTGCACCGGTTACCGTGTGACCGATTCCCCAGCAAGTTGTCGTGCAACTGTCATGCTCAGTTTTGGAGATGTTCCTACCAATCAGAGTATCGTTTACCTGTGAGGTTGGCAAATCACCAGTTACCGCGTAACCAGTGATCCCTCGATGATTTGAGGACGCAGTGATATCAGATAAATCAAAGAACCATCCTGACGGGGGTTCAAGTATTTCTCCCGCTAGTTGTCGTGCAACTATTATTTCAGTTTCCGAAGATTTGTCCCCGTCAGAGTACCGTGTACTTGTGCAATTGGCAAATTTCCGGGTTTGTTGGTATTCAACCGCCTTTTACCTTGATTGGTTGGGAGTCGTTCGCTTCTCACCCAGTCAGGTCCAAGCCGTTTGAATAGGGGCAGCTGTTGCACCCCAAAATTTGCTCAACATTTCTTTACCTAGCTTATGTTTCATTTCATTCACATTAGCATTATCATTTGCATTTCATTGACATGTATGTAGGAGATCAAGAGGTATGATTTCAATCAAGGGCTACACAAGAGTTTGAAGCTAGCTAAGAAGGTTATTCAGATGTTCAAGGGTTGATATCCTTGTCAGAGAAGTTAAAGGATCCTCAGAGAGGGTGGTTGAAACCAAGTATGTGGGTCTCCTAACTTGAGAGTTGTGGGAAGTCATCAGATGATTCTGAAGCCATGAAGTTAGACTTGAGGTCTTGATAGAGCTCATGAGAAGTTTTGAAGATCACTTTGAGGCCTAGACAGGTCATTGTGCAAGTTTGAGAAGCCTCAGCCATGAGTGGTGCAATTAGGGTTTGACTGGGTCAACCCTAAGTCAACGGATGATTTGGAGAAGGTTGAGACTTAATAAAAGAGCCATGTGATCATGGGTTGATGAATTGAGATGCTATAAGGATGATTCCAAGGTCAACTCATCATGATTGAAGAGTTTGAGAAGTTTCAAGCTAGGGTTTCTAAGGCTTGACAATGTAAAATCCCCTAGTTTGACCCCTATCTTCAAGGCAATTTATCTCAAGATGTGATTGTCATCTCATCTTTACCCCAACATGAATGTTGTAGAGCATGATCTTAGCTTTAATTTGAGTGCTAGAAGTCCTTGATAAGATTTTTAGAACTCAAGTTATGACTTTGACAAGTTACAAGTCATCTGAGGTATGTGAATTTGGAGCTTGAAAGGTGTCCAACTTGCATGACACTTTTGCCCTAGAAGGATGATTCCTATGAACTTTTTGTCAACATGAATGTTGTTCCTTATCCTCTTAGATTTCTAGAGAGTACTAGAAGTCCTTGATAGGATTTGTAGAATTCAAGTTATGGCTTTGACAAGTCAAGGGTATTTTGGTCATTTGGAGATTACAGGTCATTTCAAGCATAAGGCTATAACTCCTATTTGCAAGCTTCAAATGGGAAAATGTTCAACATCAAACTTGTTAAAAATGATGTTTTAAGGCTAGCCAAATGGTCATGAGAGGTTGGAATTGCTTGTAACTCAAAATTTCAAAATTGACTTAAAAAGGAAGAATTAAAGTTCATTAAAAGGACCAAATTTGTGATTTTTCATTTGATGACCAAATGAGACAAACCTATATGTCATTTTGATTGTAAAATGCATTTTAAAGACAATGGCAATGACACTTTTCTCATTTGAGGTCAAAATCATGGAGTTGTATTTTGCTTGCTTAAGACTTAAGTAACATATGCCAAACTTCTCATAAGATCAAAACCAAGGTACAAACACATCCTAGCACTTTCATAATCTCATTTGGAGAGAATTTGGATGAAGAGCATAATAAATACAAGATCCTGCAAGGACTATCATACACATAGCATATCATGAGATTTCAAGTGAGATGAGATAATGAAATACTCATTGGATTGATCCAGAACTTTCTAGATCATTCAGTCGTGTTCTATATATGATCATGAAGTGATCCAAGGCCAGGGTTGGTGAGAATTGAGAGAGGAGAGTGAGATTGCACTTTGAAATTTCTTCTTGCAAATCCAATTCTGTTACAAGGTTTGAAGCCATTTCAGTCCAAGTTCTTGATCCCAATAGCTTGCTCTGAGGTTGGTGATCAATTCCAGATCAAATTCAAGGCAAGATCGTGGGAGAATTGGGAGTTGGCACTTGGATTTCTTCATCTACAACTCATAGTCGGGTTCAAAGATTCAGAGTATTTCAATCCATTTGGTTGCATACAGAACCTTCCTTGGAGGCTAGTGAAGGAGTCTGCAAGTTCTTGAGGGTTGATTTGAAGATTCAACCACTCTGTTCACACGATTTTACCAGGTATGCAATTCTCATTCCATGGCTTAATTTAAGTAGAATCAATGGGAATTGTTAGGTTAGATGCATTGTAGATTGATGTAGGAAGGTTTCTGGATCGTTAATTTGGAGATTAGTGACCAATTAGGGTTTATGCCATTTTCGGTTGAGATCGTGCTTTTGCAAATCTTGAACTTTTAGAATGATTAAGTAGCATAGGAATATTCCTTGTGAAATTTGGGATAAGAATCATGTAGAGACCATTTGGAATGGAGGTCTGTGGAGAGAGTTAGGGTTGGGAGAGGATGATCGGAGAAGTCACCGGCGGTGACTCTAGCGCGTAGGTGAGGGGAGTTCAGAAATTCAAAAGGAAGAAGATGATCACAGAGCCATTGGATTGGGCTGAAGACTTTGACCTGTGAGGGATCCAACGGCCACGAGTGGTTTTCATTTTGTGAAGAATTCTGAGTTATGTTCAAACGCAGCGTTTCATTAATGTAATCTGGGTGGGCTTAGTGCAGATTGATACTCACACCCCCTTTTTGGGCCCAACCCTGAAATGAACTGAATTTTGTTGCTACCTGCACCACGCGTTTATCATTTTCTTTTGATTTTCTTTTAATTTCTCATTTCATTCATGGTTATTGAATAATTCATAAAAAAATTGAAAAATGACTCAATTAATTCCATTCTTTTTTCCATGGATTCATGATTGAATCTAGTTTTTTTTAGATAAAAAATATTAATATTTCATGCATTTCTGATTTTATTAGCATTTTTTACATTTTAATTGATATTAAAATAATCATGGTTGATGCTTGATCTTCTTGAATTTGGTTTGATCATTTGATGATGGTTCTTGCCCTGATTTTTTGTGTGTAGCTAGCATAGATATGCATGTTCCCCCTAGATTTTTCTCACATTTTTGTGATGAATATAAGTGGTAGTTTTAGGTTGAAACTTTAGGTGTTCCATTTTTAGGGTTTATGGTTGATACCTTATGATTTAGGGTTTATATCTAGAGCTTGGTGGATGATTCAACCTCTGAATTTTGTATGGTAGATTCATGATTGAATTAGGGTCCCTTAGGAATTTTTGTATGAATTTACAATGTAGTTTACTATTTTTGTTGGATTTTAGTTTAGGTACTAACTTTAGATGATTCTAATGCACTAATTCAACTAGAATGACTTCTTTAGTTCCCTTAGATTAGGATTTTGCCTCTCTTGCTCTTGGATGATGTTGAAGACAAGCTTGGGCTACCATGGAATGCTTGAGGAAGCTTGGTTGTGAAGATCTTCCCTTCTTTTGGTGTAGTGTTGATTAGGTGTTAAGATTAGGGTTTGTAGGCAGAGCTTCTAGATAGATTCTCTTCCTTCATAAATATGGAAGATGTTGATCACTTCCATTCTTCCCTATGATGTAAGGTCCCTTTGTAAAGGCCTCATCCCTCCTTTGGTAGGATGTGTGGCTCTTTACAAGTTGGTAGAACCTTTGAGGGTCCCTTTCTCTGATGATAGGATGCTTAGTGGTGACCTTTGGTCTTCACTCTGCTACCAATCATCCAAACTTTGCTCTTGTTAGATGAATCTTTCTCCCTTGCTAGAGGATGGAGTTCCTTGCTTGAAGAAGATTGAAGGCTAGAAGTTGATACTTCCTTGTGTTTGAAGACTACCTTTGGAGCTGAAGCTTAAGGATCAAGAGAAGCAAGTTGATGCTTATGGGAAGAAGATCAAGCTGAGATTGAGTGAAGAGCTGAGGCTTGAAGAAGAAAGAATGAGTTGACACTTATGTTGATACATTGAGAGCCTGAAAGACAAGTTGGTACTTGCAATGGGGATTGAAGCCTGAAGGTGGAGTTTACCAAAGAGCTGAAGCTTGAGGAAGAAGAAAGAATAAGTTGATACTTATGTTGGATGTATTAAAAGCTCAGAGGAGCAAGTTGACACTTGCTATTGAAGATGATAGCCTTGAAGAGTGGTTGAGGACTGATGACTGAACTGCTGTCAGAGGGTTGCTTTGTTGTAAAGCTGTAGGAGTGGTTGATCTGCTTTCTTTTCTTGTCTGTTTGCTTTTTGTGCAACTGTATTACTGTGACTTGTGTGATTTGCTTGATGCATTAGAATAAGTTCATATTTAGATGATGTAAGCTAGGAGCATGATTGCACTAGAGGTTGAGTTGCTCCCTCTGCTTGTATTTTTACTGTATGGCTTTGCTTGCGGGTATTCGGTAGAGCCCAGCTCCCTTGCCTATGTGGTTTGTTATTTTGCTTGATAGCAGTTTACTTCTTCTGTATGATTGCAGTTATTGTGTTTGCTTGATAGCATGTTACTTCTTCTGTATGATTGCAGTTATTCATATCTGGCTTGAGGTTGAGACGAGCTTGTGGAGGCTGATGCCCCACACACATTTCCTCCCTCACTTGCATTGCATGCATTTTACTGTTTACTGTTTACTATTTACTGTTTAAGCTGATGCTTTATCTGTTTCTATTTATGCTGACATGATCCCCTAGGAATCTCACTTCCTTTGATAAGGAAATGATGATTAGAACTTTAGGTTGAAACCTATGCATGATAACTTCTAGGAGTTCCCTGTTTCAAACTTCAACCATAGGATGAATCCTTGGCATGACAACATTAGGACTTGATAGTCCCCCTCTTAGTTGAACCTGTTCGTTCTCTTCTCATCTCAAAACAAATTAAAATACAGTAATAAAGGTTAACTGATGTCGTACGTTACGAGCCTTAAGCTATCTGAGAAAGGATTGTTGGAGAGTTTCTTTTCAACAGTCTGGATGTTTAGTATGGCACCCTTTGGGTGACATGCGACGCATTCACTCTCAGGTCATAGTCTCTAGTGTGATATTAGTTGCAAACATCCATAAAAAACAGTTCTTCCATAAAAAACAGAAAACAAACTTCAAACCTTTTTGCCCCGTGGGCCCATAATTCAAAGGAAGCTTTTCTGAAGAAAAGAGTGTCGTTAACTCCCAGTTCTACCGCAAACGGTAACGCCTAAGTCTCCAAGGGTCGAGCTGCGTGCGTCAAACTGCTGGAACTGTTGGTTAACCCTACTCGATAAAACAGATGAATCTGAATCCCCGTAATCCGTATTATCCCGAACTACGTAAGCTCTGATCTCTCAAGCCTGTTGAGAGTACGTAGGCACAATACTGACGTATTGGCGAGCCACCTTCCCCGTAACCCGTAGTTAGGCGAACTACGCTGACTTATATTTCTCATTCTCTGATGAGAATACGTAGGCATAAAGCGCGACGCTTTGCCGAGTCATTTTCTTTTCTTTTAAGCCAGCCTTGATAGGTAGATAGATAAAACCAACCCGTCAGATAAGCACAACAAGCGTGGATCCCATCGAGTACGATGGACGTGAGGGGTGCTAATACCTTCCCCTTGCGTAACCGACTCCCGAACCCAGACAATGGTTGCGATGACCTTGTCTTATACCTTTTCGTCAGGTTTTTCCGATCGTTCCCTTTCCCGTTCTGGGGGATAAATAACGAAAGGTGGCGACTCTTCTGTTTTGCCGGCACCTTATTTTCGCGGTAGCGACAAGAGGTCACTCTATCAATGAGAGAAAGAAAATCATCACTAGGTGAAGGATTACTAGTTGAAGCTATTTCTTCCACCTTTGAATTATTGGATTCTAAAAAAGTGACTCTTTGAGATAAATCATAGTTTTCTTTTTTAATCTGAGATATCTCATTTTTTAAGAGGTTTATTTCTCTATTTAAATCCATAATAGAAACGGGAGTTTCACGAATGTTAGACTGTCTAAAACTAGACAAAACCTCACTTAATTGATAAGGTGCTTCTGTAATAATGGGAAACTCTTTTTTAGAGTTTTCTTGTATTTAAGACTTCAAGCATTTTTATTTTTAGTTTTTTTTATCATAAATGGATTCTATAGCCTTTATTGTTGGAAATTCACCTCACACCCTATGAAGAATTCCCTTCAATCTTGATCTCAAGATTGATGAACAAACCCACAATATGATAATGATGGTAATAACAAGTAATTATCAAGAACAACAAAATAGAATAAGAATAACAAACAAGAAAGAGAAGAATGAGAGAAGAAGTATTTGGAGAGAATGTGTTACCCACAACTGTGGGATTTCTTATTGAACTTTCACTTGCTAACTGCAACTGTGAAATCTGTTCTGTTGTGATGTAGAATACAAAGCAAGACACCCTATTTATAGTTTTAGGTTTACACTAGCCCAAAACATAAAAGGCCCAAAATATTCTAAATCAAATCTAATCATATGATATCAAATCTAATCATATGATATCAAATCTAATCATATGATATCTAATCATATCATATCAAATCAATCATATGATATCAAATCTAATCATATGATATCAAATCTAATCAAATCAAATCACAATGAATTATATTTAACACACCACCTAATTCATTGTGTCTAAACTGTCTACATTCATCATGGCCCTTAGTCTTCTGAAGGCTTCGACCTGCACTCCCTTCGTCATGATATCTGCAATCTGATTCTCAGTTCTGCAGTGTTCCAACTTCATCTTCCCTTCTGCTACCCGCTCTCGGAGATAATGGAACCTCATTTCGATGTGCTTGCTTCGACCATGAGCTATTGGATTCTTTTCCAAGTTGATAGCTGACATGCTGTCTATCTTCATGGTAATTGCTCCATGGTTCTTCCCTGTGATTTCTTCGACCAAGTTCACCATCCAAGTTGCTTGACATGCACAAAGGGAAGCAGCTATATATTCTTCTTCACATGATGATAATGCCACCACTGGTTCCTTTCTCGAATTCCAAGCAACTGGTGCACCACCTAACATAAACACATATCCAGCTGTGGATTTTCGATCCTCAGCATCACTACACCAACTGGAGTCTGTGTATCCCACTAACTTGCATTCTTTTCCTTCATCAGCTGCTGGAAACAAAATGCCATAGTCGAGAGTTCCTTTCAGATACCTCAGTATCCTCTTCACCGCTGCTAGGTGTGACACATTTGGTTTCTGCATGAATCTACTTATCATACCAACATTGTATGCTAAGTCAGGCCTTGTGTGGCAAAGGTATCTAAGTGACCCAATAAGTCTTCTGTATTGGGTTGGGTCGACATCATCTTTATTTGAATCCTTCGACAGTTGCAATCTGGGCTCAGCTGGAGTCGAAGTTTGGTTGCAATCTTGCATCTCAAATCTCTTGAGTATCTCGCCTGCATATCTTCTTTGGTGCATCATCAAACCTCTACTTGTCTTGTAGAATTCGATGCCAAGGAAATATGAGAGATTTCCCAAGTCTGACATTTCAAACTCCTTACTCAGGTCATGTTTGAAATCTTCGATCTCCTTCTTGGAACTCCCTGTTATCAACAAATCATCAACATAGAGACATAGTATAAGCAATTCGCCATTGCTTCTTCTTACATATACTCCATGCTCAGTTGTACACTTCACAAATTCCTTCTCCCTTAAGAAGCTGTCAATTTTCTTATTCCAAGCTCTTGGAGCTTGCTTAAGTCCATACAGGGCTTTATGAAGCCTGTACACCTTTCTTTCTTCGCCTTGTTTCACAAACCCAGCTGGTTGTGCAACATAAACTTCTTCTTCTAAGGGGCCATTAAGGAATGCACACTTCACGTCCATCTGACATGTGTGCCAGTTGTTCATATTTGCTAGACCAACAACCAACCTGATTGTTTCGATTCTAGCAACAGGTGTGAATACTTCATCGAAATCGATTCCTTCCTTCTGAAGAAATCCTTTCCCCACAAGTCTCGCTTTGTGTCGAGTTAATTCTCCTTTAGGATTTACCTTCACCTCGTAAACCCACCTCACATCAATTGCCTTCTTGCCTTGCGGCAATTCGACAAGTGACCAGGTATCATTGACTTTGATGGACTCTAACTCTTCAATCATTGCTTTCACCCACTTCGAATCTTTCAATGCCTCAGCTGCATTGACTGGTTCGACATTTGCGTAGAAAGCATAACGTACCAGCTCACCCTCTTCATCGACTACATCATCTGATGTGATTACACATTCTTGCAACCTTGCAGGCATGTGTCTAGTTCGTCGAGGTCTGCTTGAACCTGCTTCATCTGCAACTGGTTCCTGTCGAACTTCTATTTCGACTTTAGTGGCTGCAGTTGCTAAACACTTGTGCTCCATCACATTGAGTCCAATCTTGAAGGTCCTATTCTGAGACATTGGAGCCTTCAAGATTAGTCTACCACCTGCGTCAAGGACTCTCATCATCTTGTCTTCGACAACTACCTTGTAGTTCTTTTCGACAAGCTGCCCTATACTGAGCAAATTACTCTTCATGCCTGGTATGTACAACACATTGGAAATTGTTGACCTTTTGCCATCTTTCCTCATAATCAGAACATCACCAACACCTTCAGCTGCTAGAGTGTTTTCATTTGCAAACTTCACCGTATTCTTCGACGAGGGCTTCATGTTGACAAACCAATCTTTCCTTCCAGTCATGTGTGATGAGCATCCTGAGTCCAAGTACCACTGATCTTGGAATCTTTCTTCATCGTTTGTTGTGACCATTAGCAAAGTTTCTTCTTCTTCATGTTTCGCTAGCTTTGCATCAGTCTCTTGATTTCTCTTCTTTTTTGGACAATCACTAACATAATGACCATACTTCTGGCAATTGAAACATTGAATGCGGCTTTTGTCTGTCTTTCGATCACCACCTCTTCCTTTACCTGCAGCACCACCTCTTTGGTTGCCTTGGTTCCAAGGTTTCTTTTGATTCAACTGGTTTCCTCCTTTGTTGCCATTCCAGCTACCTTTTCCTTTTCTCTCCTTTTCCATTTGTGCCTGCAAAGCCATATCTTTCGACTTTCCTGCAGCTCTCTCAGCCATCCTCTGTTCATGAGACTCAAGAGTCCCTTGAAGCTCTTTCTTCGTCAACACTGACAGGTCTTTTGACTCTTCTATGGCAACTACCACGTGGTCGAATTTTGGAGCCAACGATCTCAAAATCTTTGAGGCAACTGCTTTCGTCGTCAGCGTTTCTCCACATACTTTGATTTGATTCACCAACCTTGTAACTCTGGTGAAGAAATCTGTAATGCTTTCATTGTCTTCCATCTGAAGCAACTCATAGGTTCTCTTGTGAGTTTGTAACCTCACCTCTTTCACCTTCTCTGCGCCTCCAAATGACTTTTCAAGAATCTCCCATGCTTCTTTTACTGAATCAACATCACTAACCTTTTCAAAGTTATCAGGATCAACACATTGATGAATTATAAAGAGTGTTTTATAATCCTTCTTCTTCAATTCTTTGTGCGCAGCCTTTTCCGCCTCCGTTGCGTTCTCCACCAGCGATGTTACTCCGTCCTTCACAAGATCCCAAAGATCTTGATAACAAAAGATCACCTTAACCTGCTTGCACCAATTCTCATAATTGTCTTTCTTGAGAATTGGCAGGGTCGCTGGAAAGTTGTCGTTTGGATAGTTCATCGCCATCACTATCTTCCTTCCTTGAATCTCTTAACCGGAGCTCTAGATACCATATGTTGGAAATTCACCTCACACCCTATGAAGAATTCCCTTCAATCTTGATCTCAAGATTGATGAACAAACCCACAATATGATAATGATGGTAATAACAAGTAATTATCAAGAACAACAAAAGAGAAGAAGAATAACAAACAAGAAAGAGAAGAATGAGAGAAGAAGTATTTGGAGAGAATGTGTTACCCACAACTGTGGGATTTCTTATTGAACTTTCACTTGCTAACTGCAACTGTGAAATCTGTTCTGTTGTGATGTAGAATACAAAGCAAGGCACCCTATTTATAGTTTTAGGTTTACACTAGCCCAAAACATAAAAGGCCCAAAATATTCTAAATCAAATCTAATCATATGATATCAAATCTAATCATATGATATCAAATCTAATCATATGATATCTAATCATATCATATCAAATCAATCATATGATATCAAATCTAATCATATGATATCAAATCTAATCATATCAAATCACAATAAATTATATTTAACATTTATGACTTCGTCTTGTTCTGAGGTTAAAACATTTAACCCATTCATCTCAACAGTTGATTTCCAATAATCTAATTGACTACATTGAAAATTATTATTGTCAGAATATTCTGAAGAGGAATCAGTAGAGGGTTCATAGATCATATTAATATCTTCTTCTGAAGAATAATTTTCAGAATCAAAATTGAGAAGTAGAACTTTCTCTAATTGAGAACGTAATTGTTCATCTTCTATCTCATTAAGAGCTTTTTTTAGTCCAGCATTGATTGGCATAATGGTCAGGTTTGCCACATTTATGACATGTTATGTCAAGTCTTTTGGCATTTCTTTTACCTTTAGGGTCAAAAGATTTTTCTTTAGGTCTACCCTTATTGTAGTGACCCTTTTTCTTATTCTTATAAGAATTTTTATAAGAATTTTTTGGCTTATCCCTATAAGGTTTATTGTGGAAAATTTTTCCTTTTTTCTTTTTATTATTTGGAGATTTTCCAAGATCAAAAGCAAATTGTTCGCAAAATTCACCAAGTTGGTGTTTCTCAGAAAGCTTTTGCTTCTTAAGTTGATTTCTAAGCTTTATGTCATTGCATAAAGTTAATCCTTCATTAACACAAGTACTAATTATTTGACCATAAGTAAGGTCAGAATAATTTATATTTATTCCATCATTTTTTTGTTTTACAGATTGTCTAACCTTTTCAGAAAAGAAATGGGGTAATCCATCAATAAATTTTGCTTTCCAGTGCAAAGAATTGGGATTGTTTAATTGATAAACTCTTGAAAGAAAAGTATCCTTATACCATCTAAAGTGGGTAAGAGAAGGACACCTAAGGTTTTAGAGAAGTGTCTGGATTTTTTCTCCAATAGGGACATTGGTTTCTACAAAATGTTGTAAGATGGAAAGACACAGTGTATACACTGCATCTTCTTCTCCTGTAGCCACAATAGTGCTCGTACTAGTTCTTGGTTCGCTCTTAACGATTTTTTTGTGATTAAGAATCTCTAATTTTTGAGATTCAGTGAGATAATGATCCCACCAACCTCTAATTTGGCCAACAAATCCTGTTGTTATAAAGGATGCTATTGAACTATCAAAATTTCCATGTTGCTTGCAAACAGTAGAGTACATGATCATCCTATGGATTGTATCTATAATTTGTTTGTCATTAAGACCATCAACATTCCATTCATAAATGGCTTTTCCTGAATAAGAATTCTGGAAAGGTTCTGATTCCTCAAAAAGCAAATCTTGCGTTAAGGGACGCTTGTAATAATACTTTTCTATAGGTCTTGGAGAATAAACAGGGTTTATACTAGTAGTATTATTAATATCAAGGTTACTAATGTCTAAATTAGCTAACATATCAGAAATTTGGTCAATATGGTTATCATTATTATCCTTAGAATAATCCTCATGGGACATGACAGTGATATTAAGTCCTTTTAGTTTTTGTTCTAAAATACGAACAAATTCTTCTCCATTGGTTTCCATTTTAAATCCCTCTATGGAAACAGGAGGTTGCACTATAGGAACATCCGAAATAGTGGATGTGGATATTTGGTCTTTAGGTTTATTTATGTGGTCAATAATGATATCTTGACGCTCTATTTGTTTTTCTAAAAGATCTTTTATGGATAAGAGATCTTTTTCCATGGAGATAAATTGTTCTCCTAAGCAAACAAGGTAAGCATTGGTATAATTTTGAGACTTGATGACTGACTTTAATTCCTTAAAAGTAACTTGACTTTGTTCGACTCTTTGTAACTGAAGGCTAAGGTAAGGGGTAGCTTCAGTATTTTGACTCAAACTTATTGTTTGTTCAGGGGGAAAAAAAGGAGATTCCATTATTTCTCCTCTAATGTTTTCCCAAGGTCTTTGTAACACAAGAATTTCTTCTTGCTTTTTATTTATGAAGTATTTAACAAACCATTTAACAAAAGGAACGAAATTCTGCTCAAGGTTCATTTGAGTGTAATACTAATCTTTAAATTGGGCTAATTCAGGTTTTGAATTTTTTTTTAAAAACCAATTTCTAAATTGAGAGTATCTCTCATGTTGAAACTCATCATTGATGAGTTGTCTCATCTTACTACCAGGGGAGTAATCTATCATTATAAATGGAAATCCATATCTGACTGAGTAGGTGATTCTACTCTTGGAGTATGAGGTTTTTGATAAATTGCATGGGGAACTCTATTTGCGCTTCCCAACGGTCTCTATTTCTTCTCTTATTTGAGAAGTAGAAGGTCTAGGTAATTGACTAGGAGCTGTATAAAATTAACTGATTAAGTGCCTAGCAGATAAAGACCTGGGTATTCTAGTTATTCTTTTTGAAGTGAAGTTTATTTCCAAATCTCCTTCAGTAGTTTGAATAATTCGGTTTATATCCCTATTAAGGATAGGTTCAGGATCTATTTCTTGGGGGAGAGACCATGTCTCTGGGAAGTTTATTTCATCCCACTTTATTAACCTATTGGTTGCAACATTGGATGTTAATATATTTGTTTGAACCAAAGTAGTTGTTCCAGGAAATGATAAATGTTTTGCTTTAGGATTAAGCGTAGTAAGAACCTTATAGTATATTCTATAGCGTATTGCTATGATTTCACTTCCAAGTTTAAAATTGTAACCATTGGTATGAATTGTTAATTGCATAGCATCTAATAAATTTTTATCAGATAAAGATAGATTTAAATTAGGTGAGACATCAAAGTAAACTGGTCCATGACACAGACTTGTCTCAACCATAGCAGCTAAAGATTGTTTGAAATCTTTACATCTACCATCTCTAACATAAGCCATTATGCTAGAATTTAAACCTAATAATGTTAAAGGTTTTAAATCAATTTGAACCAATCCAATATAGATAAAATTATAATTTTTAAAAGGTTTCGAATCTTTTTTAGTTAACTGTTTTATTGTCTGAGTTTCTTTAGAAATTTGAATCGTTTGCTCTAAAGTTTTAACAGCAAAATGAGAAAAAACATCTATCTTACCAAATCTATAAATTTGATTATAAGGAACTGAGGGTATAACCCATCTGTTGAATTTATCCATATTTTTTGGATATTCAACTAATTCTTCATTTTTTATTAAATTATTTTGATGATTATCATCATTAGAATCCATAAAACAGCAGACTAAGAATGTTGTGATTGGTTGATACGCAAAGTAAAATCTAAATAGATAACTAATATCACTGATTTATAAGTATTAATAATGTATTTATATTAATATATTATATTACAAGAAAATAAAATAAAAAAATCTACTGAAAAGAATTAAACCATTAACCACTACTTACATTTATTTATTTCAACTAACATATATAAACTGAATTCAAGAATTTTATTTATATATACTTTATTCATTATTAATTATGTATTAAGAAATCAATATTATAAAAGAATTAATTAATTTTCTAAAAGAGAAAATAGTTTTTAGAAAAATTCAAATTTTAGACTTTTTCTAAAATGTATTACTTTTTGAAGAAAAAAAAAGAAATATATATATATATATATATATATATATATATATATATATATATATATATATATATATATATATATATATATATATATATATATATATATATATATATATATATATATATATATATATATATATATATATATATATATATATATATATATATATATATATATATATATATATATATATATATATATATATGAATTTGCTAACGAAGACCCACTTATTTTTATAAAGGCTTATTTTAACAATATACACCTTAGAGTGCATTTAATTATTTTTATAAAGGCTTATTTTAACAATATACACCTTAGAGTGCATTTAATTATTTTTTCGTTAAAACTTGTAAAAACACACCTTCGTAAAAATAAGTAGGTGTATTATAGCAAAACTCACGGGAGTTTGCTACAGTACATCCACTTGTATTTATAAAGATGTGTTTTAGTAGAATGCATTTTAAGGTGCATTTAAAAAATTTTAGTTGAATCTTGCTAGCATAGACCTTCATAAAAACAAGTGAGTCTAGTTAGCAAATCCGTGTATATATATATATATATATATATATATATATATATATATATATATATATATATATATATATATATATATATATATATATATATATATATATATATATATATATATATATATATATATATATATATATATATATATATCAACTACTACTTACATTTAAGAATTAATTAATTTTCTAAAAGAGAAAATAGTTTTTAGATATATATATGAATTTGCTAACGTAGACCCACTTATTTTTATAAAGACTTATTTAAATAATATATAACTTAGAGTGTATTTAATTATTTTTTCGTTAAAACTTGTAAAAACACACCATCGTAAAAATAAGTAGGTCTATTATAGCAAAACTCACATGAGTGGAATTTGTGGAATTTGCTACAGTACATCCACTTGCTACAGTATATACCCGAATCTCAAAATTTTAGGCTTTGAAAATAAATTTATCATAGATTTTTGTAGAAATTAAAAAGAATAAATTAATATTTTTTGGAAAATGTGGGAGTTCATGGGAACAAAAGGACATTTTTCTAAAAGTCAATTTGATGTTAGCAAGAAATGTGCATGTGAGCCTTTTACACAGCCATGTGGATTTGTCTTGCTTGGAGCCCACGAAGAAAAGGTTGACGGAGTCTGTTTCCAGTAAGAGTCCAACACATATATGGTTATTGCTATTGATAAGCACCAAACACTATCAACAATGATTTTTCACTTCATATCAGAATCGATAACTTGGGTGCAATTCCTATTTGATAAGACTGTCATGTTAACTTGTTAATAAAAATGCTAGATTTTTTAAGAGAATAGTTGTATATATATCTAAGATAGTTAAATGACACTGATCTCTCAATTTTTTTTTCATGTCTAGAAATTTTATACTTGTAAAAGGCGATCGGTAACTAACAAATAATATTAAGTTTGATATTATTTATAAAAGATCAATTATTTTTTTAAAATATTGAATAATCAATGTATATTAATTATATACAAATTTATTAAATAATTGATGTATTTAATTTATATATAGTTGAACATATTATTTATTTAATTAATTTAAAAATTAAAATTTATTTATAAAAAGAATAGGGAGAGTATGTTGTTTCTTGTAGATTTTTGCAGTTTGAGAACAACATTTATAGGTTGTATTTTAACATATTATTAATTTACATTAAGTATTTATTTTACGGTTTAGTTAGTAACATGCTTCTTTTTATTCATGTTTTATTTAGGTATTTGGATGCAGTGGGGTAAGAAGTTAAAGAATTTGACTTTGAGTGTTTTCTATTTCCTAAGAGCATCTTTAGGGAGAGTAAATCAAATGGGTAAATTAAAATATTTTTTGTGAGTTCAAGGTGATTTATAGGATTTAAAATATTTATATTTGATTTGAGTTGTTTTTACTTTAATGATGGTTGCTTGTAAAAAACCAAAACTTGACTCCATATTTTATATTTTAATAATATAAAATAATAATTAGAGTCATTGAAATTTCATAGTGTGCGTTGGTTATATAGTTGCCGAAGACTAATTGTTAGTTCACTTAGTGCCATGTCATTCTTATTCCAATGCAAATTGTTTATAACTACCGTTACTATTAAAGAATTTAATACTACAGAACCTGCACTAAAGATGCTCTAAGTGGACAAGGACTTGAAAACAACGGGAAGGTGTAACACACTGTTCCCCAAAATAAAATAAATGCAATTAAAATAAACAAATATTAGAGTTGCTACACACACAACGGGATGCCACAAAAATAAACATCAACAAAACATCTTCATTAACGAATTTTCGATAATTAAACAGCGGAAATATGTACATTATTCACAACATATACATAAAAGTCATATTCATCATGTACGGCCAACGCCCAAAATATACAAGATACATCCATCATAACTGGTCCAACAGAACATGATACGCCACAGGGGCACACAAAATCATCAAATAAATAGTAAACTCCCAAAAATCCCCGGTGTTACGTATCAGAGCATCCCTACGACTCGACTCGCCACAATCCAAACTAGCTACACACCTGGGTTATCTGTACTTCTGAAGAAGCACAGACCACAACAAAAGCAATAGGTGAAAAATCACGATCAAAATATAACGGTAAATACGTACATGAATAAAAGGCAGTAACACATAATCATCAATTCACACACATCAACCCGGACCTACTGTCCCATGCCAACGCAGCATATACAACAATGCAAACACATGCAACTCAACCCATGATATGCGGTACCGACTCAAAACACCAATGGACACCTGGCCATCAACCTTTCCCGAAGGAACATAAACAATAAAACTCAGGATAGATCGCATACACTCCACCGAGCAACGATTTATCCCTACCACGCTCCCCCGAGCGCAACCAATGGGCACCTGACCATCAACCCTCCACCAAGGAGCACATCATAATCAAACTCAAGATAGATCGCATACACTCCATCCCAGCAACGATCTATCCCTACCATGTTCCCCCTGAGCACATAAACGTGCATCATGACATGCATACACCAATGCACACAGCAAACACAAGTACACACCGTGCATACGATCCTCTGATCACATTTTATACATCATACATGTTTCACACATCACCACATTCATACATCATACATATATGATACATACTAATTCAAATATTTATAATTACACACTTATCATGGAAATCACGTTCCAATATCACACCTACACTCTCCACAGACCAAACTCAAGCTCACACTCAAGTACGACCAGCAAGGGTCCCAAAACACAAGAAAACAGAACGGGACAACATAAAAACACAAAATACTGTCATGCTCGATGGCTCCCTCGCCTAGCGAAGCATCAGCGAATGCTCGCTACACGCTCGCTCAACAAGCACCCTAGCGAAGCCAACCAGAGGCATTCTGGAAGCACTCGCTGTAACACCCCCTTCTATACCCCAAACAAATGCGTATAAAACAATTAAGCACATACAAATTATCAGAGTAAAAAGGTTTTATAATAAGGTATAAAAGAAGAATGCCACAATTTCACCAATAAAACACTTTCACATTTTGCTCCACAAGATATGTAACATTTTCAAAATTTAAGCGGAAGATCAAATCATTTAATCGTTTTCAAAATATTAATCCAAGTACACACAATTTAATCCAAATTAATACATCATATCAGTTAGATTACAAAACCACATCAGCTGATACATCGCAATGTATCACAAAAGAATGACTATACTAGTCTAACTACCCGGTGTTACATATCAGAGCAGCCGACTCAAAAGAATGAAGACTAACTTCACAAAGGACTCCAGCATCCTAATCTGCAATGCCTCATAGAGCATTATAAAACAGCAGAAGGGTGAGAAATATTACCATAATAATCAAAGCATAAGATTATATATATATATATAGGTAATCATATAACACATATTCACATTTCTCACCACACTTCATCCTCATAATCATAATTTATCTCGTGTTCACATACATTAACATTATGAACATTCACAAGCACATCCCTTCATGCTCAGTTCCACAATCATTCACAAGCACATTTATACAACAATAATATTATGCAATGTGACTCAACATATCCAATGCAACTCAATGCTATGCGGTACCGACTCTCGTTATCTTTTTTCGGTTTTTACTCTAAACCGGGTCCACCCTTCTAGACCGATAACTCGTTATCATTTTTCGGTTTTTACTTTAAACCGGGTCCACCCTTCTAGACCGATAACAACCAAGCCCGTCCCCTAGGCTTCAAACCCACCCTTCTAGGTTTGGGACAAGCCACTAGTTTCCACGAAACTAACAGACATTGCCTCTTGACTGAATGATGCATGTACAATCAACCAATCACAATAAATGCACTTAAGACCGTTCCCACGTCTTAATCCCATGCATTCGAATAATTCACCCCTTCGAGAATTTCATTATGATTGCACATATAACATATATCAAATATTTATCAATGTATTCATTTCACACATCATCATATTCAACAACAATGCACACATATCACATATGTTCCCATGCATTCACACAACAATCGCATACATATATGCACTCATAATTCATTAGACGATACACATACATTCCTCATTGTATTCCCATGTATCTCTAATCATCACAACAATCAAGGTATTCACATCGCAATACCAATCATACAATTATAAGTTATGCACACATATTCAAAATGTTCTCATGCATACTCATTACATAATTGTATACACATCAAGCATTCGCAAATTCATTAAATAATACACACATAATCACTTATTATGTTCACATGTATTTATACTTGATGCCATTAACCTTTGAATCACAATTCTAGGATTCACGCCCGTAGGCTAACCACAGCACACATTATCACAATAGATCGTATCTATATTCATATCATAAGGTATCCACCTATGTGAAACAACCAAACCATCTCCACATGATCAACACAGCAAAAGAAAAATGCTGTCAAACTCGCCCACATTCGCCTGGCGAGACCCCGCAGCGAACCTTCGCCTGGCGAACTCTCTCAGCGAACACTCGCTAGGCTTCGCCTGGCGAAACTTCCCAGCGAGCCCAAGTCAGTAGCTACTGACTTCATTCGCCATCATTCGCCAGCACCTTCGCTGGGCGAACCTTCGCTATCCAACTTCGCCTGGCAAACCCGCCAGCGAAGTCCACTGGAACTTAAATATAATTATTCGCCAACATTCGCTGGGCTTCGCTTGGCGAAACTTCGCCTTTGCTCGCCTGGAGAGAGCCAGCGAACCTGCGCAGAATAGATTCACACTCTGTTCCTCCTTCACCAATCCATCATCAACTCTCTCTTGCACATCCAAATCAGTATAAACAGCATCAATACATGTTACCCAACTATTCTACGGCATTATTACTCCGTTTCAACCGATTAAATCATCAATCTACCGATTATCCAACATTTTGCCCTAAATGGAAAGTGATGGAAACTCTACCAAAACCCCAACCCAACATACATAACATCATACAATGATCAAATAGAAACATTTCTCACCCTCACCTCGATTAATCGGAGCTTTGATGTTGGTTCTTGATGATTTCCACTTTTCCTCTTCTTCTCCTCTCTTTCTCTTCTTTCTTCTTCTTTCCTCTTTCTTTCCAAATGTTTTTCTATCTTTCTTTTCCTTTCTTTCTCTCTTATATATTTCCTTCATTTTCCTTCCTCTCCAATTCCTTCTTAATTTTCTATCCATACCAATTAATAAAAATTAATTCCAACATTAATAAAAATCCCACTAAATCAATTAATTACTACAATTAATTATTTAATGAAATTTTGGGCTGTTACAACTCTCCCCCACTTTAGGAATTTTCGTCCTCAAAAATGTTACCTGATTCAAACAGTTCTGGATAAGACTCCTTCATCTGGCTCTCAAGCTCCCACGTAACATTTCCACCAGCCGGTCCTCCCCAAGCGACCTTCACTAAAGCAATCTCTTTACCTCGAAGCTGTTTCAATTTCCGATCCTCAATCCGCATAGGTGATGTCTCAACAGTCAGGTTATCTCTCACCTGCACATCATCTATTTGGACTACATGAGACGGATCCGCAATGTATTTCCTCAACTGGGATACATGGAATACGTCGTGAAGATTAGCAAGCGACGGTGGTAAAGCCACACGATAGGCCACTTCTCCTATCCTTTGCAAAATCTGATAAGGGCCAATGAAACGCGGCGACAACTTGCGCGACTTCAGTGCCCTACCAACACCTGTCATCGGAGTGACTCGAAGAAACACATGATCTCCCTCTTGAAATTCAAGTGCCTTCCTCCTCTTGTCATAATAACTCTTCTGACGACTCTGAGTAATTCTCATCTTCTCTTGAATCATCTTGATCTTATCAGTAGTCTGTTGAACTAACTCGGGTCCAACAACCGAACTCTCTCCGGACTCAAACCAACACAATAGTGTCCTACACCGCCTACTATACAACGCCTCAAATGGTGCCATACCAATACTCGAATGGAAACTGTTGTTGTAGGTAAACTCAATCAAAGGCAAGTAGCTATCCCAAGCTCCTCCTTTTTCCAATACACAAGCTCTCAAAAGATCTTCAAGCGACTGAATCGTCCTCTCCGTCTGACCATCAGTCTGAGGATGATACGCTGAACTCAAACGCAACTTAGTACCCAAATCACTCTGCAGGCTCTCCCAAAATCTCGAAGTGAACCTCGGATCCCTATCCGAAACAATACTCGACGGAATACCATGCAGACACACAATCCTCTCAATATACAATTTAGCCAACCTCTCCAAAGGGTAATCCATACGCATAGGGATAAAGTGAGCAGATTTAGTCAATCTATCTACGATAACCCAAATAGCCTCAAAATTACTCGGTGTCCTCGGAAAACCCGATACAAAATCCATGGAGATACTATCCCATTTCCACTCAGGAATAAACAACGGTTTCATCAAACCCGATGGCTTCTGATGCTCAATCTTTGACTTCTGGCAAGTCAAACAAGAAAATACAAATTCCGCGATATCCTTCTTCATACTAGGCCATCAAAATACTTTCCTCAAATCCTGATACATCTTAGTAGCACCCGGATGAATACTCAATCCGCTACGATGTCCTTCCTCAAGGATACTCTTTTTCAGCTCAACAACATTCGGAACACAAACTCGATCCCGACATCTCATAATACCATTCTCATCAATCCGAAAATCACCACCTTGGCCTTGGTTGATTAAAGTCAACCGATCAGCTAAGCTCAAATCCGATTTCTGTCCTTCTCGAATTTCATCCAAAATACCACTTGTAAGCTTTAACATACCCAACTTAAATCCAAAAGAAGTTCTCTCACATACCAAACTCAAATCCCGAAATTGCTCAATCAATTCCAACTCTTTCACCATCAATGCCGACATATGCAATGATTTCCGACTCAATGCATCCGCTACTACATTCGCTTTACCCGGATGGTAGTTCAAGCCAAAATCATAATCCTTCAAAAGTTCAAGCCATCTTCTTTGTCTTGCATTCAATTCCTTTTGATCAAAAAGATATCTCAAACTCTTGTGGTCACTAAACACTTCAAATCTTGCGCCAAATAAATAATGCCTCCAAAGTTTCAACACGAACACAACGGCGGCCAACTCTAAGTCATGCGTCGGATAATTCTTCTCATGCACTTTGAGTTGCCTCGAAGCATAAGCCACAACTTGGTTATTCTGCATCAACACACCTCTTAAACCCATCAACGAAGCATCACAATACACAACGAATGGTTCCTCTGGATTTGGCAGAATCAAAACAGGAGCTGTCGTCAACCTTCACTTAAGTTCTTGAAAACTCGCTTCACACTTGGCGTCCCAAACAAAGGCTTGACCTTTCCTAGTCAACTGCGTCAACGGCAACGATAACTTAGCAAATCCTTCAATAAACTTCCGGTAATAACCGGCTAAACCAAGAAAACTTCTGATCTCAAAAACTGACTTCGGAGTCTCCCATTGCGACACCGCTTCAACCTTCGACGGATCGACCGCAATACCACAACTAGAAATCACATGACTAAGGAAACTAACTTCCTTCAACCAAAATTCACACTTAGAAAGCTTCGCGAACAACTACTTCTCTCTCAGCACAGATAACACAATCTTCAGATGCTCGACATGCTCTCCTTCGCTCTTCGAATAAACCATGTCGTCGATAAACACCACCACAAACTTATCCAAATAAGGATGGAAAATCCTATTCATGTACTCCATAAATACACCTGGTGTATTAGTCACACCAAATGGCATCACGGAATACTCATAGTGTCCATACCTCGTCCGAAAGGCCGTCTTCTGAATATCCTCAGCTTTCACACGGATTTGATGATACCCAGATCTCAAATCAATCTTGCTGAACACGCTTGCACCAACCAACTGATCCATCAGATCATCAATCCTTGGAAGTGGATACTTATTCTTAATAGTCACCTTGTTCAACTGTCTGTAATCCACACAGAGCCTCATAGAACCCTCTTTCTTCTTAACCAACAACACCGGTGCACCCCACAGTGACACGCTCGGACGGATAAACCTCTTTTCAAGCAAATCCTCAAGTTGACTCTTCAACTCTTTTAACTCTGAGGCCGACATACGATATGGAGCCATCGACATCGGACTAGTTCCAGGAATCAAATCTATCGAAAACTCCACTTCTCGCTCCGGCGGTAAATCCTTTATCTCTTCAGGGAATACTTCCGGAAAATCTCTAACAATGGGCAAAGCATCAATCTCTTCACTTCCACTAGTCCTCAAAGTTGCCATAAGTATAAATACCTTAGCTCCATCTTGCACCGATTCCTTCACTTGTTTCCTCGTCATAAACAATTCCCTTTCAACATCCGAGTCGGGAAAAATAACCGTTTTGTCAAAACAGTTAATATAAACACGATTGAATTTTAACCAATTCATTCCAAGAATGACATCCAGTTGATCTAAATGAAGACACACTAAATCAATTCCAAAATCTCTACCGAAAATACTCAACGGGCAATTCAAGCAAACATACGGTGTAGTTACCGAACCCATAGCAGGAGTATCAATAACCATACCGCCACCAATCACAGACAACTCAAGATTCAACCTTCTAACACAATCCAAAGAAATAAAAGAATGCGTAGCTCCGGTATCAATTATAGCGATCAAAGGTATACCATTAATGAAGCACGTACCTCGGATCAATCGATCGTCGCTAGCAGTCTCAGATCCAGATAGAGCGAACACTTTTCCGCTCCCTTGATTCTTCTTCGGCTTATCGCACTTGGTACTGATGTGCCCTCGCTCACCACAGTTATAGCAAGTAACACCCGCACCACTTCTGCACTCAAGAGCCTTGTGGCCTGGCTTGCCACACTTAAAACACGTCTTCTCAACACTTTTGCACTCCGGAGCACGATGTCCCTCTTCACCGCACCTATAACATCTCACCGGAGTAGAAACTCCCCCACTTAGTTTCTTGCCGAAACCAACCTTTTGTTTCCCCTTATCAGTAGGAGTCACATAAGGTTTTCCTCTGAATTGACCTTTTCCTTTCTTATCACTTAGGCTCTTGTAGTGGCTAGACCGAGCCCTACTGTCTTCATCATAGATTCTGCTCTTGTTAACCAACTCAGAAAACCGCCTGATTTCCTGATATCCAATAGCTTGCCTAATCTCGGGTCTCAAACCGTTCACAAACTTGAGGCACTTAGACCTCTCAGCATTACCAGTATTATAGTGAGGACAAAATTTGATCAACTCCTCAAATTTCGCCGCATACTCAGCAACCGTCGAATTACCTTGCTTCAACTCAAGAAATTCGATCTCTTTCTTCCCCCGCACATCCTCTGGAAAATACTTCTCCAGAAAAGTTTCTCTAAACAAATCCAACGTAATCACAATATCATCTTCCTCAAATCTTTGGCGAGTATTACCCCACCAATCTTCAGCTTCTTCTTCGAGCATATGAGTCCCAAACTGCACCTTCTGTGCATCCGAGCAATTCATAACTCGAAAAATCTTTTCCACAGCTTTCAACCAAATTTGTGCCTTGTCCGGTTCATGAGTTCCCTTGAAGACCGGAGGGTTATTCTTTTGGAATTTCCCCAAAGCACGGAATCCATCATCAGCATGATTCCTCACATTCACATTGGCCGGAGGATTCTGCCCAATTGCCCCCGCCAATCTCGTCAATGCCTCCGCAATCGCTTCGTCGTTTCTTCCTGCAACCATATTACTAATTCCAACAACAGAACTACGTAAGAACAACCAATATTGATAATGCATCACACGCATATCAATAACACACAGGGAAAAACACTCTAACAACTTGGCCGGACGAACCGACCTGCTCTGATACCACTATTGTAACACCCCCTTCTATACCCCAAACAAATGCGTATAAAACAATTAAGCACATACAAATTATCAGAGTAAAAAGGTTTTATAATAAGGTATAAAAGAAGAATGCCACAATTTCACCAATAAAACACTTTCACATTTTGCTCCACAAGATATGTAACATTTTCAAAATTTAAGCGGAAGATCAAATCATTTAATCGTTTTCAAAATATTAATCCAAGTACACACAATTTAATCCAAATTAATACATCATATCAGTTAGATTACAAAACCACATCAGCTGATACATCGCAATGTATCACAAAAGAATGACTATACTAGTCTAACTACCCGGTGTTACATATCAGAGCAGCCGACTCAAAAGAATGAAGACTAACTTCACAAAGGACTCCAGCATCCTAATCTGCAATGCCTCATAGAGCAATATAAAACAGCAGAAGGGTGAGAAATATTACCATAATAATCAAAGCATAAGATTATATATATATATATATATATATATATAGGTAATCATATAACACATATTCACATTTCTCACCACACTTCATCCTCATAATCATAATTTATCTCGTGTTCACATACATCAACATTATGAACATTCACAAGCACATCCCTTCATGCTCAGTTCCACAATCATTCACAAGCACATTTATACAACAACAATATTATGCAATGTGACTCAACATATCCAATGCAACTCAATGCTATGCGGTACCGACTCTCGTTATCTTTTTTCGGTTTTCACTCTAAACCGGGTCCACCCTTCTAGACCGATAACTCGTTATCATTTTTCGGTTTTTACTTTAAACCGGGTCCACCCTTCTAGACCGATAACAACCAAGCCCGTCCCCTAGGCTTCAAAACCACCCTTCTAGGTTTGGGACAAGCCACTAGTTTCCACGAAACTAACAGACATTGCCTCTTGACTGAATGATGCATGTACAATCAACCAATCACAATAAATGCACTTAAGACCGTTCCCGCGTCTTAATCCCATGCATTCGAATAATTCACCCCTTCGAGAATTTCATTATGATTGCACATACAACATATATCAAATATTTATCAATGTATTCATTTCACACATCATCATATTCAACAACAATGCACACATATCACATATGTTCCCATGCATTCACACAACAATCGCATACATATATGCACTCACAATTCATTAGACGATACACATACATTCCTCATTGTATTCCCATGTATCTCTAATCATCACAACAATCAAGGTATTCACATCGCAATACCAATCATACAATTATAAGTTATGCACACATATTCAAAATGTTCTCATGCATACTCATTACATAATTGTATACACATCGAGCATTCGCAAATTCATTAAATAATACACACATAATCACTTATTATGTTCACATGTATTTATACTTGATGCCATTAACCTTTGAATCACAATTCTAGGATTCACGCCCGTAGGCTAACCACAGCACACATTATCACAATAGATCGTATCTATATTCATATCATAAGGTATCCACCTATGTGAAACAACCAAACCATCTCCACATGATCAACACAGCAAAAGAAAAATGCTGTCAAACTCGCCCACATTCGCCTGGCGAGACCCCGCAGCGAACCTTCGCCTGGCCTTCGCCTGGCGAACTCTCTCAGCGAACACTCGCTAGGCTTCGCCTGGCGAAACTTCCCAGCGAGCCCAAGTCAGTAGCTACTGACTTCATTCGCCATCATTCGCCAGCACCTTCGCTGGGCGAACCTTCGCTATCCAACTTCGCCTGGAGAACCCGCCAGCGAAGTCCACTGGAACTTAAATATAATTATTCGCCAACATTTGCTGGGCTTCGCTTGGCAAAACTTCGCCTTTGCTCGCCTGGCGAGAGCCAGCGAACCTGCGCAGAACAGATTCACACTCTGTTCCTCCTTCACCAATCCATCATCAACTCTCTCTTGCACATCCAAATCAGTATAAACAGCATCAATACATGTTACCCAACTATTCTACGGCATTATTACTCCGTTTCAACCGATTAAATCATCAATCTACCGATTATCCAACATTTTGCCCTAAATGGAAAGTGATGGAAACTCTACCAAAACCCCAACCCAACATACATAACATCATACAATGATCAAATAGAAACATTTCTCACCCTTACCTCGATTAATCGGAGCTTTGATGTTGGTTCTTGATGATTTCCACTTTTCCTCTTGTTCTCCTCTCTTTCTCTTCTTTCTTCTTCTTTCCTCTTTCTTTCCAAATGTTTTTCTATCTTTCTTTTCCTTTCTTTCTCTCTTATATATTTCCTTCATTTTCCTTCCTCTCCAATTCCTTCTTAATTTTCTATCCATACCAATTAATAAAAATTAATTCCAACATTAATAAAAATCCCACTAAATCAATTAATTACTACAATTAATTATTTAATGAAATTTTGGGCTGTTACACTCGCCACCTCGTTCGCTCAGCGAACCCCTAGCAAAGGTTCGCTACCAGCTCGCTCAGCGAAGCAGCTGGCGAGCGTCTGCAAATTCACAACAATTCTACTACTCAGAGTCGGCGAAACTCTCCGAACTCGCCCGATTCTCCTCAACTCATTTCCCACAATATCAGAACAACATGCAACAATTTAATTACAGAGTCTCCTCTCGATTTCACCCGATAAACTCTCGGCTATACCAAAATAATCACTTCCGGCTTAAAACTTCGAACTACCCGGAACCTCCAAATCACCCAAACAATCACACTTCATCACATGTAATAGAATCAACACACTATCAGCAACTCAGAATCAAACATTCATACCACATCATCATCAAAACCTAATGGGGTTAGGGAAATCCCCTTCTACCTAATATTCATGCAACATACCAATTTTAACCGATTCTCCCCCCCCTTACCTCGATAACTCGTTCGAATGCTGAAAACTCTTGCTCTGATGATGATCTTAGCTTCTTCTTGCTCCAATTCCTCTAGTTCTTCTTCCTCAATTTTCCCCTTCTCTTGACCGTGTTCTTGTTTTCTTCTCCTCTAACGTGTTTTCCTTTTCTTCTTCTTTCCAAATTCCCAAACAGCCCTTCATACCCCTTAATTCCAATTATTCCAATTTTTTTATTCCATTTACTAATAATAATAATAATAATAATAATAATAATGATAATATCAATGATAATAATATTAATAATAATAACATTAATAATATTACCATTATTCAATAATTCATCACCATCATTAATAATTTATTATTAATCTTAAAGTCCAAAATTATCAATTAATTCCAACTTAAGGGCTACACACGGTCGCACTCAAACACTCCCACAAACACGCCGAAAAACAAAAATAACACAGAACATGAAATAATTAAAATGGGCGTTACAACTCTCCCCCACTTTAATTATTTTCGTCCTCGAAAATACCTGATGGAAACAATTCTAGATACGCATCCCGCATCCTGCTTTCCAACTCCCAGGTCACACTGCCTCCTGCAGCACCTCCCCAAGCCACTCTCACCAAGGGTATCTCTTTCCCTCTGAGTCGCTTCATCTTACGATCCTCGATCCTCAACGACATTGCTTCAACGGTAAGATTCTCTCGTACTTGCACTTCGTCTCTCTGAATCACATGGGATGGATCCACAACGTACTTCCGAAGTTGTGACACATGAAACACATCATGCAAATTCGAAAGCTCAAGCGGCAACGCCACCCTATAAGCCACAACACCAATCCTCTGCAGAATCTGATACGGCCCAATAAACTTCGGATCCAACTTCTTAGACTTCAACGCACGACCTACACCGGTCACTGGGTTAACTCTCAAGAACACATGATCACCTTCACTGAATTTTAACTCTTTCCTCCGGTTATCGTGATAACTCTTCTGCCTATCCTGAGATGCTTTCATCTTCTCATGAATCATCTGAATGTCTCAGTAGTCTACTGCACAATCTCTGGCCCCAAAACCACATTCTCACCCGACTCATACCAACACAAAGGAGTTCTGCATCTCCTACCATAAAGAGCCTCGAACGGTGCCATCCCGATACTAGAATGGTAACTGTTGTTGTACGTGAACTCAATCAATGGCAAATGAGTATCCCACGCACCACCTCTTTCCAACACACAAGCCCATAACAAATCCTCCAACATTTGAATAGTCCTCTCTGACTGACCATCAGTTTGTGGATGATAGGTTGAACTCAGCTTCAACGTAGTACCTAAAGCTTCCTGCAAACCCTTCCAAAACTTTTACCTAAACCTCGGATCTCTATCCGACACAATACTCGATGGCACACCATGAAGCTTCACAATCACCCGCACATAAATCTCTGCTAGCTTCTCCAACGGAAAACTAATACTAATCGGCACAAAATGTGCAGACTTCGTAAGCCGATCCACAATCACCCAAATGGCATCAAATCCTCTCGCTGTGCACGGCAATCCTGTAATAAAATCCATAGTGATACAATCCCACTTCCAAACCGGAATCTCTAACGGTTGCAAAAATCCAGAGGGTCTCTGATGCTCCACTTTCGACTTCTAACACGTCAAACAGGCGTACATAAACTGAGCTATATCTCTCTTCATACCTGACCACCAAAACATCTTCCTCAAATCGTGGTACATCTTTGTAGCTCCCGGATGAATACTCATACCACTACGATGTCCTTCACTCAAAATCAACTTCTTTAGCTCATCATTATCCGACACACAAATCCTACCTCGGAATATCAACGCACCTGAACCATCCAACTTGAAATCACTATCAGAGTCTCTCTCCACTCCAAACATCAAATCTACTAGCTTCACATCAAGCTTCTGACCTTCTCTAATCATATCCAAGAAATCGTTGTTCACTTGCAACTTGCCTAACATCAAACAATCTGCTGAAGTTTCACAACCCATGCTCAAATCTCTGAACTGCTCAATAAGCTCCATCTCTTTCACCATCATAGCCGACATATGAATCGCCTTCCTGCTCAAAGCATCGACTACCATATTAGCCTTTCCTGGATGATAACTTAGGCTAAAATCATAATCCTTCAAGAATTCCAACCACCCCCTCTACCTCATATTCAGCTCTTTCTGATCGAACAAATACTTCAGACTCTTATGATCGCTGAATACCTCGAACCTCGAACCATACAAATAATGTCTCCAGATCTTCAATACAAAAACCACCGCAGCCAACTCAAGATCATGAGTAGGATAACTCCGCTCATGCACCCTCAGTTGCCGCGAAGCATATTCTACCACCTTACCATTCTGCATAAGAACTCCGCCTAATCCCATCTTAGACGCATCACAATACACCACAAACGGTTCACTCGGAGTCGGTAACACTAACACTGGTGCCGTAGTCAACCTCTTCTTCAATTCCACAAAGCTCTCCTCACAAGCAGCATCCCACACAAAAACTTGATTCTTCCTCGTCAACTGAGTCAATGGCAAAGCCAAAGTAGAAAAACCTTCAATAAACTATCGATAGTACCCTGCCAGACCCAAAAAGCTTCTAACTTCCGTCGCTGTCTTCGGCGGTTCCCACTGCAACACTGCACTCACCTTGGATGGATCCACCGAAATACCATCACCAGAAATAACATGCCCCAAGAAACTCACCTTCTTCAACCAGAACTCACACTTCGACAGTTTCGCAAACAACTTATTATCCTTCAACACTTGCAAAGCAATCCTGAAATGTCTGGCATGCTCTTCGTCAGACTTAGAATAAATCAAGATATCATCAATGAACACAACAATAAACTGATCCAAATAAGAATGGAAGATCCGGTTCATATACTCCATGAACACTCTCGGCGCATTCGACACTCCAAAAGGCATTACCGCATACTCGTAATGTCTGTATCGAGTTCTAAACGCCGTCTTCTGAATATCACCTTCCTTCACTCTAATCTGATGGTAACCCGACCTCAAATCAATCTTACTGAACACACGAGCTCCCACCAACTGATCCATCAAATCATCAATCCTTGGGAGAGGATATTTGTTCTTGATGGTCACTTTATTCAACTGCCGGTAATCGATGCACAGACGCATACTACCGTACTTCTTCTTAACCAACAACACTGGGGCTTCCCACGGTGACACGCTTGGCCTGATAAACTTCCTATCCAACAACTCTCTAATCTGAGACTTCAATTCGGCCAACTCCACTGCTGATATCCTGTACGACGCCATAGATATAGGTCTCGTACCAGGTACAAGATCAATGCTAAACTCAACTTTTCTCTTCGGAGGCAACTCAATAATATCATCAGGGAACACTTCAGGAAATTCATTCACCACCGCTAACTCTTCCAGTGACGCTTTGCTGTCAACAGACAACATTGCAAATAAAGCAAACATTTTAGCCTCATCCTCCAACAAAATCCTCAACTCCTTACCAGACAAAGAATCCGCCAATGCTTCTTCCTCTGGAGAAAGAAACAACAACACCTTCCAAAAACAATCAATATACACTCGGTTGAACTCCAACCAATTCATACCCAGAATAACATCCAACTTACCAAGAGGCAAGCAAATCAGATCCACACCAAAATCTCTACCAAAGATCGTCAGTGGACACTTCAAACACACCAAAGAAGTAGTCACTGAACCAATAGAGGGAGTCTCAATAGTCATCCACAGCTCAAGAGTAGTCGGCACCAAACCTAACTTCTTCACACAATCAACAGAGATGAACGAGTGGGTAGCACCCGTATCAATCGTAGCAGACAATGGAACATTATTGATGAAACAAGTACCTTGGATAGAACGATCCTCACTCGCAGCTTGAGTTCCCACCACCGCGAACACTTTGCCACTGGTCTGAGGCACCTGAGACGGCTTCGACTTCTCACAATGCATACTGATGTGGCCCTTGTCACCGCAGTTATAACAAGTAGGCATAACAACTCGACAATCAGCCTTCACGTGGCCTGGCTTACCACACTTGAAGCACTTCTTCATCTCTTGAGAACAATCATTGGCCTGATGGCCCGTGCCACCGCACCGGAAACACTTCCCACCAGCAAACAATCTCCCTCCTCTAGGCTTCTTATCATGAGCACCCTTGAACTTCCCCTTATCAGTAGGAACACTGTAAGGAGTACCACCAAACCTTTGCTTACCCTTACGATCATTTGCAGCCTTGTAATGCGCAATCCTCGCCCTGTTGTCATTGTCATAAATTCTGCTTCGGCTTATCAGCTCAGGATAATCCCTGATATTCTAACAAGTTATTCCCATCTTGACTTCTGGACACAGCCCATTCTCAAACTTCAAACACTTAGAGGTCATTGCTCCATCAGTATTGTAATGGGGACAATACTGCACTAGCTCCTCAAACTTAGCTGCATATTCGGCCACCGTCATACTACCCTGCTTCAACTCTAGAAACTCGATCTCTTTAGCACTTCTGATATCCTCTGGAAAATACTTCTCCAGAAAACCAGTCCGAACAACATCCCAAGTAATTGAAGTCCCTGCAGTCTCCAACCTCTGGCAACTGTTGTCCCACCAAGCCTCAGCTTCACCCTCTAGCATGTGAGTACCAAACCTCACCTTCTGCTCATCATTGCAACCCATCATTCTGAAGATCTTCTCAATCGCCTTAAGCCACTTCTGCGCCGCTTCAGGGTCCAAAATTCCTCCTTGAAACGTTGGCGGCTTGTTACTCTGAAACTGCGCCAAATCCCTTAATTGTGCACCCGCAGCGTGGTTCTGATTAGCAACCACCTGCGCCATCGCTTGCATGGCTACAGCCAACACATCATCATTCCTCCCCTCCATACTGCTCAACAACAACAACGCCAGGTTAATAGAAAAAAACCAACTCTATCCTACAGACAAACTCAACTACTACACTGGTCGGACGGACGGACCTGCTCTGATACTAGATTGTAACACCCCGTTCCCCAAAATAAAATAAATGCAATTAAAATAAACAAATATTAGAGTTGCTACACACACAACGGGATGCCACAGAAATAAACATCAACTAAACATCTTCATTAATGAATTTTCGATAATTAAACAGCGGAAATATGTACGTATATTCACATCATATACATAAACGTCATATTCATCATGTACGGTCAACGCCCAAAATATACAAGATACATCCATCACAACGGGTCCAACAGAATATGATACGCCACAGGTGCACACAAAATCATCAAATAAATAGTAAACTCCCAAAAAGCCTCGGTGTTACGTATCAGAGCATCCCTACGACTCGACTCGCCGCAATCAAAACTAGCTACACACCTAGGTTATCTGTACTTCCGAAGAAGCACAGACCACAACAAAAGCAAGGGGTGAGAAATCACGATCAAAATATAACGGTAAATACGTACATGAATAAAAGGCAGTAACACACAATCATCAATTCACACACATCAACCCGGACCTACTGTCCCATGCCAACGCAGCGTATACAACAATGCAAACACATGCAACTCAACCCATGATATGCGGTACCGACTCAAAACACCGATGGACACCTGGCCATCAACCTTTCCCAAAGGAACATAAACAATCAAACTCAGGATAGATCACATACACTCCACCGAGCAACGATCTATCCCTACCACGCTCCCCCGAGCGCTGTAACAACCCAAATTTCATTAAATAATTAATTATAGTAATTAATTGATTTAGTGGGATTTTTATTAATGTTGGAATTAATTTTTATTAATTGGAATTTGTAGTAGAGAATTGAGAAGGAAATAGAATGGAAAGAAAATGATAGAGAGGAAGGAAAAGAAATAGAAGAATATAAAAAGGGAATTGGAGAGAAAGAGAAAGATAGAAAAGAAAAAGAAGAGAAAGGAAGAAGAAGAAGAGAAATGAAGAGGAAAAGGGAAAAGCTTGGAGAATCTTCAAGAACCAATTTCGAAGCTCCGATTAATCGAGGTAAGGGTGAGAAACATTGCTATTTAATCATTGTATGCTATTATGTATGTTGGGTTTGGGTTTGTGGATGTTTTTCATCACTTTTCAATTAGGCAGATGTTGGATTAATCGGTAGATTGATGATTTAATCGGTTGAAATTGAGCAATAATGTCGTAGAATAGTCGGATAACATGTATTGATGCTATTTGTACTGATTTGGGTGTGTAAGAGAAGGTTGATGATGGATTGGTGAAGGAGAAGACAGAATAGGGTTCTGTTCTGCGCAGGTTCGCTGGCTCTCGCCAGGCGAGCGAAGGCGAAGCTTCGCCAGGCGAAGCCTAGCGAATGTTGGCGAACAATTATATTTAAGTCCCAGTGGACTTCGCTGGCGAGTTCGCCAAGCGAAGGTGGATAGCGAAGGTTCGCCCGGCGAAGATGCTGGCGAATGGTGGCGAATGAAGTCAGTAGCTACTGACTTGGGCTCGCTGGGAAGTCTCGCCAGGCGAAGCCTAGCGAGTGTTCGCTGAGAGAGTTCGCCAGGCGAAGGCCAGGCGAAGGTTCGCTGCGAGGGTTCGCCAGGCGAATGAAGGCGAATGTGACAGCATTTTTCTTTTGATGTGTTGCTCATGTGGTGATTGTTTGGTTGATTCACATAGGTTAATACCTCTATGATATGAATAAGTATGTGATCCATGGTGATGATATGTGTTGTGGGTAGCCTTTGGGCGTGAATCCTAGAGTTGTGATATGAATGATTAATTGTAATCGGATAAAATACATGAGAACATAATGATGATTATGTGTGTATTAATTGATGAGTTTGTGAATGTTTGATTGTTGTGTACAATTATGTAATAAGTATGCATGAGAACATTGTGGATATATGTGTGCATGGCTTATAATTGTATTATTGGTATTGTGAGGCGTATACCTTGTATGAAATTGCATGAGATGAATAATAAACATAATACAAAAATGTATTGTGGATGTATATTGTTTATATGCGGTTGTATGTTAAGATACATGAAGAATGCATGAGAGCATATTGATGGATATGCGTGCATCGTTTGATAAATATGATGTTTGTATTGATTGGATGCGATTATGTATGAAAAATGCGTGAGAATATATCGTGAATATATGTACATTGCGTGGTAAATGTGTTATGCGTGTAAGCATGATGTAATTCTTGTATGATGAATTACTTGAGAATGCATGAGAACATATTGTGGATATGTGTGCATTGTTGATAATGCGGTGATGATATTGAATTGTGAATGTATATTGTTGGTATATGGTGGTATGAATAGAATGCATGAGAACATGTCATGGAATGTGTGCATTGCTTGATAGATATTGTAAATGCATATTGTATGTATGTGATTAAATGTGAATAATGCATGAGAACATATCGTGGATATGTGTGCATTGTTTGATAACTGTGAAGAATGCATGAGAACATATCGTGGATATGTGTGCATTGTGAGTGATAATATGGTGATAGTGTTGAATTATGAATACATCAATGAATGTTATGTGAATATGTTGTGTGTGCAATCATAATGTAATTCTTGAAGAGATGAATTATTTGAATGCATGAGATTAAGATGTCGGTCTTAAGTGCATTTGTTGTGGTTGATTGTACATGCATCATTTAGTCAAGAGGCAATGTCTGTTAGTTTCGTGGAGACTAGTGGCTTGTCCCAAACCTAGAAGAGTGGGTTTGAAGGCTTAGAGGACGGGCCTTGTTGTTATTGGTCTAGAAGAGTGGACCCGGTTTAATGTAAAAACCGAAAAAAGATAACGGGTTATCGGTCTAGAAGAGTGGACCCGGTTTAATGTAAAAACCGAAAAAAAGATAACGAGAGTCGGTACCGCATTGCATGAGTTGCATTGAGTTGTTGAGTCACATTAATATATGACATATGCATGAAGAGATGCTTATGTGTGAATGATGAGATTGTGAAATTGTGAAGTATGCATGTGAATGAGATGTTTGTTGAGTACTTATGAAGCGTGCATGAAGAGATGCTTACGTGTGAATGTTAAGATTGTGGAATTGTGGATGTATGCATGATGTAAAATGCTTGGTGAATATTCATGTTGTACATAAATATAAGTGACGATGTAAATGACTATGAGTTGAATTGTGGTGAGAAATAGGGAGTTAATTATACGATACCTATGTATACATGATTTTATGCTTTGATTATTATGGTAATATTTCTCACCCTTCTGCTGTTTTATAATGCTCTATGAGGCATTGCAGATTAGGTTGCTGGAGGCCTTTATGAAGTTCTGCTTGTAGTTCGAGGTTGCTACGTGTGTAGCGGTTTAGTAATTATTTATGGGTCGAGTCATGCTCTGGTCGTGTAACACGGGGATCGATTGCTTATGTTTTAGGATTACATTATGTAACCTATGTTATGTTTTCATATTTGGAGTAATTGAGATAATGAGATGTTGGCCTTAGTGCCTAGAGATGTTGATTTTATATGATGAAAGTAAATGTTTCTTTTAAAGGATTTTCATTAATGAATCCGCTGCTAAATGGAAAGGTGTTTATGAGCATGACAGATCGTTTTAATGTGGTGCAAGTTTTGTGTGATGCCCTTTTATGGATGCATGTTAACTTCTACTCTGATTATGCATATATTATTTGTGGGGTTTAGAAGGGTGTTACAAGCGCAACCGATGGGCACCTGGCCATCAACCCTCCACCAAGGAGCACATCATAATCAAACTCAAGATAGATCGCATACACTCCATCCGAGCAACGATCTATCCCTATCATGCTCCCCCTGAGCACATAAACATGCATCATAACATGCGTACACCAATGCACATAGCAAACACAAGCACACATCGTGCATACGATCCTCTGATCACATTTTATACATCATACATGTTTCAGACATCACCACATTCATACATCATACATATATGATAATCACTGATTCAAATATTTATAATTACACACTTATCATGGAAATCACGTTCCAATATCACACCTACACTCCCCACAGACCAAACTCAAGCTCACACTCAAGCACGACCAACAAGGGTCCAAAAACACAAGAAAACAGAACGGGACAGCATAAAAACACAAAATACTGTCATGCTCGCTGGCTCCCTCGCCTAGCGAAGCATCAGCGAATGCTCGCTACACGCTCGCTCAGCGAGCACCCTAGCGAAGCCAACCAGAGGAATTCTGGAAGCACTCGCCACCTCGTTCGCTCAGCGAACCCCTGGCGAAGGTTCGCTACCAGCTCGCTCAGCGAAGCAGTTGGCGAGCGTCTGCGAATTCTCAACAATTCTGCTACTCAGAGTCGGCGAAACTCTTCGAACTTGCCCGATTCTCCTTAACTCAGTTCCCACAATATCAGAACAACATGCAACAATTTAATTACAAAGTATCCTCTCGATTTCACCCGATAAACTCTCGGCTATACCAAAATAATCACTTCCGACTTAAAACTTCGAACTACCCGGAACCCCCAAATCACCCAAACAATCACACTTTATCACATGCAATAGAATTAACACACTATCAGCAACTCAGAATCAAACATTCATACCACATCATCATCAAAACCTAATAGGGTTAGGGAAATCCCCTTCTACCTAATATTCATACAACATACTAATTTTAACTGATTCTCCCCCCCTTTACCTCGATAACTCGTTCGAATGCTGAAAACTCTTGCTCTGATGATGATCTTAGCTTCTTCTTGCTCCAATTCCTCTAGTTCCTCTTCCTCAATTTTCCCCTTCTCTTGACCGTGTTCTTATTTTCTTCTCCTCTAACGTGTTTTCCTTTTCTTCTTCTTTCCAAATTCCCAAACAGCCCTTCATACCCCTTAATTCCAATTATTCCAATTCTTTTATTCCATTTACTAACAATAGTATTAATAATAATGATAATATCAATAATAATAATAATAATATTAATAATAATAACATTAATAATATTACCATTATTCAATAATTCATCATCATCATTAATAATTTATTATTAATCTTAAAGTCTAAAATTATCAATTAATTCCAACTTAAGGGCTACACACGGTCACACTCAAACACTCCCACAAACACGCCGAAAAACAAAAATAACACAGAACACGAAATAATTAAAATGGGCGTTACAAAAGGGGTTGTCTCAAGTGACATAATTTTCTCATTAAATCTGAACCATTGATAAATTAAATCTAAACCTATGATAAGGAAGAGAAAAATGAATAAAGAATAAAATATATACGATTTAGTGTTATTGGACAAAAATTAAGTGAATTTTTATGAGGAAGAGAGAAATGGATAAAGAATAAAATATATACGATTTAGTCTCATTGGACAAAAATTCAGTGAATTTTGATGGGAGAGGATCCATCCCCAAAAACTTGCTATCGGATGCAAGAAACTCACTCATCTCGAAAACAATGGATGTCACAACATTGAAACTTTGAGACTCGAATTTGGAGGGAAATCATGCTAGTATGTTTTGTGACTCAAAATTTGAATATTAGCTCGTGGTTTCTTTATTTAGTTTTGTCTAAATGATTTTATTATTTTGCCCTTTAATCTTGACAATATCTTGAGAGTTTGAGCTGATTTGCAATTTACAAAAAGGAAAGCAAGTTTGGAAGATTTTCGATTTTATCATCTATCTGTTAGCATGTTAATTGATTTTTGTCATTTGTGATTTTATCATCTATCTATCAGCATCTTCTTAGAAGATTCTTCTATCCTTTTAAAGTTGTAGGTTAAAAAATGAGTCTATGTATGCTCCGTTTAGCATATATTCCATGTACTTCATTTATGATCATGGATGAGAGACATGTGGCAGAAAAATATTTAAAGACTAATATTAAATATTAATAATTAAAATTTTATTTAATTAATTTTTTTTTCCACATTTACTCTTCATTTCAGTGATGTCATTGTAGTCTTTTCTTCATTTTTCTCGGTCGTTTGCTGTCAATTAAATGTTCTTGTTTCATCGTTTTCGGTTAACTGGCCAATGACGCCCTTAATCAATTTATCTAATCTTTGCTACGAGACTCTAATTTACAAGACCAAAAGTATTACAAGTTTACAACCTACAAATTTCTCTGAGGAATTCTATATTTTTTTTTGTCAAATATTTCTTCAAAGAGAAATTGAGAGTCTCATGAATGAAATTTCAATGAAAAATAAAATTATTTTTTATATGGATGAAGTTTATTTATTTTACTGTGTTATTCAACGGAACATTTTATTTAGGATGTTTGATCTAAAGAGTTATGATGCAGTTGGAAACACTACAGACTATGGATTAACAAGCGTTAAACTTAAAATGAAACACAAGTTTGCAAGAAAAAAATCTATCGAATAAAGCTTTGCAATCCACAAGAAAGAGAAAAGAAACTTTTGCATTTTATTAAGATGAAAGATAACATTGACGACCATACGCAAAGGTGTATAAATAAAAAAAGCAAAACCCTAATGGGCTTTTAATCTAAAAAAGAAATAAAATATATTAAAAAAAAACCTTAATGAGCTTTTAATTAAAAAAAAAGAAATAAAGTATAAAATTGCCAAAAATATTAAAATGTTACTTTTTTGGCCTGAAACAAACTTCGATGGCTTAAAAAGCCTTTCTACATCAGTCTCTTCCATCTCTAAAGAACTCGACCTCAAGTTCTCTTTTGGATAAAGAGTCTCATCTATTTGATATTCATCAATGTCAGCGACATTGAAAGTATTGGATATATTCATGAAATATGGGATAATTATCACATAAGCACTACCATTAATCTTCTGGGTCAGTTTGAACGGGTCATACATGCGTGGTTGCAACTTGCTGTAAGTACCAACGTGAAACCTCTCCTTATGCTGAAACACCATCACATTGTCTTTGATATTGAAAGCTTTAACTTTCTGGCATTTATCTCACATAGGAGGCAAATCGTCTGACAGCTCTTATGCGGTTAATTCCTTAGGATCCCTAGCACTTCGTATGGAATTGTTGTTTCCTCCTTTACAACATTTATCATCCTTTTACTCATCACTTGAAAGAATTCAATTTCTTTAACAACCTCATCAAGCTCCTTTTCACTCTGTTTCATCACTAAGAAACTAGACTTCTTTCTTCCTGAATTCTTTTCAAAGTACAAAATAGAAGCCGTAGCAAATTTATGCGTGTCCTATGTAAACATGATCATGTTATTCCATCCTCGATAAGTGATATCATTATCAAACTGCCAAGGACTACCAAGTAAAGTATGAAAAACATCCATATCGAGAACGTCACAAAGTACATTTTCTCTATAATGTTTTTTGATGGAGATAGGAACTCTGCAAGCCAGTGTTAATCAAACTTGGAAGCTCATGCTTACCCAAATGAGGCTGTATGGCTTCTCATGGGATTCTGTGGACAAAGTAAAATAATCTACCAGTTTCTATGACACTCGATTCTTCATTTACCATTATCCATAATCAGATTACACACCTTGTTTTTTATAGAACAATGTGTTTGAAACAAATTCTTGTGTTTTCCTTCATCTTTGGATGCTAGTAAAATTCTCTACAATAGAAAATTTACAAAATCAACCCCAACATATTCATCATTCTCAGCTGCATGTCCTACTCTTTCCTCTTCCTCTTTGCTTTCGTTTGCAACAACAACAACTCTCCTTGTTGGAAAAAAAATTGATTTTTGACCTCTTCCATTAAAATGATAACACTTTTCTCCTGTGGGTTTAGCATATGGATTATTTTTCCTATGGGTTGGTGTTTTACCCTGCTAGACACCGATAAAGCTGCTAGTCCTCTTACTCTCAAGGTTGGAATAACTGGCTACTGTACTTTTTTCCTTGTCTCCTAATGATTGAAAGATATTATGGAGCCAATACCTAAAAGGTGATAAAATTATAGGGGATTTCTCCATTAGTTCTGCTTTTAAAGCTAGACTGGATGCCTTAGCCACAATTCATATACTTTGCAAACCCGTCTTCTTCTACAAAGATCCCTTTAAGCCATTGATGTATCGAGCTACCTCCATGCTCTCTGATTCTTCCAATTTATTACCCTCGAAGAAACATAGGAACAAAATTATGTATTCTATTACAGTTCTCTTTCTCTGAGCACACTCAATATACATCTTATAAAGAATCTATTCATAATCCTCCAGTGAAAACTGCTTCAACATCAATTGTTTCATTCTTTGCCAAGATCTAACTGAACCTTTTCTTTGACTCTGCCTCTGAGCAACAAATTTATCCCACCACATAACAATAATACTCTTCATCCTGATCATCGCCATTTTAACTTGCTTGTTCTTAGGGACGCCAATGACGTCGAAGAATCTGTTAACATCGATCTGCCAATTTTAAAACTCCTTCACTCTCATTGTTCCGTAGAACAATGGAATATCATCCTTCACTTGATAGTCATGGTTATTCTGTCAATTCCCATGATTAACCTCTTCCTCGCAGTGTTCTTCTTCTTCATATCTCAAATTTTTAGAAATAATAGTATGATTGTTCCCACCCCACAAAACCCTATTTGGTTCCCTTCTCGTGTCTCTTTGTTGGTTCCCTTGTTATTGGCGTTGTTCACCTGAGTTGTTAAAGTCAACATCTGTTCGGCCGAAGCAGTTAGTGTCGTGGTAAAAGCCATGGTAATAACCTTAAGGTGTGCTCTGGCTAATGGTTTATCTCCCATCTATGATAAAGCTACAAAAAGAAACAGGAGAAAACCAACTCTAATGCCACCTGACGCAATCGGAAACACTACGAATTAGAAAGCACTAAACCTAAAACGAAACACAAGTTTAAGATGAAAGAAAAAATAAACTCTTGAATTTTATTAAGATGAAAGATAACCTTGACGACCACATCCAAATGTGTTTAAATATTGAAAAAGAAACTCGAATAGACTTTTAATCCAAAATCGAAATAAAATAGAAAAAAAGAAAGCCCACTAGAATTTTAATCAAAAATAAAAAATAAAATAGAAAATTGTGAAAAATATTAAAATGTTATTTTTAGGCTTGAAACAAATTTGAATGGCTTAAAAAGCCTTCATACATCAAGTTATTATACAAAAATTTAATTAACATTAAAGAAGATAATGTCATATTTGATGTTGGTTAAACAAAAGTTAGCAGCAATAAAACTAATAGGACTGACGAATGTGTGAGGTGGCGGCGAAATAAAAATAAAAGAGGAAGAGGAAAGAACCAAAAAAAATTTCAAAGTTCGAAGGAATCTAGAAACATGAAATAGAAAAAGTGAAAAACTAAAATCTATTTTATTTTTAAACTTAAACAATTATTCTAATAAATTGTTATTATTTAGTCTTAACTTTTATAAATCTTTTTCTGCCACATGTCTAACATCAATAAGTGGCGTTTAACCTCGACCCGCCACTTTTTCTCCACTATGAAGAAATTTTTTTTGTACCATTGATTTAATAATATAATTACTCAATGGTCAAGATTAATTATTAGCAACCTACTGTTAACTTTTTGTTTTTGTTTATTTGAAATTCTTTAAAAAAATTCAATCATCATCTTCATCTTTTATCATCCATAAAAATTCAATTGATCCAACATATTCATCTGCCATCATTTTTGAAAAATTCAAATTCACCATCAAATCTTCATCTTTCACCGTCCTTAAAAACTCAGTTTCACTCATCGTCATCATCATCATTCTTAAAAACTCAGATCCTTCAATCATTTTCATCTTCATCTTCCACTACCATTTTTATCCCAAGAATCTAAAACAAACAATAATATTTACAAATCTAGAAAAAAATCCAAATAAAAAATAATAATTATTTTCATATCTAATCTTTTTCTTTTTTGATTAAAACTTCTTCTCTTTAAATCTAAAAAATTTCTATCTTAAATTAGAAAAAGGAGCAACAAATGCATATTTGAAATAAAAAAATTAATCTCTTTCCAAATATTTCATATTTGAAATTTACAAAAAAAAAAAACTCTTAAATTACTAGTTTTATATATCTAAAATTGAAAAAATAATTACAATTCTGAAATTAAAAAATGCATGCATGTGTGCTGGATCTTTATGTTAGATATAATTCATTTTCATTTGAGTTATAGTTAGAGTTTAATTTGTATTGCATTTTAATGTCATTTAGGTGTTGATAGTATATAAGCCATGCTTCAGTTTTGTGAATTAAGTAATACACATTGTAGTCATTTTCAATTAGAAAGTTAGTTACAACTCTCTCTCTCTCTCTCTCTCTCTCTCTCTCTCTCTCTCTCTCTCTCTCTCTCTCTCTCTCTCTCTCTCTCTCTCTCTCTCTCTCTCTCCCTTCTTCATCTTTAAACTTATGCACCAACAATTGGTATCTAGAGTTTGTAGAAGCAAGCTTCATCTCAAAGTTTTGATGACGTCAACATCAAGATCAAGAATATTTCATCTGTGTAAAAAGGCAAACGCTTTCAAAAGACCAAGAGCAAGTGGAATGGAAGTGATCAACATTCAAAGTTTCATGAACATCTGACTGATCAACTTTCAAGTTTTGGACACAAGCTAAGGTATATCAAAATTCATTAATTTAATTGATATACAAGTGTTCAACATCTTTATCATTTGATCACATTGCATAAGCATATTTTTTAAACTATTAGAATTGGTATAACACTATTTTTATAAGCATTTTTCTGAAAAATAGCAGTGTTAACCGATTAACCATATAGGTTAACCGGTTAACCATTTCAAATTTTGAATATTTTGGTATAACGTTCAAGTGTTAACCGATTAACCATATAGGTTAACCGATTAACACTGAACGTATTTTGAAAAATGGTTTTGTTTCAAGTTCAAAAATGGTTTGAAAATTATACCAGTTCATATTTTGAATTATACTCAAATATACCTGTTGGAAAATGTGTGTTTACACATATAAATTCTGAGTTTTTCAAATTGAAAAACAATCCTCCAATAATCAATTTCAAAACAATTCTTTGAATCAAATTCACCACATTTTCAAATACTTTTCAAATCTTTTCAAAAGTGTTCATATTGATCATATCTTTCATATGCATAGCATTGAACACTTGTGTTGAAATTAAATGAGTGAATTTTGATCAGAAAGAGAAGATCAATCTCAGCATTGATATTACCATTATTACTCTCAAATCAAAGTATTCAGATTACTTGTATTTTGACTTGTGATCCAGGATTGTTGGACACAAGGGTGAGTGTTTACAAGAGGATTGTTCTTGTACACTTGTTGATTTTTATTGTTTGATAGTAGGCCTCACCGGTTGATGGTGTGATAGGTTGTACTTTATTAAACAATAGTGAAAACTCTCTTTCGTGTTGAAAGGGGAGTGGAGTACTCTCGGATTGTGAGGGGAACCACTATAAATCTTGGTGTCCACTGTTCTTTTACTTTCTACTGCATTCATCACCAAGAACCTAACCAGTAAAATTTCAAGAATACCGAAAAACCGGAAAAAGTCCCTAAAAGCCTAATTCACCCCCCCCTCTTAGGCATACTCTGTACTTACAATTGGCATCAGAGCAGGTTAAGGTAACTTGTTCCTAACGATTCAGTATGGCTTCCGCTAGTACTAACCTGGTTTTCAAAGATGGTGGAAGCAGTAACAAGCCACCACTCTTTTCTGGAGAATACTTCGATTTTTGGAAAATTCGTATGAAGGCACATCTTGAGGCTCAAGGAGATGGTATATGGGAAACTGTAGAAACTGGTCCACATGTTCCTACAAGTGTGGTAAATGGTGTTGGTACTCCAAAGATAAAATCCTCATATGATGAAGATGACAAGAAGAGAATTTTGAATGAGAAAAAAGCAATCAACATACTTCAAAGCGCTCTCAGCATGGACGAATTCTTCCGTATATCACAGTGTAAATCAGCAAAGGAAATTTGGGACACCCTGGTAGAAACGCATGAAGGGACAACCGAAGTAAAAAGATCAAGACTTAATACTTTAAGTCAAGAATATGAAATGTTCCGTATGCAGCCTGGTGAATCCATTGTTGCCTTACAAAAGAGATTCGTTCATCTAACTAATCATCTGATTGCTCTTGGGAAGACCTTCACCAATGATGATCTCAACTTGAAAGTCCTAAGATCCTTAACAAGAGAATGGCAACCGAAGGTGACCGCTATTTCCGAAAAGAAGAGTCTTTCAACGATGACATCCGCTTCATTATTTGGCAAACTTCAAGATCATGAACTGGAACTTGGTAGGCTTGAGAAGCATGAAAGTCAAGACAAGAAGTCCAAAGGAATTTCCTTGAAGATTGACACAAGGGATGACAAAAATAACGAATCTTCCGAAGACGAAAATTTCATGCTTCTAGTAAAGAAGCTTGGTAAGTTTTTTAATAATAATAAAATTTCTTCTTTTTCTAAAAAGAATAAACATTTCAGGAAAAAGGAGGCACCCACATCAAACCAAGAAATTACATGTTACGAATGTGGGAAACAAGGTCACATAAAGCCAGATTGCCCGAAACTCGCAAATAAAGGAAAATTCAAAGGCAAGAAGGATTTTAGAAAGAAGAAGGCTTATGTCGCATGGGACGACAACGAAGTAAGTTCATCATCGGAATCGGAAAACGATGAATGTGCAAATATGGCGTTAATGGCATCTCACCACTCCGATGAAGAAAATGAGGTTAGTAGTAATTTTTCTATTTATGATAATGATGCACAAGAAATTATAGATGAACTTCTAAAAGAGTGCAAGACTTTGTATAAAAACATCTCATCACAAAAGAAAAGAATCTCATCTTTAGAAGAACAAAACTCTGTTTTTATGAAAAATATTGAAGATGAAAAACAGAAACTGATGGATGAAAAACAAAGTCTTGTATGTAAGAAGTGTGAGTCTTTATCTTTCCAAATTGTTCAACTCAAAAGAGTTTTAGAAAGATACGAAAAAGGTCAAATTGGCTTGGAAGAAATTCTAAAACATCAAAGATATCCTAATGATAAAAGTGGATTAGGATATTCTAAATTTTCAAAACCAAGCACCAATAAGACCGTTTTCGTAAGAGCAAGTGAACAAATTGTTAAAGAAAAGGCCAGCACTTCTAAAGTTCAGCATCAAAATCATAACAAGAAAAGCATTGCAAAGAAAAAGAATTATTTTCCTAGATATAGAAGTCACTTTCAACCTACATGTTCTTATTGTGGAATTAAAGGCCATACACCTAATGCTTGCTATGTGCGCAATATTGGTGTTGCTAAAGGGCATTATGTGTGGGTAGAAAAAGGTACTAAATATCAAGGACCCAAAGCAATTTGGGTACCTAACACTACTTAATTTTGTGTTGTAGGTATGCTTGAAGACAACCATTAATCAATGGTATCTTGATAGCGGTTGTTCGAAGCATATGACGGGAGACTTAAACAAATTTTCAAGTCTATCATTAAAGGCCAAAGGATACGTCACTTACGGTGATGATAATAAAGGAAAAATTCTTGGAGTTGGAACCATTGGTGCACCTCCTTGTACAATCATCGAAGACGTTCTTTATGTGGAAGGCCTTAAACACAACCTACTTAGCATAAGTCAATTGTGTGACAAAGGGTTCCGAATCAACTTCACAAAGGAGGAATGCTTGATAGAACATGAAGTCACTCATGACATTTTGCTAAAAGGTAAAAGATATAATAACATTTTTATGATTTCTTTTGATGACTCTTCCTTGAAGGTAAAGTGTCTTATGGTGAACAACAACGAGGCGTGGCTTTGGCATAAAAGATTTGCTCACACTCACATGGAGCATTTAAACAAGTTGATAAAGCATGATCTTGTTGTTGGTCTTCCGAAGATAAAATTCATCAAGGATAAGTTATGCGATGCATGTCAAAAGGGAAAACAGACCAAGACAACTTTCAAATCCAAGCAAGTGGTTTCTACATCAAGACCACTTCAATTGTTGCATATGGATCTTTTCGGTCCATCGAGAACAAAAAGCTTCGGAGGTAATTTCTACGCCTTAGTTATTGTTGATGATTTCTCTCGATACACTTGGACATTGTTTTTAGTGCAGAAAAGTGATGCTTTTAAAGCATTCAAGAAATATGTAAAGCAAATTCAGAATGAGAAATCACTCACCATAGCCTCTATAAGAAGCGATCACGGTGGAGAATTCCAAAATTCAGACTTTGAAGAATATTGCGAAGAGTATGGAATTTCTCATAATTTTTCAGCACCAAGGACGCCTCAACAAAACGGTGTCGTAGAACGGAAGAATAGATCACTGGTAGAGCTTGCAAGGACAATGCTCAGCGACGCAAATCTTCCTAAATATTTTTGGGCAAATGCAGTTAGTACAGCATGCTTCGTAAGCAACCGTGTCAATATTCGACCACTCCTCAAAAAGACTCCGTATGAGTTGTTCAAGGGAAGAAAACCAAATATAGCATTCTTCCACATATTCGGATGCAAATGCTTTGTTCTCAACAACAACAAAGATAATCTCGGTAAGTTTGATGAGAAATCCGACGAAGGTATATTTCTTGGTTACTCTCTTTATAGTAAAGCATTTAGAATTTTTAATAAGAGAACACTTACTATGGAAGAATCCATTCATGTTTCGTTTGATGAGACTAACCCCTCGAAAGATGATGATATTATTATGAATGATGATGATGATATAGTAGGTTCTCCACAACAACAAGAAGAGATTTCAAAGAATAAAGAAATACCACAAGAGGATGTCACTCAAATCATTGAAGAACATCAAGACCTTCCGAAAGAATGGAGAACGCATAGAGATCACCCGATAGATAAAGTTATTGGTGATATTAGCCAAGGCATTGCAACTCGACTTAATCTAAAAGATGCTTGTCTTAACATGGCTTTTGTATCTCAAATTGAACCAACCAAGATTGATGAAGCTTTAGGCGACGACCAATGGATTGTAGCGATGCAAGAAGAACTCAACCAATTCGAAAGGAATCAAGTTTGGAGTCTTGTACCAAGACCAGACCATAAGCACATCATAGGAACAAGATGGGTGTTCAAGAACAAACTTGACGAGAATGGGATCATAGTTCGTAACAAAGCAAGATTGGTCGCACAAGGCTACAACCAGGAGGAAGGAATTGATTTTGATGAAACGTTCGCTCCGGTAGCAAGGTTAGAAGCAATTAGATTACTACTTGCTTACGCTTGTTCTATGAATTTTCAGTTGTTCCAGATGGATGTCAAAAGCGCTTTCCTGAATGGGTACATTAATGAGGAAGTCTACGTCAAACAACCTCCGGGTTTTGAAGACTTCAAGAATCCCTCACATGTCTACAAACTGAAAAAGGCACTCTACGGACTAAAACAAGCACCAAGAGCATGGTATGACCGCCTTAGCAATTTCTTATGTGAGAAGGGATTTACAAAAGGAAAGGTTGACAAGACATTGTTCATAAAGAAGATCAAAGGAAACACTTTATTGGTTCAAGTCTATGTCGACGACATCATCTTCGGATCAACAAACAAAGAGCTTTGCGAAGAATTCTCGCTTATGATGCAAGGAGAGTTCGAGATGTCCATGATGGGAAAATTGAATTATTTTCTTGGACTACAAATCAAGCAAACTAAGGATGGCATCTTCCTCAACCAATCCAAGTATTGCAAGGAATTGTTGAAGAAATTCGATATGGACAGTTGCAAGGTGATGTCCACTCCTATGGGATCCGGAACGTACGTTGATCAAGATGAATTCGGTACTCCAGTTGATATAATAAAATATCGAGGTATGATCGGTTCATTACTATATTTGACGGCAAGCCGTCCTGACATTATGTTTAGCGTTTGTTTGTGTGCACGCTTTCAAGCAAGTCCGAAGGAATCGCATCTCATAGCCGTAAAGAGAATCATAAAGTATCTCAAAGGGACAATGAACGTTGGATTATGGTATCCTAAAGGTAGTATTTGTTCTTTAGTTGGTTACTCTGACGCTGACTATGCAGGATGTAAGACCGATAGAAAAAGCACAAGTGGTACATGTCACATTCTCGGGAACGCATTAGTGTCATGGGCCTGCAAGAAGCAAGCGTGTGTGGCACTAAGTACAGCCGAAGCGGAATATATTGCAGCAGGAAGTTGCTGTGCACAAATTTTGTGGCTCAAGCAACAACTCCTCGATTACGGTATAGATCTCGGCTGCATTCCTCTTAAATGTGATAATACAAGTGCCATCAATATTACAAAGAACCCGGTCATGCATTCAAGAACAAAACATATAGATATCCGGCATCACTTCCTTCGAGATCACGTATTGAATGGAGATGTAGATGTTACTTTCGTCGACACGCACAATCAACTCGCCGACATCTTCACCAAACCTTTGGCGAAAGAACCATTCTACAAATTTCGGCAAGAACTTGGGATTCTTGATGAAGGTGACATCTGACCTTTTCTCTAATATGTGTATGCATTATTTGTGTTATGTTTTCATGTGTATGCATTCTGTTTTTAAGTATTTTTCAAAAATTCGCGTGTGTTAATCGATTAACCATATGGGTTAACCGATTAACACTGTTAAATTTTCAATTCTGACTCAATTTTTTGATGTGTTAACCGATTAACCTATATGATTAACCGATTAACACTGTTAAATTTTCTAAAAAATCAGAAACGAAAATTAATTAAAATTTTGAAAATATGATAAATGCATTTTTTATGTGGTCCATATTCTCTTAAGAGTCCAAATCCATATCCAAAATCCTATCCCCTCTTAAAGAGTTTTGTGGAACTTCCCTCTTCAAACTCTAACTTCCTCTCTCCCACTCTCTAAAGTTGGATAACTCCTTATAACCATCCCCACAACTTCTCAAACCCTAACTTCCTCAGAACCCACAACTTCAGTTCTCTCAAACTTTCATCCATGGCTTCAGCATCAAATCGCGGCAAGGGAAAGCTACAAGAACATCATTCTGCATCTGATGAAGAAGATATCCCTATGGAAACAACTAAGAAGCGCATAATGGATTTCAAAGTCCGAGTTCGTTCCATCCTCCCGGTAAAGTATGTGAATCTTAAGGCTTTTCCAGCATCATCTTTTGATTTTCATGCTTTGCTCAAATATCAGAGGATCGATAAATTTGTGTCGGATTCTGGAAACTGCTATCCGGATCTTGTCAAATCCTTTTTGCACAAACTGTCTGTGTTTATAAATGCAAATGATGAGCATATTATGAAGACAATTGTTAGAGACTGTGTTGTGGAAGAAAATCTGTCTGATGTTGCTGCAATGCACAACATACCATCATCTGGGTACTTTCTGAGAAAGGGAGTTAACCACGTGGAAGGGCCATGGTCCAACTACGACAAGATGGAGTTCTACTATCAGATCTGCAGATTTCCAAAGGAGATGATTATCGCCAACCAACGCACTGCTCGTCTGTTGTGCTATGCAAAGAATCTTACCGTTTCTGATCGGATGCTTCATTACATAATCTATTATGTGTTGATTCCCAAGGATTCGAATCATGCCCAAATTAATGATCTGGAAATGCAACTCCTTTTCGCCATCAAGAACAAGATTCGTGTCAATTGGATTCTGACCATCATGTATCACCTTCAACAACAACTATCTCTTTCAACCCGTCTTCCGTATGCAAGGCTGGTGTCAAGAATTTTGGAGCTGACAACTTTGGATCTTAACCGTGAACCAACCATCAAGATAAAATCAACCACTAATGAGATCAATGAGATTACAATTGTCAAGAATACTGTAATTTTTAAGGATACTGACGGTATTTATAAGTATTCATATGAAGGAGCCAATGCTAACCAAGCCTATCCCGTACCTGAAGGAGGCATTACAAATGAGTTCCTTTACCAAACTATAATGACTCAGCATAGAGAAACCTCCCGGGCCATTGTTTCTCTCCAAAACCTTGTACTTTCCTCTCACCGCACCAACACTGACAACTTTGTTGTATCTGATGAAGAAAATGAAGGACAAGAGGAAGAAGAGGAAGAGGATATGGCGGATGAGGATATTTAGAGAATATGTTGCTATTGATGTCTTTTATTGCATTGTTTTCTAGTTTTTGATGTCTTTTAATTTCATTTATGTTTGAACTCTGTTTTTATTTGGCATTATAACTCGTACAATATTCGCAGTATTACTGTCTTTTAATTTCACTATGCTTTGCTTCCATATTCTTGTGATTGCTTGCATTATTGGTCTATCTAGTTTTCTTTTTTGAAAGCTCCTTCCTTTTTGCTTATGACAAAGGGGGAGAAGAGCTTTGGCTTTCTTATGTCTATATGTGCAGAATTTTTGCCTATGTATTCGATAGGGGGAGTTCATGGACATAGGGGGAGAAAACAAGATCACTGCTAATCATCGTCAAAAATTGCACAATATCATTTTGGTTGTCATCATCAAAAAGGGGGGGATTATAGAAGCAAGCTTCATCTCAAAGTTTTGATGACGTCAACATCAAGATCAAGAATATTTCATCTGTGTAAAAAGGCAAACGCTTTCAAAAGACCAAGAGCAAGTGGAATGGAAGTGATCAACATTCAAAGTTTCATGAACATCTGACTGATCAACTTTCAAGTTTTGGACACAAGCTAAGGTATATCAAAATTCATTAATTTAATTGATATACAAGTGTTCAACATCTTTATCATTTGATCACATTGCATAAGCATATTTTTTAAACTATTAGAATTGGTATAACACTATTTTTATAAGCATTTTTCTGAAAAATAGTAGTGTTAACCGATTAACCATATAGGTTAACCGGTTAACCATTTCAAATTTTGAATATTTTGGTATAACGTTCAAGTGTTAACCGATTAACCATATAGGTTAATCGATTAACACTGAACGTATTTTGAAAAATGGCTTTGTTTCAAGTTCAAAAATGGTTTGAAAATTATACCAGTTCATATTTTGAATTATACTCAAATATACCTGTTGGAAAAGGTGTGTTTACACATATAAATTCTGAGTTTTTCAAATTGAAAAACAATCCTCCAATAATCAATTTCAAAATAATTCTTTGAATCAAATTCACCACATTTTCAAATACTTTTCAAATCTTTTCAAAAGTGTTCATATTGATCATATCTTTCATATGCATAGCATTGAACACTTGTGTTGAAATTAAATGAGTGAATTTTGATCAGAAGGAGAAGATCAATCTCAGCATTGATATTACCATTATTACTCTCAAATCAAAGTATTCAGATTACTTGTATTTTGACTTTGGATCCAGGATTGTTGGACACAAGGGTGAGTGTTTACAAGAGGATTGTTCTTGTACACTTGTTGATTTTTATTGTTTGATAGTAGGCCTCATCGGTTGATGGTGTGATAGGTTGTACTTTATTAAACAATAGTGAAAACTCTCTTTCGTGTTGAAAGGGGAGTGGAGTACTCTCGGATTGTGAGGGGAACCACTATAAATCTTGGTGTCCACTGTTCTTTTACTTTCTACTGCATTCATCACCAAGAACCTAACCAGTAAAATTTCAAGAATACCGAAAAACCGGAAAAGTCCCTAAAAGCCTAATTCACCCCCCTCTTAGGCATACTCTGTACTTACAGAGTTTTGATTCGGATCCACGAGAAACATCAAGGAAAACACGAGTGAACAAGAGGCATGTGTGATTCATTTAAGTTCTGAACACAAAGTATTTGGTGAGATCTGAGTGATTTATTGCACAAGATCAAAGATGAATGGTGGAAATGGTAGCTTGAACATAAAGCTTCCAATCTTTGATGGAAAGAATTGGAGTCGATGGATGATTCAAATATGTGTGTTGTTTGGCGCTTAAGATGTTCTTGATCTCGTCAATGACGATTACACATTAGTTATAGCAGATGCAACTAATGCAAATAAATATGCATAGAGAGACAAGGAAGAAGGATCATAAGGAGTTGTTCTACATTCATCAGTGTATGGATGTGAACGTGTTTGAGAAGATCGTTGATTCGACAACGACGAAGGTTGCATCAGACATACTAGTTCATTGATATGGAGGTGATACATCATTGAAGAAGGTGAAACTTCAGTCTCTAAGTAAGTAATATGGGAATATCAACATGAAGAATAATGACAAGGTGTATTATTACATCTCTAGAGTAATTTTTATCACAAATGAGATGAAATCTTAGGGAGAGACTTTCTCTAAACAAGTAATCATTGAAAATGTACTGAAATCACTTACTCCTCAATTTGATTACATTTTTATAGCAATTGAACACTCTAAGGACCTCAGCACCATGAGAATTGAAGAAATGTAGAGTATTCTAGAGGAACAAGAGTTGCGTATGACTGAGAGAATCTCTGAAAGAGAGGTAGAGTAGGCTCTAAAGGCATCTTCTGGTAAGAAGAATTAGAAGCAGTCTTGGTCAGAGACTAAGAAGAGACATGGTGGTGGTTATTAGAAGTCTAAGTTCTCCAAAAAAATAAGAAGAAACATTAGAAGGGAAAGGAGAAGCTTGACAAGAATAAGGTTCAATGTTACCATTGTAAGAAGTTTGGTCACATTGCTGTTGACTGTTGGTTAAACAAAGAAAAGAAATCAGAAGAAGCAAACATAGCCAAAGGTAAGTCTGATGATGAGCCTGTACTATTGATGACTTTTGATTTTGATGGAAAATATTTGGTAAACGGGTGGTATATGTACAATGGATGCTCAAGTCACCTAACTGGAAACAAACATTGATTGCTCAAGGTCAGAGTGAAGAATGGAAAAAACTATTATAATCAAGGATGTTTGGTATGTTCCAAGCAGGAAAAGCAATCTGATGAGTGTAGGTCAGCTAATTAAGAAAAGTTTCTCAATTACTATGAAGGACAATCTCTTGAGGTTGTATGACTCTGATCAAAATATGGTCATGAAATATGAATAGGGAAGCAACATAACATTTAGTGTGAATATGGAACAACTGAAACTAAATTCCTTAGTGAAGAAGGCGCTGAAGGTGACAGTGAGTTGTGGCATAAGAGATTGGGGTGTCTGAAACTTAGAAGCCTTTTAAGGCATCTGAGTTCTAAGAAGCTGGTACGTGGCATTCCTAAGATTGTGAAGCCTGAGAAGTCATGTGAGATATGCATGAAAGGTGAGCAACCAAGATTTCCATTTTCATTAGAAGTGGCTCCAAGAGCAAAACATGTTTTAAGAGTAGTGTATTATGATGTATGTGGACCATTTGAAGTACCTTCACTTGGAGGAAATTAGTACTTTGTGTATTTTGTGGATGAGTTCACAAGAATGACATGGGTAGCACTCGTCAAGTTTAAGAATAAGGTTTTTTTTTGAGATTCAGAAGTTCAAGGTGAAGACTAAAAAACAAAGTGGTCAGAAGCTGAAAATTCTTAGAATTGATGGTGGAGGTGAGTATAACTCTACAGAGTTCAAGAATTTCTGTGAGGGGAATGGAGTTTAGCATGAGGTTACTGCTCCATACACTACTCAACACAATATTCTTTTTGAAAGAAGAAACATAACTTTTCTTGATATGACAAGGAGCATGCTGAAGGAGAAGAAACTCCCTCACACATTGTGGGGAGAATTTGTTGCCACGACAACATATATTCTCAACACGTGTCCAACTAAGAAGCTGGAGGAAATTGTTACTTTAGAGAAGTGGAATGAAGATAAGCAAAGTGTGAGCCATCTAAATGTGTTTGGTTCTATTTTTTATAAACATGTACTAGATGCTAAGAAAAGGAAGTTGGGTGACAGAAGCAAAGCTATGTTACTTGTATGGTACCACATTACAGGTGCTTATAAGCTCTACTGTCCCATCAATAACAAAGTTGAATTCAACAAAGATATTATTATGAAGGAAACATAAGTGTGGGATTGGAACATGTCTCAATCTAATTCTGATGTAGTGATAACACATGAGTTAAATTTTGAAGATAATTCATACCCTAAAGGAGAATATGCCTCTGAAGAAGATTTTGAGTTTGACAACGAGTCAGAGTTTGAAGGTGACTCTGATGCTAAAGAAGAGTCTGAAAGTGAATCTGACTCTGAAGGTGAATCTGATTATGATCCAGATTCTGATGATGATTAAGACTCTGGTGGTAATCAAGCCTTTGAAGGTTTTCCAACCTCTAAAGGTATTCCAACATTTGATATTGTTGTAGCATCTGAAAAAGATTGTGAACAAGTTTAAAGATCACAAAGAGTAAGACAAATATATAGAAGATTTGTAGAGTTTGAAATGTTTCAAGATATTGAGATAGACTCTGAAAGGGAATTCATTCAGTGTGCCATGTTGGTAGATTCTGAACTAGTGAGTACTGAAGAAGCTCTCATGAAGAAAGTTTAATTGAAGGCCATGAAAGAAGAACTTGAGGCTATAGAAAGAAACAAGACTTGGGAGTTGATTGAGCTTTTAAGGAATAAGAAAGCCATTAGTGTGAGATGAGTTTACAAGTTGAAAATGAAGCCATATGGATCAATTGGAAAACACAAAGCAAGGTTAGTAGCAAGACGATTTCTACAAAAATCTGGGTTAGAGTACTTTGAGGTGTTTGCACCTGTAGCTAGACATGAAACAATCAAACTGGTCATTGCTATAGATGATAGTATAAATTGGTCTCTGATGCATTTAGATGTGAAATCTGCATTTGTGAATGGTCTTTTACAATAATAAGTTTATGTATCACAACCTTTGAGATTTGTGAAAAAGAATAATGAAGGGATGGTGTACAAGTTGCATAAAGTCTTGTTTGGAGTGAAACAAGCTCCTAGAGCCTGGAATCTGAAAATTGATTCATTTTCAAGTTTCAAGGATTCAAAAAAATGTGAGATGGAGTATGGTATTTATGTTAAACGTACATTTGATCGCAATATGATTTTGGTGTGTCTCTATGTTGATGACATATTGCTAACAGGGAGTTGTTCAGATGAGATAACTAAGTCCAAAAAGGTGCTTATAAATGAGTTTGAAATGACTGATATAGGAAATATGATATATTTTCTAGGAATCAAGATTGTGTACTCAGATAAGGGTATAATATTGTACCAGCTAAAGTATGAACTTGAGCTTTAGAAGAGATTTGAGCTAATGAATTGCAAATCTGCAATCACACCTGTTGAAGCAAATCACAAGTTAGATTCTAATGTTAAGGGTGATAATGTATATGCTATAACTTTTAAATGATTGGTGGGCTCATTGAGATATCTCTGTAATACATACCTGATATTTGCTATGTAGTTGGAATGATGAGTAGATTTATGAATAAACCAAAGTGGTCACATTACCAAACTGCTGTCAAGATACTAAGGTACATTAAGAGAACTCTGAAGTATAGAGTTTTATTCCCATCTGATGTTGAATCTGATTCCGAGCTGATGTACTATTCATACTCTGATTGGTGTGGAGACAGAGTTGACAAAAGAAGTACTTTTAGATATTTCTTCAAATATCTAGGTGGTCCCATTTTTGGTGCTCCGAGAAGAACCTAGTGGTTGCATTGTCAACCTTTGAAGCTGAGTACAATGTAGGTGCTTTGTCTGCTTGTCAAGCTGTGTGGGTCTGAACTTGTTGCAGGATCTAAAGATCAAGGTGAGCAAGCTTATGAAGTTGATGATTAACAAAAAATAAGCTATAAGCCTTGCAAAAAATCCAATGTTGCATGGGATGAGCAAGCACATTGGCACAAAGTTCTATTTTTTGAGAAACCAAGTTCATAATTGTAGATGTTCTTGATTGCCTGCATTTTATGGTAAAACAATGTTGTGTCTAGATGTCTTGACTGATGTCATGACATTCGTGTATAGTGTTCTGCAGGGAAAGTTTGGTTAGCTAAGAACAAAGTGTATTGGATGTCATACTGAATGTTATGACATCAAGTAGCTGACATCAAGGGCGCGTGTTTGTTTTTCTGGTATAATGATTGAGTTAGCTCAGGCTATATTCTAGGAAACATTTTAGGGCGCTTAGTTATCTCAGGCGAAATGCTAGGCAATGCTGAGGATAATGTAAAATGCCTATGACCTAATTGACAGAACCCTGATTTATGAAAAGAGTTTTAACTTCTAATTGCTGCACTAAGGCCCAAGGAACTTACGCTACCTATAAATACAGAAGTGGCAATCCTGATTCGTTACGAAGACTTAGAGATTTTACAGAGTGTTTTGTGAGCTGTTTGTGAGTGAAGAATTCTGTTTGTTCTACACGTGTGTTTTGTGTCTTAGGATTACTTGTGAGCCAAGCAATTATCACCTGGATGATTGCTTTGGACTATTGTGTTTTGAGTTGTACTTTGTTTGTCTCACTCTAAGCTTTTAAGCACGGGTGTTGTGTATCTTGATTGAAGTTATGAAGCAAGATCAAGATTTGTTTGAAGTGTGTCTTCATTTTAATCTGTAACTTAAGTGGTTAATATCACTGCTGTAATTGAGGGGGAGTGAGTAGGAACTCAGGTCTAGTGTTAGGCTGAAGTTGCATTGGGTAGGTCTTAAGTGAAGAGTGCAAACTGGTAGTTTGGCTCTGAATTAACATTTCTTATAATGGGTTTCCTCCTTGGCTTGGTAGCCCCCAGAGTAGGTGTGATTTGCACCGAACTGGGTCAACAATTCCCTGTGTTATTTACTGCTTTCTTTAAGTGTTTTACTTCTTAGCTTAATTGTCTGTTCAATAGTGGATGTCATAACATCCAGTATAACATCGACTTTCTATTACTAGAATTTCAATTGGCATCAGAGCAGCCACCCTGCCTGTTATTTTTTGGGTGAGATCTAGGGAAGAAAAATTCTGGTACTATGGACAAGGATATATGATTCACAAATAGACCACCAATTCTGGATGGTTCTAACTATGACTACTGTAAACCTCGTATGATAGCTTTCTTGAAGTCTCTGGATAGCAAGGCCTGGAGAACAGCTAACTCAGGATGGGAACATCCAGTGAAAACAGATAAAGATGGAGCAATTGTGCTAATACCTGAAGAAGAGTGGAGCAAAGAGCAAGAAGCCTTGGCTCTTGGGAATTCTATGGCCCTGAATGCTTTATTCAATGGGATAGATAAGAACATCTTCAGACTTGTGCATTATTGTGAACTGGCCAAAGAGGTTTGGGATACTCTCAAAATAACTCATGAAGGTACCTCTAAGGTCAAGATGTCTAGATTACAGATGATGACAACTAAGTTTGAGAATCTGAGAATGAAGGAGGATGAGACTATTCATGAATTCTACATGAATATTCTGGAGATTGCCAATACTTCAGGAGCTTTAGGAGAAGAAATGTCTGAAGAAAAACTTGTAAGGAAGATACTCAGATCATTACCCAAGAGATTTGCCATGAAGGTTACTGCTATTGAAGAGGCTCAAGATATAAGCAACATGAAGGTGGATGAACTCATTGGTTCTCTCCAAACCTTTGAGATGGGAATGTGTGATCATGCTGAGAAGAAGAACAAAAGCATAGCTTTTGTATCAAATACTGCAGAGGACTCAGATGAAGACAATGGTGGAAGTGAGGAGAATCTATCAGAAGCTATAGTTATGCTTGGAAGAAAATTTAACAAACTAATCAAAAGAATAGATCAGAAGACTAGACCTAATGTCAAGAACATTCCCTCTGACATCAACAGAAGAGGTAAATATGAAGAGAATGCTAACCAAGGCAATGGAATCCAGTGCCATGAATGTGAAGGATATGGTCACATTAGAGCTGAATGTCCCGCTTACCTCAAGAAGCAAAAGAAAGGTCTAATCACTTGGTCAGATGGAGATTCTGATAGTGGATCTGAAGAAGAATCTGCAAAACATGTCACTGCACTAACTAGTGTATGTGTATTTGATGATGATTCTAGTGAAGATGAGCCGACTCTTGATGAGCTTGCAGCTTCATATAAACAGTTGTGTATCAGAAATGCAGAAGTGTGCCAACAAGGGGAGAAGTAAAAGAAAATTATAAATGAGTTGGAGGCTGAGAAGAAGGAGCATCTTGCAACAATAGAATCACTCAACAGTGAGGTCAGTTTGTTGAATTCTAAACTTGATCAGATGTCAAAATCAATCAGGATGTTAAACAAGGGGACTGAGACTCTAGAAGAAATTCTACAAAGTGGTCAGAAAGTAGGAGAAATGTCTGGACTAGGATTTGTTGGTGAACAAGGACCCATCTTGGGATTCAAGAGGACAAATCCTGAAAATCATAGGTCAAATTGGATGTCACGACCAATGTCTCAACATCAGGGGAACAGAAGCATGAACCAGACCAAGAGAAAGTTTCAAAGGTGGAGGTGTCACTACTGTGGAAGATTTGGACACAAAGCCTTTTTGCTTAAGGTTGCATGGATTTCCCAACCACACTCATCAAGTCAAACCCAAACAGGATGCTCCTATCAAGAAACAACAATGGGTTGCCAAGGAGGTTGCTCTAATAGCTCATACCTCTCTAAGGGTATCAGCTAAAGAAGATTGGTATTTTGATAGTGGTTGTTCCAAACATATGACTGGAATAAAGAACTTATTGGTGGACATCAAACCTCATTCCACTAGTTATGTAACCTTTGGTGATGGAGCTAAAGGGGAAATCAAAGGTGTTTGAAAACTGGAGTGTCCTGGAGTTCCTAACCTAGACAATGTGTTGCTGGTAAAAGGACTGACTGCCAACCTTATTAGTATCAGTCAGCTCTGTGATCAAGGACTAAATGTCAAATTCACTAAGGGAGAATGTGTTATCACAAATGGAGAAAAAGAGGAAGTCATGAGGGGATCTAGGTCTAAATACAATTGTTACTTATGGGAGCCTAAAGTCTCAAGTAACTCCACTGTGTGTTATATGGCCAGAGAAGAAAAGGAGGTCAAATGGTGGCATCAAAAACTTGGACATCTTCATCTAAGAGGGATAAAAAAGATCATATCCAAGGAAGCAGTGAGAGGAATTCCCAAGTTGACTATTGATGAAGGAAAGGTATGTGGTGAATGTCAGGTTGGCAAGCAAACCAAGGTGTCACACCCAAGAATTGGACATCTTACAACATCCAAAATTCTGGAACTATTGCACATGGACTTGATGGGACCAATGCAGGTAGAAAGTCTTGGTGGGAAGAGGTATGCCTATGTGGTTGTTGATGATTACCTCAGATACACCTGGATAAGTTTCATCAGAGAAAAATCAGATGTGTTTGAAGTCTTCAAAGACCTTTGTATTAGACTTCAAAGAGAAAAGGAAAGTGGTGTTGTCAGGATCAAAAGTGATCATGGAGAGGAGTTTGAGAACTCTAAGTTTGTTGAATTCTGCTCATCTGAAGGAATCAACCATGAATTCTCCTCCCTTATTACTCCTCAACAAAATGGCATAGTGGAAATGAAAAACAGGACTATTCAAGAATCTGCTAGAGCCATGATTCATGCAAAGAAATTACCTATGCACTTTTGGGCTGAGGCAATGAACACAACCTGCTATGTTCACAACAGAGTCACCTTGAGAAAAGGAACTTCCTCCACTCTGTATGAAATATGGAAAGGAAGGAAACAAACTGTGAAATATTTCCATGTTTTTGGGAGCAAGTGTTACATCCTGACAGATCGTGAACAAAGGAGAAAAATGGATCCCAAAAGTGATGAAGGCATATTCCTGGGTTACTCTACCAACAACAGAGCATATAGAGTATTCAACTCTAGAACAAAAGTCTTAATGGAATCCATTAATGTTATTATTGATGATCAGCATGAAGAAACCAATGTCATGGAGGATGTTGGAACATTCCTTGAGACCCCTACTGATGTTATGGTCAATACTGAAGATCCTTAAGCTGTAACTCCAGACTCTGAGTCAGAAGCTCCCAACAAGGAACCTTCTATCAGAATCCTGAAAGATCATCCCAAAGATCTTATCATTGGAGACCCCAACAGTGGTGTAAGTACCAGATCTAGAGAAATCATCTCAAATTCATTCTTTGTATCCAAGATTGAACCCAAAAATGTGAAGGAGGCTATAACGGATGAATATTGGATCAATGCTATGTAAGATGAATTAGAACAATTCAAAAGGAATGAAGTATGGGAATTGGTTCCAAGACCTGAAAGAACAAACATCATTAGCACCAAATGGATCTACAAGAACAAATCTGATGAAAAAGGAGTTGTAACCAGAAACAAGGCCAGACTGGTGGCACAAGGCTATACTCAAGTTGAAAGGGTTGATTTTGATGAAACTTTTGCACCTGTTGCAAGACTTGAGTCAATAAGACTGTTGTTAGGAGTTGCTTGTATTTTAAAGTTCAAATTATTCCAGATGGATGTGAAAAGTGCCTTTCTAAATGGATATTTGAATGAGGAAGTTTATGTGGAACAACCCAAGGAATTTGATGATCCTAACCTGCCAAACCATGTATACAAATTGAGGAAAGCTCTTTATGGATTGAAACAAGCTCCTAGAGCTTGGTATGAGAGACTGACTGAGTTTCTCACTGCTAATGGATACAGGAAAAGAGGGATAGACAAGACCCTCTTTGTGAAGGATGAAGGTGGAAAAATCATGATTGCTCAAATTTATATGGATGACATAATTTTTGGTGGAACATCAGATAAAATGGTTAAACAGTTTGTCAATCAAATGAAATCTGAGTTTGAAATGAGTCTGTATGGAAAATTGACATACTTTCTTGGGCTGCAAGTCAAGCAAATGGAAGACTTTATCTTTCTCTCCCAAAGTAAATATGCCAAAAACATAGTCAAAAAGTTTGGCATGGATAATGCTAGTCACAAAAGAACACCTGCACCCACACATCTGAAGTTACCTAAAGATGAAGGTGGTACCAGTGTTGACCAAAGCCTGTATAGAAGTATGATTGAAAGCTTGTTATATCTAACAACTAGTTGACCTGATATTGCCTTTGCAGTTGGTGTGTGTGCTAGATATCAAACAAATCCTAAGGTGAGTCACATAAATCAAGTCAAGAGGATTCTCAAATATGTGAATGGAACCTGTGATTATGGTATGTTGTATTCTCATGGATGTGCCCCTATTCTATATGGGTACTGTGATGTTGATTGGGCTGGGAGTGCTGATGACAGAAAAAAGCACATCTGGTGGATGTTTCTTCTTGGGGAACAACCTCATATCATGGTTCAGCAAGAAGCAAAATTGTGTCTCCCTATCCACTGTTGAAGCTGAATACATAGCAGCTGGTAAAAGTTGTTCCCAATTGGTCTGGATGAAGCAAATGTTGACTGAGTACAATGTCACTCAGAATGTCATGACATTGTATTGTGACAATCTTAGTGCTATCAATATTTCTAAGAACCCAATTCAACATAGTAGAACCAAGCATATTGATATCATACATCACTTCATAAGAGACCTTGTGGAAGACAAAGTAATTACCCTGGAGCATGTGACCGTAGAACTACAACTTGCTGACATTTTTACAGAAGCTCTAGATGCTACTCAATTTGAAAATTTAAGGAGAAAATTGGAAATTTGCATGTATGAGGGGTTATAGCAATTATTGGCACGAGGGGGTTTTAAGACTATAATGCATTCAACGCCCTTGACCACTAGAGCTCTCTATTCCACACAAACGGGTTATCTCACTGCACCTACAATTCTCGCATTCCCCTTCCTCTTCAGAATTACTCTCAGACCCTCAGGTTTTCTCTCTTCCATCAACAACAAAATGTCCTTCAATCAAGATACTTCTCCATCCAAGAACCATCCCAAATCCTTTGAAGATGCTCCTGGTACTACATCTCCTCAAGCTGGAAATTCCCAAAAACACTCCCAAGGTAATTCTTCTCCCACTGCTGATGACTTTGCTAGAATGAAAAACAGGGAAGGTCTGCATATGTTAATAGATCCATTAGGGAACTTGTCACAAAAATTATCCAGAAAGGACGTATTGTGCATGGTATCTCCACCCCTCTAGCACGCATTGATCCATCCCCTAGATCTGCTGATGGTCATGGAGAAAATAGTGAGGCTGGGACAGAGGAAGAATCTGAAGATAGTGATGAATATGTAGAAGAAGTCGACTCCAGCTCTTCTGAGGAGGAAGATTAATGTGTCTGTGTTGATAGTCTGCTGCTGGGCTCAGGTTGGTGAATTGTTGGCTGATGGTTTGTTGGTTTTGGCTAGTCTTTGGTTTTGGTTGGCTGTTTTTTGTTGCTCTGCATGAGCTTTGATTTGTAATAATCCTTTACTTTTGTGTTTCCAACTGTGTATGATCAATGCTAATTCATTAGATATGATCTAATTTTGTGGCTAAAAAGGGGGAGAAGTAGTAGTAGAAACAGCAGGCTTAGTTGTGTTTAGTTGATGTCCCTCACAGGTGGAAGATGAGATTTGTTATTGTGCATGTTTGCACTGAGCAGGTTTGCAGGTGTGTTGATGTTATGTTGCTGCTCTGAGTTGTGTTGCAAGTGTGCTGATATGCTGAAGTTCTTAATATGCTGTTATGAGCAGGATGATAATCCTGTGTGTCTTTGGCTATTGCTGTTATATGTGTGTGTATGTTCCTGGTTGGAACTTAGTAGTATCCTAGTTGTTGGTGGAAGTGTGTGTTTCTGCAGGTTGCTTGCAGATGGTGTGTAGCTGTGCATCAGTTGAGGGGGAGTATCACAGGATGTTGTACCAGATGTTGTGACATCTGTAGTATGAACTAGCAGGTGGTATTTAGTGTTGTGGAACAGGTGTTTTTAAGGATGTCATATGAGATGTCTGGACATTCATAATCCATAACAGTTTGTGTGATTGGTAGTGTAGTTGAATTTGATTTGGTAGTACAGCATGTGTGTTGAGTGTAGTATTAGCTAGTAGTTATATTGCATGATTAGATGTGAGTTGTGAACTTTTCTGCTGCATATGTTATCTGATATGGTGACATATTGTTTTAGCCAAAAATTTTCCAAAGGGGGAGTTTGTAGATGTTCTTGATTGGCTGCATTTTATGGTAAAACAATACTGTGTGTAGATGTCTTGACTGATGTCATGGCATTCGCGTGTAGTGTTCTACAAGGCAAGTTTGTTTAGCTAAGAACAAAGTGTATTGGATGTCATACTGAATGTTATGACAACAGGTAGCTGACATCAAGGGCGCGTGTTTGTTTTTATGGTATAATGATTGAGTTAGCTCATGCTAGATTCCAGGAAACATTTTAGGGCGCTTAGTTATCTCAGGCGAAATTCTAGGCAATGTTGAGTGTCATACCCTAAATTTGTCCTACCTACTTTTACATTTCATTACATCTGCCCACCAATTAGTATCCAAATATGTGGTTGCTGCTCGAGTGTGTGGTTTGGACTGAGTTTTGCAGGTTGTGTTTAATATGGTCATAAGCCTTTACAGAAGTTGTGAGAAGGTTAAGGCATGTTACTATGAAGTCATGGTTTAAGCTAATACCACATAAGTTGTTTTAAGGCATGCTCAAGAAGTTCATAATAAAAATTTTGGCTCATCATGCTCAAGTGGCAAACTTCAAAATCAATTTGTGATTAATTCATATTCAATTCATTTCTCATAAGATATTCAAAGTTCCAAATGCCGATTCATGGTTTATTTTGTCCCTTTAGGAATTGATTCAAAATTCTGGTGAATATTTACGGATGGAAGAATTGGGTTTCGAATGAAACTTTTGTGTGTGTTTGGATTTAATTCATTTGTCATCATTTATTCAAAAAAAACAAGGGAAAAGTTGACTTATGTTTGATTTGGAGTTTATTTCAGAAAAAAAGCCAAAGGGGGATTTTTGTCGTGAGGTTTATAGGATTTCTTTGGGGCTTCCAACCAAAATCAATATTTCCTAATTTGTCATGTAAAGTTCATGAGAAAAACATCATATACATTCTCACAATAAGCCCACATCATCATTTTCATTATCCAAAGAGAATTCAGCACTAAGAAAAGTCTACTCAAAATCAATTGGTGATAAAGTGGAATTCAATCATATTTTCATTACAACAAGAGATACATTTACACAAAACAGAAAATATTGATACAAGTTGAGGTCCATCTACTATTTATGTTCTAAATCATTGTTACAAGTCAAAAGGATATAAAAAAACTAGAGTCCATTTGCAATATTTTTTTTGAAATAGGGGAGCTTTCTTCACAAGACAACTTGGCATAACAAAAGCCATCCCTACAGGCCACCGCTGCAATACCAACTGCAAGATGTACCCTCTCTACCACACCCATCCATCCTGACCCCACACAGATGGTACGATCACCCTTCTACAAGCCTACAACAAGACAAAAAAAAACTTAGACATAGACTTGCAAAGGTATAAACCAGCTAGCTGCAATAAAGACTTGTAAAATGAAGAGGGGACCACTTGAAAAGGACATGCACCAGACCTGTGGTGTTTCAATGCTATGAACAATCGTACCAACAGCAATTTGCCCACACCATTATCTTGTACACATAGCCACCACATCTGCAAAAATAAAGAGACCCACTTCAAATATAAGAGGAAGCCCATACTACATCCCAAAAAGTGCATCGACCATGTAACAACAAAGGTTCAAAAATGCTAAAACTCAAGTTCTGCCCCACTGCTACACGACATCCTGCTTCAAAAATAATCCTGCCATAAACTTGCACTAATTCAACAAAAACCAAAATCTGCAAACAAACCATGTCAACACTGCATCAACACAGAATCCTGCAAAACATAGGAATTGAATTCACACAACATACATTATAATTAATCCAGATTTACAATGATTTGCATCAAATATTGAAAACAGAGACACTACTTGACAAACTTAATCCTTAAGACTACACACCTCAAGACCGGAATGTACAGCTTGTGCCAATGTATTACACCAGCTACTTTCACCTTTTGAATAATACTCAAAAAGAAAGGTAGCCTGTTACACCACATAACAACCTGCAGCATCATGAAAAAAATTGCAGCTAAAATCCACACCAGACAAAAACTGCAATAAACCCAATAACCAGCTGCTGCAAAAGAAACCTGTACCTATTGCAGCAGGGATTCAGAACTTGCCCCCATGCAAGCAAATAGCAAAGGTGCTACTCGCCCCACCACTTGGGTACTAGGTACCTTCTCCATCCAGCTGGCTTTGTTGTCTCATGGTATACACATCCAAACAACAACTCCTACAATAAAAACCACCCCACCTTGTTGTCTCTCGACCTGCTGGAATGAAAAAAACGATATCAAAAAACAAAACTAAAAACACCCTTTCGACAATCTTCAAAAAGACAGCATACACAACATACCCTCGCGGAGTGAATACATATTGTAACCTCCAACATATAACCATCATGTCAATTCTATCCACTTCCTTGTTGGTGCAAAGGATTCATCATGCACACTCACCTTGAACTTCTCTATTTCACCTGATAACACCTTTCACCCTCCACACGCGTGACATACTATACTCCTCAAAAACTTCCACCCACGTTTTTCTCTTCCACCACTCTCAACAAGGATACCATCACTATTTATAATCGTTAAACCTTCATAACTTTCATACTATCCCTCACCATACTCTTTCTATACAAGTATGGCAACCTCACTTGTATCAACACAACATAAACCTTGTTTATAAGCTACTGCCACCTTTATCTTCAGCCTTTAAACCTCACACAAACCGCAACACACCACTCTTTCGTGAGTTTCATCAACCTTCTGTTATCAACATCGACAACTTCGACAACTTTCGCAACACAACATCACAAACAGAGCTCACAATCACCAGCAACACACCTTCTTCAATAGCTAGCAACCTTCCATCCTCTATAACATCAATCCTTCTTCATAATACCGTTCTATTTTCTTCATGTGAACACAAACTTCTCCCTTCAACTCACAAAACAGAAACAAACCAGTAACATCACATTGTATGCTTCTTCATTACCACTTTTCATCAACCACATTCTCTCTGTTGTGAACCATAGCAGAACTCAAGCCAACGACTTCCATGCCCAGATTCACTCAACCAGAAAAATCAAAATTTCAACCTAAACCCACAGATCTAGAGATCAACACAATCTAAAACACGAGTTCCAACATGAAATAATTTTCCAAATATCAACAAGCCAAGACCTTCAAACCTGTACAATGTTCTTCGATTGGAACAACATCTCCTTTGACAGACCAAAACCCTAACCACCATCGTGAACCATAACACTTCATCTTCTCCGCGAAAATCACCAAAACCTTCAAAACCACAACTCCCACCTCCATTCAACACAGTTTCACAACTATAAATCCCCACATTCTCTTCCGAACGAACCAAATAACCCTGTTTAAAACCTAAACCCCAATCACACAACATCAACAGCATTTAACAACCTTTATGCCTAACTCTCCCAAACTTCAATCTCATAACCCAAAAACCCGTAAACAGCCGCAACGAAACACCCATATCACCTTCAAATCAAACAACTTCAAAATTTTGAAACCCAAAATGGATTAGACGAAGATTAGAAAGAGAGGAAGTAAATCGGAGCGAACAAGAGGATTGACGTGAAAACAAAAGAAGGTCGGATTGAAATGAACACTACCGTCGATATTGAACCCCTTTTTCAAACTTGATGTCCGTGTTTCAATTTTCTTCTTTTCATCCATGGCTATTGGGAACGTATGGTTTGGTTTCTGCTTAATTCTCAGAGAAATTTGCAGATTGATGGGTTTTGATGAACCCGTTGAAGCTTATGTCCACCCTCCATATGATCTATATGGCCCGTCTTTTTCTTTCTTCTTTTTTTTAATTTATTTTTTGTTTGCTGCATTGTGAGGATATTGGGCTTTTGAAGCCCATTGAACTTCAGCCTACACACCGCACGTAAATCCAACGTACTTCCCCTTTTTTTTTCTTTGACAATTTCTTTTAAAAAAGTTTTATATAAAGTTTTTTTTTAAATTTGTTTTTTTTAAATAAATTTTGTTAAGAGCTTCAATTATTTTATGTACATTTGTTAAATATTGAAAGAATTCTTTAGTAAATAATTTTGGATATTCTTTCAATCGTATTTTATTTTTATTCATTTTCTATCGTGTTTTACGGTCGATGACGAGACTTCCACGGTTTAACCGTCACATTGGTGGCGTGAAACAAAGGATCCGAGACCACCTTTGTTCTTTCGATTTTATTTCGGTAAACTAATATTAAATTTAATTTCTGTTGAATATTATTGTGGATATTATTGTTATATTATCTTACTATATTATTGTCATTTTATTTATTCGTATTATTATTATCATATCTCATTATTCATATTCATTCACCCATAATCGAAAACACCTAATAAAATATCGAAACCGCTAAAAGCCGATTTGGTGGACTGTTGGGTCTTTGGTCGTTTGCAGGTATCCCAATTTCGAGTCGTGCCCGACTTTTCTCAAGGCGTAGTTTAGGACACAAATGCACACACACGGCTTTCTCTTGAGCTACCTGACAATGAGACCCCTTTATTTCGTGCAATCCCGTGTAAATTACATGTATCCCTTCCCCATTCCGATGTATGTTTCGCATTTATTTGATTATTAGTTTATCTCCTAGGAGCACCCATAGGGACTAGAGCGGATCAAACTATTCTCAAACTAATTCTCGATTCATCATCGAGCCACTTTCAAACAACCCGTAAGTCGAGTGCTCATACGCATTCGCCATCAACCTATTACAACTCGACCCTTAATGCGTAAGTCAAGTCAGTCTCTTTTTCAAACAATTTCATTTTCAACACGCTTTGCACGCGATAACGAGTCAAACCCTTGATCCAACGTCAAGCGGATTTTCGAAACAAACCATCAATAAATTAACAACTATTTAATTCTTTTCAAGGTGTAAAGAGTAGGTTCAAGTCTTTGATCTTGCTTTCAGTTGTTTACATGCGAGTTGTCTTATTCGGGTGTGAACAATTGACGCCTCTAAATAACATTAACAACTCGACATCGTTCAACTATCTCCAACTCAAACAACTTTCCTTTCACGATGGAAAAGAGAGTGTACCAAGTCTTTGGTCCGCTCTCCCGATTATTTGGAGTTTAAGAAGTCTTTCTTAAGCTTTCAATTAATCGTCATCATTTCAACCTCATCCTTTCAAGCACAACTTCTCTTACAATGAAAAAGAGAGCGTTCCAAGTCTTTGGTTCGCCCTCCCGATTATTTTGGTCCGAGAAATCTTTCTTAAGCTAAAGTAATCGTCATCAGTTCAAACACCATTCAAACATAACATTATTCTTCAAGATGAAAAAGAGAGTGTCCCAAGTCTTTGGTTCACTCTCCCGATTACTTGGGTACGAGAAGTTTTTCTTAAGCTTCGAGTAATCGTCATCCGTACCCATTTCAAACCAATTCAATCCAGTTTCTTTCGTGGTCGTTACCACGAACTACAGACGCTCTGATTCTTTATTCATTCTTGAATATAAGATACGTAGGCACAAGATTGCGATGATCTTGGCGAGCACAATCCCCTCCATCTTCCACTTCCCCTCATCCTTTCCCGTAGTCGAACTACGACGCTCTGATTTCTCATTCTCGTTCGAATGGGCATACGTAGGGACAATAGCCCCAATCCTTGGTGAGCACCCTATCCTCTAACCATCCCCTTTCCCCTAGTGTCTTTACCCCTTTATAATATCCTTTAGCATTTAATAGTGAGAAGAGAAGAATTAAGTTTAGCTAACATCCATCAACTCGAATTAAGAGGTTCCCGTCGAGTACGACGGACGTGAGGGGTGCTAATACCTTCCCCTCGCGTAACCGACTCCCGAACCCAGGAATATGGTTACGACGGGTGTGTTCCTTCCGTGTTTATGAGGTTTTCTCGATATTTTCCTCTCCCTTCTATTCGGGAAAAATAAAGTTCGGTGGCGACTCTGTCGAACCGCATTTCCGCGCCTTTTGCGCGAGGGTCATATGTTCGAATGAATTTTCGAGGTGCGACAGGTGGCGACTCTACTGGGGACTTTGCTCCATGCAAAAGAGAGTCGAGCCTATCTTAGTTTGAGTTGTTAGCTTTTTGTTTTTATTTTCTTCTCGCTATTTTTATTGGTATCCTTGTCTTGGTTACTTATGCTTGAGGCATTGTGGGGGTTGCTATACTTATGGTTACTTTGTGAGATAGCTCTACACCCGAGTCTGAGTAAAACCCTAGGATTAGGATGGTGGTTGTGTAGTGGAGACTTGCGTGGAGTCTTTCACGTTAAGTTGAAGCGAAAACCCCGCTTGGAGTAGATTCCTTGGAGATGTTGTTGTTGTGGTAAATCTTTGCCATAGCAGTAATGTTTTCGAGTTTGAATCATTGATCCCAAGGACCATAAACTGTTTTATCCATGGTGGTTGGTAGTGTTAATTCTTTGTGAATTAATACGAACGCCCCAATCAGATGAGATCCCTTGAACATATTACTTCCTTACAGTAATATTTTTAACCTCGATCTATGACTCTGAGAACCTTTTCTAGAATTCGTATGTCGATGGTTGTGTAGTTGATGCCTCCGAGAAGTTTTTCTCGCGTGGAAGATACGAGAACCTCACCTAGAGGAGATTCTTTTGAGGATATTATCATCATGATGAGGCTTTGTCATGGCAGTAATATCTTTGAAAGATATCCATGACTCTAGGCACCTACCCGTTTTAGAATCCTACCCGTGGGGGTTTCTTTGAGCAGTGACTGTGATCCTTGAACTGTTCACCCGACTATTCTCAGAACTGTTTGAATTTGTGATCCTGTGATCCTGGATCTTGCATCTTGCATTGCATATCATTTGCATTGCATCTCATTTGTTGTGCATCTTGCATTCTCCTTCCTTCAGCAGTTTCTCATGTTTCTCTTTCCTTCATATCCAGTAAATCAAGCTGAGTCCTCGACACCAGTACGCAACTAGAGCCAATACAAGACGAATGATGGATCAGATTCAACAGGAGCAAGCTACCTTCAAGGAAGAGTTGGATTCTATGAAAGGAAAGATCGACCAGATCCTCGAAGCCATCCTCGCAACCAGAAGAGAGGAAGAACAGCGTGAAGCCGCTGCTGTCGTCAACAACAATGGTCAAGGACAAGGGTCTACTGCCATCCCTTTGGTTCCAATTCCAAATCCTCATGGGGTGCCGTTGAACTTCAATAACGCAGCCGAAGGAAACACTTCTCATCCAACTCCAGCGCCCGGAGTTACCATTGGAGCTATCCCGCAGGCCCAGCCTACTGTTGTGTAAATCCCAGCTCCCCATACTGAAGATACTCTGATGGATCATTATGACGACGTTCAGAACTATCATGCTGCTATCCCCATCTCCAGTCCTGTTGCTGTTCAGGATTCAGAAGCCATGAAGATGTGCCGAGATCTAGCCGAGAAACTCCAAGCCATGGAGGGGCACAATTCAAATTTTTTCAGTGCTTTGGAATTATGCTTGGTGCCTGATGTTGTCATTCCTCCCAAGTTCAAAGTGCCAGAGTTCTCGAAGTACAAAGGCCTCAGCTGCCCGAACATTCATCTGAAGATGTATTGTCGCAAGATGGCTGCCTATGCCAGAGACGAAAAGCTCATGATTCATTGCTTCCAAGACAGCTTGTCTGGGGCATCACTTGAATGGTATATGCAATTGGAGCGTAACAGCGTGCGTACTTGGGCCGAGCTAGCCGATGCATTTGTCAAGCAGTATAAGTACAACACCGATCTTGCTCCGAATCATACTCAGCTTCAAAGTATGACTCAGAAGGACAGCGAATCCTTCAAGGAGTACGCGCAACGATGGAGAGAGCTAGCCGAAAGGGTGCATCCACCTCTTGTTGACCGTGAACTAATTGACATCTTCATGGGTACCTTAGAAGGCCAGTACTACGAAAAGTTGATCGGTAGTGTCTCCGCTGGATTCTCTGACTTGGTGATCGTCGGTGAGAGAATTGAAGAAGGGTTGAAGAGCGGAAAGATACCAGGAGGTTCCAACAACCAGGCCAATGCCAAGAAGCCTTTCAATGGATACAAGAAGAAGGAAGGCGAAACAAATGCCATCTTTTTGCAGAAAGGGCAAGCTTCTCAACAAGCTCCCGCTCCTATGCCTTATCAAGTTCCCTACTATCAGTATCCATATGTTGCTGCTGTGCAATATGCTCCAATGCCTTATCAGCCAGCTGTTCAAGCAGTGCAAGCTCAGATGCCACGGCAACAGGCTCCTCAGCAACAAGCCTACAACCAGCAAGGATATCAGTATCCTCCTCAGCAACAGCAGATGCAAGCTACTCAGCAACGACAAGGTGCTCGCCCACAGCGTCCGCAGAGAACATGGAGACCAGATAGAGTCTTTGATCGTCTACCAATGACATGTGCTAAAATCTTCGCTCAGTTGATGGAGAAGAAAGCTGTTGTTCCGAGAGATTTGGCTCCTCCAACTGTCATTCCTGCCGATTACGATGCAAATTCTCATTGTGAGTTTCATAAGGGCGCTCCAGGTCATACCATTGAGGACTGCAGAGCTTTCAAGCACATAATTCAAGACATGATCGACAGGGATGCTATCAACTTCAATGGGAAGTCTCCAAATATCATCAACAATCCGATGCCACCAGTCAACTAGTGCCAACATCAGATCGATTCCAGTCAAGTTCATTCCTCGAAGAAGGTCGTCATGTTTCCGTTTCATATTTCGCATTTCTTATGTTTTGTCTTTGTTTGTTTAAGTATTGAATGCTTTGAACAATTGCCATTCGTATTTGGGTTTTCATTAATGTATCGTTTATGCATGTTTTGAATTAGTTATGTCGTATTCACTCATTTTTTTCACTTATCACCGACACATTTATTCACTCCACTCTATTCACTATTGTTTAGCTTGATTTGAGGGAGGATGATGAAAACGAGATACCCATAATTGCAAATCATATGCTTTCAGACCGAATCTCGTCAATGATGTACAGGCATTGCTTCAAATCCCCCAACACTAGAGATATAAGGAGTTAATCCCTAGTAAATCTCTTCGAGCCTAGGGGTAGCAGTTTCCTTCGGATATTCAAACCTTTACACTCAACCTGGGGCAGGGTAGTGTTCAGTTAATTCAACCCCGCACTCGAATCAACAAACAAAATCCAGAAGACGGTTGTTCTTCAATGACCCATAACATGGCAGTCACAACCTTCCAACAAAATCCAAAAAAAAAAAAACATCGAAAGCCTGCTAAGTCAGACACCTTAGAGGGGACTTAGGCAAAATCAAGGCAATCCCAATGGATCTGACAAGCAAAGTCAATCCATGCAAAAGTTAGGGATCAAAAACAAAAGTAAAAGAGGACCCCGAAACCCTCAACAAAAACAAAAAAAAAGATTCAGTGGCCACCCAGATCAAAGGGGCACTGGCATCCATCAAAATAAGGTGACTGCCATCGAGTTTATACCGTTAAGACAAGTATAGAATTAACTGAGCGTAGGACTGGAGATCATTAAGAAGAAGGGGTGGGTACAAATCATACTTTGAGCCTAATATCCTTTGTTTCATAACCGTGAACCAGACCACGTTAAAGCCCTCGAAAGACCTAATTGAGGCGAGGTTTATTCTGAAAGCATACTATCGCAAGGTTGTGTAACCTGACTCCTCACATGATTTCTAATCATCGACATCGGTGTCATTATCCTTGTTATATCTTCTACACCAATCAAAAGCAGCACAATGTTTGGGTTAGCGGTCCATTCATCTCACTATCACGACACTCTCAATAAATGACACACTTTTTCAAACTTGCATCGAACTTTGCATTAATTATTACCATTTGTAAACGTACAATTTTAACTGCAAAACAGTGCTAGATATCCAAAGATATTTCAGCAAAGGGCAATCAGGGAGGAACTTGAATTTCAGTGGCGTACACGAGGCAAGATTATTTTAAAGCCCACAGGCTGGGGAAAATCATTCAAGAGCTCGAGCAGGGGCAAACCATTACTATAATCAGACTGGGGCAGAACTAAGTTACCCTGATCATCAAGCAGAGTTGCAGCCTTCTCTGAAGGAAATACACAACAAATCACCAAGTACCCAGACTTGGGGCATATAGAGTATCTTCGCCTGTGTCAATCGTGGCGTCTTCAACAAACTGCGTGTCGAGGAAATCAATCCCTCCCGCCACCCAAAATCCAATCCGCATTGGCAACTACCAGAGGCCACCACGCTGGCGTTTCCACCTGCATTTCCAATCACCTGTCTGCAATCATGCGCATCATACGCGTTGCATTCGCTATCATAAGCATCTTGCATCATATGCATATCCAATCATACTATACTTCCCCAGCTCTTGCATCTCCGCGCGTCAGCATTCGCATTTGCACTCCCACTCATATGGAATATCATTTATCATCCAGCATGCATGTATACAAGTCAAGGTCCAGGATCAATCTTGAAGATTTCCAATACCTTCATCAGCCTGGTCAGGGGCATCTTCCACAAAGGTCGTGGATTTCTCCCACGAATATCAGGAGCTTCAAAGCAATCATCAGCCCAGTCAGGGGCAATCTTCTGCAATTGTGGGTTTCTCCCATAAAATTTGAAGTTATTCAAAGCAAGATTCAGCTCAGTCAGGGGCATTTTTCAAAGACCATGGGCGTCTCCCATGACGTATTTCAACCTCGTGGTTGATCAGATGTGCAAAGCAAGATTCAGCCTAGTCAGGGGCATTCTTTTTCAAGACCATGGGTATTTCCCATGACGTATTTCACCCTCATGGTTGATCAGATCTTCAAGTTAATATACATCCCAGCCAGGGGCATCTTCAGCAGAACCGTGGGCGTTCCTCACGAAGTTGTTCAACCTTTTGCTGGGCAAATCCAAGAAGTTCAGTGCAAGATTCAGCCCGAGCAGGGGCATCTTCAGCAAAGCCGTGAGCAGCCTTTTGTTGAGCAAGACAAGACATCAAGGCCAACTCAGTCCAGTCAGGGGCATCCTCTTCAGAATTCATGGGCGTAACCATGAAATCATTTCAACAATTATGAACTCCAAGCAAGTCAGTGGTCGTCCCCATTGATTCATTTCAACTCAATCTTCCTATTGGGTATTCCCCAATGAGTTGTATTCAGCAAGCGTGACCGTTGTCAATTGCCTTACTATCATCCTTTTGGTGATAGTCGAACCTCGTCAGTTCAACCTAGCCTATATCCTTTTGGTGTTGGTAAACTTCAAATCTGTGTTGTCCTATCATCCTTTTGGTGATAGCAACCTGTTGGTGTGAGTTTCGCTCCGTCATCCTTTTGGTGAGGGGTCTATCATGGTCATTAATGATAGATTGTGCGATATGTTTGTGTTTGTGTGAGTTTACTCTGTCATTCTTTTGGTGAGGGGTCTGTCATAGTCATTAATGATAGATTACGCGATATTGTTTGTGTTTCGCTCCGTCATCCTTTTGGTGGGGGGTCTATCATGGTCATTAATGATAGATTGTGTGATGTGTTTTGTGTTTCGCTCCGTCATCCTTTTGGTGAGGGGTCTATCATGGTCATTAATGATAGATTGTGAGATGTGTTTTGTGTTTCGCTCTGTCATCCTTTTGGTGGGGGGTCTATCATGGTCATTAATGATAGATTGTGCGATGTGTTTTGTGTTTCGCTCCGTCATCTTTTTGGTGGGGGGTCTATCATGGTCATTAATGATAGATTGTGCGATGTGTTTTGTGTTTCGCTCCGTCATCTTTTTGGTGGGGGGTCTATCATGGTCATTAATGATAGATTGTGCGATGTGTTTTGTGTTTCGCTCCGTCATCCTTTTGGTGGGGGGTCTATCATGGTCATTAATGATAGATTGTGCGATGTGTTTTGTGTTTCGCTCCGTCATCCTTTTGGTGAGGGGTCTATCATGGTCATTAATGATAGATTGTGCGATAGTTTGTTTGATTTTTGCTCCGTCATCCTTTTGGTGGGGGGTCTATCATGGTCATTAATGATAGATTGTGCGATATTGTTTATGTTTCGCTCCGTCATCCTTTTGGTGAGGGGTTTGTCATAGTCATTAATGATAGATTACGCAATATTGTTTGTGTTTCGCTCCGTCATCCTTTTGGTGGGGGTCTATCATGGTCATTAATGATAGATTGTGCGATAGTGTATTTGTGTTTCGCTCCGTCATCCTTTTGGTGAGGGGTCTGTTATAGTCATTAATGATAGATTACGCGATATTGTTTGTGTTTCGCTCCGTCATCCTTTTGGTAGGGGGTCTATCATAGTCATTAATGATAGATTGTGCGATGGTAGCCGTGTGTGTTTCTTCCCATCATCTTTCTGGTGATGTTGACCTTTTCCCAGGCGTTCTTTTTCTTTTCGGACAAATTCAGGGTCTTCTTTATATCTAATTGTCTTATCCCGTGAAAGAACGAATGCTGCATCAATTCATCTTACTTGGTTTAAGTCAATCAGATAGGGGCATCTATCATACCCTAAATTTGTCCTACCTACTTTTACATTTCATTACATCTGCCCACCAATTAGTATCCAAACATGTGGTTGTTGCTCGAGTGTGTGGTTTGGACTGAGTTTCGCAGGTTGTGTTTAATATGGTCATAAGCCTTTACAGAAGTTGTGAGAAGGTTAAGGCATGTTACTATGAAGTCATGGTTTAAGCTAATACCACATAAGTTGTTTTAAGGCATGCTCAAGAAGTTCATAATGAAAATTTTGGCTCATCATGCTCAAGTGGCAAACTTCAAAATCAATTTGTGATTAATTCATATTCAATTCATTTCTCATAAGATATTCAAAGTTCCAAATGCCGATTCATGGTTTATTTTGTCCCTTTAGGAATTGATTCAAAATTCTGGTGAATATTTACGGATGGAAGAATTGGGTTTCGAATGATATTTTTGTGTGTGTTTGGATTTAATTCATTTGTCATCATTTATTCAAAAAAAAACAAGGGAAAAGTTGACTTATGTTTGATTTGGAGTTTATTTCAGAAAAAAAAGTCAAAGGGGGATTTTTGTCGTGAGGTTTATAGGATTTCTTTGGGGCTTCCAACCAAAATCAATATTTCCTAATTTGTCATGTAAAGTTCATGAGAAAAACATCATATACATTCTCACAATAAGCCCACATCATCATTTTCATTATCCAAAGAGAATTCAGCACTAAGAAAAGTCTACTCAAAATCAATTGGTGATAAAGTGGAATTCAATCATATTTTCATTACAACAAGAGATACATTTATACAAAAGAAAATATTGATACAAGTTGAGGTCCATCTACTATTTATGTTCTAAATCATTGTTACAAGTCAAAAGAATATAAAAAAACTAGAGTCCATTTGCAATATTTTTTTTGAAATAGGGGAGCTTTCTTCACAAGACAACTTGGCATAACAAAAGCCATCCCTACAGGCCACCGCTGCAATACCAACTGCAAGTTGTACCCTCTCTACCACACCCATCCATCCTGACCCCACACAGATGGTACGATCACCCTTCTACAAGCCTACAACAAGACAAAAAAAAAACTTAGACATAGACTTGCAAAGGTATAAACCAGCTAGCTGCAATAAAGACTTGTAAAATGAAGAGGGGACCACTTGAAAAGGACATGCACCAGACCTGTGGTGTTTCAATGCTATGAACAATCGTACCAACAGCAATTTGCCCACACCATTATCTTGTACACATAGCCACCACATCTGCAAAAATAAAGAGACCCACTTCAAATATAAGAGGAAGCCCATACTACATCCCAAAAAGTGCATCGACCATGTAACAACAAAGGTTCAAAAATGCTAAAACTCAAGTTCTGCCCCACTGCTACACGACATCCTGCTTCAAAAATAATCCTGCCATAAACTTGCACTAATTCAACAAAAACCAAAATCTGCAAACAAACCATGTCAACACTGCATCAACACAGAATCCTGCAAAACATAGGAATTGAATTCACACAACATACATTATAATTAATTCGGATTTACAATGATTTGCATCAGATATTGAAAAAAGAGACACTACTTGACAAACTTGATCCTTAAGACTACACACCTCAAGACCGGAATGTACAGCTTGTGCCAATGTATTACACCAGCTACTTTCACCTTCTGAATAATACTCAAAAAGAAAGGTAGCCTGTTACACCACATAACAACCTGCAGCATCATGACAAAAATTGCAGCTAAAATCCACACCAGACAAAAACTGCAATAAACCCAATAACCAGCTGCTGCAAAAGAAACCTGTACCTATTGCAGCAGGGATTCAGAACTTGCCCCCATGCAAGCAAATAGCAAAGGTGCTACTCGCCCCACCACTTGGGTACTAGGTACCTTCTCCATCCAGCTGGCTTTGTTGTCTCATGGTATACACATCCAAACAACAACTCCTACAATAAAAACCACCCCACCTTGTTGTCTCTCGACCTGCTGGAATGAAAAAAACGATATCAAAAAACAAAACTAAAAACACCCTTTCGACAATCTTCAAAAAGACAGCATACACAACATACCCTCGCGGCGTGAATACATATCGTAACCTCCAACATATAACCATCATGTCAATTCTATCCACTTCCTTGTTGGTGCAAAGGATTCATCATGCACACTCACCTTGAACTTCTCTATTTCACCTGATAACACCTTTCACCCTCCACACGCGTGACATACTATACTCCTCAAAAACTTCCACCCACGTTTTTCTCTTCCACCACTCTCAACAAGGATACCATCACTATTTATAATCGTTAAACCTTCATAACTTTCATACTATCCCTCACTATACTCTTTCTATACAAGTATGGCAACCTCACTTGTATCAACACAACATAAACCTTGTTTATAAGCTACTGCCACCTTTATCTTCAGCCTTTAAACCTCACACAAACCGCAACACACCACTCTTTCGTGAGTTTCATCAACCTTCTGTTATCAACATCGACAACTTTCGCAACACAACATCACAAACAGAGCTCACAATCACCAGCAACACACCTTTTTCAATAGCTAGCAACCTTCCATCCTCTATAACATCAATCCTTCTTCATAATACCGTTCTATTTTCTTCATGTGAACACAAACTTCTCCCTTCAACTCACAAAACAGAAACAAACCAGTAACATCACATTGTATGCTTCTTCATTACCACTTTTCATCAACCACATTCTCTCTGTTGTGAACCATAGCAGAACTCAAGCCAACGACTTCCATGCCCAGATTCACTCAACCAGAAAAATCAAAATTTCAACCTAAACCCACAGATCTAGAGATCAACACAATCTGAAACACGAGTTCCAACATGAAATAATTTTCCAAATATCAACAAGCCAAGACCTTCAAACCTGTACAATGTTCTTCGATTGGAACAACATCTCCTTTGACAGACCAAAACCCTAACCACCATCGTGAACCATAACACTTCATCTTCTCCGCGAAAATCACCAAAACCTTCAAAACCACAACTCCCACCTCCATTCAACACAGTTTCACAACCATAAATCCCCACATTCTCTTCCGAACAAACCAAATAACCCTGTTTAAAACCTAAACCCCAATCAAACAACATCAACAGCATTTAACAACCTTTATGCCTAACTCTCCCAAACTTCAATCTCATAACCCAGAAACCCGTAAACAGCCGCAACGAAACACCCATATCACCTTCAAATCAAACAACTTCAAAATTTTGAAACCCAAAATGGATTAGACGAAGATTAGAAAGAGAGGAAGTAAATCGGAGCGAACAAGAGGATTGACGTGAAAACAAAAGAAGGTTGGATTGAAATGAACACTACCGTCGATATTGAACCCCTTTTTCAAACTTGATGTCCGTGTTTCAATTTTCTTCTTTTCATCCATGGCTATTGGAAACGTATGGTTTGGTTTCTGCTTAATTCTCAGAGAAATTTGCAGATTGATGGGTTTTGATGAACCCGTTGAAGCTTATGTCCACCCTCCATATGATCTGTGTGGCCCGTCTTTTTCTTTCTTCTTTTTTTTAATTTATTTTTTGTTTGCTGCATTGTGAGGATATTGGGCTTTTGAAGCCCATTGAACTTCAGCCTACACACCGCACGTAAATCCAACGTACTTCCCCCTTTTTTTCTTTGACAATTTCTTTTAAAAAAGTTTTATATAAAGTTTTTTTTTAAATTTGTTTTTTTTAAATAAATTTTGTTAAGAGCTTCAATTATTTTATGTACATTTGTTAAATATTGAAAGAATTCTTTAGTAAATAATTTTGGATATTCTTTCAATCGTATTTTATTTTTATTCATTTTCTATCGTGTTTTACGGTCGATGACGAGACTTCCACGGTTTAACCGTCACATTGGTGGCGTGAAACAAAGGATCCGAGACCACCTTTGTTCTTTTGATTTTATTTCGGTAAACTAATATTAAATTTAATTTCTGTTGAATATTATTGTGGATATTATTGTTATATTATCTTACTATATTATTGTCATATTATTTATTCATATTATTATTATTATTATCATATCTCATTATTCATATTCATTCACCCATAATCGAAAACACCTAATAAAATATCGAAACCGCTAAAAGCCGATTTGGTGGACTGTTGGGTCTTTGGTCGTTTGCAGGTATCCCAATTTCGAGTCGTGCCCGACTTTTCTCAAGGCGTAGTTTAGGACACAAATGCACACACACGGCTTTCTCTTGGGCTACCTGACAATGAGACCCCTTTATTTCGTGCAATCTCGTGTAAATTACATGTATCCCTTCCCCATTCCGATGTATGTTTCGCATTTATTTGATTATTAGTTTATCTCCTAGGAGCACCCATAGGGACTAGAGCGGATCAAACTATTCTCAAACTAATTCTCGATTCATCATCGAGCCACTTTCAAACAACCCGTAAGTCGAGTGCTCATACGCATTCTCCATCAACCTATTACAACTCGACCCTTGATGCGTAAGTCAAGTCGGTCTCTTTTTCAAACAATTCATTTTCAACATGTTTTGCACGCGATAACGAGTCAAACCCTTGATCCAACGTCAAGCGGATTTTCGAAACAAACCATCAATCAATTAACAACTATTTAATTCTTTTCAAGGTGTAAAGAGTAGGTTCAAGTCTTTGATCTTACTTTCAGTTGTTTACATGTGAGTTGTCTTATTCGGGTGTGAACAATTGACGCCTCTAAATAACATTAACTACTCGACATCGTTCAACTATCTCCAACTCAAACAACTTTCCTTTCACGATGGAAAAGAGAGTGTACCAAGTCTTTTGTCCGCTCTCCCGATTATTTGGAGTTTAAGAAGTCTTTCTTAAGCTTTCAATTAATCGTCATCATTTTAACCTCATCCTTTCAAGCACAACTTCTCTTACGATGAAAAAGAGAGCGTTCCAAGTCTTTGGTTCGCCCTCCCGATTATTTTGGTCCGAGAAATCTTTCTTAAGCTAAAGTAATCGTCATTAGTTCAAACACCATTCAAACATAACATTGTTCTTCAAGATGAAAAAGAGAGTGTCCCAAGTCTTTGGTTCGCTCTCCCGATTACTTGGGTACGAGAAGTTTTTCTTAAGCTTCGAGTAATCGTCATCCGTACCCATTTCAAACCAATTCAATCCAGTTTCTTTCGTGGTCGTTACCACGAACTACGGACGCTCTGATTCTTTATTCATTCTTGAATATAAGATACGTAGGCACAAGATTGCGATGATCTTGGCGAGCACAATCCCCTCCATCTTCCACTTCCCCTCATCCTTTCCCGTAGTCGAGCTACGACGCTCTGATTTCTCATTCTCGTCCGAATGGGCATACGTAGGCACAATGGCCCCAATCCTTGGCGAGCACCCTATCCTCTAACCATCCCTTTTCCCCTAGTGTCTTTACCCCTTTATAATATCCTTTAGCATTTAATAGTGAGAAGAGAAGAATTAAGTTTAGCTAACATCCATCAAATCGAATTAAGAGGTTCCCGTCGAGTACGACGGACGTGAGGGGTGCTAATACCTTCCTCTTGCGTAACCGACTCCCGAACCCAGGAATATGGTTGCGACGGCCGTGTTCCTTCCGTGTTTATGAGGTTTTCTCGATATTTTCCTCTCCCGTCTATTCGGGAAAAATAAAGTTCGGTGGCGACTCTGTCGAACCGCATTTCCGCGCCTTTTGCGCGAGGGTCGTATGTTTGAATGAATTTTCGAGGTGCGACACTGAGGATAACGTAAAATGCATATGACCTAATTGACAGAACCCTGATTTATGAAAAGAGGTTTAACTTGGTTAAACCTAATTGCTGCACTGAGGCCCAAGGAACTTACGTTGCCTATAAATACGGAAGTGGTAATCCTAATTCGTTATTGTTGCACCCCAAATTTTGACCCCTTAGATCCTCATCATCATTCTAGGAGCATACTCATTTGATTATCTAACCGTAACCTTTTTCAAGTTTGTCTCTGTTTAGTTACAGGTGAATCAGGGTTCCGCACAGTCGGAAATCAAGGGTTTGACAGTTCAATCAGTCAATGCATTGGATTGTTTCTCCATGAAACAAGTCTCTAAACAATCAAGAATACTACATGGGGTCAAGCATGAATCCAAATTAGGGTTTTTGATTCTGATCAAGATAAATGTATTTCTTGGGGGCAAGACTTGTTTCCATCGTTTTCCATATGTCTTAATATGTTTGAGGACGAGAGGTTGACCACCAATTTTAATAAGAAGAGCTGCAATTGATCAGTCAATGGAAAATCAAGAGATTTGGGAAAAAGTCAACCGTACAGTGAAAAAGTCAACTCATGACTTTTTGAGGTCAAGATCATAATTCTTAAGTTTAATGTGACAAATGGATGGAATTTAATCAAGAATATCAAGGGAATCATAAAAAAAATTAAGAAGAATGAAATATACTCGTGCGGGTATATTGGGGTTTTAGAATGAAATATACCCGTGCGGGTATATTGAGGTTTTAGAATGAAATATACCCGTGCGGGTATATTGGGGTTTTAGATTGAAATATACTCGTGCGGGTATATTATGGTTTTAGAACCTTTTCATAAATGGAAGGTTTATGTTTGGAACGGCCATCTTCAAAGCCATTTTTTCTTCATGATCAAGGTTCCAAATGAACTTTTCTCCAACATCAAAGTTGTTCCTTGTATTGCAAGCTTTCCAAAAAGTGCTAGAACTCCTCAATAGCCCTTGTGAGCTGAGAGTTATGAATTCAACAAGATGGTACTTCAACACTTGAGTCCCACATTGGCAATTTTTCACAAACTCCTCCTTTGACCACTTGAGTTATTCTCAGCCCTTGGATCTTGTTTATTCTGATATGTAGGAGCTTATATGTGTGGAAATGCAAAGGAAATGCAGAGAGAATGAGAATTGGAAGCCAAGGCAAGTGGCTTGGCAAGTTGCAATGCAACTTGCATTAAAATATTCAAAATTGCAAAAAGGTGAAAAGAGAAAATCTGCAGCAAACAGCCCTCTATTTGCCTAGCCACTCTAATCGTCTCATTAATTTCCACTTGATTAATTCATCAGTTGAGGAAAAGCTTTGAACCTTGCAGCTGTACCAAACCCCAAGCCAAGGGTTTCCTTTTTCAAAATCCCTCCAAAAAGTGCCAAGTTACAAATCTGTCCCCACCCTCATTTTCCCTATAAATAGGACCTTCCTCCCACTTCATTTGACATCAGAACTACACAAGAGAGCTATCAAGAAAACCAGAAATACTCAGCTCTCTCTCCTTCTCCCTTGGCTTGAAAGTAGAGAAATCCACCAAAACCACCAAAATTGCCTTGTGCAAGTTTCATACCTAAAATCATTTCCATACATTCAAACTCATCAAAAACCATCCACGCAATCCATAAATATGGTATAGAAGGTGTCCAAGCCTTTAAACCACTCAAAAACACCATTCTCCCAAAAGTCAACTTTCACACCAAGTTACTTTGACCACTATGTTCAAAATCTGCCAAATGCTTGTCTAGCCTTGTTCTTGCTATTTTAATCACTCATACACCTCACATATATCATGTTGCAACTGTCCAAAGCATAAAAGATCAACTGGAATTGTGTTTACACCTACTGTTACAAAAATTGCATCTTGCTTCAAAAGGAAGAAAAGTTTCAAAGCTAGGTGGTGCTTGAAGTCTCTGGTTTTCTTGGCTCTTTTGCTTGTTCAAGATTGGCTACAAGAGGTATGTAATGCTCAACCTCTTCAGTATTCATGCATTGTCATGTTTCACAATTTTGAAATGTTTGTTGTGAGAATATAGTCATGTTGTCCCAAATTGCTTTTTGTAAAGAGTTTGTGTTCATTGAAATTTTGTTGCTTTTTGTCAAAAGCATAATGCTTCTGAGGTGTGTTGATGATATACCATCAAGATTTTGCTCTTTGTTGTTAAAAATGTGTTTTGAGAAAGTGACCATAAGAGTATCATTAAGGGTTTTGACATAAACTTGTTTGTTGATTTGCAGCTGTTTTGCTATGGTTTTAGACTTGTCATTTCTTATTTACTTCAAATTGTTGCTACTGATTTTCACTCAGTATGAGCTATGCTTGCATTCAAAATCTTGAACCATTTTTGCATCTTTCATTCAATATGCCATTAACATGACAGTCAGAATTTTGAGGAAAAGGTGTTTGAATTATGAGCATGAAACCAACTGTTATTGCATATATGATGAGTCTGCATCATTATTTTGGCTTAAACTTCACCATTTTGAAAAAACACACCTGTTGTACTTGCATTCTGCCTCAAAATTGTTTTGCATAGCAGCCATTACGTCAAACTTTGCATCATTTTAAGTTTGCTTGCTTTCTTGGTTTGAGCACACTTATTATCATGTTTATGAGGTGTGTGGATGTTTTGTTTAAGTTGTTTATACCTGTTGTGGTTTTTCATGTTCAATGTGTATCATTTGCATCAAGATGCCATCACTATTTGGAAGCATTGAGTCTGCATTTTTAGCATAGAAACATCCTTTAGCATATATGTGGTGTGTGTGTGTGTGTGTTATTGTTTTAGCATGAATCTTATTGTTTTGAAAAATACCCTGTTGCATCATCAAGTGTGGTTTCAAGACAGTTTTTGCATTTTTGACCATCAACATACCAATTTCTGTTCTGTTTGAAATAAGCATGAACTTCAAGCATGACCACATTCATTTTCATGTATATGGTATGTGTGCATCATTGGTTAGCATGAATCTCATTCATTTTGAAAAAAACACCTGCTGCACTTTCAAAACAGCTTTTGCATAACCATTAAACATGTCAAATTCTGCTTTGCTCAGTTTATGCCAAATTGTGAATTGTAGAAACATCAATAAGCTTGTTTATAACTTATGTGCAATGAGTGTTTGCTGTGAATATGCTCAGAATTTGCTTTGAACTCCCTTATGCATTTCAACATGCCAAATTGCAATGGATGAACCATTTTCATTACAGCTTGTTTTGTAACTGATCCATGTGCCTAGGAGCTGTTTTGAACTTTTCCTGTATACATCAAAATACCAAATGACAACTTGATCATCATGTTTCATCACAGTCTGTTTTGAACTCAACCTTGTGCTCAAATTCATTCTTCAACATGTTTATGGTGTGTGTATTAATTTTTGTCACTTTTTGCACTGAACTTCCACCAGTGGAAGTTACCTTTAAATTTGTCTGAAAGAACTTTTGGTCAACCTTTGCACCATTTATCATCTTCACCATCTATGTATTGGTTTGAACATCTTTGTCTTGTATGTTGATATCATATCACTTTGTCGTCTTTGAATATCTTTCTTGGTGCTCATGTAAAAGTTTGGTTTATGTTTGTTTCGTCAAATGGACTGTCTTTTAATAACAAAAGATGACTTAGTGTTTGATAAGTGCATGATTATAATCAAAAGCTGTCATTATCATTCTTGGAATTTTGCAACTGTTGAATAGGTTTGTCCATCCTGTGTGTGTTTATATGAATGACTGTTATGAGGGCATTATAATGTAAAGTTGTGCTTTTGACTCTGTTTTCCAAAACTAGTCTCTTTTTGGGCTGTTGTTTGGCTTCTATGTTGGATTTTGTTAAACATGATTGTTTGTTGCATAGAGCTTTAGGATCCGAGTCTCCGTGCTCACTTTTACCGTCCCGCCGTGGATATCCCTTTATCTTAACCTTAGGATCTGAGTTGTCGTACTCATGTTTACCGTCCCGCCGCGGACATCGTCTACCACCCTTTATCCCTTTTATCCTAGCTTTAGGATTTGAGTCGCCGTACTCATGTTTAACATCCCGCCGTGGACATTCTCCACCCTAATAATCACAACTTAGAAGAGGAGTCGCCGCACTCCACGTAAGTATTTCTCTATGAATGCTTACATCCCTTTGGAACCTTGACCACAGTCAAGAGTTCCTCATCCCTAGCTAGGGGAACTACGATTGCTCTGATTCCATTCCCGTCAGGATACGTAGGCACGAGATGCGATGTCTTCGCGAGCAAACTTGTACATACCTTTATACATTAGATTTTTACCTTAGCACTTTCCCTTTTAGCAAGCAACTTTAGCAAACACAAATATTGACAAGAGGTTCCTGTAGAGCACTACAGATGCTTAGGATGCTAACACCTTCCCTAGGTATAACCAACCCCCGAACCTTTAGATCTCTCTTTGCTCAGCTTTAGGCCTTGCCTTTTGCTTTGCATTCTTATAGGTTTTTCTTTCTTTAAACCTTTCCTTTTTGGATAAATTAAAGTCCAGTTGTAAATGAATTAAGATTCAAGTTAATCAATAGCTTGGTATCCAGATTTCACCGCAACAGAAATGGCGACTTCACTGGGGATAACTTCCCCTAAGAGGGTTAAGCCCACCTTGTTTATATCTGTGTTTGTTATATGTTTAATTGATTTTATATTTGTATATATTTGTACATATATCTGGCTGTGCTTGGGTTTTTCTGTATGCAGGTTTCTTACTTTGAGTGGTAAGGATAGTACTATACCCGTACTTGAGCGCACTTATGATAGGATGGCGGTATATTCAAGAAGGCTTGTAGGGAGTTGATTCCCGACCAAGCTGACTTGAGAAACCACCACTCAGTGGAGGCCCTATTGAGAGTTAGTTTTGTTGAACGAGTATTCATGAAAACATTACTACTTTCAACCTATGAGCCTTTGATACTGAGGACTTTTAGTTACCTTTTACCCCACTTGGCCTTTTAGGACGTAGTGCGATGACTATGAGGGAGTAATTTCGAAGTAGTTGATACGCGATACTACACTCAGACGAGACTCTCTTGAGAAAATTATTGATTTCCAAGTATTTGGTGTGTCGATAATATCCGAAAGATGGGTTGTTGACTCTGGGAACTTTGTTAGAACCTGTTGTACAAGTGCTTTACCCCTAGTACACACCTTATGGTTGGCTCTTTACTCAAACCCCATGCTGTGATCTCGAACCTTTGATCCTGTTATGTGTGATTTGTATCTTCTCTTGCATCGCATTGCATTGCATTTGCATCTTTGCATGGTTCCTTGCATACCTCTATTTGTCTGGTCGCTCATGTCCAATTGTCTTCATTATCCAGTGTACCTTTGAGTTGTCAAGCTGATTCCTCGACACCGATATCGGACTAGAGCTAACTATAAACGCAAGATGTCAGAGCAGGAAGTACACATTGCAGAAGTTCGAATGGAGATCGATGAATTGAAGTCAGGCATGACTAAACTCACCAAAATGCTTCAAGTATTGATTGGCAGAGGAGAGCCATCTCAAAGGACTGTCATTCAAGAAGTTTCAAGTGTTGATCCTCCTCCTGTTCAAATGCCACAATCGACTTGGCCAGAGTTTGGTTTACCTCCTAACTACTCTCCACCTCTTGCATCTACTGCTATGATTGGTCCGACTGTCAGACCAGTTTTTCAAGCTCCCGTCTTTACAGAGCCCAGACCTGTGGTCCACACAGTTGCTCAGAATGGCCGAGCTCCCTTTGAGACTCCTTTCTTTGACTACAATGCTGCTAGTGCTCAAGGTGAAGACCATGAAGATTTTGTTGAACCTGAGATTGTCCGTGAACAATTTTAAAACATAGACAAGAGACTCAAAGCTGTTGAGGGCACTGATTTCTTCAATGTCGATGCTGACATTATGTGCTTAGTTTCTGGTCTGGTGATGCCTGCTAAGTTCAAGACTCCAGAATTTGTGAAATATAAGGGGCACTCATGTCCAAAAGCCCATTTGGTTATGTACTACCGAAGGATGGCAGCCTACACCAACAATCAGAAGTTGCTCATCCATTGCTTTCAAGACAGCTTGAGTGGTGCTTCTCTCAAGTGGTATATGAATTTGGAACATAACAGCGTCCACTGCTTCCAAGATCTCGCCAATGCCTTCATGAGACAATACAAATACAATATAGATATGGCGCCTGACCGTCGTCAACTTCAAAACATGTCTCAAAGTGAAAGAGAATCATTCAAAGAATACGCTCAACGTTGGAGAGAGTTAGCTTCTCAAGTTGAACCCCCTCTGGCAGAAAAAGAGCTAGCTGGAATGTTTATGGATACTTTGTCTCCCTTCTATTGGGAAAAGATGATTGGGAGTGTCTCTTCGAGTTTTACAGATTTGGTAACCATTGGCCAAAGGTTAGAAGAAGGGCTGAAAAGTGGTAAGGTGTCCAAGGTTGCTGAATCTTCTACCGGTGCAAAGAAATCCTTTGGGAATTTCCATAAGAAGAAAGAAGAGCATACTAATGCTGTCATGGCTGAAGTGAGGAGGCCTCATCCCCGACCTCAGTATAATCACCCTACTATTGATGCTATTGCTGCTCCACGACCAGTTCAAATTCCTCAATGTCCTACTGTTAGACAGAACCAGTATCAGAATAAGAATCAGTTTGATTCTATTCCCATGACTTATACAGAATTGTATCCAAGCCTGGTTCAACAAGGGCTGATCACTACAAAGACTTTTCCACCCCCTCCTAATCCTCCTCCAGTTGGATTTAGAACTGATCTCCATTGTGCTTTTCATGAGGGTGCCCCAGGCCACGACTTGGAGCATTGTTTTGCATTGAAAGCTAGGGTGCGTGAATTGATTAGAACTGGAATCCTTGATTTTACGGACAGCCATCTGAATGTTCAGAAAAATCCTCTGCCAGTGCATCAAAAGTGAAGCTTCAGTTCGACTTCAGCAGACTATCTTTTTTACGCCAGTGTTTCAGACAAGACAACTCATCCTTGTATTGATTTAGTCACTAGGCCTTTTGTTTCTCACTATTTGAACTTTCCTTATTTTGTTTAAGCTGTTTGCTTTTAATTAGTGTATGTACTTTCATCTTAATGTATGAGCATTGCAACTTTTGATTCAATTCATTTTGTCCTATTTGCATCTTGTATGCTTTACCTTTCAAATATTACTCCTTGTCCAAATTTTTGATTATGCAATTATTTGAGGGAGGATGATGAAAACGTGATACCCATAATTGTTGTCAGTATGCTTTCAATCAAACTTTGTTGACGATGTAAGGTATTGTTTCAACTCCCAAACACTGGAGAAATAAGGAAGATAATCCCTCGTTAACCCCTTCGAGCCTAGAAGTTGGAGTTTCTTTCTTTACAAAAACCCGCAGTTTTAACCTTGGGGTGGGTAGTTCTCAGTTAACTCGGTTATATGTTCATGTGAGACACCTTTCATATAAAGGTTGCAACCACTACAATTTTTCCTTCGCACACAACAAATAAGTGTCGAGGATGTTTTTCAAGCCAAGAAGCCGATGATGGTTCACCGTGATCATTAAGCTAGGCAGTCACTTTCTTTCAAAAAGAAAAATATCAAACGAAAAGCCGCTAAGTCAAAACCTATGAAGGAGACTTAGGCAAAACTGGAGCATCCCGCTGACTGTAATTTTCATAAGAAAACAGTTCAGGCAAAAGTTAGGGATAATAAAAAGAAGAGATCTGTAAAAACCCTCAATGTCAAAAACAACCAAATGTTGTAAAGAAGCAGTGACTGCCTTTTCGAAAAATCTGTTGACTTCTGAACCATCATCTTGGCTATTATCAGTGTAATTCCTAACCTATGGGAACCTGAGCACATAGTCTGATTTAACTGAGCATAAGACTGGAGATCATCACGTAGATTGGGTGGGTACAAATAAACTTTGAGCCTTTATCCTTTGTTTCTTAAACCGTGAACCAGACCACATTACAACCCTCAAAAGACCTAATTGAAACAAGGTTATTTTGAAAGCATACTACAATAAGGTTTCGTAAACTGACTCCAAAAGATCTTTGTGAATCAATTATTTTAGCAATACACCTTTACTATAAACTTTGAGTGTCTTGAACCACCGTGTTCAGACCGATGACTCATTTACTTTGCATCTTTCAAAGTGATTTTGATTTCAAAAAGTTGCATGAACTTTACATTACCATGTTTGTACGAACACTTTTGTTTGCAAACTGGCTTTCCTCTCAAGGAATTTTCAAACATTGAGAAACTTGGTCAAGTGATCCTATCAGGGGCAAGTTCCTTTTACATCCTGTCTAAGAATCAATTGAATATTTGTTCAAGGCATGGTATTCTCAGATTTGGTTTTATCCAGAATATATTTCAAAGACTCAGACTGGGGAAAGCTCTCCAAGCACCCAATGCATCAGTCAACATCAGACAAGCTGAAGTCGTCATCAGTTCATCTTTAACCGACAGCTAAACAAGGGGCAGTTTACTTGAAGAAACCCCAATCAGCTCTTTATCCTTCCTACAAGGGTTATCCATTTGATACAATTTATCAGTGCGGCCGAGATGTGTTCATCAACAACATCTTTAGTCCCCAAGCAGATTGAAAGTGATCTTCGTGTTGAGGAATCAGTCTTCTAGTCTTGTCTTCTCACCAAAAGAGTCGATCCTTGTCATCGGCATTTGCATTTGCATTTGATCGTATCATCTGCACAATTTATACATGTGAATATCATAAGCATAATTCATATACATATGCCTTACTTGGGTGCTTTATTCCCCATTTTTCCTTTTCTCCCGAGGTCGTGTTTTACTCGCGTTTTACCTTGTGGATGAGTTTACCTTACATGGGTGTTTTATTCCCCACTTTACCTTTTCTCCTGAGGTCGTGTTTTACTCGAGTTTTACCTTGTGGATGAGTTTACCTTACATGGGTGTTTTATTCCCCACTTTACCTTTTATCCCGAGGTCGTGTTTTACTCGCGTTTTACCTTGTGGATGAGTTTACCTTACATGGGTGTTTTATTCCCCATTTTACCTTTTCTCCCGAGGTCGTGTTTTACTCGCGTTTTACCTTGTGGATGAATCTACCTTACTTGGGTGTTTTATTCCCCACTTTACCTTTTCTCCCAAGGTCGTGTTTTACTCGCGTTTTACCTTGTGGACGAATTTTATTTACTTGACAACTTGGGTGCTTTATTCCCCATTTTATCTTTTCTCCCGAGGTCTTGTTTTACTCGCGTTTTACCTTGTGGGGGAATTTGTTCATCCTGGGTGTTTTATTCCCCATTTTCCTTGGCATCATGGGTGCTTTATTCCTCATTTGCCTCTTTCCCCCGGTGTTGCTGTTTGTCCCCAGTAAACAGTTACTCGTTGTTACGTCGTTCTTTTATCTTTGCTCGTGTGTCTGCATTTGTCTTGCATTCTAGCATCATAAAGCATCATTTAGAACAATTGCATCATGACCTGTCCTTTTGCATATCATCGGATCTAAGGGACAAAATTTTTGGTTTTCTATATTTAAATACCTTTCACTGCGATTCTACGAGGATTGTCATCTCTCAGTTCCATCTAGTGAAGATATTTAAATAGGGGCAACTGTTGCACCCCAAATTTTGACCCCTTAGATCCTCATCATCATTCTAGGAGCATACTCATTTGATTATCTAACCGTAACCTTTTTCAAGTTTGTCTCTGTTTAGTTACAGGTGAATCAGGGTTCCGCACAGTCGGAAATCAAGGGTTCGACAGTTCAATCAGTCAATGCATTGGATTGTTTCTCCATGAAACAAGTCTCTAAACAATCAAGAATACTACATGGGGTCAAGCATGAATCCAAATTAGGGTTTTTGATTCTGATCAAGATAAATGTATTTCTTGGGGCAAGACTTGTTTCCATCATCTTCCATATGTCTTAATATGTTTGAGGATGAGAGGTTGACCACCAATTTTAATCAGAAGAGCTTCAATTGATCAGTCAATGGAAAATCAAGAGATTTGGGGAAAAGTCAACCGTACAGTGAAAAAGTCAACTCATGACTTTTTGAGGTCAAGATCATAATTCTTAAGTTCAATGTGACAAATGGATGGAATTTAATCAAGAATATTGAGGTTTTAGAATGAAATATACCCGTGCGGGTATATTGGGGTTTTAGATTGAAATATACCCGTGCGGGTATATTATGGTTTTAGAACCTTTTCATAAATAGAAGGTTTATGTTTGGAACGGCCATCTTCAAAGCCATTTTTTCTTCATGATCAAGGTTCCAAATGAACTTTTCTCCAACATCAAAGTTGTTCCTTGTATTTCAAGCTTTTCAAAAAGTGCTAGAACTCCTCAATAGCCCTTGTAAGCTGAGAGTTATGAATTCAACAAGATGGTACTTCAACACTTGAGTCCCACATTGGCAATTTTTCACAAACTCCTCCTTTGACCACTTGAGTTATTCTCAGCCCTTGGATCTTGTTTGTTCTGATATGTAGGATCTTAGATGTGTGGAAATGCAAAGGAAATGCAGAGAGAATGAGAATTGGAAGCCAAGGCAAGTGGCTTGGCAAGTTGCAATGCAACTTGCATTAAAATATTCAAAATTGCAAAAAGGTGAAAAGAGAAAATCTGCAGTAAACAACCCCCTATTTGCCTAGCCACTCTAATCATATCATTAATTTCCACTTGATTAATTCATCAGTTGAGGCAAAGCTTTGAACCTTGCAGCTGTACCAAACCCCAAGCCAAGGGTTTCCTTTTTCAAAATCCCTCCAAAAAGTGCCAAGTTACAAATCTGTCCCCACCCTCATTTTCCCTATAAATAGGACCTTCCTCCCACTTCATTTGACATCAGAACTACACAAGAGAGCTATCAAGAAAACCAGAAATACTCAGCTCTCTTTCCTTCTCCCTTGGCTTGAAAGTAGAGAAATCCACCAAAACCACCAAAATTGCCTTGTGCAAGTTTCATACCTAAACTCATTTCCATACATTCAAACTCATCAAAAACCATCCACACAATCCATAAATATGGTATAGAAGGTGTCCAAGCCTTTAAACCACTCAAAAACACCATTCTCCCAAAAGTCAACTTTCACACCAAGTTACTTTGACCACTATGTTCAAAATCTGCCAAATGTTTGTCTAGCCTTGTTCTTGTTGTTTTAATCACTCATACACCTCACATATATCATGTTGCAACTGTCCAAAGCATAAAAGATCAACTGGAAGTTACCTTTAAATTTGTCTGAAAGAACTTTTGGTCAACCTTTGCACCATTTATCATCTTCACCATCTATGTATTGGTTTGAACATCTTTGTCTTGTATGTTGATATCATATCACTTTGTCGTGTTTGAATATCTTTCTTGGAGCTCATGTAAAAGTTTGGTTTATGTTTGTTTCGTCAAATGGACTGTCTTTTAATAACAAAAGATGACTTAGTGTTTGATAAGTGCATGATTATAATCAAAAGTTGGCATTATCATTCTTGGAATTTTGCAACTGTTGAATAGGTTTGTCCACCATGTGTGTGTTTGTATGAATGACTGTTATGAGGGCATTATAATGTAAAGTTGTGCTTTTGACTCTGTTTTCCAAAACTAGTCTCTTTTTGGGCTGCTGTTTGGCTTCTATGTTGGATTTTGTTAAACATGACTGTTTGTTGCATAGAGCTTTAGGATCCGAGTCTCCGTTCTCACTTTTACCGTCCCGCCGTGGATATCCCTTTATCTTAACCTTAGGATCTGAGTTGTCGTACTCATGTTTACCGTCCCGCCGCGGACATCGTCTACCACCCTTTATCCCTTTTATCCTAGCCTTAGGATTTGAGTCGCCGTACTCATGTTTAGCATCCCGCCGTGGACATTCTCCACCCTAACAATCACAACTTAGAAGAGGAGTCGCCGCACTCCATGTAAGTATTTCTCTATGAATGCTTACATCCCTTTGGAACCTTGACCACAGTTAAGAGTTCCTCATCCCTAGCTAGGGGAACTACGATTTCTCTGATTCCATTCCCGTCAGGATACATAGGCACGAGATGCAATGTCTTTGCGAGCAAACTTGTACATGCCTTTATACTTTAGATTTTTACCTTAGCACTTTTCCCTTTTAGCAAGCAACTTTAGCAAACACAAATATTGACAAGAAGTTCCTGTAGAGTACTACAGATGCTTAGGATGCTAACACCTTCCCTAGGTATAACCAACCCTCGAACCTTTAGATCTCTCTTTGCTCAGCTTTAGGCCTTGCCTTTTGCTTTGCATTCTTATAGGTTTTTCTTTCTTTAAACCTTTCCTTTTTGGATAAATTAAAGTCCGGTTTTAAATGAATTAAGATTCAATTTAATCAATAGCTTGGTATCCAGATTTCACCGCAACAGTTATGAAGACTTAGAGATTTTACAGAGTGTTTTGTGAGCTGTTTGTGAGTGAAAAATTTTGTTTGTTCTTCACGTGTGTTTTGTGTCTTAGGATTACTTGTGAGCCAAGCAATTATCACCTGGATGATTGCTTTGGACTAGTGTGTTTTGAGTTGTACTTTGTTTGTGTCACTCTATGCTTTTAAGCACGAGTGTTGTGTCTCTTGATTGAAGCTGTGAACCAAGATCAACATTTGTTTGAAGTGTATCTTCATTTTAATCTGTAACATAAGTGGTTGATATCACTGCTGTGATTAAGGGGGAGTGAGTAGGAACTCAGGTCTAGTGTTAGGCTGAAGTCGCATTGGGTAGGTCTTAAGTGAAGAGTGCAAATTGGTAGTTTGGCTCTAAATTAACACTGCTTATAGTGGACTTCCTCCCTGGCTTAGTAGCCCCTAGAGTAGGTGTGATTTTCATCGAACTGGGTCAATAATTCCCTGTGTTATTTACTGCTTTCTTTAAGTGTTTTACTGCTTAGCTTAATTGTCTGTTCAGTAGTGGATGTCATAATATCCAGTATAACATCGACTATCTATTACTAGAATTTCAATAATAAAGTGCTTGAAGTTGTTCATTATAGCATTCAGGACCAACTTACAGATGTACTTACCAAAACAATCAACATTGAACACTTTATTCAGTTGTGGGATGGAATTTGTGTTATTGGTTTTGTTGATTTATAATTTCTTGTGTCAAAGCAGTGTAGCTCGACAGAAACAAGGTCTAGTCGAATTATCCTAATGTATGTGTGTCGAGTTGTATTAGTGTGTTGAAGTGTCAAAGCAGGTTGCTTCACACAGGATTTCGACTTAGGTCTATTTTGAGATTGTTAGCTATTTTGGGCTTTTATAGTTTTGGGATTTGGCTTGGGGGTGCAAGCTAACCTAAATATATAAATAGGGAGTAACCCTTATTTTGTAATCATTCCAATTCATAGCATTGTATTCACAGTTTGTAGTTGCTAGTGAATAAAGAAATTTCCACAGTTTGTGGGCAGAGAGAAACTCTGCAGAATTTTTCATCTTTTTCTTCAACATTATTTGTCTTTCTTTCTTTCTCAAACTTCTTTTTTCATTGTCATTGTGTGATTTATAACAATCTTTAGATCAAGATTGAGCGTAATTCTCCATAGGTTATGGTTGAATTCTAACATCTGGTATATGGAGCTCTGGTTGCGATTCAAGGAAGCAAAACCGTGATGGCGATGAATCATCCAAACGGGAACTTTCTGGAAAACCTTCTGATTCTCAAGAAACATAATTATGAAAATTGATGCAGGAAGATAAAGGTGGTTTTCTGTCATCAAGATCTTTGGGGTCTTGTGAAGGGAGGAGTAGCGCCGCTTGCAAAAAAATGCGACGGATCAAGAAAAGGTTGCACACAAAGAATTGAAGAAGAAAGATTATAAAGCTCTCTTTATAATCCATCAATGTGTTGATCCAGATAACTTTAAAAAGGTTAGTGATGTAGAATCAACAAATGAAGCGTGGGAGATTCTTGAAAAATTATTTGGAGGAGCAGAGAAGGTGAAAAAGGTGAGGTTACAAACTCACAAGAGAACCTATGAATTGCTTCACATGGAAGAAAATGAAAGCATAGCTGATTTTTTCACTAAGGTTACTAAACTGGTCAATCAAATCAAGGTATGTGAAGAAGTGTTGACGTCAAGATCAGTTGTTGCAAAAATCTTGAGGTCATTGGCTCCAAAGTTCAGCCACGTGGTAGTAGCCATAGAAAAGTCGAAAGACTTGTCAGTATTGACCACTACTAGAAATATTGTATTTAGCCTCGGCCATTTTCTGAAACTATAAGGCAAAAAATCGCCGCTACTAGCCAATTAGCCTCGGCGTAGCGTCGGTGTCGGGGATAGGCTAAAACGATCGAAGCTAACATTTAGCCTCGGCCAAAAAGATTTGTGTCTACAGTAGCCTCGGTCTAGCCGTGTCTAATTTAGCCTCAATTTAGCCGTGTCTACTTTAGCCTCGGTGAAGCCGTGTCAAAAAACAAAAAATAGCCTGGGCCTGGCCGAGGCTAAAGTCAAACTCCATAAGCTCACATAATATTTAGCCTTGGTCCTGGTCGAGGCTAAAGGAACATTTTGCCTCGACTTTTTCGAGGCTAAGTTCAAACTTTATAAGTCAACAAAATATTTAACTTTGGCCTAACCGAGGCTAAAGTCAAATTGTACCAACATTTAGCAATCAAACTCCGAAGCGCCTTGTGGAGTCCGAAGCACAACTTGACCTATTCCATTTTGATCCTTTGTAATTTCAGTTGCTGCTCTAAAGTCCCATACTGCTGCAGAATGCTCCATCTAAATTAAACATGCAGTAACAAGGCAAAAAAAACCATTCAACATAAACCAATACATATATATATATATATATATATATATATATATATATATATATATATATATATATATATATATATATATATATATATATATATATATATATATATATATATATATATATATATATATATATATATATATATATATATATATATATATATATATATATATATATATATATATATATATATATATATATATATATATATATATATATATATATATATATATATATATATATATATATATATATATATATATATATATATATATATATATATATATATATATATATATATATATATATATATATATATATATATATATATATATATATATATATATATATATATATATATATATATATATATATATATATATATATATATATATATATATATATATATATATATATCCACAATTAGGATTCACACATGACACCTATTCCATAACCACATTACACTAAACCAATTGATATAGAATGAATCAATCTCACCTTCCACATTATAATAGCACAACATCTTAACCGACAATGACAAATCATTTGGATTAGCATTTCACATTCAAATCTAGTTGCATAACTAACATGAACCTATTCCATAAGTTGACACTAACTCCTGACTTTTCATTTTAAACTAAATAGCATGTAAATTAGTAGTTCATTAATACATAACCTACAGTCATCAACTAAGTGAATTAACGCCTAACCAAATTCGCATTGCATATTAACAGACTAACTACTCACGAATTGCTTCTCACTAACTTTAACTAGTTAACAATTTCATTGACACTAAACAACTGAACTCCATGTCACAGTTAAACAGAATTTTGGGACCAAGTGGGAAGAACAGTAAAATTAGCTTACATTATTCAATGATGATCCTCTAACTCGACAACCCCCCTATTTATATATGATGAACCTAACTAACGCATTAACTAATAACTTCACAGACTAATTCATTGTTTCATTTCCTAACAAACTCCTCTGTATCCTATATTCTAGTGCATTCTCTCATTGAATACCGACCTATGGGGCATATACAAAATTAGAGAACATTAAAAAGGTAAGTATAGCAGCCTCTTGTCAATCTTCAAAAGGAAAAAAATTACATACTAATATAAACCCAGGGAGGGAATGCTGTTGTTCTTAGAATTTATTTGACAATCTTCGCTCCGGCCAGAACTGAACATATACAACAACATGGTTTGAAAATAAGGTTAATTTAGCATAATCATAAAATCTATGTGTTGAATACATAAAAAATGTAAAGAATTTTAGTGCATTACTACTTGAAATGAGTGCTTGAATCCTGAAAAGAACAGTCAGGATTCGGTGTTCCAGATGTATAACCATCTGCATTAGAAGAACAAGTCTCGGCTTTCTGGTTTATATACGATGTTAATCAATTTCACCTTCCACATTCTTCCAAGAGGGGTTCTGATCGGTCCCGATGCAACACAATTAGTCCTTATGTTATCTTTAGCCCATTCACATGCCAAATTTTTTGTGAGTTTGATTATTGTAGATGCATTGATCAATTCAGTTACATGTATTAAAATTAACATTTACAGTGTCAAGAAATCAATCAATTAATGTTACCTTTTGTTGCACTATAGATTGTTCCTAACTTCCTATATTTATTGATGCTACACCACCAACGGAAGATATGAAAACAATACTTATAGACTCTGAAGCTTTAAGGAGTGGATGTGAAAGCTGGCTTATGTGAAAAGCATATTCAAGATTGGTATTTAACAGAAGTGAAAAATCTTCTTTTGTAATATCCAATGTCTGTTTCTGTATGTTAGCTCTCACATTGTTCACCTAAATTCCACACATAAAAATGTATGCATAATGTAACAAACCAAAAACTATATATATGGTAAAACTAAGTTAAAGATGCTTTAGCTTAATATAAAGTTTTCAACAACAAATTTTGTAAGTGTCATATAAGATCGGTTAGTTTTTATCTTTTTTATAAATTATTTTTATAAAGTTAGATATATTTTTTTCAAAAAAATCATAAATATTTTTTCATGTGATTTCAATTAGTATTAGTAATGGCTTACAAGGATACTGAGTTTGCCATTGAACTGAGAAGAGACTCTAGTTATGAGCTCCTCTCTCTGTGGACGAGATGACACATCATAAACCGAACCAATAACTTTGTATCCTTTTGTGGCCCATTGATGTAAGCATTCATTGAGCTCAGCTTCGTTTCTCGCACAAGTATGAATCATCAACGATGCTGGCTCAACTTCGTTTCTCGCACAAGTGTGATCCTAATGAAGTACAAAATACCATACCACCATTACTGTCTTCTGAGCCAGCATCGTTGATGATTCATACAGTGGACGCAGTACCTCGGGAACGCTACATGGCTAACAATAACAAACATGCTGAAGTTACTTTACGTTGGATGAAAATACCAATGCAACAAAGTTGAATTCCTCTACCTCCAAATCCATATGATCAACAATGTGGATGATGGAACCACCTCCATCACAAGGTCTTATCAGGTACCCACTAGGCAGCATCTCAGCTCTAACAAAATGCTGCACAGGAGGCATGCTTGGACCATTCTGTGTGTTTTTAAGAGACCTCTCACATATCTGAAAAAAAGAAAGCATTAAAAAATTGATTCAAATGTGCTCATGTACTTCAGAATTAGGACAACTTTTAATAAAATAATAGAACTGGGCATTGCACATAAGAGATATATGTTTTTGACTACACCATCGAATCAAATAGAAATATTAAAGGTTCTTTACATTGACTTACCACTAGGCTTCCATCTTCTAAAATAGATGTGTAGCGCAACAACCATAAGTCTCGTGCAGGAGCCAATGTGGTTGGCGCATATAGCTGATCATAAAAAAAAATATGCAAATAAGATATCCACAGTATGTTATGTTACAAAGTCACCATTCATAGACACTGAATTTGAGTTGCTTTACCTGCATGTAAAGCAGCTCAATGGTTCCACCATTTGCTGTGGGGAGCACATTAAGAACATCCACAACTTGGCAATCACGATACTATGAGGGCCAATCTTTAAGGATTTCTGCAACCTGTAAAGAGTATGGTTGGTTAATCCCGTCAATGAACGTCAGTAAAACAATTATCATAAAGAAAAACAAATTCAGAGGCAACACTAACCCTTGTAGGTTCTAGACCCACTAGGCCACATGCTCTAGCTGCCACACCAGGGCAACCGTGAGAAATGTCCTTTTCTATTTGCCATTAAGGACAAACTATTTTAAAAAATTCTTAAACAAATAGCCCCAGTAGTTTTCCAACAGATCAAATACCTATCCTGAGCATGTTGTGCGGGAAATGTAGGCATGAATTCTTTGCTTTTGGGAAGAGGAACTTCACGAAACCATTCATGATTGAGAGCGGCTTCAGCCGTGATCCTCTGCATACATTAGTAGGTGTTATTCTTAATATTCTGAGACAAAGAACTATTCGCAAATTAATTCATGAAGCTCAAGCAACCCTTACCTTTTCAGGGTCATAAGTTAGAAGCTTGTTCAACAAATCAAATCCAGAATCAGAAAGAACTGGAGATCCGGTGAATGACGTGGCAGGAAACTTTTTACGCAGAAGATTATACCTGAAAGAGACATTTTGGTTGTTAATAGAAATTATAAAAGTTGTGTAACAGTACAACCAAGTAAGCTATAAAACAGAAAACAGAAAGGTCTAAGTAGATTTAAGTAGCTGGCAATTAAACATGAACAGAAAACAGAAAGGTCTAAGTAGATTTAAGCAGCTAAAAATTAAACATGATACATCTTATCATTATACTACAAGTCAATAGTGAAAGGAATTCAAAGATAACGACCATACGTTATAGCATTCATCACAGAAGAGAAGTAACAGTAGCATTTGAACTTACAAACTAGTCAACAAGGATATAGAAAAACAAAACAAAAAATTCATTTTATCAGCAAAAAAGGGTAAAAATATATATCTCTATCAGTGTAACTATGACAATTAAAGCATCACCAGAGTTAATCCATAGCTCATGATAGTTTACATCATTTAGAGATCAAAACAAGAAATAAATCACAAAGTAGTTCACATCATTTCATTAAATATGGACAATGACATGAAAACTTACACTCTAAAACTTGAAGTACCCAAATCAAAAGATAATAACAACCCATCAAATTAGAATCAACTCAAAGCTATAAGAGATTAAATATAAAGTAATCAGATCAAAATGACCTCAGATATAACAGGTGCAGCAATATATGAAAATTCTTACACATTATATTACCTTCTTTCCAGGCCTAACAAGCCTCAATTCCACTTCAGCAGCAGTATTTGCTGCAGCAATTACATCAGATGCACGTCCTGTAACAGGCCCCTCTTGAAGAACATGTGTGTGAGCCACAGCAGCAATAAACCCATCAATATGACACGTCAAATCACTGTAACATAACACTAATAGCCATCAAAGATTTACTCATTCACAAAATGAATGTTAATGTTAGAAAAACTTCATTTCCATAAATATCTTAGAAGAAAACAATACTTACATCACTCCTGTGGGTTTAAGTCAGCGGTCACCAGCATATATAACAGAATCGAACATAGATTATCGCAGAAGAACATAACCCATCGATTCAGATATGATGACATCAACTGCAAAGGCATACAAACACCAACATTTTGTAAGGCAATCAAAAGGTACACAAGTTGCGATTCAAACTCGGCGAAGTCTACAAATCCTGATTCAATAGGTGGCATCAGATATGCAGCCAAGAGTTCAGACACCAGGGCAGCAACCAGTGGAACCCTTTTTAAGTTCTTTATCACTAAATTGTCATCACTCTCACCAATAGCAAGAATCTTCTGGTTTATCACCACCATCCGATCCAACTTATGCTTAAACTCTAGGTTTTCAACATCAAGAACAACTGGGAAAATCAGTGCAGTTGTTCGGTTTGTCTGCAAAAATAATCTAGAAATGAAGCTTGATTAGCTGCTTGTGATTTATGAGTTCAACATTTATTCTTTGTTAATCAAAACTCACTCATGGTTCCGTTAATTTCATTCGTTAATCAGTCACGAAATTCGTCAATAAGCATTTAAGAATGAATGAAATGGCGATAGTACAAATGTCTGTCAACTACGATTATACTAAAGATCTAAACGAATACCTACCTCAATGATGACATGCATATCAAATTCTTTAGGTTAAGTTCGATTCCTTCGTAGAAATCCGTGCATTGGCAATCATTCAGATACATTGTGACATAAACCTGCAACACAATCATTTCATTTAATGTCCACAATGTGCATATCCTAAAACCAAGTCACTAACATTAATTCAAACATTGTTTTCAAAATCAATTACCAATTTGTCAAACCAACACAATTCTAACATGAAGATCAAGAGTTCAAAATATTGCCAAGTTCAAACCAAAACATTTATTTGCACATGCCAAGCTAGGGGTTACCTCCATGCATCTGTTTCATTCATACAAAAGTTGAAACAGTGAATATGACAGCATAAATATGATTGCCAATGCACAAAATAGAAGAGTAATCCACATTTAATAGGCACAAATAAATTATGGTCAAAACCCATGAATCAGAATCAAAAGCTAACAGATGTGCAACAGAAAGTATGACTCCAAAACAAGTATCTCCACAGCCTTGTCAAATACCGACTCAAAGTTACTTTCAAATAGAGATACACCATGTTTCTTTTAACTTCCTTATTACTTTACAAACTTCTTTTTATGCAAATTTAAGTTCAATCTACCAACAATGCAAAAGTATCACATCATCAATGAATCGTATATCAACAAACTAATAAGCTCCATTTTAATTTAAGACTTAGATTTCAGTTGGCATAAATAAGGAAATAAATTACACAATGACATGTGATAATAGAGTTATCATCGAGCATGACACATGAACAAAGTTCAGACCACCAAAACAAAATCCTAAGTTTCTAACCACGCAAAAACTCAAGAAAGTGACAAAAGCCAAGTAACTGTTACCTGTGACTCTCAATTCCATAAAATGAATGCTTGTAGCAACCACCTCGACCTCGAAGCTGTGACTTGGTCCATCTACAAATCTTGACACCACTATGTGAACTGATAATCTTATATCCCTGCAAACTCATAATATTTTTACAGAATCATATTCATATCTTATCTAACCAAATTCAATTAAGAACACTTAATAAGCTTAAACCCTAAACCCTATATCATATATCATATCCTGCAAACTCATAATATTTTTACAGAGTCATAATTCATATCTTATTTAACAAAATTCAACTGAGAACAATATGTAAGCCACCAGTAAGGCATATATGAATTACAAAAAATACAATACCTGCTTCACCAAATTTGCTCTAATCACAGGAGTCACCATTTCTTTCTTACCATTCAACTTCCCATTAGTCTCCTTCACTGTTGCGACCAACTTCCTCGAAGGAGTTTTACCAGCAATGTCTTCAAGATCAACAATCTCCGACTATGCCTCTTCCTCGTCAGACTCCTCTTCATCAGAACTCAAAACACCATATTCCGCATCCCCGTTCTCCAAATCACCAACAACAACATCACCATCCACATCACCATCCCCTTTCAACAATCCAACCACCTTCCCACACCACTGATCAAAAACCCCATCCAAGTCACCACCATCAACATCCCCTTCCCACAACAGAATCAACTCAGCAGCCCCCAGCGCTTTCAACTGTTTACCGAGATCCTTACCAACCGCATTGAAATTTTCCCTGTAAACTCCGCTACCTACACCAAAAACCGTAAACCTACACTTCGAGAGCAACAAAAACACATATTCAATACACAAAAATCCATGACGATGAGAGTTGGTCATTACAATGCCAATTACTAAACACATATGGTTTTAAAGATAGAGCTCAATGGTACTAGAAGTTGACAAACCTTAAAGCAAATGTTGACATAATTCTTGGTGTTTCAATCAACATTCATTGATCTTGAAGATGAAAACGAAGAGATGATCTCTCAAGGACCATACAAAATCGATTTTGTTTGATTTTAGGGGTTTTTTTCTTCTGAAAATCTATTTGGTTTAATTTTAGGGTTCTTCATTCTGAAAGGAATTAAGAGGGAAACATGGAAAACAAGGTGGAAAATAGTTAGCCTCGGCTCATCTGTGTCTATCGGATAAAATAAATATATTTGAAAAAAATTAAAAACATTAGCCTCGGCTCATTCGTGTCTAATATTTAAAAAAATAGAAAAACTTTAAAATGGGGTTTTTTGCGTTTAAGTAGCCTCGGTATTGTCAAGGCTAGTTAGCCTCGGTGTCGGTGGCCGAGGCTAAGTTCGCAGCTTAAAATAGTTAGCCTCGTCTAGACCGTGTCTAATATTTAAAAAAAATAATTCAAAAATTAAAAAATATCTAGCCTCGGCCTAGCCCTGTCTAATGAATTAAATAAAAATAATTGTAAAAGAGAAATTTTAAAATGGCTTTTTTTGCGTTTGAATAGTCTCGGTTTTGTCAAGGCTAGTTAGCCTTGGTGTCAGTGGCCGAGGCTAAATTCGCAGCTAAAATGATGTTTTCTAGTAGTGGACGAAGGAAGAGCTTCAAGGGACACTTGAGTATCATGAAGAAAGGATGGCTGGAAGAGCTGCAGGAAATTCGAAGAGTGATATGACTTTGCAGGCGCAGTCAGAAAAAGAAAAGAAAGGCAAAGGAAGATGGAATGGCAACAAAGGTATAAAAGGCTACAACAATTCGACTGGTCAAAATTAGCAGGAAGAAAACTGGTCGAATCAGAGAAAACCCTAGAACCAAGGCAACTAAAGAGGTGGTGCTGCAGGTAGAGGAAGAGGCGGTGGTTGAAAGTCTGGAAAAAGTCACATTCAGTGTTTCAATTGTCAGAAGTATGGTCACTATTTTAGTGAGTGTCGAGAAAAGAATAAGAATCAAGAAACTGATGCAAAGCTGGCGAAACATGAAGAAGAAGAGATGTTGTTGATGGTCACAACAAGATATGAAGAAAGATTCTAGGATCATTGGTACTTAGACTCAGGATACTCATCACACATGAATGGAAGGAAAGGTTTGTCAACATGAAGCCCTCAATGAAGAATATGGTAAAGTTTGCAAATGACAATACTCTAGCAGCTGAAGGTATTGGTGATGTTCTGATTATGAAGAAAGATGGCAAGAGATCAGTAATTTCCAATGTGTTGTACATACCAGGCATGAAGAGTAATTTGCTCATTATAAAGCAGCTGGTCGAAAAGAACTACAAAGTGTCGATCAAAGACAAGATGATGCAAGTTCTCAATGCAGGCGGTAGGTTAATCTTGAAGGCTCCATTATCTTAGAATAAGTACTTCAAGATTCAACTTGATGTGATGGAGCATAAGCACCTTGCAACTTCAGCCAGTAGAGATGAATGGTTATGGCATTATTGACTTGGCCATCCCAATTTCAAAGACATCAGAGACTTGAAGAGAAGAAATATGGTTTCAGGATTACTAGAAATTGACATTCCAAGCGAAGTATGTGAAGAATGTGTTCAGGCGAAACAGGACAAAAATAGCTTCAACAAGTATGCAGGAAGTAAGTCGAAGGCAACTCTCGAAGTCATATACTCTGATGTATGTGTTCCTATCCAGGTGGATTTGATTAGAAGTAACTGATACTTTGTCACATTTATAGATGATTTCAGTCGAAAACTGTGGACCTACCTGATCAAGAAGAAAAGTGAAGTGATCAAGGTATTTTCCAAATTCAAATCTATGGTCGAAAGACAGAGTGGTCGAAAGCTAAAGATTTTGAGGATTGATGGTGGTGAAGAGTATATGTCGAAAGATTTTGATGCATTATGTGAGAAAGAAGGGATTGTGCATGAGGTGGTGCCACCCTACACTCCATAGCAGAATGGAACTGCAGAAAGGAAGAATAGAATCATCATGAACATAGTGAGAAGTATGTTGAAAGGCAAGCAACTATCCAAAGAATTATGGCGAGAAGTTGTGTAGACTACAACATACATCCTGAATAGATGTCCGACGAAGAAGCTAGAAGAAATCATGCCAGAAGAATGTTAGTCTGGTGTCAAGCCTAGCCTAAGTCATTTGAAGGTGTTTGGATCTATAACACATGAATATGTGCTAGATCAGTTGAGAAGAAATCTTGATGATAAGTCAAGTCAGATGATTCTGATAGGATATCATTTGATTGGAGGATACAAGTTGTTCGAACCAGTGGACAAGAAATTAGTGATCATAGATGAGCTTAAATAATGGGAATGGGCTGAGAATTTTAAGAAGGATTCAATGAGAACCTTATATGAAGAACCAGCTAGTGAAGTCGAAAGAGAAGTTCGACAAAAAGAAGTCAGAGGTGAAGCTGGCCCAAGCAGACCTCAACGAACAAGACACATGCCTGCAAGGTTGCAAGAGTGTATAATTACATCAGACGATGTAGTCGATGAAGAAGGTGAGCTAGTACACTATGCTTTCTAGCAGATGTCGAACCAGTCAATGCAGCTGAGGCATTGAAAGATTCGAAGTGGGTGAAAGTAATGAATGAGGAGTTAGAATCCATTGAAGTCAACAACGCCTGGTCACTTGTCGAATTGCCTCAAGGCAAAAAGGAAATTAATGTAAAATAGGTTTACAAGGTGAAGGTGAATCCTAAAAGAGAGGTAACTCGACACAAGGAAAAACTTGTGGCAAAAGGATTTCTTCAGAAGGAAGGAATCGACTAGGACGATGTTTTTGCACCTATTTTTAGGATCGAAACAATCAGATCGGTTGTTGGTCTATAAAACATAAAAAATTGGCACACATGCCAGATGGATGTGAAATGTGCATTCCTAAATGGCCCCTCAGACAAAGAAGTTTATGTTGCACAACTAGCTGGATTTGTGAAACAAGGCGAAGAAAGAAAGGTGTACAGGCTGCATAAAGCCCTATATGGACTTAAGCAAGCTCTAAGAGCTTGTAATAAGAAGATCGGAAACCTTCTAAGGGAGAAGAAATTTATGAAGGGCACAACTGAGCATGAAGTATATGTAAAGAGAAGCAATAATGAATTGCTTATACTATGTCTCTATGTCGATGACTTGTTGATAACAGGAAGTTGCAAGAAGGAGATCAAAGATTTCAAACATGACCTAAGTGAGGAGTTTGAAATGTCACACTTGGGAAATATATATTTCCTTGGCATCGAATTCTACAAGAGTAGTAGAGGTTTGATGATGCACCAAAGAAGATATGTAGGAGAAATACTCAAGAGATTTGAGATGCAAGTTTGCAACCCAACTTCGACTCCAGCTGAGACCAGATTGCAACTGTCGAAGGATTCAAATGAAGATAATGTCGACCTAACCTAATATAGAAGACTTATTGGGTCACTTTGATACCTTTGTCATACAAGGCCTGACTTAGCATACAATGTGGGTATGGTAAGTAAATTCATGCAGAAGCTAAAGGTATCACATCTAGCAGCGACGAAGAGGATACTAAGGTATCTGAAAGGAACTCTCGACCATGGCATTTTGTTTCCTGCAGCTGATGGAGGAAAAGAATGCAAGCTAGTCGGATACACTGACTTAAATTGGCGTAGTGATGCTGAGGATCGAAAATCCACATTTGGATATGTGTTTAGGTTAGGTGGTGCACCAATTTCTTAGAGTTCGAGAAAGAATTCAGTAGTGGCATTGTCATCATGCGAAGCAGAATACGTAGCTGCTTTTCTTTGTGCATGTCAAGCAACATAGATAGTGAACCTGGTCGAAGAGATTATAGGGAAGAGTCATGGAGCAATTACCATGAAGATCGACAACATGTCATCTATCAACCTGGTGAAGAATTCAATTGCACATGGTCGAAGCAAGCACATTGAAATGAGGTTCCATTATCTTCGAGAGCTGGTAGCAGAAGGGAAGATGAACTTGGAACACTGCAGAACTGAGAATCAGATTGCAGATATCATGACGAAAGGAGTGCAAGTCGAAATGTTTAAGAAGCTAAGATCTATGATAAATGTAGATAACTTAGACACAATGAATTAGGTGGTGTGTTGAGTTGTAATTCCTTGTGTCAAAACAGTGTAGCTCGACAGAAACAATGTCTAGTCGAATTAGCCTAATGTGTGTGTGTGTGTCGAGATGTATTAGTGTGTCAAAGTCTCGAAGCAAGTTACTTCACACAGGATTTCAACTTAGGTCTGTTTTAGTAATGTTAACTATTTTGGGTTTTTATAGTTTTGAATTTTTCTTTAGGGTGCAAGCTAACCTAAATCTATAAATAAGGAGTAACCCTTATTTTGTAATCATTCCAATTCATAGCATTGTATTCACAGTTTGCAGTTGCAAGTGAATAAAAAAATTTCCACAGTTTGTGGACAGAGAGAAACTCTGCAAAATTTTTCATCTTCTTCTCTAACATTATTTTTCTTCCTTTCTCAACTTTTTTTTTCATTGTCATTGGTTTTGATTACCTGAATATGAATTAAGGGATGTTATTAAATATAATTCATTTTCACTTGAGTTGCAGTTAGAGTTTAATTTGACCTACATTTGAATGTCATTTAACTTCTGATAATATACAACCCAAGTTTCAGTTTTGTGAATTAAGTAATACACATTGTAATTATTTTCAGTTAGAAAGTTAATTACAATTTTTTTCTCTCTGTCTCTTTCATCTTCATCTTCAACCTTGGACACCAATATTTTATGCATTTAAGATCTATAACTTTTAAGTTGTAATTTTTGTATTTTTCAATTCAATGAATGAAGTTCAAGATGGTGAATTTTAAATTCTAAATTATTTTAGTTTTATTGTTAAAGTATTTATCCAAATTAAAATAATGATAATAAATTATTAGTAATGATTCTAATTTATGTCATTAATGTTGGTGCAAAGGTGAATAAATAATGAACAGAGGAAATATTCTATTAAAGAGAATGACAACTATACAACTCACTTAACATTACAATGATTGCAACCCTATTTATAAGTTAAAAACTAGGGTTACTAGAATAAGATAAAATACTAAAATACCCTCTAACAAACTTAGGGGCTAAGTAATAGTACAACTAAATATGAATTACTTCTAATACCATCCCTTAATTCATATTCCATCAAAACTTGTAACACCAATTCCATCCCTTAGTCTGAGAAATTGATCAGTCTTGATAGCTTTCGTCAGAGCATCTGCCAACTGTTTCTGAGTGCTGCAATGTACAACTTCTAACACTCCACTCTGAACTTGATGTCTCAGAAAATGATACTTGGTCTCAATATGCTTGCTTCTCCCATGCAACACTGGGTTTCTGGCAAGATTGATTGCAAACTTGTTGTCAATCATAAGTTTCAGAGGTTTGTTTATTTTAATCTTCAGATCCTGCAACAGATTCAGAATCCACACAACTTGGCATGCAGTAACAGCACCTGCAATGTATTCATCTTCACAGGTTGATAACGCCACAACAGGTTGCTTCTTGGAACACCAAGAAATGGGACCTCCCAGAAATTTGAACAAATACCCAGAAGTACTTCTTCTGTCAACTCTGTCTCCACACCAATCAGAATCTGAATAACTCAGAAGTTCTAACTCATTCTTTCTTCCAGAAGGAAATAACACTCCATACTTCAGAGTTCCCTTGATATACCTCAGAATCCTGACAGCAGCTTGGTAATGGGACCACTTAGGTTTACTCATGAACCTATTAACCATCCCAACAAAATAGCAAATATCAGGTCTGGTATTGCAAAGATACCTCAGAGAACCAACCAACTGTTTGAAGGTTGTAGCGTCCACATCATTTCCATCAGAGTCAGAATCCAGTTTCTGATTTGTATCAGAAGGTGTGACAGCAATCTTACAATTCTTTAATTCAAATCTCTTCAGAAGTTCTAATTCATACTTGAGCTGATGCAAAATGATACCTTTCTCAGAATATATGAACTCCATCCCTAGAAAGTATGTCATTTTGCCTAGATCAGTCATTTTGAATTCATTCATCAGAACTTTCTTGAACTTGGCTATCTCCTGTTCAGAACTTCCAGTCAGTAGTATGTCATCAACATATAAACACACCAGAGTCATATTTCCTTCAGAAGTATGTTGAACATAAACATCGTACTCCATCTCACATTTCTGAAAGCCTTGCTTCTTGAAAAATGAATCAATCTTCTGATTCCAAGCTCTGGGCGCTTGTTTCAGTCCATATAGAGCTTTGTATAATCTGTACACCATCCCTTCCTGATTCTTTTTCACAAATCTAGGAGGTTGTGACACGTAAACTTCTTCTTCTAATGGACCGTTCAGAAATGCAGATTTTACATCTAAATGCATCAGAGGCCAATTCCTGTTAGCAGCTATTGCAATCACCATTCTGATTGTTTCATATCTTGCTACAAGTGCAAACACTTCAGAATAATCCAGCCCAGGTTTCTGTAGAAATCCTCTGGCTACCAACCTTGCTTTATGTTTGCCAATTGAACCATCTAACTTTAACTTCTACTTGAAAACCCATCTGACGCTGATGGCTTTCTTGTCTTTTGGAAGTTCTTTCAGCTTCCAAGTCTTGTTTCTCTCTATAGCATCAAGTTCTTCTTTCATGGCCTTCGGCCAGAGCTTCTGCTTAAGAGCCTCTTCTGTACTTATGGGTTCAGAGTCTACTATCATGGCACACTGAATAACTTCTCCTTCAGAGTCTACTTCAGTGTCTTGCAGCATGTCAAATTCTGCATATCTTCTGGGGACGTTTCTTATTCTTTGTGGTCTCTGAACTTGTTCAGAGTCTTTAGCTTCAGAGTTTCTAGCTTCAGATGATTGACTTCCTCCAAAGCTTTGACCATCTTCAGAGTCTGGCATATTTCCAGAGTCTGAATTGCCACCAGAATTTGGACTGCCATCAGAATTTGGATTGCCATCAGAGTCTGGATCATCAAATTCTGGATCATCAGAGTTGCCTTCATCTTCTGAGTCTTCTCCAGAGTCTAAATCACTATCAGAGTCAGAGTCAACATCAGAGTTTACTCCAACTTCATAAATTCTTAACTCTGACCTTTCTTCAGAAATTCTAACATCAAAATAAGATTGAGACTTATCCCAATTCCAAACTTCTGATTCCTTCACAATCACATCTCTGCTTAATTCAATTTTATTGGTTTATGGACAATAGAGCTTGTATGCACCTGTACTGTGGTACCCTATCAGAATCATCACTTTGCTTCTATCATCCAGCTTCTGTCTTCTGGCTTTTGGAACATGTTTATAACAAACAGAACCAAACGCCTTCAGATGACTAACACTTTGCTTATCTTCAGTCCACTTCTGTATTGGAACTATTTCCTTCAACTTCTTCGTAGGACATCGATTGAGTACATACGTTGCAGTGGCAACAGCTTCTCCCCAGAGCTTCTGAGGAAGCTTCTTCTCCTTTAGCATGCTTCTCACCATATCAAGCAAAGTGCGATTTCTTCTTTCAGCAAGACCATTGTGTTGAGGGGTATAAGGAGCAGTAACCTCATGCTCAATTCCATTCTCCTCACAGAACTTCTGGAACTCTTTGGAGTTATACTCACCTCCACCGTCAGTTCTAAGAATCTTCAACTTCTGACCACTCTGATTCTCAGCCTTTATTCTGAACTTCTTGAATTCATCAAACACCTCGTGCTTAAACTTAATAAGGGATACCCATGTCATTCTTGTGAATTCATCAACAAACAACACAAAGTATTTATTCCCTCTAATCGATTCTACTGGAAATGGACCACACACATCAGAATGTACAACTCCCAAGGCATGTTTTGCTCTTGGAGTAGCTTCTGACGCAAATGGCAATCGTGGTTGTTTTCCTTCCATGCAAAATTTGCATGACTTTTCAGGCTTCTTAATTGCAGGAATTCCATGTACCAACTTCTTTGAATTCAGATGTTTTAAGCTTCTGAAATTCAAATGACCAAATCTTCTGTGCCACAACTCACTCTCCTTCTCAGCACTTGTTGCACTAAGACATTCTGAGTCTGCAGTTCTGACATTCACCTTGAATGTTCTATTCCTTCCCTGTTCTGACTCCATAATCAACTTCTGATTGCAGTCATACAGCTTCGGAAGATTGTCCTTCATGGTAACTGAAAAACCTTTCTCAATTAATTGTCCCACACTCATCAGATTGCTTCTGATGCCAGGTACATACCACACGTTCTGAATCAATGTTGTTTTCCCATTGTTCAGAATCACTCTGACATTTCTCATACCTTCTGCGTTAAGATATTTGTCATCAGCACATCTGATCTTTGTTCTCTTTTCAGAGTCAATGTCTACCAGCCATTTCTTGTTTCCAGTAAGATGATTTGAACAGCCAGTGTCCATATACCACCAGTCTATCAGATCCATATCATCAGATTCAGAGGCCATCAATAGCACATATTCGTCATCAAAACTTCTGGCTATATTTGCTTCTTATGCTTTTCTCTCCTTGTTTGACCAACAATCTCTAGCAAAGTGACCAAACTTCTTACAACAGTAACATTGGATTTTATTCTTGTCATACTTCTCTTTTCCCTTCTGAGCATTCTTTTGTCTATCAGAGGTTGAGCTTTCTGACTTTTGACCACCATTAGATCTTCTCCTGGCTTCTAACTGCTTATGATACCTCCTATCAGAAGTTACTTTCAGAGCCTGCTGCTCTACTTCCTTTTCAGAAGTTCTCTCAGTCAAACGCAACTCTTGCGCTTCTAGACTGCTCTGCAGCTCTTCAATTCTCATGGTGCTCAGATCTTTGGAATGTTCTATTGCTACCATAATGTAATCAAATTGAGAGGTAAGGGATCTCAATACTTTCTCCATGATTGCTTCTTCAGAAAGAGTTTCTCCACACGCCTTCATCTCATTAGTGATCAGAATCATTCTGGAGATGTATTCAGAGACTTTCTCATTATTCTTCATGTTGAGATTCTCATATTACTTTCTCAAGGACTGAAGTTTCACCTTCTTCACTCATGTGTCACCACCATAACATCTCACCAGTGTGTCCCACGCAGCCTTTGTTGTCGTTGAATCTGCAATCTTCTCAAACATATTTACATCCACACATTGATGAATGAAGAACAATGCTTTCTGATCCTTCTTCCTTCCTTCTGCGCGTTTTTCTGTTCATCTGTCGCATCTGCTGCTACCGGAACATAACCATCAGTGACAAGATCTAGAACATCTTGAGCACCGAACAATACACGTATTTGGATCATCCAACAATTCCAGTTTTTACCGTCAAACACTGGAAGTTTGGTGTTCATGTTGCCGTTTCTGTTCATCTTCTACCTTGCACAGTACACTCAGATTTCTCACACAGTGTTTCCCAACCCACCGAATTAAAATATTCTTATCAGATTTGTTCAAGATTCAACACGAATCTAAGAAACAAAATCAAACACACAAGGCCTCACGTTCACTCGTGTTTCCCGTGTTTCCCAATGAATCCGAACCGGAGCTCTGATACCAATTGTTGGCGCAAAGGTGAATAAATGATGAACAGAGGAAATATTCTATTAAAGAGAATGACGGCTACACAACTCACTTAACATTACAATGATTGCAACCCTATTTATAAGCTAAAAACTAGGGTTACTAGAATAAGATAAAATACTAAAATACCCTCTAACAAACTTAGGGGCTAAGTAATAGTACAACTAAATATGAATTACTTCTAATAATTAACGAGTAATATTCTAATCTAAAATGTTTTGGACTTGAACAAAGTTTCTTTGAAATGTTTGTAAGAACTAGTGTGTGATCCAAGAGTCAATGGCAAAGAAACTAGTGTGTTGGAAAAAAACTCAGATTTTAAAGAGAATTTTTTGTTGTTGATATTTTTGTATTCTATAAGTTGAAGATTTCAAGTACTAAATTTCAATGTTCTTCTATAGAAGAATTTTAATAGAGTTTTGTTTTTGAAATAGGAGAGAAAGAAGAAATTGAATTTGATTTTTTCTCATATAATAGTAAAGATGATGATGATTTTGTATTGTGGAATTTATTGGTGTTATTCTTCCAATGTGGCTTCAGTTTTGAAAGAAAATGAAAATAAAGATGATGGATGAGAGATCTTTATTTAGATATGGAGTTTTAAATATAAGTGATGATGATGTTGAACATGGATTTATATTAAAAAGAATAAATAAATAAATTATATTTAATAATATTATTATTTTAAAATGACCAAATGCTAGAGTAGATTAAAAAGACAATTTTCCCATAATGAAGAAAAGTTAGCTTGCCAAAACTAAATACCACTAATATTTTAGAGTAATTTTGGATTGATGGAATGAAATGAGATCTAATATAATAATATAAATTTAAGTTTTATTTAGATTAATTAGAAAAAAATGGAATGAAGCGGAACTAGATAGAATGTTTTTCATTTCATTCTATTATTTTTTTTACCTCCGATCTGAATGGAATAACAAAATTTTTATATTTCGTCATGAAACACCAAAACAATAAAATAATATATTTATTTCATTTCATCCCACTTCATTCCGCCACTATCTGTTCCGCTCATTTCTTCTTTACTTATTTTATAATATTCAAATATAATCTCTCCAATTCAATAATCCACTTTTTTCTTGATCAGAAAAGTACTAAGTATTAAAAATTCTGATTAAAGAAGAGACACAAATTAACCAGTATTCGTTATTCGTAGAAAAATTTATGATGTTTTGAGCAAAAGATTATTCATCACTAATAAATCCTGCCGACACAACAAAAAGGGCACAAATTTGTTTGGTAATCTTTCTTGGATTTGAGATCAAATCATATAAAGATGAACTGATCTTACGCCCTAATGTTACTTTATACTTTTCATACAAATTAACAAAAGAATACATTCTGTGTCGCCTCACTTTAGAATATTTTATAAATAGATCACGAAAATTGCAAATATATCAACATCACTTTTTGTAGGTGCTATAGTTCTTTTGCTGACTGTGTGTGGAAATTCTTCCTGGAATGGGGTGAAGTTGGTAACATCAAAGGTGGGAATATTAAGTTAGGCTTTATTTAGTTGGCGGTAATGTGATGCCTCTTGGAAGGATAGGAACAACATCCTTTTTAATCTATAATCTATAAATCTATAATATATAATAAAGATGAAATTTAGTTTTGATGTAGTTTATTTTGTTTTTTTCAATTATATATTTTTTAGTTTTTATTTTAAATTTTAACTTCTATTTTAATAACCGTTATATGACAGTTAATACAATTTTTGCATTTAATTTTTTTATTTTATTTTTTTATAAATAATTTAAATTAAAATAAAAAAATAAACACACAAAAAATATCATTTATAATTTTACTAACTTATGCATTAAAAAAACGCACACATGATGTCTGAACGCTATTAGCAATAAATGCAATGTAAACAATATCGGTTGGAATGTTTAGATGTTAACTGAAAATGAGTTTACATTAGAAACATCCCTTATTTCAACTGTAACTTCCATGCTTTGTGTCGAACCTACTTAGGGCTTTTAATATTGATTCGGAATATCTCTTCTTTTTCTTCTTCTGTTAGTTATATCGGGTTGAATACCCCTTCCCTTATATTCAGTTTATATATATTTAAAAGACAAAAAAACATCGCTTGGTCTTCCAAAGAAAACTTCTTCCAAAAATAGGGACTAAGTGGAAAATTGGTCCAATAATTAAAGATTTAAAATAATTTTTTAATGAATTTTTTTAGATTGAATAAAATATTAAGTAATTTTAGACCGATCGTTGAATTTAATGAGGATACAAAAAATTAACTTTTATCATCTGATCTAAAGAAATATTTATCATATCATATATTTATAATTAAATTAAATTCTTTTGAAATTTTATAATACAAAATTTTAATACCTAAAATTTTTAATATGCATGGCGTTAAACCAATTCATTTGATAATTGTGTGACACTAGATATAGAAGTGCAGGTTCGAACTCGTGACATTCCACTTATTAACATTTAAAAAATTAATTTCAACTACTAAATTATTTGACAAAAAAATAAAAACTTCAACATAGGCATCCCAATGTAAATAACTCGAGGTCTTTCGTTAAAATCAACACATTTTTAATATATATATATATATATATATATATATATATATATATATATATATATATATATATATATATATATATATATATATATATATATATATATATATATATATATATATATATATATATAGGATGACGATCAATTTATTTCAAGAATAAGTTTTTTTTTAATTTATTCTATATCATAGCCTTTAAATTGAATCTAATTTAATGGTTATTTAGTAACAAGACTAATTTAACCATTAGATTATATTCAATTCAAAGGTTATGATTATGAGTAAGTTAAAAAACTTACTCTTACGTTGATCCCCACTCATATAATGACAACCTAATGGCAACAATATTGTTTGGCTTCTTAATAAAATTTACATAAATGTTTTGACAAATAAGTATAAGATTAATATAGTTATAATAAACAAAAAGATAAAAAGTATATCATCTTTTGAGTGATTAATACTATTAGATATTAATTTGATCAAATTTGAAGATTTGATCATTAGTGATATGTTTCACAATAATTGATGTTCTGTGACTCTCAAATATGAGAGTATAACAACAAACACTTCAACAATTAAGTCAATGGAAATTTTGAGTGTCAATTTTAGAATTTTACAATAAAGTTTTAGGGTTTTAAGACCATAAAAATTTCTTTAGACAATTGTTTTTGGAGAAGGTGTCAAGAGATCCTTCGAGGTTTTTTGACGGCTCCAAGTAACCCTCAACCATTGTTCAGTATTCCTTAAGGGCACGTCCTTTCCATGGTCTCTTAAGTGCGTATGACTTTGGTGACCTAGTTTAAAACATATTGGACTTTGTTGCAGTGCAAAGCTGTTTCCCTTGAAAATCGGAAAACAACCGCTGATCTTCCAAATTTGACTTACTCACAGGATCGATCAGATTGATCCTAGGACATGTGCTAAAGTATTCTACGTTTAGAATTAAATTTAAAGTACTTGTAATAATGAATTGGTAGATGTGCTTGTAATGAAAAAGACTTTGACTGAATATTTTAAAGTGCATAAACTTAAAGGGAACGCTATAAAAGACTTGTAAAAAAGGCTGTTCGAAAAGGGTAAAAAGTTTAAAGGAAAGAAGGAATTGGAGTAAAAGATGCAGGAAAGGTAAAAGGCAAAATGTAACACTTGCACAAGTGGTTCGACAAAGGAAATGTAAATGCTGCTGAAATGGTAAAAGACTTTATTGAAAAGTTGGTGATTTTACATAACGTACATTCTCCGTGAAAATACTATTTTCTCACACTCGGGTACTTTGAGTAAATTTGATTGGAGTTACTTTGTACAAATGGTAAAACACACCTAGAAATCTGCCTAACAAATCCCTATTTATAATGCTAGTAATTAACCGCTAATAACTTGCTAGTATCTCCTCGATCTAACAAGTATCATTTGCATGTAACCTCCTGCTCTAGAATTCGCCACGTGTCTTATGAACCAAAACTCCTCCCTCTAATTTTTGAATTTCAAAACAACGTAGCAATGCCATTTGCAGAATTTCGGTCGAATGACCTCTGACACGGTCGAAATGCTCATAACTTTAAGTTTCTTAATTTTTCTAAATTATTTCAACCGTTCAACTTTTTTAGAAAAATTCCTTAGAGGCTATCGAAACCTCTTTACTTTATTTAACTTAGACCTTAATTATGTCTTAGTGTTTTAGCAACCCAAGGCAGTGTCGAATTTGGGAGCTAACAAATTGCCCCCAAAGAATGTTCTTTTCGACCTTATTGCAGGAAAAGGACATTTTTTGATAGTATCCCATTCGACACCATCTTTTCGATACTAACAGACCCTTTGGTTTGCCTCTTATCCTTTGGAAGATAAAACGAAAGAAAGAGAAATGTTTATTAAAAACTGCGCCACTTTGCACGCTTCTGACGTCATCATCATCATGGCAGGTTTCTTGGAACTCACAAAAATTCAGAAAACATCATCACCCTTTTAGCGCCTAGGGGTATAGGTTACAACCGCCCCTTACTTCTTCCACTAGGTAGCACATGTGGCTCACTAACTTCACCCACGTAAAATTCTTAATTTTCTGAACCCTTATAAAATCACCAAAGAAATTTTTCATAAGACTTTCTACTCTTTACCAACGCTTGCTCATCTCCCCTTTGCTGAAGAAACCCCTTTTTTAAACACCAGAAAAATCTCCTTCCTCTCTGGAAACTTCAATCATGGCTGAACAACAGAAGAAAACTCAAACTAGGAGACCATCCTCTTCATCTGCATTACCACCTTTCGCTACTTTGAGCGGACCAAAAATCACGAAGAACCAACAGTTCATCAGGGAACCGTTAGCGGAAGAGAAACGACACATCTACGAGTCTCAGGTAATCATCCCCGTTGATGTAGCTGGAAAAAATTTAGCCATGTCTGGCCCATTGTCTCCCCCAAACCTTGATTATTCCACTTTGAGCGACTTTTTCCCTTCCTATCGAAAAACCAAACCCTTAGGGCAAAAAGACGCTCGCAAAATCCCTTCTGATAACCCAGATGACCTTTCTCTCTTCAACGTGGACCTTAAATATTTACATGATGGAGCAAGACTATTTAGAGCTACGTCGTGCTTCAAAGATTCTGAACTTTATCTTAACTGGTTGGCGAAAATAGAGAAAGTGAAGACACAACATTGGAAAGAAATAGGTATTTATGACCAAATCATGCTGTCGAAGGTTGGGCCACCTTATTGTCCGTTAATGTTGGCCTCCTCTTTGTATTTCTGGGACAATACTCACCACACCTTCCATCTACCCTGTGGAATGGTGACTCCCACACTTTTCGACATGGCTGCTATCGTTGGATTAAAACCATGTGGATTGGTTTACAATCCTGAAATTGATGCACGGGACACCATAGGTTTTGGTAGCACGAAGCATACTTACACCCCCTTTATAAATTATTATCATAAGAAAGACACCGACGTAGTTGAAGACGAGGAGCACATAGCTTTTCTGGCTATGTGGTTGTCTCGCTGCATTTTTTGCACAAAGTCTTTGCAGGTGGCGAGGAAGTACCTGACCCTGGCGAATCAGTTACACCTAAAAAGGGACATATGCCTTAGTGAGATGATACTAGCCAGCCTGTATGAGGCTTTGGGAGAAGGTGCTGATAAACTGAGGGATCCAAAAACCCATGGCGCTCTTACAATGGCGGGGCCATTTTGGTTGCTTCAACTATGGCTGAATGCCACTTTCGAACACAACCTTCCCTTTAAAGGAGAAGTCGACGAAGCCCGGGTATCTGAACGTCGGGTCGAATGGCCACGCTTGGTTCAGTTGACACCAAATGAAGAGGGTCAAAACCTTCGTGCCAATCTTACCAGCTTCATCCACTTGTTTGCAAAAAGGCATGAATTCACTCCCAGGATGGCCCCTTTTGCTCATAGGTTGTATGGCCCTGAATGGTTTACCAGGTCATTTCCTCCAGTTTCACAAAAACAAGAAGCAGAATCAAACCTGATATGGGAGAAATTCTTGACGCCACGCTTGATAGTTCATAAGCTCAACCTTGTCAGAGGACAAACAATATTAGTCGCTTATCAACCCAACTTGGTGTCGAGGCAATTTGGGTTAATTCAATCATTGCCTAGGTGCTTGTATGATAAGAAGTCTCATGTTATTCTTCTCTCTACCAGCTTCAACCCACTTGAGTGTTCGACTCAAATGGCCCGTTACGCCCATAAGTCCCATTTTACTCCAATTTATTTTGAACCCTCTCACCTTTGTACCCCAGACTTTTACAACTGGTGGACCAATCATTACTCCAATAACTTTCTTGATGTTTCGAGTTTTTCACGCTTGATTGACCAGGCTTTTATTGATGTGCAGGAAAAAGTCAAGAAAGGTACGTCTACTCATATCAAAGAGATACAAGCTTTCCAGAAGTACTTCGAAACTGCCTATCGACCAAATGATGTTAGTCGAACCGTCCGCGAGGCTGCTGTCACTTTAAAAGAAAAATTTTCTAAACGAATGGAGAAACTGAAAATCCCCTCATCTATCCCTTATGATAGAAGATATGAGGTTGCTTTTAAACTCTTTCCCCCAAAGACCCCTCGATTACCAACCATTGATTTTGGCGTGGCTATTGCCCCTCCATTTCCAGACTGGTTTATCTGTGAGGATAGTATAAAAATACTTCGACAGCAGTCGAAGCCTAAAGCGCAGCGGGTGGTTCCGACTAAACATACACTTGATACCTTTAGAGGGCACCTTCATGTCAGTATCGGAGATGTTCACATCGAGACCGAAATCCTTGAAGGTCATCTCCCTTCGATTTGGCTTCCTCTCATGAAGCTTCAATGTTACTAACCTATGTCTTCTATATTTACTTATTCGCAGCTGCTCCCAAAAGAAACGCTCCGACAAATAAAACAGAAGGAAAGACCGAAAGTTCAAAGGTAAATTCTTACATGCTCTTATTCACCTGAAGCTTTTCTGTATTTTGCTGATCACTTCGATCTTCCCAGGTTGGCCGCAAACCTCCAACTCCTCAAAAAAGAAGAAAAGTTGCAGCTTGTTGCACCCTAAAATTTGCTCAACCTTATTCACTTGGTTTATGTTTCAATATCATTAGCATTTGCAGGTTATTATCCAAATTCAATCTCATTCAACTCATCAGAAAAGAATTTGAAAGTTGGAGAAGTCAGTAGATCAAGCATTGAGTCCATCTCCTATCTGAGGGTATCTGTGGGTCAACCAAAGAAATTGTGAGCTGTGGGCTGAGCATGGGGAGTATCTAGACATCTTGGAGGACTTAGAAAGGCATTTGGAGAAGGAAACAAGTTGTTGATGTGATCACAAGAATTGCAGTTGAAGACAGTCAACTAGGGTTTCATCTGGGTCAACTCTAGGTCAATTGACTGATTGAAAGACATTAAGGGCTATTGAAGAGATGTGGGGTTTATCATTTTACATGGAGAATAAGGATATGTTGTTATGCTAGGAAGAAATCAAGAGAAATCAAGGAGAAGAGGAGTTTCTAAATTAGGGTTTCTATGTAAAATTCCCTAGTTTAGGACAAACTTCCAAGCAAGATAAGTCAAAATGCAAGCTTCAAATGGATCCTTGGCCAACATTAAACTTGTAGAGGATCTCAATACCTTTAATTTGAGTGGTGGAAGACATCAAGGAGATTTATAGAACTCAAGTTATGGTCCTTGCAAGTTACAGGTCATCTGAGGTATCTGAAATTTTGTCTGTGAAAGTGACTTGACTTCCAAGCAATATTTACCCCTCAGGGAGATTTCAAATGAATTTCTGGTCAACATAAGAATTGTTCCTCATTGTCTTAGCTTTCTAGAATGGTATAGTATGCCTTCATATGATTTGTGGAACTCTACTTATGGTCTTGGCAAGCAAAGGGTATTTTGGTCATCTGAGAATTACAGGTCATTTTAACCTATGCCCAAAACTCATACAAGGAAGCTTCAAATGGAAAACTTTACAACATCAAACTTGTTCCAAATGACATTTTGAGTCTATAAAAGTGACCATGAGAGATTGGAAAGATTCATAGCACAAGGTTTCAAAATTGTTGGATTTAATGAATAAAAATGGACTTAAAAATGAGATTTTTCATATCTTGGCCAAATAAAGCAAAATTATAGGTCATTTTGAATGGAAAGATCATTTTAAAGACATTGGCTAAAGTAGAATTTTGAGCATAGTTCATATTTTGTGAGTTATTCATGGTTGCTTGTAATGGAAGGTACATAAACCAAATTCAAGGGAAATAATGCAAGGGAAACTTCTCCAAGTTTCTAGGAGGTTCTAACCTCACCTATATATTGATAAGAGATAGTTCATGCCATGGTTGGTGATTTCATTTGTTCAAAACCCCAAGTTATACACACTTTCTCCATTTTGCATAAGCTTTACAAACTCTCTCAAATCTTCATCAATCTTCACATCTTTTGATTGAATCTTCATCATCATCATTCAAGCATCATAATCCACATCAAGATTGGTAGAATTGGAGGAAGAATCGTGTTGTTCAAGATAACCATCCAAATTGCAAGAACTTCTCAAGGACAAGATTCAGGAAGTTTGAGCCTAGATCTTTGCATACAGAATCAAAGTGGTGGTGTGTGGATCAGTTTCAAGTCCTTGCAAGCATTGATTCAGGGATTTCCATAGCTGTATCTCCATTTTAAACCAGGTTGGATTTCTCTTCGAATTGTATGTTTTTGGTTAGTATGATAGGGTTTTGATAGCTTAGACTGGTTAAGTTAGGTTAGATGATGATTTTCACAGAGTTTGGAGAGGTTTTGTGAGGTTTGGCTATGGAGTGCATAATCTGTTAGAGCCTATAACTACTAGGATGAGGCACGAAAATCTTGTTGGATTAGCATGTTAAGATCAGCATGGAATGTAGATTAAGCTAGGATAAAGATTGAGGAGAATTGGAGCATTTGATCACAGGTGTTCATGGTGGATCCTACCTGTTACCTCTATCGGGTTTGTATTTTGAGGGGATTTTAGAAAGAGTTATTATCATGGTTGTGTAGAGGGAAGAAAATGGACCAAGTTTGCTCTTGGAATCGTGTGAATCCATGGAGGTATGAGGGAGAATATAGGAGAGTTTGATTCGTGCATGGTTAGGGTTTCAGAGCTTAGGGTTTTGGCTGGAGGTTGATGACGAAGCCCTGGCCACACGATGCCCCTTTGACATTTGACTCAAACCTCAATCCAACGGACGCGATTAAAAGTTGATAACGGAGGGAAATTCAAAGAGTGAAACGCCCCGTTTCACTAAAACCCTCAGAGTGGGCTCAGAATTTCATTACTAATGACACCCCCAATTGCCAGGCCCAATGAATTATAACTGGTTTCTTTGCTATCCGCACCGTTTTGTTTTTTTGTTTTTTTGGTTGAAATTCTGAAGCGCATATGGGCCTAAGCAATTAATGTTCGCACCCCCCACTTCTCAGCCCACCTGGAATATGAACTAGGCGCCCTTGCTATTTTCACCCTCTCCTTTTATTTCTTTATATTTTCATTTTAATTTCTTTTCAATTTTTCATGCATTTTTAAAAAATCATAATAAATCATAAAAACATTATTTTTCAATAATTCTTTTTGCATAATTTTCTTTAAAGAGTCTAGAAAATTATAAAAAATAAAAATTGCATTTTATTTTTTATTTGATATTTTTTCCATATTTTCCAAATAAATAGCATTTTAAATAGTTTAATTTCATACATGATTTTGATAATTTTTGTTCTACTAGTTGCTTTAATATTTTTTGTCCATTCCTTTTAGGTTGATTAATAGACGTTGTTATCTTGTAGATGCAATTTAGTTCATATTTTTAGGAGTTAGTTTTAGGTGATTAGCTTAGGGGAAAACAACATGAATAAAATTAGGGTTTCAAATCAACTTAGGTGAAATAGTTTAATTCTTTTAGGATAGTTTCATTTGATTTTTGGGGTATGGACTATAGGGGTTATGGGTATAGGATAATTCCCCTTAGAAATCACCAGGATTCCCCTACTGCTATTAGTATATACTGTTATATGTGATTGCTTGGTGTGGTGTGCCCTCTGGGGATTACTGTTTGTCTGTGTGGGTATTGGGATTGTCTGGGGATTGGGGAAGCTGAAGACTGATGATGATGAAGCCATTGGAGATCCAGAGACTGAAGGCCAACCTCCAGAGAGGAAGAGGAGATTCTTGCTAGCAGCTGCTGAGGAGATTAAGGTTTAGGAGCTAGGCAGAGCTCTAGATTAGAAAGCTTGATTCTCAAACATGGAAGGTTTTGACTGCCTCCATTCCTCTCTGTGATACAGAGTCTCTCTAAGACACTCACCCCCTTCCTTTGGAAGGCTTGGTGCTATTGTCTAAGGGATAGAACTCTTGAGAGAAAATGTCTTATGTGTTAGCAGCAGTTGGTTTGCCACCATTGGTAGTCAACTAATTGCTTAAACACCCAATTCACTCTGGTGATTGATCCCTCAGCTTGGAGGATAGGACTTGAAGAAAAGCCATTGTAGACTGAAGATTGACAACCAAAGCCCTTGCTTGAAGACTGTGAAGATAGAGACTGCTGCTGACTGAAGCTTGTAGCTGATTGGAGATGACTTGAAGATGGATATTGATGCAGAGCTGCTATGGCTGTTTATTTTTGCTGTATTTCATTTCTGATGTATTGATTGGTTTTCCTGACTGTATTGTTTGCTGTTTACCCTGTTGGGTTGAAAGTGAAGCCTGTTCACTTTTGCCTATTGTTTTCTAGGTTCGAGGTTGAGTGGGACTCCCTTGCCTCGCTTGTATTGTTGCATTCATGCATTTTACTGTTTTACTGTATATATCTGCTATTGTTTCTGTTTCCGTTTATCCCTTAGGATCTATGTTTCTCTCTGCGCAAGAGAGGAGCATGATAGACACTAGGTCTTAACCCATGCATGATAACATTAGGTTAGTTTGTTTCCCTTTGCAACCGTAGGTTAGAGTTCTGTCTCTTTCTTTCTCAAAACAAACAGAAAAACACTATAAAATTTCAAACACAATAAAAGACACTTCTTTCGTAAAAGAATGTGAGCTCATCAAGACGTCGTTTTTGTCCGCTTGGACTGCTAATCAGAAAAACCTTTTTCAGAAGGAATAAAATCAACCAAGACAGACTTGTGTCGTACGTGGCCCGAACTACGTTTGCTCTGATCTTTCATGCTGTATGAAAGTACGTAGGCATAGGATGCGATATCCTAGCGAGCAACCTTCCCCTCCTTTCCCGTAGGTAGGCGAACTACGTTGACTCTGATTTCTCGTTCCAGACGGGAATACGTAGGCATAAAATGCGATACTTTGCCGAGTCATTTTATTTTCATTCTCTTTTCTTTTTAACCCTTAACCCTTAGAGTAGATAGAATAACAATCCATACCCGAAAACAAGCGTGGATCCCGTCGAGTACGACGGACGTGAGGGGTGATAATACCTTCCCCTTGCGTAACCGACTCCTGAATCCAGGTTTTGGTTGCGACGACCATACCTTTCCCGTGTTGTGCGAGGTTTACTCTGAGCGTTTCCTTTCCCTCCTGTGGGATAAATAACGCACGGTGGCGACTCTTCTGTTCAGCCGGCGCCGATTTTCGCAGTAGCGACACAGCCCAAGTCATCATAGACTCCGACGATGATGAATCTCCTCGTGAAGATGTTCCCCTAAAAAGAAAACGAAGGGTAACTCATGGGCTAGAGAGCGTCGAAACTCCTTCATCTCCCACCAAGATACAGAAACAGAACACGCCTCCTGAATCTCCTGCCAAAGCTCTCACAACAAATGATCCAAATCCTTCTGCCGTTCCCATAGAGAGTGATAACTCTAGTCCGGCTGAGGAAGCCGCAAAGGTATTGTGAAAGAATCTCTGACCTTTCTATATCAAACTCTTGTTTCTTTCATCTCGCATCTCATGAGGTTTATTTTCCCAACTGCAGACTACTACTGAGGCTTCCAAACCTTCGACGCAGTCGTCTCCCTTGCATACTTATCCATTGAACAGCCAAGGTGAACCCACTTATATTCCTACATCTGATTTGGGCTCTGGTGTGAGTTCTCTTGGTGAAATTAACAAACCTGAATTTTATGCAGCCCCTTCGCCCCTAAAAACTACTACCCAACAATCACAAACTGATGGGTCCAACCATGAGGAAGAGGGAGCTCCTGAGACAATAATCATGGTAGATGAAGATGAAAACCCCAAACCCGAGGACACCAACCTTGCCACCACAACAAGTTCCCCTCTCGTTCACACAAAACCCGCTACTGACGACGTTGATGCTGACGAAGCCAACACATGCGAAGATGAAGCCATGCACCAATCTGAGCTAGGTGAGTCAGATGATGAGGAGAAAGAGGCTACCTTGGCTCAAGACCCCACAAGAGTTGCCCCCGTAGAAAGGGAAATAATTACAAAGGAAAAGTTTGATGAGCCTGCTTGCATTGATACTACCAAAGTTACCCCCGTCGAGGTGCCACAGGCCATGCCTCTTCAGAGCGAAACGATCCTCTCTAAAGAAGAAATGGTTGCGCTAAAAGAAAGCGACCCTCGTCGATACGTCCAACTACTGCTGCGCAGTCGAGGCAGTTCTTCTAGCAAAACTCGGAGTACTTCGACTTCTGAGGGCCAGGTCTCTAGCAAACCTTCAGATGATATTTTGGCGAAGATCAAAGCCAAAATCTTTAAAGGAGACCTTTTCATGTTGCTGAAGATGGATTCCGTCACCCACCTATCTTTGAAAACGCTTCTTCAACAGGTGAAATTTGACTCCATATCGCCTGAAGCTGCTAACGTCATTCGAGAGGTGGGCATTTTGATAAATCAAGTCTACAAAGACCTCACGTTACTGCCCCGCCTCGAAAGTGACATTTCGACGAAATCTGGTTGCGAAGCAGCTGCCTGGACAAGCGCAGCGGAATCTGAACAAAGGATCGAAGAGCTGGAGGAAGATAAAAAGAAAGACCAACTAGAGATTGCTTCCAGCAAGGAAAATATCGTCTGTTGGAAACGCAAGATCAAGAAACTTCAAGGCAAGATCAAGAACGAAGAAAAGAATATTTCTCAACTGTCTTCCAAAGACAATTCGGCCCTTGCTGCTGAACTCGAACATGCTATCACTTTTGCAGAAGAGGCTCGAAGCTTAGAAGAAGAAGTTGCCAGATTAACTGATGAAAGGGCCTCGTGCCAACAACGTCTCGAGTCTCAGAAGGCGAGCTACCTTAAAATGAAGGCCAATCTTCCTTTCTGATTTACTGATATATTTTAACAGACTATATTTTGTTGGCCTTTGAAGCCATTTTGTTATTGTAACTTATCGAGCCATTTTGGCAAATATTAATACCATTTGTGGCTTTGCTTTATACTTTCTGTTATTCTGTTGTTATCTTAACTTCTTGTAGCATAGGCATGTACTTTTTCAAGTACTTACCATTTACTTTTAATATCCTCCTATCTTCGCCCAATTCTTCCACTTCATAGGCTCCATTAAAGAACACCCTCGATACTTGGAAGGGTCCTTCCCACTTTGGGGACCATTTACCCAGCGTCTTGGCCTTTCGATCCATAGGCAAAATGACTCTCCAAACTAAGTCTCCAACTAAAAAGGTTTTTGCTTTAACCTTCTTATTGTATGACTTTTCCACTCTCCTTTTCTGCCTTCTCAACAATTCTAGAGCTTTCAATCTCTCTTCGTCTAAGTCTATGACCTCATCGAGCATCATATCCCAATAGACTTCTCTAGGAATTTCGTGTTGCCTTTGAACCCTAATCGACTGTATGTGGATTTCGAATGGCAATACTGCATCGTGACCAAAGGTCAAACGATATGGGGTGGCGTTGGTTGCCTCTTTGGGTGACGTTCGACATGCCCATAGAACCTGATCTAACACTTTGTGCCAATTCTTTGGCTTGGTTCCTACTTGCTTCTTTATCATGTCAATGACCACTTCTTTATTTGCTGCCTCGACTTGCCCGTTAGCCTGCGCGTAATAAGGGGTCGAAGTTAAGAGTTTGAACCCCATCTCTCTAGCAAAATCCTGCATCTTTCTACCCGTGAAGATCGACCCATGATCCGTTGTTATCGTCTCTGGCAGTCCAAACCTAAAGATGATATTTTTCTGAATGAAATCAATCACATCTTCCTGATCCACTTTAGGTAAAGGCACTGCTTCGATCCACTTGGTAAAGTAATCTATCCCCACTAAGATATACTTTTGGTTTTTTGAGGATGCTGGTCGAATTTCTCCAATCAGATCCAAAGCCCAACCTCTAAACGGCCATGGTTTAATTATGGAATGTAATTCGCTTGCTGGGACGTGTTGTATGCCTGCATGAACTTGACACTCCTGGCACCCCTTGGCGAACTCGATGCAATCTTTCAACATTGTAGGCCAGTACAAACCTTGTCGAAATAACAACCATTTCATTTTATGGCCAACTTGGTGTGCACCACATGCCCCACTGTGGACTGTTGACAAAGCCAAGTATGCCTCTGATTCGCTCAGGCATTTCAGCAAAACTCCTTCAGGTTTTTTTTGAACAATTCGTTGCCCATCAAGACATAACTTAGCGCTCGATATTTTATCTTTCGATCCGAGGCTATTGACGGATTCTGGAGATATTCGACTAAAGACTTTCTCCAGTCATTGTCCAATAATTCTCCGATGGTAAAGACTTCGAAAGTTTCATCATCCATATATCCAAACTTTGTAGCCTCTAAGTCTGATGGCTTCAACCCAACTGACACTACCTTGCCTCTAGCTTCGATTACTTCCTGCAAGTCTTCCTTCGAGACCCTATATCCCGAGGCAATTTGTGCTAGATCGTTGGCCACTCGGTTCTGTATTCTCGGTATATGTCGAATAGTTGATGCTTTAAATTTTTTAAGCAGCCTATTGGCCACTACGAAGTACATGATGAGATTTTCTTTAACGCATTTGTACTCCTTTGTCAACTGTTTTATCACTAATTCCGAATCGCCCATTATTTCGACCTGGGTTACCCCCAATTCTAACAAAATCTCAAGTCCGGCTATTAAAGCTTCATATTCCGCCTTGTTGTTGGAACACAAACCCTCGACTTTATACTTGAATTTTGTTGGAATTTTATCTGGCGAAATAATCATCAGGCCAATACCCGTGCCATGCTTGTGGCTAGAGCCATCGAAGTATAATTTCCGTGGTTCCACTTCAACTATATTCAGGGCATTTTCGTTTATAGAGTGGTCGACAATAAAGTCTGCCACTATTTGCCCTTTGACTTCTTTTAGCGGTCTATAAGTTAAAGAATATTCTGTCAATGTCAGTGCCCATTTTCCAATTCGACTGTGAAAAATAGGTTTTGATAACATGTGTTTAATAACATCAAAGTGCGAAGAAACACAAACATCCACTGGTTTAATATATTGCTTTAACTTTGTACATGAGAAATATAAACATAAACATAGCTTTTCGATTTCACTATATCTAGTTTCTGCGTCATTTAAAACTCTACTAAGGTAGTAAATAGCCCTTTCGGCGCCATTCTCATCCTCCTGAGCCAACATGCTCCCTAAAGTTCTATCTGACGCTGCTATGTACAATCGCATGCTCCTGCTTCTACACGGAGGCGAAAGGACTGGGGGATGAGCCAAGTAGTCTTTGATTTTGTCAAAGGCTTCCTGCTGCTCTTTGCCCCACTCGAATCTGTCCCTAGTAATTCGAAGCAAAGGTGAGAAGGCTTGCGTCTTGCCGCTTAAGTTAGAGATGAACCTCCTTAGAAAGTTAATTTTCCCCAGCAACGATTGCAACTCCTTTTTGTTCGACGGCGCTTTGGTTTCTAAAATAGCCTTCGTCTTATTCTGGTTGATTTCAATTCCCTTCTTATGGACAACGAAACCCAAGAAGTCTCCCGCCTGTACACAAAACGCGCACTTCAACGGATTCATTTTGAGGCCGAACTTCCTCATTCTGGCGAACGATTGTCGCAGATGACCCAGATGGCTTTTTCCTGAAACAGATTTCACCACAATATCGTCAATGTATATTTGCATAAAAGATTCGATGAAATCATGGAATATAGAATTCATTGCTCGTTGGTACGTTGCCCCAGCGTTCTTTAGGCCAAATGGCATTACTACCCATTCGTAAGTGCCTAAAGCCCCTGGACAACGAAACGCTGTTTTGGGAACGTCATCTTCCGCGATAAAAATCTGGTTATATCCAGAATAACCATCCAACATATTGAGGTATTCATGGCCAGCGGCTGAATCGACTAACATTTCTGCCACTGGCATCGAATATTCGTCTTTGGGAGTGGCTGAATTCAAATCTCTGAAATCAATGCACACTTTTAAGGACCCGTTCTTCTTGATGACTGTGACAATGTTGGCCAGCCATTCGACATACCTCGCTGTGCGAATGAATCTGCAACGAAGGAGCCTTTCGATTTCCTCCTTGATCTTCGACATGATCTTTGGAGCAAAACGCCTTGGGCCCTGTTTGACGGGCTTCTTTCCCGGTTTTATCGGTAGTTTATGTTCCACCAAATCTCTTTGCAACCCAGGCATTTCGTCATAGTCCCAGGCGAAACAATCCTTATATTCCCGGAGCAACTGGATGACTTCGATCTTCAGTTGAGGGTCGAGGTTAGCACTAACGTACGTTGGCTTCCTGGTTGGACCCTCTCCTAAATCAATTTCCTCCAATGGATCCTGTGCGAGCATTTTGATGTCGTTCCCCAAAGGATCTCTCTCGAACCCCAGAGGTTCGTCATAATAGATGGCGTCGAGCCTCTAGCTCTCCCGCTGTATTTTGGTGGCTTCTTCAGCCATTTTGTCGTGGGCGGCCATTGCGGCCATTTGTAATTTAGTTTCAGCCACATAGGCCGAAATTCTTCGCAGCACCGCTGCTTCAGTCATCAAATTCACTGCCCCACCCCGTGGGGTCAACTGGGGATGCCCCCAGGTATGGGAGTCTTTCCCCAGGTATTTCCCTATCCCAACGAAATCCGTCGACAGGGTGGAGGTATAGTGAGTAGTACACCTCGTCATTTGGTGCGAACTCAAAGTCCGCTGGAGCACAAGGGCCAATGCTGGCCAAGTGCTTGTCGAATTGGAACTGATCTATTTGCCTTCTTGGCACCCTGAAGTACCCTTGATCAGCTTCAATATTTTCAACTATGCCATCTGGCCTCTAGATGGCAATCCTTTGATGCATCGATGATGACACTGCTCCAAAGCCATGTATCCATTCTCGGCCAAGCAATAAATTGTAGTTGGTCGTGGTTTCGACCACCATGAATACCGTTGGTCTTGTAATTGTTCCGACGGTCACATCCACCTGAATCACCCCCCTGGTGGTTCCTACTTTTCCTTCATAATTCGACAAGACCATATTATGTGGCTTTGTATCAGCGTCATGTTTTCCTATTTTGGTCAGCAAAGAATGTGGCATCAGGTTTACCGTAGCGCCACAATCCACCAGTATTTTGTTGATGGGGATGTTTTCCACTTTTGCTATAATATACAACAGTTTCAAGTGGGTCCTCATTTCTTCAGTGGGCCGTTCGAAAAAAGCGTTTTGCTCTTCGACACAACCATTGTTCATCACGTAATAGCATACAGGTTTATGTGCTGCCATTTCCCACTCAGCGTCTGCGCCTGGTTCTTCGACCTCTGACACCCTATTGAACTCCCGGGGCATCACCGACACCACGTTGACCACCAGGTCCAAAGAATCATCGGAGTCAAAGTTATCTGTCATGTCTTCGTCCCCTTCCGTTGGTCTGTCTTGTTTAGGCGAAAACAACCTTCGCCCAACTGGTAATTTTTCCGCTATCTTCGACTGCTGTTCTTCTTTTCCAGGGGGGTTTGAGATGTTCTTCGACTGATTTTCCTCCGTCTCTTCTCTGAGAGCCTTTCTTCTTCTTTGCTATCTCCTCCATTGAGACCTGGTCATAGGATTCTTACCCTTATAGTTTTCAGATACGTGCGCCGTTTTTGAGGATTGATACTCTTTGCTGTAGGAGACCGAAGATCCTCGATTCACTTCGAAGCTCTTCCACCTTTGCTGCCCTTGCGCCCTCTCTTCATTAGGCTTCCTCCACTTTCCATCAGCGGAATCGACAACAGGTTTGAAACTGGCAGGCCTAGCACTTGGTGGCCTGATTCGAGGTTCAGAGCGTTGGTCTTCTGTCCTCCTGTGGTAGCTCTTTCGTTGATCAAAACCATGGCCACCTCTGTTCAGACGACGTCGACGTTCTCCCTCTAGCCTCTCTGCTGCTTTTCTATCGAAAATGGCGCTGCACCTGGGGCACAGCATCACGCTCGATCCACTGTCTTTGCACCGATGTAAAAAGCCAACGATTGACTCTTCTGTCTTCGGGTAAGCTAACCTGCTACATCCCTCATGGTGTTTTGATTCTTTCTCTTCCATGGTCTCTAATGGGTTAATGTCGACCATATTGACTTCGACCGTCCCGCCTAACTCCATTCTTTCCAAGCCCTCAGTGGCCTGGTCCATTCTGACGAAATGGTCAGCTGTTTCCTTGGTTACTATGGCGTAACTTGGATGATTTTGAACCTTTAGACTTGACTTGTTATCGTTTCGACCAGTATTCTCCTTGACTGTGACTGCCGTATCGTCCAAACCGAAACCCATGACGCATTTCGCCATCACTGATGCTGAAATGAGGTCCTCAGTAACCTCCATCATATTAACAGAAAACTCGATGCCCTCAGTAGCATCTATCATGTTTGCTTCCATAGGTTCAGCATAAAGAGCATCAGTCAATTGCAGCGGATTAGCATCCACCTTCATCTGGCCCTTTGCCTTATCTCCAAATTTCAAGCGTCCCTCCTGTATCGCATTCTGGACGAGATCCCTGAAAAGAAAACATTGAGATGTTTTATGACCCAGAAAATTATGGTACTTACAAAAACCTCTCTTTTTCCGCTGCTCTAAGGGCGGTGTTTTAGCACCAGGCGGCACTATCATCTGCCCATCTTTTACTAGCAAATCGAAGATTTCATCACATTTCGTGACGTCAAAGGTGTAAGTTTTCTTAGGGAACCTGTCGTCCTTTTCTGATTCGACAAATCCCTTTCCTTGAGGAGGGGCCAGTACTCGATAGGAATATGGAGGACCCTGTTTTAATTCAGGAAGATCGATTTCACTCTCCTCGAAGTAGGGGGACTCTTCGCAGGCCCCTTCACTACTTTCGTTGAGTTCGACAAAAGCTACTTTCTTGCCTTTGTTAAATCTTGACTTTTCGTCTTTCAGCCTTTTTAGCTGTCGGACTCTGTCGGCCAATTGGGCCATATCTCTCAGATACTGCGTATCTAATTTCTTCCTAATAGAGTAATCTAAACCTCCTGCTGCCATTTCGACCAACTCATGTTCAGGCACTTGTGTGAAACACCTTGCCTTGAGTAGTCGAAACCTATTGAGGTATTCTTCGATTGGCTCTGAAAACTTACGCTTTACACTGGCCAACTCTTTCAAACTAATCTTCGTCTGGCCCATGTAAAACTGTTCATGGAAGAGTCGTTCTAACTGCGTCCAATTACATATTGTACTTGGTGGCAAAGTGGTAAACCACGTGAAGGCGTTCTTTGTAAGAGAACTTGGGAAGTATTTTATCCTAAGGCTTTCGTCATTGGCTATCTCCCCAACCTCAATTATATAGCGTGCTACGTGTTCAACAGTGGACTCCGTTGTATCCCCTGAAAACTTAGTGAACTTAGGCACCTTAGTTCTAGGGGGTAATTCCGCTCGAAGGATGTAGTCGACTATTGGTGAAGTATAATTTGGCCTAGTAAACCCAGTGTTTAGGCCATTTCGAGTCATGATTCTTTCTACCATCGTAGCCAAATTGTTTTCGACCGCGAGGTTGTTGCGTCTTACTTGCTGGACCATATTGCCTGTATCCTGGTTTCGATTCACCACAACTATTTCTGGGTTTCTCTCGACCTGGACTCTAGGAGTTTCGACAACATAAGGGCCTATTCCTCCTTGGTTCTCTAAATTGGCTTCTGGCGCCACTCTTGGATTTTATTGTGGAATATTCTCCACAGGGGCTTGGTTTCTTTCTAACGGAGGTACCCCTATAAATTCAATTAAGCGTGTTAACTGTGTCGCCAGTTGTTGGTTAGCGTGAGTTGTGTCTCGAATTAATGGCTGAAAGATCTCGCCCATAGTCTGGGAGAGGGTTTGAACCATCTGTAAGTTACTCTCATCCATCTGCTGCCTCAAACAGGCAACAGACGTATTGGTTAAATTGGGACCTTGAGTCGAGTATCCTAGACTTAAACTCTGAGGGTTTCAACCAATATTTGAACCAGGTCCTGATCCTTGTAAAGGTGACGCCATTGTGTGTTCAGAAAATATTGGGGGCGCATTTTGCAGCCCCTGCATTACAGTCGTTGGCATCCCATACGGGGGATTCCTTGGCAACTGCGAAAGACCAAGAGGGGCAAACTGCCTTGACACTGATGGTCCTGCTATTGGAGTTTGGGGATTCGACACTGGTGGCCCAGTATACTCCAGTACGGGTTGTGTGTAAGGCCTAACTATCGTTGTCCCAGATCCTACTGGGGCGACGGTTTGTTCTGACCTTACGGGAGGCGCTACTTGCTCTCCTGTCGATGGTATAGGCAGTGGGACCATGTTGTTACTGGTTCCTTCGCCAGAACCTTGGACTTGTGGGTTAGGATTGTTTGCCTGGTTCGTTTCCGTCTCCATATTCCTAAGGATTGTTCGTCTTTCTTCGTTAGCAGCGGTAATTCTACCACTTCTTAGTAACATATAATGTACTTTCTATGAAGATTATTAAGGCTTGTGAATGAGAACTCTTTGATTCTAAATCGCGGGGATATTTAGCACTGTCCCACTGGGCGTGCCATTTTGTTTCCCTTGAAAATCGGAAAACAACCGCTGATCTTCCAAATTTGACTTTGGTGACTCACAGGATCGATCAGATTGATCCTAGGACATGTGCTAAAGTATTCTACGTTTAGAAATAAATTTAAAGTACTTGTAATAATGAATTGGTAGATGTGCTTGTAATGAAAAAGACTTTGACTGGATATTTTAAAGTGCATAAACTTAAAGGGAACGCTATAAAAGACTTGAAAAAAAGGCTGTTCGAAAAGGGTAAAAAGTTTAAAGGAAAGAAGGAATTGGAGTAAAAGATGCAGGAAAGGTAAAAGGCAAAATGTAACACTTGCACAAGTGGTTCGACAAAGGAAATGTAAATGCTGCTGAAATGGTAAAAGACTTTATTGAAAAGTTGGTGATTTTACATAACGTACATTCTCCGTGAAAATACTCTTTTCTCACACTCGGGTACTTTGAGTAAATTTGATTGGAGTTACTTTGTACAAATGGTAAAACACACCTAGAAATCTGCCTAGCAAATCCCTATTTATAATGCTAGTAATTAACCGCTAATAACTTCCTAGTATCTCCTCGATCTAACAAGTGTCATTTGCATGTAACCTCCTGCTCTAGAATTCGCCACGTGTCTTATGAACCAAAACTCCTCCCTCCAATTTTTGAATTTCAAAACAACGTAGCAATGCCATTTGCGGAATTTCGGTCGAATGACCTCTGACACGGTCGAAATGCTCATAACTTTAAGTTTCTTAATTTTTCTAAGTTATTTCAACCGTTCAACTTTTTTAGAAAATTTCCTTAGAGACTGTCGAAACCTCTTTACTTTATTTAACTTAGACCTTAATTATGTCTTAGTTTTTTAGCAACCCAAGGCAGTGTCGAATTTGGGAGCTAACAAGAGCAAATTTCCCCAAGCCTTAGATGGCAAAGCTAGTAAGTGGCTCGTCTTTGGCCCTGTTGTGATATTATTCTTTGAATGGTGAGATTGACTAACAGTGTGGCAACAACAATTTTACACCTTGAGTTGTTAAGGATGTTGGTGACTTTTAAGTTCTAAAAGGAAACAATAAAGCATGTTATGGTTCATTGGACCTTTAGTTGATGTGGCACAAGTCTATTGGCCTATTTTCAATCCTTTGGATCCTTAAATTTCCAAACCTTAGATATTGAACCATATGATTTCCAAATAAGTTTGAAGTGATTTCTTCATTTATTCTTTTTCCATCTTATTCGCCTCTCTAGACTTCAAAACCTTTCTCTTGAGAACTCCATTACTGGTGACTTATGACATCATGCAAACTTTGAGATTTCCTACAATATTTGTCACTCGTTACTAATAAGCTTCTCATTCCTTTTCCTTTTTCTTTCTCCTAGTTTTTTCCTCCATGATGTAAACTTATCTTATTTTTGTGATTATGAAATTGGATGGCCTTAATTTTCATCTAAATTGTTGTACTTTATCTTAGTATTTCCACCATATATGTCGATATGCTTCTATCGTTGTTTTAGTTTGATAGTTACATTGGATGGTGGTTTTATCTATTCAGCCACCTCTTGTTGTGGTGAATGTTGATGGAAAATTGAGACACAATAACATACCAACACACAACAAATATAAAACTCCCCAAACTTGTAGGAACCTTAAGAATCGACAAAAAATATAAGACGATAAATCGAACAAATAAAGACACAAAGAACACCGATATTTTCAACGTGGAAAAACCCCCCAATATGAGAGTAAAAACCATGAGTCATCTAGACCAAAGAATTAACTCTACTATAATCAATTAAAGGTACAATAAAGTCTTAAAGTGATTCACAAACTATTTCTAACATTTGCAAATCACAAAGCAAAGTCGCTTATAAATAAGAATCAAAAAGCTAAAAAAATCTCCCAAATTTGCAGCTTCAGTGTGAAGCAAATAAATTTTACCTCATACGTTTTTTTTTTTGAAATTTTGAATGGTCAAAAGTTAGATATATGCGTTACAAACCTGCCCACCAAATTTGAGATACATCCAACGGTTAACGAATCGGGGATCATCGATTTAGTGAAACTGGTTGCAAAAAAACGGGAATGAGTTTCACTCCTTTTCTCTCTCTCTCTCTCTCTTTTGAATCCTTATTTTTTCTCTATCTCTCTCAACCCTAAATTGATCCTATCCACTTAAATAAGTGAGACAAATAGGCTAATCATATTTGGATCTTTCTCCACATTGGAAGGGAGTCTAAACCCAAAAAATCTCCCCCTCGCAACTATGTGGAGAAAATCGTCAAACCGACGATATCACAACAAGCTTCAAATTTCCCTCTTGGTAATGATTTAGTCATCATATTAGAACCATTATCATTTGTATGAACTTTAGCTAGCTCCAACACCTTAGCATCCAATCCAATGATATCTCACATCAATGCGTTTGGACCTATTATGAAAGGTCAGATTCTTACCAAGATGAATATCGCTTTGACTATCAACAAATAACGCATATTTTCCTTGAACAAAACCAAGCTCTTGCAAACATTTCTTCAACCGTAGTAACTCTTTGCATGCTTCAGTAATTGCAATGAGTTTAGCCTTTGTAGTAGATAGTGCTACACACTTTTGTAATCTGGACTCCTGTTGTAGTGAGAATCAGATATCAAGATATCAAATTAACTTGAATCGCAAATCTTGAAGTTCACCACCGAGCTTTGATTTATCCAAAGGAAAGGTAAAGAATGAAAAAACCCTAATTGCACTATAAAAATAATGCGGGAGATCTAATACTCAGGGGTTGGTTATACTTAGGGAAGATGTTAGCATCCTAAGCATCTGTAGTACTCTACAGGAACCTCTTGTTAGTATTAGTGTTATTTGTTATTTTCTATTTGCTTAAGGGTTGAAAGGAGACCTAAGGTGTTATTTCTAAGTATGTTCGCCAAGACATCGCATCTCGTGCCTACGTATCCTGACGAGAATAGAATCAGAGCATTCATAGTTCCCATCAATGAGGGTGACGAACTCTTGACTATGGTCAATGTTCCAAGGGGGAAGTAAGTGTTCATAGTGAGAGACTTACATGGAGTGTGGCGACTCCAAGTCTAAGTTAAGTTGAAAGGGAAAGATAGGTAAGTGTCCATGGCAGGAACTTACATGGAGTGCAACGACTCCGATCCTAAGGCTAGGATAAGGGTGTAAAAGAGTGTCCATGGAAGGACATTACATGTAGTGCAGCGACTTTGATCCTAAGGCTAGGAAGAAGGATATGAACTTAGAATTGTTACGTGTGACATGGCAACCAACGAGAAGGAGATCCTTTATTTTATAATAGTGTGAACCATTCTTATAATTTAGAAAAGGTTAGAAATATTATTTAAGTGATTTTTGTATTTTCTGAGGAAAAAATTAGTCTTAATAAGGGAAACCTAACTAATTCTAAAGACCTTAAAGTCAAAACGTAAACAGTTGATCAACGTCTATGCACCTATCCTGATCTAATTCAAATGAATCACGACCTAAAGGGGATATGACGAATTGAGAAAATCAACGATTCCTATCAAAACCTAACTTTAAAATTTAAATTGAAATTAAAGAGAAGTTCATTAATCAGATAAAAATATGCACATTCTAACGAATAAGATCCAAATCATAAAAAATAAATAAACGGAAAAAATAATCTAATAATTAAAATACTAAATTTGAATAAAAAAAATAATAAAATAAAAACTAAAAATTGAGAAAGAAAATATTCTTTTAAAAAAAAACCAAATACGTGGGCCAAACCCATTTATTCCAGAAAAAAAAAAGAACGTTGGGCCGGTGGTGATCAAGCCCACCCAACCTCTAACATCAACAACATAAAGGGGAAGTCAAAGAGAGATTCCTCATCTTCATCTTTCTTCTATCCTTCACTCCCTCTCTCGATCAATCGCAATGCAAAGAAACATCTCCGAAGCTCTCTCGTCTCAAAAGCTTCTCTTCTTCCGTGAACACCAACAATCAACGTTCCGCCGTGCCATGGCCTTAGGCCAGCGGCGGCAAGATCTTTGATATGTCACTTCTTTGATTTGGAGCGGAATGGCCATGATTCAGATCAAAATAATGAAAATGGGAAATCTACAAGCTGAGAGAATTTTGTACCTTTCAAAGTTTCGACGCGGCGAATCAACGATATCGGAGAACCCGAAGATGAGTTTTCCTAATTCCCTTCTCCTCTATTGATGCTGTAGAGATGCGTGTTGCTATTGTTGATGTTGTTGTTCCATGTCTTCATTTGATCTTGATTCTTTTGTGATAATTACCGCCGCAAACGTGTGTACGTTACAAATGCTTTTTTTTGCTTCTCGATGTTGTTGCAGCCTTTGCAATTATTGGTGCAAATGTTGTTTGTGTAGTATGCTATTCGTGTAAATTTGTCATTCTGCTCTCTCCTTTTCTCTCTACGAGAACATATTTTTTATAAGGTCTTGTGAAACAAAGTTTTGATTTCAAATTTAATGCGTGAGATTGTGTCGGCTTTCGTTTTTTTGGAAAGAATCTGAACATGTTTGATGAGTTCTTAACTGTGACTTTGGATAGAAAAAAACATCCTTGAAAGTTTTTCCGTTTTTATCCGAACAGGTCTGAACATGTTTGATTCTTTTTTACAGACCATTAACGTGAATCATGAATATTTCTAATTTGAATTATTTTGTTTCTCTTTGTTGTTTTGGACATGTTTTCAACATTTGCAGTCCTGTTATTCTTCATGGCAGCACATCTTCTACACAAATTCCTCAGGACTTACACAAGATATGTTCCAGATTCAGTAGACCTCTTGATAAAAACTTTTAAGAATAAGGACCAGCCCTCAACACATATCTTTACTCTTCCAACACTTTCCAAAATTTGCAGCATGTTCCAGGTGTTATGGCTCGTCGGGTTCACTCTTGGATATTTCATCAGCCGTCAAACCCTCCTTCAATACAGTAGGTATCATAGTTAATATTTTTGAAGCTTTTTGCTCTCCATTGTTAATTGCATCAGTACTGTCACTGGATTTTATGAAACAAGTTTTGAACATCTTGAAGCAACTTCAGCAAACCATTGTCACGAAAGGTATCCCTTGTCAATGCATTAAATTTCACTAACACATGATGATGCTTTGAGGTATGGCTAAACAAGTCTTTGGTGTTTCAGGTTTTAGAGATTGTACACTCTTTCGAGGTGTTCCCTCCTTTCTTGAAACATCAAGAGGTGAAGTACTTTTTTATTCAAGGTTTTTTATTTCTAATAAGATCTTCATGACCAGCAGAAGCTTTATCAATCTCAATGTTGGGTAGCTAACAAATGTAATGATATCAAGAATACCAAAGAGGGTTCTATCACCATAAAGTTCAAACATACTAAAGTTACCAAAAGTTCCCAAGAGGGTGCTCATTCGAGAATCATTAAACAAGTTGAAAATCCCTTGTAATAATTATTCATGTAACGTGAACTTTGTAAGAACAATTGAGTTAGGTATCAAACTTGGCATTTTTTTAAAAATTGAATTTGTCCTTTTTTACATTTTGAACTTTGTACATTTGCTTGAACTCATAAAATTTGAATGAATTTGAATACTTTGATGAACTTAATAATGATCTCGAAACACAAGACATATGATTATTGTATCAATTTTGGACTTGAATTTGGGTTTTGCGAATGTTTTTCATTTGTAACATTGTACCCTCGGGATCAAATTGTGCTTGAAATCTCGAATTTAAAATTTGATGAAAACCACGTGGGACTTCTCGTAGTTTGAATCAATATCTTGACCTTGAATGTTATATAAAAATAATGAATCAATTTGAAGAAAATGGAACTTAAACTCCACTTTGAAAACTCTTTAAAACTTGATCCAATATTCTTCAAAACAACCAGAAAATTCAAACTTCATTCTATAAAGTTCAAAAGAGTATAAATGATGAACTTTGTTATTCTTACGATAAAAAATAAACCTAGTGCAAAAGCCGTGCCCTGAGAAAACCTTCGAAAGTGAGAGTATCACTTGCAATACAACACACCACAACATTTCATCTAATTTTCAAGTGACCATCTTCGAAACCAAAAGGCAGAAGACCTTAATTCTTCCTTGGGGAAAACCTCTGAGAAATCCTGAGAAAAATGACCTTGTATTGACTGAGGGATCATAAGAATGAGGGCATATCCTTCCTTTATCTCCGAAGTGATTCAACACAACTTGTAGTGGACTAAGAGCATAGACAACGCCTTCACGACCTTTGAATCTTTTTCAACAACCTATCTTCACAAAACAAAAAAAACTAAAAAAAATGGTTAGCTATGCATGAATGATTGACCTAGATGATATGCAAAAGATCAAGGAATCTAAGGGTAAAATTTGGGGTATAACAACTGCCAAGCAACATCTCCCCCTGCAAATTTAATCATGTAGCCTGAAGTGACTTTCTAGAATCAATGTCTCCAGCCATATCAAAGTCAGGAGTAGGCTTATCTCCTCCAAAACAAAGACTCATAGAAGTAGTACCACGAAGATACCTTAAAATCCAGTTTACAACATTCCAATACTCTCTACCTGGATTTGACAAAAATATACTGACTGTACCAACAACATGTGCTATATCTGGTCTTGTACACACCATTGCATACATCAAACTACCTACAGCAGACACATAAGGAACACGTTTCATATCAAATGCTTCATCTTTACTTGAAAGACTTTGGTTAGAACTCAACTTGAAATGAGTAGCGAGAGGAATGCTTACCGCCTTAGAACTTTCCATTTTGAATCTTTGCATCACCTTTTGATATAATTTTCTTGTGACAACCTAAGTTTCTTCTCTTTTCTGTCAAGCATGATTCTAATACCAAGAATCTATTTAGCTGCTCCCGTGTCTTTCATGGAAAATAACTCTCCCAATTGCTTCTTTAACATATTAATGTTAGAAATACTTTTCCCTACAATAAGCATATGATCAACATATAACAACAGGATACTGAAGTCATCGTTAGAAGATTTTCTAACAAAGGCGCAAAGATCTGAAGTAATCTTCTGGTATCCTTGATCACACATAGTAGACTCAAACTTCTTGTACCACTGCCTTGGAGCTTGGTTCAACCCATATAAACTCTTTCTCAATATACACACGTGATCTTCTTTACCTTTAAATTGAAAACCATCAGGTTGTTTCATGTAGATCTCTTCCTCAGAATCACCATGAAGGAAATCCATTTTCACATCCATTTTCTCAACCTCTAAATCAAGAGTAGCAGTCAAACTCAACACAGTTCTAATTGATGACATCTTTACAACAGGTGAGAAAATATCATTAAAATCAACACCCTTTATTTGACGGAAACCTTTTACCATTAATCTGGCTTTATATCTTGGAGACTTAAAGCTGCTCTCATGTTTAACTCTATAAATCCATCTGTTTTCCAAAGCCCTTTTACCTTTAGGCAGTTTCACTATATCATAAGTTTGATTATTAGGCAATGATTTTATCTCATCATGCATTGTATCCATCCACTTTTGATTTTCATCACTTTCCATGGCCTCTTGAAAACACTCGAGTTCACCCTCATCAGTCAAGGTCATATACTCATCAGAACTATACCTTGTAGAAGGTTGTCTCTACTTGTTAGACCTCCTAAGTTGAACTAGAGATGATTATGGAGTTTCACCAAGATTCTCATCCTGTGACAAGTCGCTCTCCCATTAACCATCATTAGTTAGAATATTTATCTCATCTCCAATTTGTTGATCATAAACATAATCATATGGCTCACCATTGTGATCATCACCACTAATAGCATCTAGATTATGACTAGGTAACCGAATTAGATCACCATTAGACGTACTGATATCTTTCTTGGGTGTAGATTTCTTTACCTTATCAATATCTTCAATAGTTTGTAGTTTGGTCTTCCATAAACACCACTTCGCGGCTTCGCGTAAGCTTCTTCCTTACGGGATCATACAACCTGTAGCCAAACTCATCTTGCCCATAGCCTATGAAGATACATTATTTTGACTTTGCATCCAACTTGGATCTTTCATCCTTTGGAATATGCACACAATCCTTACAACTAAAGACTCTCAAATGATCATACTTGACATTCTTTCCAAACCAAAATTTGTCTAGAACTTCACTGTTCAAAGCAACAGTAGGAGTGAGATTAAGAACATGCACTACCGTGTAAAGTTCCTCTCCCCAATAATGATTGGTCAACTTAGCTTCAGAGAGTATACACCTTACTCTCTAAATTAGTGTTCGATTCATCCTCTCTGCTACACCATTCAATTGAGGAGTTATAAGAGAATTCTTTTCATGTGCAATACCATGCTGCTTGTAATAGGAATCAAATGGTCCACAATACTCTCCACCATTGTCTCAACAAACACATATCAAATTCTTGCCTGTATACCTCACAACCAAAGCATAAAATTCTTTGAACTTTTCCAAAACTTGGTCTTTTGTCTTCAAGGCATAAACCCATAGTTTTCTGGAGCAATCATCAATAAAGGTAACAAAATAAAGTGCACCACTAAATGATTTTACCTTTAATAAACCACAAACATCATAATGTACCAATTGAAGCAACTTTGACTTCCTTGATGGATGGCGTATCTTGAAAAATGCTCTATTCTGTTTACCATGAAGGTGAGAAAAGTACACAATAAGGGGAGTTGAATTGTGTTTTATGTCTTCTTAATTTGCGTCTGACCAGATTTCAGAATCTAAATTGGTGTTCAGATTCTGATTATACTTAGCAGCGGATGTTAACAGAAGCAAATAAATAATAGCAGAAGATACAAAGATTTATATTGGTTCCTCCCAACTGAGAGTAGTCCAGCTCCCTTGCTTCAGAAGAGATTTTCAATATAACCAAATCATGATTACAATTGCTTATGCATTCTTCGTAAGTCTTCTACATTACTTAAACTCTAGGTCTAAGACTTTTTGCTTAAGTCCTATAGACTCAAGACTTCTACTCCAGGTTCCATGAAATGAGCCTTCCTGCTCAAACCCCTCAGGTTCAAGACTTATGCTCCAAGTTCTACAAATCAAGCCATCATGCTGAAGCCACACTGGCCCAAGACTTCTGCTCCAAGTTCCATGAAACGATCCTTCCTGCTCAAACTTCTCAAGTTCAAGACTTCTGCTTCAAGTTCCACAAACCGAGTTATCCTGCTCAATCAATCTACTTGGTTAGACTTTTGTTTCTCAAGCACATGACATGAGACTTACATGGCTCAAGCATCTTAGAGAGAGACTTCCTTACTTGAATCCCAATGAAACAAGACTTTTGCTCAATCAATCCAGTTGATTAAGACTTTCATTGCTCAAGCACATAACATGAGACTTACATGGCTCAAGCATCTTGGCGAGAGACTTAATGTAAACTACTAAACAAGTTCAGCAGAATAGAGAACAAGGTGTACTTGATACTAATATCAGAGGTGCGAGAAATCACCATAACAAATACCTAAAGCTCTTAAGTTTTCTAAGATATTCAATGTGTAAGAAATCTTAAGGCTTTTACAATTACAACCTACAACAGAAAATCTGCATACACGATAGAGTTGATGATTGTTGATCTCGTTACTCCTTCATCTGGTTAATCCTTGTTAAAGATTCAGTTTAAACCTTGAGCCACTTATATAGCAGTTACAGCAGACTAGCCGTTGGAAGAGATAACTTGATCAAGTGTCTTTGCTTTACTCCATAGTACAAGAGTCGTTGAAGATAGATACACCAAAAGATCTTGATCCATTGTGTAACATATTTAACCATTGAGTCTTTAAAAGATATTGTACTATAGAGCTGTTGATAGTAGATATCTGTAAAGCGTGTCAACCTTTCTTGAGCCTTGTGAACTTAGACTCTAGCTAATAAACTGATTTGACAATGCAACTTGCTTTATGTAGTACAAACAACTTCAGCTTTATCACCAGAATGATACCAGAAGTCAATTTACATTCACCAAGTGTAGAGAAAATTATGTTATTTCTTCTGATGTTGAGGTCTTCAGCTTCAGAGTCCACGTCAGACATCACTTAACAAGTGTTCTTTAGATTCTGCACCACTAGAAGCTAGCAATTCAACTTCTCTCAACTATGCCTTTGTATATCAGATTTTGTATATAAATATTTACAAGTATTAGAACTTGCATACAAGAAACACACCAAATATAACCATTATTCTTTAAATAATTTGTTATCATCAAAATCCAAGGAATATATATCATGAACAAATCTTGTTCTAACAATTTCCCCTTTTTTAATGATGACAAATACAAGTATTTAAAAGACAATGTTGGGTAGTTATAATTTTTTTTGCAACATCAGAGTATGAGGTTTGTAAGCTCCCCCTGAGTCTAATAGTCTAAAATTGAGTTCTGTAAACCCATACTAAGTACTACTTTCAAGAAAAAGTAATTTAGTTTTCTTAGCAACATCAGAATCTAAGGTTTGTAAGCTCCCCTTGAGTCAAATAGTTCCAAGGTTGAGATTTGTAAGCTTCTTCTGAGTCTGATAGGCTAAGGTTGAGGTTTCTAAGCTCTCCCTTAGTTCTATGTACAAGAAGGTTAGAATGTGTCGCCCGAGAAAGATAACCATAATAACAGAAATTTAAATAATAAAATTATAAATAACCATTATTTATAACTGAGTAGGTATTGAATGGGTTCAATTTTTAATTAAATACTTACTATAATTTCTCCCTCATTTTTCATATAAAAAAGAATTAGGAAGAGAAAGAAAAGAGAATTACAGTCATAAATGCATAACAGACCATCATTACAAGATAAATTTCCAAGAAATGAAAAATGATCAAGTAACAAGTGTAATTAAGGATTGCACAATGCATTTATTGGTCGTAACAGTCCAAAAAATCAAGTAAAGGATATTTATTCCATCGATTAGGATACTCAGAAGTTATTATAAAAGAAACCAAAACCTAGTTCATTTTCATCAACATCTACTAAAGTCATAGAGTCATCAGCTGAGAGCAACAAAACTTCTGTAGTGACAGAAATCACACAGAGCTCTACGAGTCTGAGTGTCCAAAACCTTCAGAAACAAGCAGTTTCTAAATCATCTACTACTGGGCCTATGCCCTCTACAAATATTACTTCAGATGAAGCTATGTCAGTAATTCCTCAATAACCTACAGAAGTAGGTTCTTCAGGAGCTGCAAAGAAGTCGAGAAAGAAGTCTATGAAGAGGTCAATGAGAAGAAGGTTCAACAAGATGTTTTACCATTTTGTTATCCCAGAAGCAGACGAGGAAGATATTGATGAGGATGAAATAGATATTGACTATGGCAACTACTGCTGCTACAAGGAAAAAGATGACTTAGATAGAGATCTATTATAAGAACATACAATTCCTTATGTAAAAATATTTTGTAATCCTTTAGCCTGATTAATGAAGAGGGTTTTGACCAATTTATTTTTATATACATTGTATGCAAACAACCACTTAATTTCACCTTTTGATTTTCTGATAAAACATTAATGAAGTAATACTGAAACCAAAAGCAACATTTAACATGTTAGTTATAATACTTACTATTGTTAAAAGAATATTAATAGGTCAGACTCCTAGATAGCATTTCCAAGAGCCATCATTAAAACATTGATTTGACTTAATCAATATTAAAATAAAAAAAATACTCAGAACAATGAATGTAATAAGTCTATAAAAACTCATAGCAAACTCACTTTCATAACCACTTAATCTTCAGAATACCAAGATGTATAACAAAAAAAAAATGGGTTCCAAAGAGAGATTTCAGAAAGGAAGTCATACTAAATGCAACAACTCAAGCAAACAAAGGCAAAGTAGCAGCTGAATGATCTACTAGCAAGCAGTTGACTTCAAAAGTGTGCACCTCTTCAACATCCTTTATGAATACACACCGAAGAAGAAGAACTTCTGGGTATAAACGTAGAAATTAACTGAGAAAGGAGGCTTTAGAGTTTGCCAAGGAAGAATGGCAAGATTATTTAGATAATCTAGACATGTCGGATGATCCTAGGAAATACCTTAGGGCAAATCCAACAGACTATAAAGTTTTAATAATTTGTAATATCTTCCATTTTATTAAAGAGAATTATTGTATACTTGAGTTCTTAATCCCATTTCTTTTATCCTTTTGTGTTGCACCCCAAATTTTGACCTCTTAGATCCTCATCATCATTTTTAGGATCATACTCATGTAATTATCTAACCTTAACCTAGTTCAAGTTTGTCAAGTTACAGATGAATCAGGGTTTTGTACAGTCAAATCGAAGCTTCAGGGTTTGTGATCAATTAATGTTTTGAGTTGATTCAATCATGAAATAGGGTCAAGGATGTTAACATGAAGTCAAAGTAGAATTCAATTTGAGGTTGTTACCCCAGAATCAAGAAAAGTGCAGTCCAGGAGCCCCGATTAGGGTTTTGACCAAGTAAAAGTCAACTGTAGTTTGACTTTGATGTTGGAGGATGTTTTAATGGTGGTATTATGATTCATGAAGTTCATATAGCTTAATAAAGTTCACCCAAGAATTTTCAAAGTCTCAGAAGGTCCAGAGTGTCAACAGACGACTCGGTAGTCACCGGTCGATCGTACAGTTGACCAAAAAGTCAACTCTTCAAATTCAAGGAATTGGACTTCAAAGTGTTAATAAAAAATGTTCCTTATATCATATTGAACTTGCCTATCAATTTTCATGACCATTGGATCAAGGATGAAGGAGTAATCGAAAAACCGAGAAATTAGGGTTTTGAAAGGGGCTAAACCATAACTCCTTAACCACACATCCAATTGAGTTGGTTCAAAGCTCATTTGAAAGCTCTTGACAAATCCTACAGAAGTACCTAAGTGGTCCATGATCAGAAAATGCATAGATTTGGAGTTATGATCAAATTCATTTCTAGAAGGGAAAAAGACTTAGAGAAATTTCACTTTTAAGTTCATTTTTTAGCAACTTTGGGAGACCTTTTGACCAAGTTCCTTTGGGAAATTGAAACTCATAAAAACATGAATGTTTTAGATCTATTTGAGGGCTTTCTAAAAAGTACTAGCACATCTCAAAAGGATTTGTGAGCTGAAAGTTATGGCTATGGCAAGTTGGTGATTTCACACTTTAGTCCCACATTGTCAAAATTTCAAAAATCCATTCTTTCATCAATATGACCAAACTCAAGCCTTTACCTGTTGTTGTTTCTAATATGTAGAGGGTTTTAAGCATAGAAATGTGAAGGAAATGCAGAAGGTGTGGAATTAGCCAAGCTTGCAAGTGGGCTTGCAAGTGGCTTTACAACTTGCACTTAAAAGTAAAAATGACAAGCATGAGGTGGAAAGACAAATCTGAACCAGCCATCAACCTATTCATTCTAGCCTGAATTTAGCCACTTCAAACTCATCATTTTTTTTGACTTTGAATCTTACCTCTCAGCCAAGGAAACCTCTTTGTGGAGGTTTGATCAAAAAGGTAAATCTTTCCTTCATATGGAGGAAATCTCCAAATCTGCCCCCTCCATTCACTTGCCTATAAATAGAGGCCCTCACCAATTCATTTAGGGGGGGGGGGGGGGGGAGAACTCTTCTAAAAAACCAGAGAAAGATCAAACTCCCACCCTTTCTCACTCTTGGCTCCAAATTTTCAAAATCACAAATCCACCAAAACCATGAAAAATCTGCCTTGACAGTCCAGCTGCCAAAACCATTTCTCCATACTCAAACTCACCAAAAATCATCCCCACAATCTATAAATATGATATATAAGGTGTTCCAACCATTGAACCACTCAAAAACCTCCTCTTTCAAAAAGTCAACTTCCACACCAAGATACTTTGACTAATAGCCACAAAATCGGCCAAAACTTGTTCTAGGCATTGGCTTAGTGTTCTAATCACTCTAACACCTCACATATATCATTTCTCAACTGTCCAAAGTGTTAAGGGTCATTGGTAGAGTTTATTTCTCCAACTGTCTTGAAATTTGCATTCTTGCTTTAAGAAAAAGAAACCTCCAAAGCTAGGTGCATTTGAAGTTTTCTCTGGGTTTCTTATTGATCAAACTTGCTCAACACAGGCTACTAGAGGTATGTAAACACTCCATCTTTGCTTTACACCATAATTTCCTATTTTGGCATTTTTGAGCTTGTGGTAGTATTGAAAAAGTGTCATTTTCATGTCATATGTCAAAGTTCTGTTTTGGAGGCAATAGGTTTGAGTGGTGAGTTGGATCATGTTCAATTCCTTATTTATGATATGCATATGTGATTGGTATGACCTGTTTCAATTACTCTTTTCTTTTCACATCCAAATGCCTCATTTGCATTTTAATGGCCACCAATATGTCAAAATTGTTTCCATTTGAAGTATGTTTGCTTTTTGGGTTTGGATACCCTTAACTTCATATCCATAATGTGTATGAGTGATTTAATTGGATTGACTTTGCTTTCAACCTGAATTGAGCTCTTTGATGCTTCACACATGCCAAAATTTACACTTGAGCATCACTTTTCAGTACAGACCATCTAGGGCTTGTTTTCTTGGCTTAAACTCACTCAATACAATGTATGTGTGGTGTGTATATGTTTCATTTGACCTGAACATGTTTGAAATCAAAACTGAACCTCATCATGCATCTCACATGACAGTTTGACAGCTTGCATATCATTTCTTATTTCAAACTGTTCTTATCCAAAACTCTTGATTGAATTCATTCATTGTCATATTTTCAACATGTGTGTGCATTTAATCCAAGTTGAAACTGCCTAGAATTAGAGCTGGACACCATCTTGCATTGCATCATAAACTTCAAAAATGCAACTCAGACCTCATTCTTTGTAACAGTCCTTTTAAAACTCCAAATTGTGTTCAAATCCATTCAATATCATGTATAGGTGCTGTGTGTGTGATTAATTGAAACAGAAAATGTTTGGAACTGAAGCTTCATCCCATCATGCCTCATATTCATGACAACTTGCAATTTGTGAACCATTTCTCATGACAGTCTTTTTCCAACTTGTTTTGATGTGTGAATCCATTCAATATCATGTATATGTGATATGTGTATGTTTGAATTAACCTGAAAATGTTTTTGAATTGAAATTGAATATGTTCATGCACTACACAAGCACAAACCTACACTTGAAGTACCATTTTTCACACCAGTCCATATTGAGTCATGTTTTGTGTTCATTTTCATCCAACACCATGTATATGATATGTATGTATGCCTAACTTGATTAATGTGTGCCTAGAATGAGAACTGCATCCTATCGTGCATCATGTTCATGTCCAATTTGCAACTTGAGCACCAATTCTTCCAACAGTTTGTTTTTAACTTCAAATTGAGTTTGAGCATCCTTAATAATATATACTTGATGTGTGTATGTGATTTATTTGCCAAAACCATGCTTTGAAGCTGAACTGCATTTCTTCATGATTGCATAAAAAATGTCATTTTTGCAACTTACATGTCATCTGTTAGGCCAAGCTGTCTTGAATTGTTCTTCTGGCTTAAACTCATTCATTATCATTATTGTGGTGTGTGTGCATAAGTACATTGATTTAAAACTGATTGGATTAGGAGTTGCACATCAAAATGCATTCCAAACTTCAAAAATGCAAGTGCTATCGGGTTTTGAAATGGGGAAGGAATTTCAAAAAACCAATGCCACCACTGTGATCCTCATGAAATTCTAGGCAATTTAGACTAAAAGTTTGTTAAAAACCATCAAGATTTGAGTGAGTTACATATGGAAATGCAAAACAGGATTTTGGTCTTGTTTTGTGCCTAGCTAGGTTTGAAAGCATCCCTTATATTTTAATGGGGTGACATTTACAAACGGATGTATAGCCACCCCAGTGGTAGAATCCTTGCCCTTAAACGCCTTGCCTTGCCTCTGAACCTGAGTTCGATCCCTGAGGAGGATCAACTCTTTTGTTTTTTCATATTTTCTATATTTTAATAGTTTCTCTTTCTTTTATATGCAATGTTCACCCGCGCCCTTGGCTCAGATGGTTGAATTGTACACTTGTGATCCCAAGGTGGTGGGTTCAACTCCCACCTAGTGCACTTTTTTTAAAATTCCTTATTTGATTTTTCATGTTTCTTCATAAAACTCAAAAAAATCATAACTTGTTCAATTTTCATCCTTTTTTAGTGATTCTTTTTGCTAAATTCTTGTGTTAATATATATTTTCACATGATGTATGATTTGCAATTTATCTCTTTATCCTAGCCTTAGGATTTGAGTCGCCGTACTCACTTTTTCCCGTCCCGCCGTGGACAATTCTCTTTCTATCCTAGCCTTAGGATTTGAGTCGTCGTACTCACTTTAGCGTCCCGCCGTGGACAACCCTTTACCCTTTTATCCTAGCCTTAGGATTTGATTCGCCGTACTCATGTTTAGCATCCAGCCGTGGACATCCTCTACCCTAACAATCTCAACTTAGAAGAGGAGTCACCGCACTCCATGTAAGTACTTCACTATGAATGCTTACTTCCCTTTGGGAACCTTGACCACAGTCAAGAATTCCTCATCCCTAGATAGGGGAACTATGATTGCTCTGATTCCACTCCCGTCAGGATACGTAAGCACGAGATGCGATGTCTTCGCGAGCAAACTTGTACATACCTTTACTTTAGATTTTTACCTTAGCACTTTACCCTTAGCAAGCAAACTTTAGCAAACACAAATATTGACAAGAGGTTCCTATAGAGTACTACAGATACTTAGAATGCTAACACCTTCCCTAGATATAACCAACACCCGAACCTTTAGATCTCTCTTTGCTCAGCTTTAGGCCTTGCCTTTTGCTTTGTATTTTTTATAGGTTTTTCTTTCTTTAAACCTTTGCTTTTTGGATAAATTAAAAGTTCGGTTGTAAATGAATTAAGATTCAAGTTAATCAATAGCTTGGTGTCCAGATTTCACCGCAACATTTTGAACAAAAATAAATAAATAAATAAATAAATAAATATATATATATATATATATATATATATATATATATATATATATATATATATATATATATATATATATATATATATATATATATATATATATATATATATATATATATATATATATATATATATATATATATATATATATATATATATATATATATATATATATATATATATATATATATATATATATATATATATATATATATATATATATATATATATATATATATATATATATATATATATATATATATATATATATATATATATATATATATATATAAAACAGTTAAACTGCATAATAGCATGAACAAACTTGAACTAACAATAAGATTGCTTAATACAAAGGTTCTAACAATTACAAGACATAACTATGTAGAAATCTAACATTAGAATCTTTCATAGATAGGTTCAAACTTGTCTCTCCAGATTTTAGACGAATCAGCCTCTGAAATTATGATAAATCCCTGCTGGACGGGTTGCTCTGAAAGAACTCGTCCATAAGGAATGAAGAAAAACTTTTCCTTGTGAAAGGAAGAAAGAGTCCTCTTCAAATAGTCAAACATAGCTTGAGGAAGATCAATCTGCAAGTATGAATTGAGAAGTAGTAGCAAATATTTTTTAATAAGGTCCACGAGGTCTAAATATTTATACTTAGGAAGCAAGTTTGAGTTCAGGATCTGATTCCAAACAACTGCATCAGGATTAAGATTTGAGACCAATGATGTATTAGATGGATCTACAAAGATACGCCAAGTAGGAAGATAGTGTTCCCAAACACGAGTTCATGGGATTTCTTCAATCTCCTCACAATTAATCACATTATAAATCACTTTAGAGGTTACTATTATAGAAACACCAGTCACTTTAGAAAAAATAACACACTCAAAATTCAGCTCAACAATGGAGGCATTAATCCCAAACTCTTTGAAAAGACTTGGATAAGTGAAACCACAGAGCATCTCAAAGTATCCATTCTAACTTTGTTCAGAAAAAGTCTTCCAGAAGTTAAAACCTAACTTAATTAACTCATCAGAACCCATAAACTTTTCATTGATGACAACCAGTTGATTCAAAGAAGAATTGACTAGAGAACTCATTTTAAGTTTGGCTTGATCAGAACGTAACTAAAGAGAAAATAAAAAGAAAAGAAAAGAACTGAACAAATTCTAAAGGAATAAGAATCTTGTCAGAAAAAGGACACAAAATGATGTTTCATAAAATAAGGGATAAAGATAATAACAGTACATAAAAAGAAAGACATCATTACCCAAAGGTTCTTATCCAACAGATTACCTGAATCCATTAGATGATTTTCACCTTTATGAATATTTAAGTTATATGAGAGTTTTTTTTTTGCAAAACCTTATACTTAAACTGCTTCATCAGAAGTAAAGAATCCTCTTCTGAATCTCAGAGTCTGATAATTTTCAAAAGCTATCATCCATCAGAGTCTAGTAGGTCTAGACTTAGAGAGAGACATCTTCTTCCAGTCATCAGTCTTCAAGATTATATTCATAACTAAACATTTCCTCTTGAAACAAGAGTCATGAGTGATTAAAGAATATTGAATTGGTTTCTTTGACAGTTAGCAAACAACATTATCACAATAAGTGAGGAAACTGTTTCCATAAATATAACCATCATCCAGCTAAGGAAATACTTAGTATAGATAGATACAACATAGTTTCTTCTTAAAGATTTCTGAAGGTTATTTTATCAAAGAGAGCTTATCTAGAAATCTAACAGAGACTTTGTATCTACATATACATAAATATCTCATTGAATCAAGAGATAAGCCAGAAAGGAACATACAAACCCTTTTTTTTTTCGGTCAGACTCGTATCAGTATTCAGACTTGACCATA